>JAILYB010000133.1:0-1200000 GCA_021437785.1 Rhodomyrtus psidioides | reverse complement strand
AGTAGCTGAAGATCCATGTGATCTTCAGCGGTAGAAGCTTATGAGGCCGAGGGAAGAAGGGGGTTTGAGCGGTCGCTCTGCAGCGAAACGAGGGAGGCTGAGAAGGTGAAGAAAATGCGGAACAGAGAGAGACATAGGAATGGCAAGTGTGGGAGGAGGGGCTAGCCGTCGCCGCGAATGGCGGAGACAAGACCCGACCAGAGGCTGAGAATGGGAGCGAGGCAGGGACGGAAAGCGAGAAGAAACGGCGTTGGATCGAGATGGGAGTGTGCGTGGGGGGAGAGTTCGGAGCGCTTGTGAAGACGACAAGGTGTCCTGTCTGGAGAAGCGAGCACGGTGCAGGAGCGGTCGGACACCGTGGTGCGGCTCAACAGCGAGGGTGACGATGTCAATGGCACTCGCAAACTTGAAGCCCGTTGCCACTCAACGTTGTACAATAGCAACTCCTTCCTCACCAGATATCGCCCGAGAGGATTCTCCCCCCAAAGACTCTTTTTTTTTAATCCCTCCACCATCCTTTGCTTCTTGGATTTTTGTGGACAGCATCTCCCTTTTTCTTTTAAAAACTCCTCTTCTTCTTTCTTTTATGGCGCCGTTCGTTCCACTATCCATCATCCCACTATTGTCGGCCAGTTCTCATTTTTTTTTAACCATCCCCATGCATCACATGTTGATTGACAAAATGAATAAGGAATGGCTCTACGAGAAAATAGATAAAATAAATTCGAAAAATACCAAAAAATATTTTTTGTTCAAAATTGGTCCCCAAGGCTAGGCCAAGGCTTCCAAAGTTGATTTTGTGATTTTATGACCTTTTTTGATATTTTTAATTAATTTTAAAAAATAAAGATCACAATAACATATGGTCAAAAATCAGGTGTCAACAGCAGTAACGAGATTAGTGATGCACAAAGAGCGTTTTAGGACTAAAAACTCGAAGAATGGTGCTCAGTACCCCGAACTACCATTAACGATGCTTGACAAGGGTGGAGGTTGCACTCACCTTTTCTAGGGATATTAGAGAAAGCCAGACGTCTCTTGGGATCCCGGGACTGAGACGAGCCCAACAGGGTCGGTGGCGTGGCCTGGTGTTGCCGGAGCTCACCGGAAAGCGAACTTAAAGCTCTCGGACTCCCACCTCAAAAATGTCGAACCCTCCACTTGCAGAACCCTTTTTTTTTTCTTTCTCCTCCTCTCTGGGTGCGAATGGACTCCTCCAGAATAGTCTCCAATCTTTTCTTTTCTTTGAGATCCCTTCTTCTCACTCAATGCTCTGTGCAAGAGGCATCCATGTCTTGTTTGTCCTTTGCGCTCTCTTTTCTCTTGGTAAAAGAACGTCTCTTTATTTTTTTGTTCAAACCTCTCTCTGGACCCTCACGCTTGAGCGTTCACAGTGAGCTCTCTCGCTCTCCCTCTGTGTCTAGCTCGAAAGGCCATGGCCGAGCTCCCATCTGTTGGAGTTGGCGAATACTTCGGGGACCCTTGTTTCTCACACCGGGTACGCCCACATGAGCTTAGGAAAACTAAAGTGTTATCCGACGACATGTGATACGGGGGTTCGGGGGCAATGCCCCCGATACGGGTGTCCCGCTGCCCGGTCAGCGGGGGGCTTCCGGCTGCCTCGCCGTCGGTGAGCGGGCGAGGGTTCGGGGGTGGCGCCCCCGAAATCTTAACGGATTTAGACTTTTATTTAAGTTAACCTGTATGTTGTGGGCTTAATAGAGGTTTCTCTAGGTTTACGTTTTTGGCCCGTTTATGGCATATATATTTTGCTCGTTTATGCCGGTCATTGTAACGATTTGAGTGGCTGTAAATCAAATATCATAGTGAAATCTCTTTGCAGGACGTAACCCGGTTCTGGGGTGAACTTGGGCAAACTGTGCATTGTTCAATTTTTCTTGATTCTTTGTTTGATCGTTCTGATTCGGTTGCGATAAATCCCATTAATGGTATCAGAGCCGATGGTTGATTGGAAGGGCCTCAGATTTGTTCCGGCGAATATCTCAAGAAGGAATCTGGTGATCGTGTCTCAAGAAAGAATCTGGTGCCAACGCGATTTTCGGGCCGGTGGACGCTGTGGTGTAGCAGTGCAGACCCGATGGGCGTTGATGGAGATTCAGATTGAGATGGAGCCAACGTGATTTTCGGGCCAATGGACGTTGTGGTATAGCAACGGGCCCGATGAGCATTGATGAAGATTCAAGCTGAGATAAATTGGTGCGGAAGGATACTTGGATTAAGAGGGAGCAAACCTAGCACTGGAGTTCACACGTGTGTGAGTTGTATTAGAGAAGTCCCACATTGAAGAATTAATGTGGTATTGAGCAGTTAATATAACCAAGTTGACCCATAACTCATTGGCTTAAGCTTTTGAGTAAAGGTGGGTCCAACTGGATATATTGACAGGCTCGGACTTGGGCTCCCTCTTGGCGATCTCCCCGAGTGAAAGTATCGGACTTTTGCTACGTGCACCCAACATAATGGTATCAAAGCCTTGTGTTCGAGAAATTAGGATTTATCTGAGATGTCAGGAGGGTCACGGATTGAGATCGAAAAATTCGATGGGACACGGTTCGATCTGTGGAAGATGAAGATGGAGGATCTACTTTGTGATCGAGATCTCTGGTCGGCAATCGTAACGGAAAGGACTGATGCTGCGAAGCCTGGTATCATGATAAAGGAATTGGGGAAGAATGACGATTCATCCTCTAAAAAGGCAGACCCAAAGGAGATTGAAGACTGGGATCGGATTGATCGGAAAGCAAGGGGTTTGATCCGGCTTTGTCTCGCAGACTCGATTCTGACAAACATGATGAGCGAACCTACAGCCATGGATTTATGGCAGAAACTGGAGTCGCTTTATCAAAGTAAGTCGTTGGTTAATAAGTTGTTTTTGAGGAAAATGCTATATAATCTTCGGATGCACGAGGGCGACTCGTTTTTTGCACATTTATATAACTTTAGTACGTTGATTAGTCAACTCATATCAATCGGTGTTAAGTTTGAAGATGATGACAAGGCGATAACACTACTCTGTTCATTGCCGGATTCATGGGATAACCTGATTGTGGTGATTGGTGGTGGGGATAAGTAATTATCGTATGAGAGTGTGTGTTCGGCCTTGTTATCAGAGGAGACACGAAGAAATGAGTCAGGAAATTCCTGTAAAGAGGCGTTAACTGCTAGGGGTAGGCCAGTAGAGAAGACTCTAAATCGAATAGGGTCCAGATCCAAATCTCATGGGCGATCGAAGAGTAGGGAGAGGAGGGTACAGTGCTGGAGATGTGAAGAGTGGAGCCATGTGAAGCGGGATTGTAAAAACAAGCCAGTTTTTAAGAAAGAAGCTGAATCATCCTCGGGAAAGAAGGAGGTCGATGTAGGAGATATGTATTTGGCTGCTGCTTGTATGGCGCAGTCAGATAATGATATTTGGTTGATCGACACCGGTACTTCATACCACATGACGCCTCATAGACACTGATTTTGTGAATATGAGAAATATAATGATGGAGATGTCATGCTCGGAGATGATACTACAGTTCAGATTGTCGGGCGTGGCAAGGTGAATCTGAGGATGAGTAATGGCACGGTGGAAACTCTTCCAGACGTGATGCACATACCCTTGATGAGCAGGAATTTATTATCAGTCGATATGATGGCTGATTCAGGGGTTACTTTCAGTTGTGATAAGAATTCGTGCAAGATGACTCGAGGTTCCAATGTGATTGCACGAGGAGTCCGTTATGGGACATTGTATAAGTTGCTCGGGGAAACGGTGACTGTTGGTAGTGGTTTCGTATCTGAAAAGATCAAGGAAGATGGATATGATACATCCATGTTGTGGCATCAAAGGTTAGGGCATATCGGTGAAAAGGGATTGTCTACCTTAGCTTCGAGTCAAATGGTAGAATGAGTACCAGATTGCTCTATCGGTTTCGGGTTCTATGAACACTGTCTCCATGGAAAGCAGAACCGAGTTAGCTTCCAACACACAGGTACAAGAGCAACAGAGATTTTTGAGCTGATTCACAGCGATGTCTTTGGGCCTACTCCGGCTCCATCTATTGGAGGATCCAGGTATTATGTATCGTTCATAGATGATTTTTTGAGATATAGTTGGATTTATTTTATTAAAAGTAAATCAGATGTATTCGAAAAATTTCAGGTTTTGGTTGAAAACCAATTGGGCAGGAAAATCAAGATACTTCGTACAGATAATAGAGGTGAATTCTGTTCGGACAAGTTCGAGCAGTTCTGTGTGGACAATGGTATTGCAAGGCAGAAGACGACCCCATATACGCCTCAACAGAATGGTGTGGCTGAAAGATTAAATCGGTCACTCATGGAAAGGGCAAGATGCATGCTGAGTTGGGCAGGTTTGGGGCATGAATTTTGGGCAGAAGCTGTAGCCACAGCCAGTTATTTGAAGAATCGTTCACCGACCTCATCAGTGAAGGATCGTACACCATATGAGGCAGCGTTTAGGAAGAAGCCGAATCTGTCACATGTTCGAGTGTTCGGGTGTGACGCATATGTTCATATACCCAAGGAGAAACGGGGCAAGCTTGACAATAAGTCTGAAAAGAACATATTTGTCGAATACAAGGAATGGGTCAATGGCTATAAGCTGTGGAATCCAGAATCAAAGACCATTGTATACAGCAAGGATGTTGTCTTTTATGAATCACAATCTCAGATTGGCACACAGAAAGGTGATGAGCCCAAGAAAGTGATAGTGCTTGAAGAAAGTCCTAAAGCTGAAACGGTAGAGATGGTCCCACAAGGTACGCTAGTAGAGTCTGATTCAGAATCGAAGCAAGGGGACTTGGTTAATGAAGTTGAAGATGCAGATTCTAATGAAGACTCGGATATAGATAGCATGCCGGCTCTTAGGAGATCGACGCGGGAAAGAAAGGTACCACTTCGATACTCACTTAGTACATTGAGTACGTTTCATGCTTTGAGCATTACCGGAGATGATCCTAGTTTTGTAAAAGAGGAGAGATCCATGGATGATGTGAATCAGTGGGAGCTCGCAATGATAGATGAGATGTAGTCGCTTGATCATAATGAGACATGGATCTTGTGTAAGTTGCCTAAGGATAGAAAGGCAATTGGGTGCAAATGAGTGTTCAAGCGAAAGTTGAAATCGGATGGGATTGTAGAGAAGTACAAGGCTAGGCTTGTAGCCAAGGGGTATTCTCAGATCGAGGGAGTTGACTATGACGAGATCTTCTCTTCCGTGGCGAAATTGACCTCGATACGGTTTGTTCTGTCCGTAGCAGCTGCATACGATCTTGAGGTGGAACAGATGGATGTAAAGACGGCTTTCCTTCATAAGGATTTGGAGGAGGAGATATATATGAGGCAACCAGAAGGCTTTGAAGTAAAGGAAAAGGAGAATTTGGTGCGCAAATTGAAAAAGTCATTATATGGGCTGAAGCAGTCACTGAGGATGTGGTACCAGAAGTTTGACACGTACATGCTCCAGCTTGATTTTGTATGTTCAAATTCTGACCATTGTGTTTATGTGAAGAGGACGGGCGATCAGTTTGTCATTGAAGAGGACGGGCGATCAGTTTGTCATTCTCACGCTATATGTGGATGATATGCTGTTGATCGGGAATAACGTGAAGATGGTGAGATCTATGAAGAGTTTGTTGGCCAAGAAGTTCGAAATGAAAGACTTGGGGCCTGCAAATTTTATTTTGGGCATACAGATTAGGAGGGACCGTGAGAAACGGAAGCTATGGCTGGGGCAGAAGAAATACATCAAAGAAATATTGAAGAAATTCAATATGATAGACTGCAAGCCTATTGATACCCCTATACCTTTAGGGACCAAGCTATCTGCGGAACAATGTCCTAAAACGGGTGAAGAAGCTGAAGAGATCGCCCGAGTTCCATACGCGAGTGCAGTGGGTAGCTTGACGTATGCTATGGTGTGCACGCGTCCGGATATAGCCCAACCAGTGGGAGTCTTGAGCCGATACATGTCTAACCTAGGTAGAGAACACTGGAATGCGATCAAAAGAGTTTTCAGGTATCTTCGTGGAACTTCGAATTTTTCTTTATGTTTTGAAGGTATAGGGAATGAAAACATGCTTGATATCGTAGGCCATGTAGATGCAGATTGGATGGAAATATTGATAGCAGACGGTCCACTAGCGGGTATGTTTTCACATTGTTTGGGGCTGCATTGAGTTGGATGAGTAGAAGGCAAAGCATGGTAGCCCTTTCTTCTACAGAGGCTGAGTACATGGCTCTTACTCATGCTGGAAAAGAGGCCGTATGGTTACTGCGGTTGTGCTTGGAGCTTGGTTTTGAGCAAGGTGCCGTAGAGATAAGATGTGATAATCAAGGGGCTATTTATTTAGCTAAGAATCCAGCATTTCACTCACGCACAAAGCACATTGATATACAATATCATTTCATCCGAGAAAAAGTGGAGAAGAAAGAGGTTCGGCTTGTAAAGGTCGACATGGTGAAAAATAGTTCAGACTTCCTTATTAAAGCCGTCACAGGTGCGAAGTTTGAATGGTGCTCTACTGCGATTGGATTGAAGGAGAATGATATCCAAAAGGCTCTCGTTTGCGCGAAGTATCCACCAAGTGGGAGAATGTTGGAGTTGGCGAATACTTCGGGAATCCTTGTTTCTCACACGGGGTACGCCCACATAAGATTAGGGAAACCAAAGTATTATCCGACGACATGTGACCCATGCGCACGGGATGCGGGGGTTCGGGGGCAATGCCCCCGGCACGGGTGTCCCGCTGCCCGGTCAGCGAATGGCTGCCCCGCTCGACGGTGAGCAGGCGGGGATTCGGGAGCAGCGCCCCCGAAACCTCAACGGGTTTAGACTTTTATTTAAGTTAACCCGTATGTTGTTGGCTCAATAAAGGTTTCGCTAGGTTTAGGTTTTGGGCTCGTTTATGGCATATATATTTGGCTCGTTTATGCTGATCATTGTAACGAGTTGAGTGGCTGTTGTCGCGACCCTCTCGATGTTCGCCGTGGGCTCTCGAGGGCTAATGGGCCGTCCAGTCTGGTCGGACGCAGACCTCTCCCAAGGCCCGTTACCCAAATCGCAACGGAGGTATGCGTAGTCGACCTTCAGTGTGGTCTAGTGACATGTGTTAAGTGTGCATGCCATGGAGTCGCCACCAATCATTTTTTGGAGGGTATGATTGGACCACCCTATTGAATAGTCGGGAGTTTCTATTCAATTCTGCGATAACCAGAGAAATGGGTTCGAGGACTTAGTTACGTCAACTGTCAGAGTTGACGCCCTTTCGGTACCTAAGTTGACTGAATTTTCTGACCTAAGATTTCATGCAGATGAGTGGAGTACGAATCCTAAATCTAGGAATTCATGCAAATAGGAATGACTATCCTGGCAATCACAATCAATAATAAAATGTGCAAATCAATGAATCCAAATATGCAAAATAAACACATCAAATCAACATGACACTCATAAGAATGCTCTATTAACCTAAATAAGTATCAATCAAGCTTGGGAATGATTTAGACATGATTTTACTCATAAGGGGTAAAGTCGTAATTTTGAGACAAAAGGGACGATTTGCCCAAAAAGGGCAAAATCATCATTTCGGAATGAATTCGGAGTAAAACAATGACAAAAATAGGTTTGGTCACTCAATTGACCCATTTCCTATTTTTTTGTTGTTGCAATTTTCATGATTTTCTGGAATTTTAGAAACCGATTTACCATTCGAATGGTAAAATCGTCATTTTCTAAAAATGGGAATGAAATGTGGAAATCTTAGACATAAGGTTTAGTCATCTATCTGACCCATCGCCAAATTCTAAGCAATTTCCACAATTCATCGGAATATCAAAGACGATTTACCCTTTGAGGGGTGAAATCGTCATTTTGGATTAAAGGGGAGAAGATCCCAAAAATGAAAACAAATCAATTTTTCTGTCATTTTCAGCCTTGGAAAAGTTTTAGAATTTTTCAGGAATTTTCTGCAATTTTTCTCAATTTTTTTTTGAATTTTTCCTTAATAATTCATTTTTTTGGAATTTTTTTATTTGATTTTTTTTATAAATTTCTGAAAATAAATCCCAACTGACGGTCCCTAACTCGCCACGTGACGTCTCGGTGACAATCGAATCATTTTAATTTTTGTAAAATTCGAAATTCATTTCTTTTAATGTTAAAAATATTCTTTATTCTGAAAATCACCGGATCACGACACGTGGCTCATCTGCAGCCGTCCGATCTAGCATTTTTTTTTGTTTTTGTTTTTATAGGACGCAACACAATGCAAATTATAATAAAAATAAAGAAGATATTAAGTCATTATACAACATAAACATAAGCAAATGAGATGGGATCCGGTGAATTTTTACGACGTCGGAGTCCGTCGGTGCTCGTGCAACAATGTGTGGGGGTATAAACCACCAGCAGGAGGCTCGGCCTTCCGATTCTGGGGTAGCACAATATAATTTGCAGAAAATAAATGACTAAAATACATTGGACACCAATAGGAGGCTTGGCCTTCCGATTCTGGGTCTGATAGGCGAAATAACATAAAGTAAATATACAGCAAATATTTAGACACCAACAGGAGGCTCGGCCTTCCGATTCTGGGTCTAATAAGTAAAATGTAGAAAGTGCACACTTTTATTAGATGCAATACAATGCAAATTAACTATATGATGCATGAAATGCTATGACATAAAGTAAATACACAACGAATACAACATAATACAAAATAGACAATGAACACTTTTATTGGATGCAATGCAATGCAAATTAACTCTATGGTGCATGAAATGCTATGACATAAAGTAAATACACAGCAAATACAACATAATACAAAATAGACAATGATCCGAGCTCGGATGAAGATGATGTTGAACTTAAAGCAAATATGCCCGCCGCTAGAATTGTTTGCGACGAAGTACGTCGACCACATGCATGTCTGGGCTTGCTGAGACGAAGTAGGATTCGACCTTTACTCGTACCCTTGTATGGATGCTCTCTTCAGTGATGATATAAAAGAACGAGAGAAAGAGTCGGCATGGTGTTTAGAACCCAAAATCAAACATGGAAAAGGGAAGCTAACTTAGCTTTTGCGATCGGATGATGAAGAGCCGAGCGTGCAGGAGTAGTTTCTGATTGAACTGTTGCACAACCACTAAGAATGCTCTTTCCCTAGATCCGAACGGTGAAGGTGAAGAAGGGATTGAGATGACCTTGTACAAAAAATTTCAGCTCGATCCAATGGTGCAATTGATCGGAAACTCAAGATCAGCCAGCGGATACATAGTACTCGCGGCTTGGAACAGCTTCTGATCGAGCTATCATACAACCATCAGGAGAGATCTTATCAAAGATCCGAACGGTGAGTATGAAGAAGGGATCAAGGTGACCACGGACACAAAATTTCGGCTCGATCCAACGGTCCACTTGGCCGGAAACTCAGAATTAAGATGGCCGGCGGATACATAATACCCGTGACCCAGAACAGCTTCTAGATGAGCTGTTATACCACTACCAAGACAGCTCCGTTCCAAGATCCGAACGGTAGAGATGAAGGAGGGATTGAGATGATCTTGGACACAAAAATTCAGCTCGATCCAATGGTCCAATTCGTCGAAAACGCAGAAGAAGTAACGGGAAGCAAAATGAAAACCTCTTGAGAGGAGCAGAAAAATCTTTTCTTTGCCGTGTGTCCTGCCCTCCAATTCTTTGGCCGTCTCCCTCCTCCTTATGTCCCTTCCTTCAGCAATCCCCGCTGGCCATGATAGAAAGTGATGGATCATTATGACAAAGCAATGAATGATTGTGCAATGGTGATGATGAAGAGGAATCTCATGATGAATGTTCCCTCCCCATTTCTTTAGGACCACTTCTCTTTAGCCGGCCATGAGGTTGGTTAAGAAACTCCACCAGCTCATTTCATCTGCACCCCCACGAGCTCTCTCTTTTATTTATATATATATAAGCCAAATTTAACACTATGTGTAACAAAGAAGCACATGTAATTGAACTTGAATTTTCACTTTTTTATGGGGTTAAAATGACAAGAGATCAAAATAAAAATTATAGCCTATTCTTATACATTTTTGTGACATCAAATTCTATTATTTTATTTTTTTTATTTTTTGATGCATTTTTTTAATTTTCGAAAATATGAAAAAAATATTTTTGGTCAAAATGGTTCCTTAGGGTTGGCCAAGGTTACCAAAATTGATTTTTCAATTTTTCAACTTTTTATTTATTTTCTATGATTTTTTTAAAAAAAAATAAAAAATAAAAAATAAAGCAAAAAAGTTTGATCAAAATTTAGGTGTCAACAGCTGTAAACCGAATATCATAGTGAAATCTCTTTATAGGATGTAGCCCTATTCTAGGGTGAACTTGGGTAAACTGTGCGTCGTTCAATTTTTCTTGATTCTCTGTTTGATCGTTCTGATTCGATTGCGATAATTCCCATCACCCTCTACGTTCCTCCTCCTCCGGTGCTCTCTCTCGATTCTCTCTTTTTTCAATAATGGAGATCTAGCCAGCCTCCCTTCTGGAACTCCCTCTTGAGCGCTCCTTTGTATCCCTTGATGAAGAGGACCTTTGTGACATCCTGAACTCCGACCCTATCTCGAAGCTTATTAATGAATGAATGTCTATCGATGTATTCCAGTTAATCTCGCTCAGAATTGATCACTCTCGAGTCGACTAACCAATGGGGAATGGCCATATAGGATTTAAAGTACGTGGACCAAAGAACTTAACCACGAGTCGACGCTTTGACCATAAGGATCGCCGAGGGAATATTTAGGACCGCTAGAGGTCGATCTAAGAATGGTTTTAGAACGATTTGCTAGTGTCGTGCGATTGGTTCACGGGTGATTCCGTATGACCATGACATGATTTGCGAATTAACCTAAATCGATTCCTAACTGTCGTGACCTTCGGGACTAGTGATTGACCCTCGCGATTACATGACAACCAAAGCCGCCGTGGTTCGAGTAACTCTTAAACGTGGCATTAGTCGCGGGTCGATACGCGTAACTCCTGAGAGCCGCCCGTTAGTCTGAGACGCACTGGAATGACAATTGACTGAATTTAGCCATGGATTGGACTTCGAGATTGGAGGCCGGATATTCGAGGATCACAAAGGAGTAAGTTGGGACGTCGCCTCATCGGAGAGTTATTAAGATTAGAATTAGCCCCGTATAAGTTAGAAAAGCGAAATTCGAACCGACGAGCGGAATCGACCCTTTTGCCCTAAGCTTAGTACCATTTTCTATTAGTTAATGCAAGAGTAATTTGGACATTTCCCTCTCCCCTAGCCTTGGCCGAATTTTGAAGGGCATTTAGGTCTTTAGCCACTTGGATTATTGGACTTGACCATGGACAAGACTTAAACCCCATCACCAAATCTCTTGTACCATGTCACTCATAGTCACTATTCCCTTGTACTTTCCAACTACTCCTATTAATCACTCTTTTCCTTGGACCTTGAATGGACAAGCCTTCACTTTCCCTCCTCATTTTCTCTCGTCACTCTCTCTCTCTACCCCTCCATTTTTGGACGACGCCACTCCCTCTCTTCCTCCATTGCTCGACCGCCCCCTTCCTCTCGTTCTTTCTCTCTTTCTCGGCCTCTAGGTAGGCACCGGCCACCATACCGCCACTCCACCACCTTAGGCCGCCACCACACCCCTCCTTGGACCGCGGAAGGCCGTCGTCCAAGCCGGAGCCACCCGAGCCGCCGCCGACCGAACCAAGACCGAGAGAGAACCGGGACTGATCTTGAGAAGTTCTTAAGGTAAGTGGCTCTTAGTGCTTAGGTAGACATGTTAGGAGGTTGTAGGCTTGTAGTAGAAGTGGTACTAAGGTTTGTTCTTGGTTACTTTCCCGTAGAATTCTTAGAAGCCGAATTTGTTCGCCGAAGACTAGCTTGTGCCGCGCCATTCCCACGCCACTTGCCGCCGGTCTTCTTGAAGCTTTAAGCTAGGTAAGCTTGCTCTAACCCTTAGTTAAGACCTTGTGCGATGGAAGGGCCGAGAGAGTGTTAGTTGTGTTGAGTTTAATGGCTAGTTGGGCAAGAAACCATGGGGGACCGAATTTGACCTTGGGGGAACCGAGCATGAACTTACTTTTTTAAGACTGGTTGTGTCGATTTCATGGTTGAAGTGAGTTAGGGAATGAATGCCAGTGTAGGCCGAACTCTCGTGGCACCATTTGGAAGTGATAGGGCATGATCGAGCTTGTTTGAGTTAGCAAAATCCTCGATTGGGCTTAGGGATGTTCGGCCATGAGTGTGATTGATTGACTCGATGCATGAAAATATCCTAATGAACCCTATTCCTATGATGGCCGTGAGCATTAGTAGGGGATTAGTGATGGGAACGACACCATGATTATGACTGACGGCCGTGCGAGGTTAATTGATGTGTTTTGTGACCTTGTCAATTGATTGGTTCCATGACTTTGTGGCACGGCCGAATGTTTATAGTGATGATCGATGAGCGATACATTATGAGGTATGACTTGATCGTGAAGTATGGTAATGGCCTTGATTGATTGTGATGTGATGATGTGCCACGGTATAGAATTGTGATTTGAAATGGCCAAGTGGTCCTTGTATGGACGTTATGCACATATGGTTGTTTTATGCTATGATTGGTTGAATTATAGCCTATGTGCATTGTTGACACCTGATTTTTGACCATCTATTATTGTGATTTTTATTCTTTAAAATTAATTAAAAATATCAAAAAAGGTCATAAAATCACAAAATCAACTTTGGAAGCCTTGGCCTGGCCTTAGGAACCAATTTTGAACAAAAAGTATTTTTTGGTATTTTTTAATATTTTTCAAATTTATTTAATTATTAAAAATACCCAAAAAAATCATAAAAATACCATTCGTGGTCAGACAAATACACAAAAATATTCAATAATTTTGTTTTAATTTCCTCTTCAAGTGTGTTACTTTAAATCTCAAAAATTCGACTCGGGTCACTATGTTCCTTCACAAACATAAACCCGAACCGAGCCTAAAAAATCCTTTTTGAGTCTTTTAGTTTTCAATTCTCACCTTGTGTAAGCTATGACATTAGATTCTAAAGTCTTGAAATGCAATTTGGTCAATTTGCCCTCCAATTTGTTCAATTTTAAGCAAAAGGGCTAGATTGCATAATTTTCTTTCAATTTAGTCCCCGGTTTCACAAATTTCGAAATTAAATTTCACACGGGCATACCCATTGAAATTAAACACCCCTACTCTCTATTTTTCATCATGAGGAATCGATTGGTGGCTTCAATTTCGGATAATTCGGTCGTTTGGGCCCTCGATTGGGCGAAAATCAATTTCGGATCCTAAGGGTAATTTGGAGTTTTTATTAAATTTCAATCAATTGATTCGCAAAAACACCCATATTTGATAGAAAATATGTCAAGGAGTCCGATTATGCCCTCAATTTCATGAAAAAGGTCAATTTTGGCCCCGATTTGGGAGATTTAGTCGAACCAGGCCGGTCGGGTCAAACCCGACCCGACCCCGTCCGACCGGGTCTGCAACTTGCAGACCCACCGGCCGAAAGCAGGGGAGGGCAGAGCATTAAAAAAAACAAGCTTGGGGGCCAGATTTTTGAGTAAAGAAGGACGACGAATGAGTGCGGGGGACACGACCGAGTGGTAGACGATCGTTTTGCGAGTTGAGGGACCCGGGAAATGGTTGGTCGACCATGAAAATAGGGGAGAGCCGAGAGAGAAAGAGAAGAGGGGAACCGAGAGGGAAAAAGGATTTTTGGGGAGAGTTAGAGCAGGAGAAGTATTCTCCAAGTCGCGAGGAGCTTGAAGCCACATCGCCGAAGCAACCGCGGTCGCCGACGATGCCGAACCAGGTCGGTATCTGCCCCCGACCTCCGTTTTTCTCTGTGCATGCAAGGTGTTCGACGAAATGCTTGAGAGAGCTCGTGTTTCCTTAACTCTCGGTCACGTCATTCCCGATTTTGTTTCGTGCGATTTTGGCTATAAGATACCTCTAGGACCGACTCTCAGTTCTGCTTGGCAAATTTTTTTGCATTAAACTGCATTGAGAATGGAGATCCAACCATCGCCGGCCATGGCCTCGACGGTGAGCTTCAGTCGACGCTAACCTGCGGATTTCCAACTCTGGACGAGCTGAGGTAAGCTCCTTGAACCTTCATGGATGTTCGGTGAATAATCGGAATCAGTTTTAGATAAAAAAAAAATTTCGCCAAGGCTTCGCCGGAACCAGGACTGTGAAGGTCCGGTTCGCCTGTTTTCAACGTGTTCATGGCTATAATTTATGTTGTTTATTAGTGTAGAGAGCCTGATGAGTCGAATGGTGAAGAAATCTGTAAAAAATTTGGAGTTTTGGTCGAGTTTTGGATTTTTCCTGGCGACTTCGCCGGAATAATCACTGTTCCGGCGAAGCGCCGGTCGTCTTCTCCGGCGGGCTGGTCCGGTCAACGGGTCAGCGGCTGACGTGGCTTACCACGTCAGCAGCCATGTCAGCCGTGTGGGGCCGCGGCCTTAAAAATAAACGCCCAGATCGGACGGTCGTGGCTTCGCCACGTGTCGCGATCTGAGATTTTTAAAAAATAAAAAAAATGATTTTCAGATTAATAAATAATTTTCGGAAAATAAAAATAAAATCAATCGGATGGTTAAAATTCGGCCAAGTGTCACTTCGTGGAGCGTCCGATCTTGTCCGAGATCAGACGCATCAGAAGAGGCCACGTGGCGCAATAAGAGCCGTCCGATCCGTGGATTTTATGATAAATTAAAAAAAATGATAAAAAAAATAGAAAAACCTTCAAAAAATCAAAACGGCGTCGTTTTAGGCCGGTTTCGACCCGTAGGGTCGGGCCGGGCGCCCGCGAGGCGCGGGCCGGGTCTGACCCGGCCCGGAAAATATTCTTAAATATTAAAAATATTCAGAGAATAATAAAAAAATAAAAAAAAAATTCAAAAATCAATAAAAAATAGAAAATCATAAAAAATTCAAAAAAATTCGGAAAATTCAGAAAAATTATAAAAAATTCCAGAAAATATGAAACGGCCATATTCAACTGGCCACAACCTGTTTCGGGTCTTTCGGCCCTCGGTCTTTTCAAAAATGACGGTTTTGCCCCTCCGGTAAACCGTCTTCCAAAAAAATTCTAAAAATTCTAGAAATATCCCAAAAAATAGGAAATGGCCACAATCAACTGGCCAAGGCTCATCCCGGGTGTTTTGAACCCGATCCTTCTTAAAAATGACGATTTCGCCCTTTGGGGCGAATCGTCTCCCAAAAATTGAAGAAAAATCAAAAAATTCCAAAAAATTCTCAAAAATGGGAAATGGCCACAATCAACTGGCCATGGAATATTTTGGGTAATTCGGTATCCCAGTCTTCCAAAAAATTGACAATTTTGCCCTTCGGGCTAAATCGCCTCCAAGTCTTCCCATTTTTACCCCGGTCCGAAATCACACTTGCCCTAAGCCTTTATGGCTATGCTAGGAAGCCATTGACTTGAATTGATGTGCATCGATGAGATTTATTTATGCACTTGATCGCGCTTTCATTGATTGTGATTGATAGGAATAGTCTTCCAATCTGCATGAAACCCTGAATCAAACTCACCACACCCAAAACTGCGCCTGCATGAACTCTTAGCCAGGAAAATCACTCGCGTTAGGTACCGAAAGGGCGTTGGTAATTACACCAGCGTAACCAAGTCCCCGAACCCAAAATCTCTGGTTCCGCAGAACTGATCGGCCTCTCCCAATCGGTCAGTAAGGTTTCCGGTCTACCCTCCAAGAAAGACCGGTGGCGACTCCAAATGCATGCACAAGTTGCACATGCCACCACGACCACACTGAAGGTCGAAAGCGATCGACTCTTATCGTCGAATCCCTCAAAAAATACTCCCGCCGCGATTTGGTATGGGCCTGGGAGGGCCCGCGCCGAGCCAAAGCCCGCGATCCGCACCCTTGTGCGGGGGAAGGCCCACGATCGGTAATCCATTAGCCGCGTCCGCCTTCGGACGGGTCGCGACAGCTGGCGACTCCACTGGGGACATTCTATTCTAGAACTTATGGTTCTAGACCCCAAGTGGACTTAGGCTGTAATTAAAACGCTGAGTGATTTTTCTAACACTACAGGCGCGCTTGAAGGTGAGGTAAGTCCGCTCATGGTAGGTGTTATATGTTTTTGCAGATTGGAGAGATAAGGGGTGTAGTCCGTGATTAACATTGTCTTATGCAGGTTGGCGTAGGAATGTATGTTGTGTGGATGATTTGAAGCGCTGATTGATAAACTGTTGTGCATGACTTGCATTGTGATGATCATGACACATGGACACACACAACCGCGCCTAAAACCCCGGGCGCCGCTGTTGACACCTGATTTTTGACCATTTATTATTGTAATTTTTATTCTTTTAAATTAATTAAAAATATCAAAAAAGGTCATAAAATCACAAAATCAACTTTGGAAGCCTTGGCCTAGTCTTAGGAACCAATTTTGAACAAAAAATGTTTTTCGTAATTTTTAATAATTTTTTGAATTTATTTAATTATTAAAAAAAAAAAATTTGAATCGGGTCAACCGGGTCGGGTTGACCGACCCAGTCAACCCATTGGCTATTTTTCTAAACTAAAGATGTTCTTCTCGGCGAGGAGCAAAGGAAAAATAAATAAAAAAAGAGAGGATGGCCGACCGAGAGAGTGGAGGAAAAACGGTCGGCCAACGCTAGAGGAAAGATTTTTTTTGGGTTTTCAAAAAGGAGGTAGCGGGCATCCGGACCGGGAGACGAGCAGCTACGTTCCCCGCTAACACCGCCGTCGCCGTCAGGAGCAAGAGGGAGGTCCTGCATTCTGATGCTCTGTTTTCGGGTTCAGTGGACACTTCATTGGTCACGACCCTTGCGACCACCTTCGTCCCTTTCGAACATCGTCAGACGCCTCCCCTGATCTTCGCCGACACCCTGACGCCAGTCCGGGCGCCGCGCACCACCAAGAAGGCCCAAAAGACCCGTCGACCTCCATGCCCTGTTTTGGGAACCGAAGGTCTGTTCGAAGCTCCGTCAGTCATTGTCACCAATCCTGATGGCCAGTCGCCCTTGCTTCATGGCCTTCCAGCCTCACTGTCATCCTCTGACTCCCCCCAACCTCCTCTGATAGCTTCGCACCGTCGGGAATCGCCACGGAGTCGTCGGAAAGCTTAAAACCGAAGCTCTGTTTCCGACTCGATTCTGTTCGAGTTCGGGTTCCGCCGCCCCGTGGCCTTCCTCCGCCAAGACCCGACCACCAACGTCCTCCTCTAATCCCCTTTAGGCGATCACTGACGACCCTGGAGCCGGCCGACGTCCACTGCTACCGGAAACAGCCCCGATAGATCACCATTGCCTCTCGGGTTCCCCTGTTCCTACTGTTAGCTTCGTTTCTGTTCGTGGCTGTCGGCCACCGCTCCGACCACCGTGAGCCACCACCGTCCACCGAAGTTTTCCTCCGATCTCCTTGGAGCTTCGCCGCCTGCCACTGCTCCGGCCACCAGCCCCCCAGGCCGACGAACCAGCCTTGCTCAGCCCCGAAGTCCCATTGCTTCCTCGGTCAGTGGGCTAGACAGATGCCTTTTGGGTTTGTTTTTGGGCCAGCTAAGTTGGGCCCAGGCCTAAGCTGATTTGGGCCGCACCTGCAACAGTTGGGCCGTGTCTTGGAAGGTTGGGCTGTAGGATTTAGGCCTTATTTGAGGCCCATGGGCCAATTTAATTGAAAGTTTGGGCCCATTAGATAAAATTGAAGTTCACGGTCCAAATGAGTTCGAGGTTCGGGTCGAAGGATTTTTCACAGACCACCGCCAATCCCGACTCGACTATTTGATTATGACGCAAATGGAGAATAGCGCACATCGGGACTTGGCGATTGAAGGCCGGTGTCCAATCAGGTATGTTTTGCGTATTTGATTCGCATATCAAAGTTATTTTTCTAAAATATTGCTACTATAGACTTGATTTGCATGTATTTATTTCAATTTAGTAGTTAGCTTGTTTATTTGGTTAAGTGTGGTATGTTGTCAAAGAAAATATTTTCAGAAAAAAATATTAATAATAAAAATTTGAAAAATCAATAAAAAAATAAAAAAATCAAGAAATCCCAAAAAATTCTCAAAAATGGGAAATGGCCACAAACAACTGGCCATGGAATATTTTGGGTAATTCGGTATCCAAACCTTCCAAAAATTGACGATTTTGCCTTTCAGGCTAATCGCCTCCAAATCTTCTCATTTTACCCCTGGTCCGAAATCACACCTTCCTTAAGCCTTTATGGTTATGCTAGGAAGCCATTGATCTGAATTGATGTGCATTAAAGTGATTTATTTATGTACTTGATTGCGCTTTCATTTAAATTGATTGTGATTGATAGGAATAGTCTTCCAATCTGTATGAAATCCTGAATTAAGCCTACCTCACCTAAAATTGCGCCCGCATGAACTTTTAGCCAGGAAAACCACTCGCGTTAGGTACCGAAAGGGCGTTGGTAATGACACCGACGTAACCAAGTCCCCGAACCCAAAATCTCTGGTTCCGCAGAACTGATCGACCTCTCCCAATCTGTCAGTAAGGTTTCCGGTCGACCCTCCAATAAAGACCGGTGGCGACTCCAAATGCACGCACAAGTTGCACATGCCACCACGACCATATTGAAGGTCGAAAGCGATCGACTCTTATCGTCGAATCCTTCTGAAAAATACTCCCGTCGCGATTTGGTATGGGCCTGGGAGGGCCCGCGCCGATCCAAAACCCGCTACCTGAGATCGGTAATCCATTAGCCGCGTCCGCCTTCCGGACGGGTCGCGACAGCTGGCGACTCCGCTGGGGACGTTTGTTCTAGAACCTATGGTTCTAGACCTCAAGTGGACTTAGGCCATAATTAAAACGTTGAGTGATTTTTCTAACCTTGCAGGCGCTCTTGAGGGTGAGGTAAGTCCGCTCATGATAGGGGTTATATGTTTTTGCAGATCGGAGAAATAAGGGGTGTAGTCCATGATTAACATTGTCTTATGCAGGTTGGGCGTAGGAATGTATGTTGTGTGGATGATTTGAAGTGCTGATTGATAAACTGCTATGCATGAATTGCATTGTGATGATCACAACACGTGGACACACACAACCGCGCCTAAAACCCCGGGCGTCGCCTATAGGAACACAATAGAAGGAATTGAAAATGGAATCTCCGTGAGGAAAAACGCGGGGTAATCCACTTTTCAATTCCGCTCGCTTCGAACTATGGATCGAGTCCCAATGCAACGATAGCTGTGCAATGGAATCGGCTCTTTTTAGAACTCGAAGTGGGAATCTTAACCTTAGGTGCCAAACCCTCTGATTTTTAGAAGTTTACCATCACTTGTCTCATGCGCATGTCTTTGGGCGGTTGGTACACCTAAAACCGCACATAAGTCGACGAGTTTGGTTGGTAAGACTCTCTATCCCTCAAATCTATTACAGTTCATATAAATATAGGCATTTCATTCATTGCATTCTAGTGATTAGATTAAATGCCATTTCAAGGATAGATGTGTGTGTTTTTCCCAAACGTCCTTGATAGAAGACGAGGAGGATGATATCCCACGACGAACACCAAGTATGCGAGGAGCATACTGTGGACATTATTGAGGTATCATCCAACGAAGATGACGAGTTGGGGCAAGTGATCCTGAAGACACAGATCGAAACTGGGGCATCCTTAAACGTTAGGATCACATTCCTTTGTTTCATTTTTCATTACTAGTCCTCTTGTATAGGGTTTATTTTTACCGAGGTTTTCTCTATCTCACCCCTTAGAGTGATTGTATTAGGGATCTATTGGTGTATACATTCAGATGGAGCTTGGTTGTATTTCTTTTGACGGGTCATGGGAATGTGGTAGTGGCATTTTCTCTAATCATCCGAATACTCCCAAGTCAAGTTTATAATTCCTTTAGAGAAAATCAAAATTGGAAATCTTGCATGACCCTTTTGGTCGTATAGGGTAATCCAACCCCAATTTCGCTGGGAGGAATTATACACTTGAATTGATTCATGCATGTCGTACATCATTGGTAATCCACGATAATCGATCAAGAGTATCGGCATTGTTTCGAATTTAATGACGAGATAGATGTCCAAATTGCCCTCGTTCTTACAAAACGGCCTTGATTTGGATGCCGTATCTTCAATTAAATTTAAAACACGTCGTTATGCTTTGTACTTTTGACTAGTTCATTCTTCTCGAAATTGATCAAAAGCGATCATCGTGAATTACATTCCTTTCAATAATATGCTTTCCTTCGAAGAATACTGATAAAAAACTTTTGCGCAAGATTAAAACCCTTGTAAAAGTTTTTCTCCTTATTAATCACGAGCAAGCATAAGATTGAAAGGGATTTATGCTTTCTTTTTCAAATTATTTCTTCTGATTCAGTCGTTTCATTTGCAGGTGAAAAATAGGTAATAGAGAGAAATCTTCTCCTGGACAAGTCTAAGGCTATTATCTCCTCTGATCATGAGCGAGTTATAAAATCAGGACATATTTGCTCGGCTTATTGATATTATGGTTCGGCTCACCCAAGTCGAAGATGTTCGGATGCTCGAAGAAATGAACCATACAGAAGTTAAAACACGCACACAAGAACTTTCATTTATTTTGCTCAGCGGAGGGTTTTCAGAAGCAGGTCATACAATTCGGGGCGGAAAAGTAAAGCCAAAGTGAGCCCTAATTAACGACACAAAGGAGCCCAACTGACCATCCATGTTGTTAATGCTCTGCCCGTACTCACGACTCCGCATGTCCTGGTCCGCGAGCTTGAGGAAAAGGTTTCTGCATTCTCCCTTAACCTCAGTGACCTTGACCTCGTGTTCTTCGGTGATTATTTCCAAGTCCCGAACCAATCCATTCCCGTGAGCTATGTCTGCGGTTATTTTGTCAAGCCGTTCTTCTTGCCAGTCGCTTTGCAGCCTCAATAGGACATTGTGGCGGTCGTGCTCGCCAGCGGTCAGGGATAGGGCCAATTGATCCACCAGTTTTCTCCTCTCGCGAAGCAACGTCGCGACCCTCTCATTGGCAAACTCGACGGCCTTTTTGTGACTATCGGCCAAATAGTTGGTCAGCACCAAATGATCAGACCGATCCTGGTAACGAGCCCGCAAGACGCGAGCCACGAGAACCTCCCGATCAGCAACACGGTAGGCCTCTAAGGAGTGTGCAAAGAGGGTCGGGAAAGTTCTATATTCCCTCCCCAGCGTAGTACCTTCGAGGGAAGTGGTATCTAAGTCCTCGAGCAGGACACGGATTTCATCCGCGGTTGCAGAATGATCGGTTATGTGCGCGTAACCGCGACCCAGTAGGTTATAAAGCTTTTCCCACTGGGCCAAGACATCAGTTGAAAAAGTGCGTACGGGAGAGGAGGCCATTTGCGTTGGGTTGGCTTGAGAATAAGACGAGTTTAACAGAGAGATTAGAAGGAAGAAGCTGATTATGCGAAAACGTTAACCTTCCATACATTAATTCCTCATTTTATAGCAACTCGAGGATGATGAAGGGTCTCAGTAATAATGCTGGTGGAGCCCAGTTATGGGGTAAAGCAGGAGGTCCCCTCACGAGAACCATTGGATTCGTTTCGGTCCGCGATTTTCGGCTCATCAATTAAAAGATGTAAAAGATTTGTCGGGATCATCATTATTAGAGTTAGATGGGAGGAAAGCGCAACTATCGAAGAGAGCCCTAACAGGGTTTGGCAGTCCCATCACGTTGAAAAGCTAAGCGAGAAATTCAAGGTCTTGAGGGGGAACGTTTGCCTAATGATGCTTGAGGAGCGTCTCCTGAACATGCAAAGTCACTCGAAGAAAACTTTATAGGGAGTGAGCATACAGGAAAGAGTAGAGATCTGAGTGGGCAAGAACCAATCAAACATTTCTCAATCCAACATATTTAAGAGGTTACTATCAGCTACTAGAGGCGACTGACTCAAAAATCTCAGAAATTGAACCACAGAGGGATCTCGAAGATTCCAAGATCAAGTCTAACGCCAAAACCATGGAGCCCAACACTTCTGGCAACGGAAATCAAAATCACGGCGACGACGACAACGACATCCACGATACTCAACTCGGGAAAAGAAGACGTCCTCACCAATACTCTCAGGAGGAAACCCAAATGCTGGAAACCCTTTTCAGTAAAAGCCATTACATGAAAAAGAAGTGGAGAATTGAATTGAGCCGGGAGTTGGGGATTAATCAGTCGAGGATCCAGTTTTGGTTTCAAAATAGGAGATCCAAATCGAGGGCTCAACGCAAACGTCAGGTGGTCGAGATTTTAAAGGAAGAAAACCAAAAGCTGCGAACAGAAAACATGAGGTATGAAAAAGCTCTCAATATTACCGTTTGCCCTCATTGCGATAACCTCGTCGCCCTCGGTAAGATATTCCCCGATAAGCCTCACGCGATGATTGAAGACGTTCATTTACCACCCTACTCCCTCGGGGCATCTCCTGCTCAACCAGATTTTGCCGGAGTCACTCATGAGCAGGATAATCCCACGAAGATGATACAAATGCCTCCTGGGGGATGGGATTTGCATCGCTTTGATTGGAGTTACAGTTTCAAGGAGCTGGATGTTACCGCCGACCAGCTCAAAGCATATCAGCCTCATGCACAACAATTTTCGATAGGGTCGGGTCCCGCTGGAGATGAGTTAATCAGTCGTCAAGCCATCGATGCAATTTTGGGCCACGATAAGAGGAGGTTCGCTTGGCCCCCTGAACTGCATTCCAGATTCCTAGACGTGGTTCACCAAATGGGGATCGATTCAGCAACTCCGACGCGCATATTTAAGGCCATGAATGTACCGGGGCTTAGTAAGGAGCTGGTCAGGAATCACCTTGCTGCCTACAGAAAGCTATTAAAACAACGTCGAGCGGAGCTAAACCGGGAGGAATCCGTCTCGAGCTCAAAAGCTAGGGGGGACCGCCATTGTAATGCTCAGGCATCAAGAGATACCCGGCCAAATCTAAGCATCAATCAAGCTAGCAAACCGACCACCGGCAAACTGAAAGCTGATCAGAATGCCCTCCCAGGCCATTTCAACACTTCTCGAGAGCGCGTGTCACAAGTACAGCGAGTGCGCACTCCTCCATTCGAGCAACAGTCGGCTGGTGCTCTGCCTACCGCTGGTCAACCCACGACAGACGATTTCTTCGATGAGGGGCTCGATGCCTTGTTCAATCAGTGGGAAGCTGGCATGCTTGGACAGCCATGATCTAGCACCTGGCTCGGGGCACGATGGGTCGGTCACTACGAACACCCATAGGAAGAAGAACATGTTCACGAGTAGATCACTCATTTTATCCGTTGTAAAGTTCCTACGGGAACATTTTTCTTTAATGTCTATAGTTAATTCTATATTAAAACCAACGCTATCGACGAACATCGTCATGCTCAGTTGTGATGATCCCTTGTTAGATTAAGTCTGAAACCAGAGACGGTCTTTAAAATTTTGAGTGGCCACGAACTCATTCCTCACCAAGCGCCCGGGATGCTGAAATGAAGAGTAACAGCATGCACAGGGAAAATGTCACCTTCGTTTGAACGATGAAAAGGGGTTGAGAGAAGATCATAGCGTTAATTCCCATGGAGCTAAATGAATTAAACGAAGTCATTAATTGCGGGTCCACCGCTGCTCCCCACGTTCTCGGGCCTAGCAAATCATAAAAGGCGCCGAAAGATTGTAGACCCACCACTTTGAAGACTGAACTAGGGGACGAGCGCAATACTCGATGAAACCGAATCAATGCAAGAGAATTTGTGATCCTATCACGAGGAAAAAGAAAGGGGAATACAGACGATGAGTAATTGCAGAATCTCGGGAGGAGCGCTTGCTTGCTGGTCTTCATATGCAGCCTGAAGGATGGTTCCAGGACACGCACAATCACTTGAGAAAATTTCTAGAGTGAGCAAACACGTAAGAGCGAATTGAGAAAGCTGAGTGAACTAGATCAGCCCGAGATACCCCGATCCATCATGTTTAAAAGTTATTCCCATCTGCTAGAAACGCCCGACCTGGACATTTCTGAGCACGAACTGCTGGGAGACTTTGAAGATCCTGGAGCTGAATCCTGCCCGAAGGCCATAGAGACTGACTCCTCCAGCGATGAAATTCTAGGTTTCAGCTACGAAGAAGGAGTATACAATGATGACCGGAGCCGGAAAAGGAAGCAACTACAACGCCACACTCCAGGCCAAATCCGAGAGCTCGAAGCTTTCTTCAATGAATGCCCCACTCCAAGCAGACAACAGAAAATGGAGTTGAGCCGAAAGATAGGATTGGAGCTTTCGAAGGTCAAGTTTTGGTTCGCCAACAAACGAACCCGGGTGAAACAGCAATACGCAGACCATGAGTTACTGGTCCTGAAGGAGGAGAATGAGAAGCTTCAAGCTGAAAGCGCGAGATATAAGGAAGCTCTGACCAAGGCCACCTGCCTTAATTGTGGTAATCCTGTTGTCCTCGGCGAGGTGTTCCTCGATGAACCATCCCTGTTGACGAATAACGCTCAGCTGTTACAGTATTCTCCACAGCATTTTCCGACACAGCCAGATACCGCCGGAGATCTGCATGAGCAAGTCAACACCATAGGATCAACACCAACATCCTCTGAGAAATGGGATATGAATCATCACAGGGGGAATTCTCTCAATGACGAACTCGCTGTCGCAGCCAGCCAATCCAAAGTCGGTGAGTCCCTCCCTGGACAACTTTTGAAACGACTAGATCCCGTAGAGAATAGCTACCGAAGTATTGACGATATTTTGGGTGATAAGAGAACAAGGTTTTACTGGACCTATGAACTTCACACCAAATTTGTTGATGCAATTCGAGAGCTGGGAGTTGATTCGGCTAGCCCACTACGCGTACTCGAGATTATGAACGTGCCAGGGCTCTCTAGAATTAACGTTGAGTCTCACCTTAAGTACTATAGGAGATTGCTAAAGGATGGAAGGATAGCGTTAAACCATCATAAAGCCAGTTGGAGCTCAAGTGCTGGGCAGAGTTACAACCATGATGATTGGAGAGCCAAGAGCACCCAACCGTGTTTCAGCAATGACGGGACTAGCAGTCGTGTCAGCGACTCCTCTAACCCAAATCAGAATGCTCCGCCGAGCTATCTCAATACTCCTCAGGAGTATATGCCACAGTTCCAGCACATAGAAATTCCTCAGTTTGAGCGCGAATCAGTCATTAATGTTGTCCCTGAAGCGGATCTGGCATTGGTAGAGAGTGCACATATGAACCTGCCGGTCATCGGAGGAAGTTCCAATTCGAGGGGTCAAATTGCTCACGGCGAGAGCAAAGAGAGGAATCCCTCGCCTACAGTCGACGACACCCAATCTGGGCACCAAGGGCTAGAAAGAACAGGTGATTTCCTTGATGAGGAGCTGGACACTTGGATCAATACTCTTCGGGAATGTATGTCTCAACCCCAACAGGGCAATGATGAAGGTTCCAGCTCAAAGACTCCAATCCCTCACAACGAAGGCAATGAAAGAAATCTACCCCCAACAATCGTTGATACCCAACTTGAATATCAATGGCTCGAAGACCCGAGCAATTTCCTTGGCGATGAGTTCAATCTTTGGCTCGATCAATTTGGAGCCGGAGGACCATCGCAGTGGTGACGCGAGGCCGGTGATCAAACGTCTGATGCAAGGCATGGCTACTCGATGAAAAATGCTTCGAGAAAAGGGGTTGAATACTCATATTGCATATGTTGTTGATCGCACTGTAAGGTTCCCACAGGAACATCTTTCATTAATATCTAGAACTAATTGCGCGTGAGTGTCAACATCACCCTTTGAGCATCTTCAAGCCGAAGGCCGTGGATTAATCACTTAATCCGTGGAGCAAGTTCCATGAACCATAATTATCACCCGCTGAGCATAATGGGATCTACCCCTTCAACACGAAATACGTTTGGCCGCGAAGCCACCTATTTGGTAAAACGATGTATCGTTCCTAAACGATCTTCAATCGAATACCGAAGTAATGTATTCTTTCTTTTCCTTCTCAGATGATAAACATGGATAAATCACTCAATGAGTCATGTGAACAGACGCTGCCCAGCTGGGGGCAGATGAACCATTGATGTTACAAACACTCCAAGCATGGATAGGCGGATTTGATAGAGGGGAATCGCCTTGGAGACGAATGAGTTTTTACATCCCACATACTACCTGTTAGGGTACATGAGGGTAGGATGTATCGTTTCAGTTTTCAAAAAATTCGTGAACATACAATGATATGCTTCTTTTACATTTTCAGGGATCTCCAGCCACGGTGGACAGGTAGGTATCCCTTTCCCCCAATCCATTGAAGATGTTAAACCAAAAACACAGAGAGAAAAAGAAAAAAGCTTTCAAAATCTGATATCTAGAAAAGACATGGAATTCTAACTTCATTGGCATTCATGTTTTGAAACATGAGGTTGTCTGAACATGCATTGTGCACCGTAAAATCCCCTTGACGGGTAAAATTTTTGGGAAAACGAAAGAGATTTTTCCAATCAAAAGTTGCTCAAAACTCTCAAAAGGATGTTTCCTCAAAAGAGAGGCAAGCTCAAATCCAAACACATCCTACATACACTTGAGAGATGAGTGGAGCGAATCAAATAGTAAAATCTAGACCTACGGAGGTAGGGACCATTCGCAGCGATTACATGGATTGGGACGACGGAGGCGTTCGTTTCATATCATAAACACTACAGGTGACCGCTGACAACCCACTTGAACGGCGGTTTTCATTCTTAACCCTGTCAAGAACCACCCCACACCGAGGCAAAAGGGAAGTAAGTCCAGCAGTATCAGGAGAAAATGGTTAGAAATTTTCTTGCTCGGACTAACATTAATCTTTGTGTGTTGTTTATATGGTAATCCAAGTGCCATAGGATGACGAGAAGCATTCATTCTCTATCCCACACACCATATCCTTTGCACAGCCAAGTTGAGCCTGCAAATTCATTTCATAAACCCCTGTTGGTGATCATGGGATGTTTCAAGATAGAAACTGCATCACTCCAAGAACGGAAGAAATCAAGAGATGGGATTTATAGAAAAATCTCATATCGGCGTTTAAATGTGCTATGATTCAAGTTGTATATCTAGCACAATTTTCTGAACATCGTAGTTCCAAAGGAAAAGAAAAGGCGGGATTTCAACAAAAAATCCCCAGCATCAAGAAAAAGCAAAGTGCCTGGTAAAAGCAAGGCCGATGCTCGTGAAAACTGTTTGATTGATCCCCAATAAAGCCTAGTTGGGAAGAGAGAAAAACCCATAAAGGAGTCAGATCAAGAAGACTGCTCCCCAAACGATGTCAGCCGTGGTGCAAAAACACGGACAGAATTTTCAATCTCTTAATACCACAAGAGACGTTCTCTAAAGGACTTGTGCACACCTCAAAAGCGGTTGCACACCTCAAAAATGGAAGATGCAGAATGGAAAAGACATGTGACAAATTTACAATGATCACCAATGTCAAATCCTTCGTGATTTCTGGGCAAAAAAAAAATAAGCCTTTTTCGGTCCCCAATCCTACCAATGTTACAACCCTGAAACCGTCTTCTCTGACTAAGACACTTGGGTTAACATATAGCTTAGCTCGAAGAAGTGCGAGCAAGACTCTTTCTTTCTCATTTTGCAGGGTTCTTGACTTGTAAACCCGGAGCAGATGGTGAAGATTTTCATTCGATGGCCCCGACTCCAAAGCGGGTCCCCCTTGAAAACCAATATCCAAGCCCAACATTACGGTCCCGTGGAAGACCTCCAGACCGATCAAAATGTATGCGCTGCGAATGAGCCTAAAACCTAGGCACAGGTCAGTAGGGAATTGAGTGCATCCCCTAAAAATCATCACCTCAAAACAGGTGAGATGGCCTCCTTGTCGAGAAATATTCCAATTGACGTTTTGAGCAAACTCTTTTTGGGAATTTTTAAACTGTGGATCCAGATTTTCCATGCAAGGGATTTGTGATCACATTTGCATGTTGCGAAAATGTTTTGGATAACCTCCAACATCAAAATGCACATCTCATGACTAAAACTTAAGTCATAAAATTTTGTCAATTGGACAATTATTGTCTTCCCAAAGATTATTAACATTTTCTTGGTGAAAAAAAAAAAAAAAAAAAAAAAAAAAAAAAAAAACCTTTCAGGTTTGAACTTTCTGCAGGATACCTGGAGAACCCAGCTCCCAGAATGTCGCCTCAACAGACCCAAGTCCTAGCATGACGTGGAGAACCCTCGTCTCGGGACCCCTTTTCAAAAATCTGGCAGTCTCATCGGACGTGGAGAACCCTCGTCATGAGACCCATTTTCAAAGTCAAAACAAAGGTAGAAACCGCCTGAAGGGTCAACTCAAGGTAGATACCGCCTGAAGGGTCAAACTCATGTTAGAAACCGCCTGAAGGGTCAACCCAATAGTAAAAATCACTTAAATGGCCAACTCAATGGTCCGATCCACCATACGGATCAAAATCCTTGGCAAATCCTAGGGCGTGGGATGTGTCTTCCTTAGGTTCCTACCAGTTAGGAATCCCATAATGGTATGACCTACCATACAGGTCAGAGCTTAATCTTCCTAGGCCATTCTGAATGACGAGTCCTAGGCATCTTCTTGAAAGTCGTCGCAACCGACAGCATCCGACAGGTGAGCTTCAGGTAAGACTCTCTCATCCCGGCCCATGTTCAAGTTGTTGGAGCAAACCGGGGATTAATTTGAGCTTTCATCAAAAGGCCTTAAGCGATTCAATGTCGTAGCATTTCTTCTCTCATTTTCCCAGTTGAGTCGGTTAGAAATCAGGTGCCACCTTATCTTTGAGAGAAACCTCTAACGAGATTCCTCTCAAAGAGGGGCAGCTGTTGACACCTGATTTTTGACCATTTATTATTGTAATTTTTATTCTTTTAAATTAATTAAAAATATCAAAAAAGGTCATAAAATCACAAAATCAACTTTGGAAGCCTTGGCCTAGTCTTAGGAACCAATTTTGAACAAAAAATGTTTTTCGTAATTTTTAATAATTTTTTGAATTTATTTAATTATTAAAAAAAAAAAATTTGAATCGGGTCAACCGGGTCGGGTTGACCGACCCAGTCAACCCATTGGCTATTTTTCTAAACTAAAGATGTTCTTCTCGGCGAGGAGCAAAGGAAAAATAAATAAAAAAAGAGAGGATGGCCGACCGAGAGAGTGGAGGAAAAACGGTCGGCCAACGCTAGAGGAAAGATTTTTTTTGGGTTTTCAAAAAGGAGGTAGCGGGCATCCGGACCGGGAGACGAGCAGCTACGTTCCCCGCTAACACCGCCGTCGCCGTCAGGAGCAAGAGGGAGGTCCTGCATTCTGATGCTCTGTTTTCGGGTTCAGTGGACACTTCATTGGTCACGACCCTTGCGACCACCTTCGTCCCTTTCGAACATCGTCAGACGCCTCCCCTGATCTTCGCCGACACCCTGACGCCAGTCCGGGCGCCGCGCACCACCAAGAAGGCCCAAAAGACCCGTCGACCTCCATGCCCTGTTTTGGGAACCGAAGGTCTGTTCGAAGCTCCGTCAGTCATTGTCACCAATCCTGATGGCCAGTCGCCCTTGCTTCATGGCCTTCCAGCCTCACTGTCATCCTCTGACTCCCCCCAACCTCCTCTGATAGCTTCGCACCGTCGGGAATCGCCACGGAGTCGTCGGAAAGCTTAAAACCGAAGCTCTGTTTCCGACTCGATTCTGTTCGAGTTCGGGTTCCGCCGCCCCGTGGCCTTCCTCCGCCAAGACCCGACCACCAACGTCCTCCTCTAATCCCCTTTAGGCGATCACTGACGACCCTGGAGCCGGCCGACGTCCACTGCTACCGGAAACAGCCCCGATAGATCACCATTGCCTCTCGGGTTCCCCTGTTCCTACTGTTAGCTTCGTTTCTGTTCGTGGCTGTCGGCCACCGCTCCGACCACCGTGAGCCACCACCGTCCACCGAAGTTTTCCTCCGATCTCCTTGGAGCTTCGCCGCCTGCCACTGCTCCGGCCACCAGCCCCCCAGGCCGACGAACCAGCCTTGCTCAGCCCCGAAGTCCCATTGCTTCCTCGGTCAGTGGGCTAGACAGATGCCTTTTGGGTTTGTTTTTGGGCCAGCTAAGTTGGGCCCAGGCCTAAGCTGATTTGGGCCGCACCTGCAACAGTTGGGCCGTGTCTTGGAAGGTTGGGCTGTAGGATTTAGGCCTTATTTGAGGCCCATGGGCCAATTTAATTGAAAGTTTGGGCCCATTAGATAAAATTGAAGTTCACGGTCCAAATGAGTTCGAGGTTCGGGTCGAAGGATTTTTCGCAGACCACCGCCAATCCCGACTCGACTATTTGATTATGACGCAAATGGAGAATAGCGCACATCGGGACTTGGCGATTGAAGGCCGGTGTCCAATCAGGTATGTTTTGCGTATTTGATTCGCATATCAAAGTTATTTTTCTAAAATATTGCTACTATAGACTTGATTTGCATGTATTTATTTCAATTTAGTAGTTAGCTTGTTTATTTGGTTAAGTGTGGTATGTTGTCAAAGAAAATATTTTCAGAAAAAAATATTAATAATAAAAATTTGAAAAATCAATAAAAAAATAAAAAAATCAAGAAATCCCAAAAAATTCTCAAAAATGGGAAATGGCCACAAACAACTGGCCATGGAATATTTTGGGTAATTCGGTATCCAAACCTTCCAAAAATTGACGATTTTGCCTTTCAGGCTAATCGCCTCCAAATCTTCTCATTTTACCCCTGGTCCGAAATCACACCTTCCTTAAGCCTTTATGGTTATGCTAGGAAGCCATTGATCTGAATTGATGTGCATTAAAGTGATTTATTTATGTACTTGATTGCGCTTTCATTTAAATTGATTGTGATTGATAGGAATAGTCTTCCAATCTGTATGAAATCCTGAATTAAGCCTACCTCACCTAAAATTGCGCCCGCATGAACTTTTAGCCAGGAAAACCACTCGCGTTAGGTACCGAAAGGGCGTTGGTAATGACACCGACGTAACCAAGTCCCCGAACCCAAAATCTCTGGTTCCGCAGAACTGATCGACCTCTCCCAATCGGTCAGTAAGGTTTCCGGTCGACCCTCCAATAAAGACCGGTGGCGACTCCAAATGCACGCACAAGTTGCACATGCCACCACGACCATATTGAAGGTCGAAAGCGATCGACTCTTATCGTCGAATCCTTCTGAAAAATACTCCCGTCGCGATTTGGTATGGGCCTGGGAGGGCCCGCGCCGATCCAAAACCCGCTACCTGAGATCGGTAATCCATTAGCCGCGTCCGCCTTCCGGACGGGTCGCGACAGCCGCCTTTAGGAACACAATAGAAGGAATTGAAAATGGAATCTCCGTGAGGAAAAACGCGGGGTAATCCACTTTTCAATTCCGCTCGCTTCGAACTATGGATCGAGTCCCAATGCAACGATAGCTGTGCAATGGAATCAGCTCTTTCTAGAACTCGAGGTGAGAACCTTAACCTTAGGTGCCAAACCCTCTGATTTTTAGAAGTTTACCATCACTTGTCTCATGCGCATGTCTTTGGGCGGTTGGTACACCTAAAACCGCACATAAGTCGACGAGTTGGGTTGGTAAGACTCTCTATCCCCCCAAATCTATCACTGTTCATATAAATATAGGCATTTCATTCATTGCATTCTGGTGATTAGATTAAATGTCATTTTGAGGATAGATATATGTGTTTGTCCCCAACGTCCTTGATAGAAGACGAGGAGGGTGATATCCCACGACGAACACCGAGTGTGTGAAAGGAACATACTATGGACATTATTAAGGTATCATCCAATGAAGACGAGTAGTTGGGGCAAGTGATCCTGAAGACACAGATCGAAACTGGGGCATCCTTGAACGTTAGGATCACATTCCTTTGTTTCATTTTCCATTACTAGTCCTCTTGTATAGGGTTTATTTTTACTGAGGTTTTCTCTATCTCACCCCTTAGAGCGATTGTATTAGGGATCTATTGGTGTATACATTCAGATGGAACTTGGTTGTATTTCTTTTAACAGGTCATTGGAGTGTGATAGTGGCATTTTTTCTAATCATCCGAATACTCCCAAGTCAAGTTTATAATTCCTTTAGAGGAAATTAAAATTGGAAGTCTTACACGACCTTTTGGTCGTATGAGGTAATCCAACCCCAATTTCGCTAGAAGGAACTATACACTTGAATTGGTTCATGCATGTTGTACACCACTGGTAATTCACGATAATTGATCAAGAATATCAGCGTAGTTTCAAATTTAATGACGAGATAGATGTCCAAATTACTTTCGTTCTTAGCAAACGACCTTAATTTGGATGCCATATCCTCAATTGAATTTAAAACACGTTATTATGTCTTGCACTTTTGAGTAATTCATTCCTCTCGAAATTGATCAAAAGCGATTATCGTGAATTACATTCCTTTCAATAGTATGCTTTCTTTCAAGGAATATTGATAAAAAATTTTCGCGCAAGATTAAAACCCTTGTAAAAGTTCTTGTCCTTATTAATCATGGGTAAGCATAAGATTGAAAGGGGTTTTTGCTTTCTTTTTCAAATTATTCCTTCTAATTCCGTCTTTTCATTTGCAGGTAAAAATAGGTAATAGAGAGAAATCTTTTCCTGGATAAGTCTGAGGCTATTCTTTCATCTGATCATGAGCGAGTTATAAAATCAAGACATATTTGCTCGACTTATTGATATTATGGTTCGGCTCACCCAAGTTGAAGATGTTCGGATGCTCGAAGAAATGAACCATGCAGAAGTTAAAACACACACACACACGAGAACTTTCATTTATTTTGCTCAGTGGAGGGTTTTCAAAAGCAGGTCATACAATTTGGGGTGGAAAAGTAAAGCCGAAGTGAGCCCTAATTAACGACACAAAGGAGCCCAACTGACCCTCCATGTTGTTAATGCTCTGCCTATACTCCCAACTCCGCATGTCATGGTCGGCAAGCCTGAGGAGAAGACTTCTGCATTCTCCCTTAACCTCGGCGACCTTGGCCTCGTGTTCTTCGGTGATTATTTCCAGGTCCCGAACCAGTCCATTCCCGCGAGCTATGTCCGCGGTTATTTTGTCGAGCCGTTCTTCCTGCCAGTCGCTCTGAAGCCTCAACAGGACGTTGCGGCGGTCATGCTCGCCGGTGGTCAGGGATAAGGCCAATTGATCCACCAGATTTCTCCTCTCGCGAAGCAACGTCGCGACCCGCTCATTAGCAAACTCGACGGCCTTTTTGTAACTATCGGCCAGATAGTTGGTCAGCACCAAATGATCAGATCGATCCTCATAACGAGCTCGCAAGACGCGAGCCACGAGAACCTCCCGATTAGCGACACGATAGGCCTCTAAGGAGTGTGCAAAAAGAGGCGGGAAAATTATATATTCCCTCCCCAGTGTTGTGCCTTCGAGAGAAGTGGTATCAAAGTCCTCGAGCAGGACACGGATTTCATCCTCGGTTGCAGAATGATCGGTTATGTGCGCGTAACCGCGACCCAATAGGTTATAAAGCTTTTCCCACTGGGCCAAGACATCAGTTGAAAAAGTGCGTACGGGAGAGGAGGCCATTTGCGTTGGGTTGGCTTGAGAATAAGACGAGTCTAACAGAGAGATTAGAAGGAAGAAGCTGATTATGCGAGAACGTTAACCTTCCATACATTAATTCCTCATTTTATAGTACCTCGAGGATGATGAAGGGTCTCAGTAATAATGCTGGTAGAGCCCAGTTAGGGGGTAAAGCAGGAGGTCCCCTCACGCGAACCATTGGATTCGTCTCGGTCCGCGATTTCCGGCTTATCAATTAAAAGATGTAAAAGATTTGTCGGGATCACCATTATTAGAGTTAGGTGGGAGGTAAGCGCAACTATCGAAAAAAGCCCTAACAGGATTTAGCACTCACATCACGTTGAAAAGCTAAGCGAGAAATTCAAGGTCTTGACGGGGAGCGTTTGCCTAATGATTTTCTTTCATGCTTGAAGAGCGTCTCCTAAACATACAAAGTCACTCGAAGAAATATTTATAGGGAGCGAGCATACAGGAGAGAGTAGAGAACTCTGAGTGGGCAGGAACCAATCAAACATTTCTCAATCCAACATATTTAAGAGGTTACTGTCAGCTGCTAGAGGCGACTGACTCAAAAATCTCAGAAATTGAACTACTGAGGGATCTCAAAGATTCCAAGATCAAGTCTAACACCAAAACCATGGAGCCCAACACTTCTGGCAACGGAAATCAAAATCACGGCGACGACGACAACGACATCCACGATACTCGGGAAAAGAAGACGTCCTCACCAATACTCTTAGGAGGAAACCCAAATGCTGGAAACCCTCTTCAGTAAAAGCCATTACATGAAAAAGAAGTGGAGAATTGAATTGAGCCGGGAGTTGGGGATTAATCAGTCGAAGATCCAGTTTTGGTTTCAAAATAGGATATCCAAATCGAAGGCTCAACGTAAACGTCAGGTGGTCGAGATTTTAAAGGAAGAAAACCAAAAGCTGCGAATAAAAAACATGAGGTATGAAGAAGCTCTCAATATTACCGTTTGCCCTCATTGCGATAACCCCATCGCCCTCGGTAAGATATTCCCCGATAAGCCTCACGCAATGATTGAAGACGTTCATTTACCACCCTACTCCCTCGGGGCATCTCCTGCTCAACCAGATTTTGCTGGAGTCACGCATAAGCAGGATGATCCTACGAAGACGATACAAATGCCTCCTGGAGGATGTGATATGCATCGGGTCGGGTCCCGCTGGAGATGAGTTAATCAGTCGTCAAGCCATCAATGCAATTTTGGGCCACGATAAGAGGAGGTTCGCTTGGCCCCCTGAACTGCATTTCAGATTCCTAGACGTGGTTCACCAAATGGGGATCGACTCAACAAATCCGACGCGCATATTTAAAGCCATGAATGTACCGGGGCTTAGTAAGGAACTGGTCAGGAATCACCTTGGTGCCTACAGAAGGCTATTAAAACAGCGTCGAGCGGAGCTAAACCGGGAGGAATCCGTCTCGAGCTCAAAAACTAGGGGTGACCGCCATTGTAATGCTCATGTATCAAAAGATACCCGGCCAAATCTAAGCATCAATCAAGCTAGAAACCCGACCACCGGCAAACTGAAAGCTGATCAGAATGTCCCTCTGGGCCATTTCAACACTTTTCAAGAGTACGTGTCACAAGTACAGCAAGTATGCACTCCTCCATTCGAGCAGCAGTCGGCTGGTGCTCTACCTGCCGCTGGTCAACCCACAACAGATGATTTCTTCGATGAGGGACTCGATGCCTTGTTCAATCAGTGGGAAGCTGGCATGCTTGGACAGCCATGATCTAGCACCTGACTCGGGGCACGATGGGTTGGTCACTACGATCACCCATAGAAAGAAGAACATGTTCACGAGTGGATCACTCTTTTTATCCATTGTAAAGTTCCTATGGGAACATTTTTCTTTAATGGCTATAGTTAATTATGTATGAAAACCAACGCTATCGACGAACATCGTCATGCTCAGTTGCGATGATCCCTTGTTAGATTAAGTCTGAAACCAGAGACGGTCTTTAAATTTTGAGTGGCCACGAACTCATTCCTCACCAAGCGCCCAGGATGTTGAAATGAAGAGTAACAGCATGCACAGGGAAAATGCCACTTTCGTTTGAACGATGAAAAGGGGTTGAGAGAAGGTCATAGCGTTAATTCCCATGGAGCTAAATGAATTAAACGGAGTCATTAATTGCGGGTCCGCCGCTGCTCCCCACGTTCTCGGGCCTAGCAAATCATAAAAGGCACCGAAAGATTGTAGACCCACCACTTTGAAGACTGAACTAGGGGACGAGCGCAATACTCGATGAAACCGAATCAATGCAAGAGAGTTTGTGATCTTGTCACGAGGAAAAAGAAAGGGGAAGACAGACGAGGAGTAATTGCAGGGTCTCGGGAGGAGCGCTTGCTTGCTGGTCTTCATATGCAGCCTGAAGGATGGTTCTAGGACACGCACAATCACTCGAGAAAACTTCTAGAGTGAGCAAACACATAAGAGCGAATAGAGAAAGCTGAGTGAACTAGATCAGCCCGAGATACTCCGATCCATCATGTTTAAAAGCTATTCCCATCTGCTAGAAACGCCCGACCTGGACATCTCTGAACACGAACTGCTGGAAGACTTTGAAGATCTTGGAGCTGAATCCTGCCCGAAGGCCATGGATACTGACTCCTCCAGTGATGAAATTCTAGGCTTCAGCTACGAAGAAGGAGTATACAATGATGACCGGAGTCGGAAAAGGAAGCAACTGCAACGCCACACTCCAGGCCAAATCCGAGAACTCGAAGCTTTCTTCAATGAATGCTCCACCCCAAGCACACAACAGAAAATTGAGTTGAGCCGAAAGTTAGGATTGGAGCTTTCGAAGGTCAAGTTTTGGTTCGCCAACAAACGAACCCGGGTGAAACAGCAACACGCAGATCATGAGTTATTGGCCCTGAATGAGGAGAATGAGAAGCTTCGAGCTGAAAGCGCGAGATATAAGGAAGCTCTGACCAAGGCCGCCTGCCTTAATTGTGGTCGTCCTCGGCGAGGTGTTCCTCGATGAACCATCCCTGTTGACGAATAACGCTCAGCTGTTACCGTATTCTCCACAGCATTTTCCGACACAGCCAGATACCGTCGGAGATCTGCATGAGCAAGTCAACACCATAGAGTCAACACCAACATCCTCTGAGAAATGGGATATGAATCATCACAGGTGGAGTTCTCTCAATGATGAACTCGCTGTCGCAGCCAGCCAATCCAAAGTCGGTGAGTCCCTCCCTGGACAACTTTTGAAACGACTAGATCCCGTAGAGAATAGCTACCGAAGTATTGACGATATTTTGGGTGATAAGAGAACAAGGTTTTACTGGACCTATGAACTTCACACCAAATTTGTTGATGCAATTCGAGAGCTGGGAGTTGATTCGGCTAGCCCACTACGCGTACTCGAGATTATGAACGTGCCAGGGCTCTCTAGAATTAACGTTGAGTCTCACCTTAAGTACTATAGGAGATTGCTAAAGGATGGAAGGATAGCGTTAAACCATCATAAAGCCGGTTGGAGCTCAAGTGCTGGGCAGAGTTACAACCACGATGATTGGAGAGCCAAGAGCACCCAACCGTGTTTCAGCAATGACGGGACCAGCAGTCGTGTCAGCGACTCCTCTAACCCAAATCAGAATGCTCCGCCGAGCTATCTCAATACTCCTCAAGAGTATATACCACAGTTCCAGCACATAGGGATTCCTCAGTTTGAGCGCGAATCGGTCATTAATGCTGTCCCTGAAGCGGATCTGGCATTGGTAGAGAGTGCACATATAAACCTGCCGGTCATTGGAGGAAGTTCCAATTCGATGGGTCAAATTGCTCACTGCGAAAGCAAAGAGAGGAATCCCTCGCCTGCAGTCGACGACACCCAATCTGGGTACCAAGGGCTAGAAAGAACAGGTGATTTCCTTGATGAGGAGCTGGACACTTGGATCAATACTCTTCAGGAATGTATGTCTCAACCCCAACAGGGCAATGATGAAGGTTCCAGCTCAAAGACTCCAGTCCCTCACAACGAAGGCAATAAAAGAAATCTGCCCCCAACAATCGTTGATACCCAACTTGAACATCAATGGCTCGAAGACTCGAGCAATTTCCTTGGCGATGAGTTCAATCTTTGGCTCGATCAATTTGGAGCCGGAGGACCATCGCAGTGGTGACGCGAGGCCGGTGATCAAACGTCTGATGCAAGGCATGGCTACTCGATGAAAAATGCTTCGAGAAAAGGGGTTGAATACTCCTATTGCATATGTTGTTGATCGCACTGTAAGGTTCCCACGGGAACATCTTTCATTAATATCTAGAACTAATTGCGCGTGAGTGTCAACATCACCCTTTGAGCATCTTCAAGCCGAGGGCCGTGGATTAATCGCTTAATCCGTGGAGCAAGTTCCCCTAACAATGACTATCACCCGCGGAGCGTAATAGGATCTACCCCTTCAATACGAAATATGTTTGGCCGCGAGGCCACTCATTTGGTAAAACGATGTATCGTTCCTAAACGATCTTCAATCAAATACCGAAGTAATGTCTCCTTTCTTTTCCTTCTCAGAGGATAAACATGGATAAAGCGCTCAAGGAGCCAGGCGTTCAAATAACAGAACAGACGTTGCCTAACTGGGGGCAGATGAACCATTGATGTTACAAACACTCCAAGCATGGATAGGCGGATTTGATAGACGTGGTTCATATCAATACGCAACATCAGAACGGGATGAGAACCAAGAGTAAAGTTGTATCGTCCCAATCTATCTTGAATTTGAGAATATGAATTGATACTCGTTGTCTATCCTTGACAGGGGAATCGCCTTGGAGACGAACAAGTTTTTACATCCCACGTACTACCTGTTAGGGTACATGAGGGTAGGATGTATCGTTCCGATTTTCGAAAAATTCGTGAACATACAATGATACGCTTCTTTTACATTTTTAGGGGTCTGCAGCCGCGGCAGGTAGGTAAGTATCCCTTTCCCAGTTAGCTAAAAAAAAATGTTAAAATCCTTTCAGCCGTCATGAAAATTATCCAATGCATCGATGTTCATGATTTAAATCGGGAGGTTGCCCAAAGCATGAATAAAACATGCACGTTACATCACAAAATCCCCTCGATGGATAAATTTTGGGAAAGAAAGAAATGAATTTTTCCAAATATGATTAGTTGTTCAAAACTCTCAAAAGGACGTTTTCTCAAAAGGCGAGAGGCAAAGCCTAGTCCAAACACGTCCTATACACACTTAAGAGAGAAGTGGAGCGAATCGGAGGGCAAAATCTGTACCTACGGAGGTAGGGACCATTCGCAGCAATTACTTGGATTGGGACGACGGAGGCGTTCGTTTCATATCCCCCAAACACTACAGGTGACCGTTGATAACCCCTTTGAACGGCGGTTTTCATTCTTAACCCTGTCAAGAACCACCCCACATCGGGGCAAAATGGAGGTGAGTCCAGCAGCATCAGGAGAAAATGGTTAGAAATTTTCTTGCTCGGACTAACATTAATCTTTGTGTGTTGTTTATATGGTAATCCAAGTGCCATAGGATGAGGAGAAGTATTCATTTCTCTATCCCACACACCGAATCCTTTGCATAGCCAAGTTGAGCTTGCAAAATCATTTCATAAACCCGTTGGTGATCATTGCACATTCCAAGACGGATGCAGCATCACTTCAGAAACGAAGGAGTTCAAGACTTAAGGTTTGCAAAAAAATTCCTAAGTTAATGTTTAACCTTGTTAGACCTTTGATCATAGGTCTAACACGATCCCATGAAGATGAGAAAAAGTGGGACTTCAAAAACGAATGAGAAAAATCCACGGCATCGAGAAAAAGCAAAGTGCCTAGTAAAAGCAAGGTCGATGCTCGTGTAAGTTGTTTGATTGATCCGCAATGAAGCCGGATGGGAAAAGAGGAAATCCCTAAAGGAGTCAGATCAAAAAGACTACTCCCCAAATGGTGTCAAGCGTGGAGCAAAGACGCAGACAGAGTCATCAGTCTCTTAATGCGACAAAACGCTCTCTGAAGAGCTGGTGCACACCTCAAAATCGGTTGCGCATCCCAAAAACTGAAGGTGCAGAGAGGAAAAGGGCAGGTGGTAAATTTGCAATGATCACCAATGTCAAACCCTTCGTAATTTCTGGGCCAAAAACAAGCCTTTTTCGGTCCCCAATCCTACCAATGTTACGACCCCGAAACAGTCTTCTCTGACTAAGACACTTGGGTTAACATATTTCTTAGCTCGAAGAAGTACGAGCAAGACTTTTTCTTTCTCATTTCGCAGGGTTCTCGACTTGTAAACCCGGAGCAGATGATGAAGACTTTCATTCAATGGCCTTGACTCCAAAGCGGGTCCCCCTTGAAAACCAATATCCAAGCCCAACATTACGGTCCCGTGGAAGACCTCCCGACCGATCAAAATGTATGCGCTGCGAATGAGCCTAAAACCTAGGCACAGGTTAGTAGGGAATTGAGTGCATCCCCTATAAAGACCATTATCTCAAAACAGGTGAAAAGACCTCCTCGTCGAGAAATATTCCAGTAGATGTTTTGAACAAACTCTTTTTGGAAATTTCAAATTGTTTGATCCAGATTTGCCGCACAAGGAATTTGTGATCACATCTGTGTGTTGCAAGAATGCTTTGGACAACCTCCAACATCAAAATGCACATTTCACAATTAAAACTTAAGTCATACGGTTTTTGTCAAATGGACAGCCGTGGTCTTCCCAAAGATTACTAACGTTTTCTTGGTGAAGAAAAATCTTTCAAGCTCAAAATTCTGCAGGATACCTGGAGAACCCAACTCCCAGAATGTCGCCTCAACAGACTAAAGTGAGGCTTTGTCAAAATAAAATCTTTCACTGCTTCAAAACTGAATTCCCGACAAATTTCGGGATCTTTCAAAAGAAGGGGTGAGGATGTGACCCCTTTTCAAAATTTAGGCAGTCTCATCGGACGTGGAGAACCCTCCTCATGAGACCCCTTTTCAAAAATCAAGCAGTCCTAGCTTGACGTGGAGAACCCTCGTCCTAGGATCCCTTTTTCAAAAATATCAAACAGTCCTAGCATGACGTGGAGAACCCTCGTCCTAGGACCTCTTTTCAAATATCAAACAGTCCCAGCAGACGTGGAGAACACTCGTCTCGGGACCCCTCTTTCAAAAAAGCAGTCTCATCGGACGTGGAGAACCCTCGTCATGAGACCCCTTTTCAAACCAAAACAAGGTAGAAACCGCCTGAAGGGTCAAACAAATGGTAGATACCGCCTGAAGGGTCAACTCAAGGTAGAAACCGCCTGAAGGGTCAAACAAAAGGTAGATACCGCCTGAAGGGTCAACACAAGGTAGAAACCGCCTGAAGGGTCAAACCAAGGTAGAAACAGCCTGAAGGGTCAAACCAAGGTAGAAACCGCCTAAAGGGTCAAAACAAAGGTAGAAACCGCCTGAAGGGTCAAAACAAAGGTAGATACCGCCTGAAGGGTCAGTCAAAGGTAGAAACCGCCTGAAGGGTCAACTCAAAGGTAGATACCGCCATAAGGATCAACCCAATGGTCAGATCCACCTTACGGATCGAAACTTTGACTAATTCCAAATGTTGAAGAAGTTGTTTTCCTAGGCAAGCCTTATTGTAGGCGAACCGCTTATGGTCTAATCCACCATATGGATCAAAATCCTTGGCAAATTTCCAAAGAAAGAATGCGCCTTCCTTAGGTTCTTAACAGTTAGGAATTTCATGATGGTATGACCTACCATACAGGTCAGAGCTTAATCTCCCTAGGATATTCTGAATGACGAGTCCTAGGTATCTTCTTGAAAGTCGTCACAGCGGGCAGCATCCGACAGGTAAGCTTCAGGTAAGCCTCTCTCATCCCAGCCCATGTTCCAATGGTCAGAGCAAACCAGGGATTAATTTGAGTTTTTATCATGAGCCTTAAAGATTCAATGTCGTAGCATTTTTTCACTCATTTTCCCAGTCGAGTCGGTTAGGAATCAGGCGCCACCTTATCTTTGAGAGAAACCTCTGATGAGATTCCTCTCAAAGAGAGGCAGCTGTTGACACCTAATTTTTTACCATCTATTATTGTGATTTTTATTCTTTAAAATTAATTAAAAATATCAAAAAAGATCATAAAATCACAAAATCAACTTTGGAAGCCTTGGCCTGGCCTTAGGAACCAATTTTGAACAAAAAGTATTTTTTGGTATTTTTTAATATTTTTCAAATTTATTTATTATTAAAAATACCCAAAAAAATCATAAAAATACCATTCGTGGTCAGAAAAATACAAAAAAATATTCAATAATTTTGTTTTAATTTCCTCTTCAAGTGTGTTACTTTAAATCTCAAAAATTTGACTCGGGTCACTATGTTCCTTCACAAACATAAACCCGAACCGAGCCTAAAAAATCCTTTTTGAGTCTTTTAGTTTTCAATTCTCACCTTGTGTAAGCTATGACATTAGATTCTAAAGTCTTGAAATGCAATTTGGTCAATTTGCCCTCCAATTTGATCAATTTTAAGCAAAAGGGCTAGATTGCATAATTTTCTTTCAATTTAGTCCCCGGTTTCACAAATTTCGAAATTAAATTTCACACGGGCATACCCATTGAAATTAAACACCCCTACTCTATGTTTTTCATCATGAGGAATCGATTGGTGGCTTCAATTTCGGATAATTCGGTCGTTTGGGCCCTCGATTGGGGGAAAATCAATTTCGGATCTTAAGGGTAATTTGGGATTTTTATTAAATTTCAATCAATTGATTCGCAAAAACACCCATATTTGATAGAAAATATGTCAAGGAGTCCGATTATGCCCTCAATTTCATGAAAACGGTCAATTTGGGCCCCGATTTGGGAGATTTAGTCGAACCGGGCCGGTCGGGTCAAACCCGACCCGACCCCGTCCGACCGGGTCTGCAACTTGCAGACCCATCGGCCGAAAGCAGGGGAGGGCAGAGCATTAAAAAAAACAAGCTTGGGGGCCAGATTTTTGAGTAAAGAAGGACGACGAATGAGTGCGGGGGACACGACCGAGTTGTAGACGATCGTTTTGCGAGTTGAGGGACCCGGGAAATGGTTGGTCGGCCATGAAAATAGGGGAGAGCCGAGAGAGAAAGAGAAGAGGGGAACCGAGAGGGAAAAAGGATTTTTGGGGAGAGTTAGAGCAGGAGAAGTATTCTCCAAGTCGCGAGGAGCTTGAAGCCACATCGCCGAAGCAACCGCGGTCGCCGAAGATGCTGAACCAGGTCGGTATCTGCCCCCGACCTCCGTTTTTCTCTGTGCATGCAAGGTGTTCGACGAAATGCTTGAGAGAGCTCGTGTTTCCTTAACTCTCGGTCACGTCATTCCCGATTTTGTTTCGTGCGATTTTGGCTATAAGATACCTCTAGGACCGACTCTCAGTTCTGCTTGGCAAATTTTTTTGCATTAAACTGCATTGAGAATGGAGATCCAACCATCGCCGGCCATGGCCTCGACGGTGAGCTTCAGTCGATGCTAACCTGCGGATTTCCAGCTCTGGACGAGCTGAGGTAAGCTCCTTGAACCTTCATGGATGTTCGGTGAATAATCGGAATCGGTTTTAGATAAAAAAAAAAATTTCGCCAAGGCTTCGTCGGAACCGGGACTGTGAAGGTCCGGTTCGCCTGTTTTCAACGTGTTCATGGCTATAATTTATGTTGTTTATTAGTGTAGAGAGCCTGAGGAGTCGAATGGTGAAGAAATCTGTAAAAAATTTGGAGTTTTGGTCGAGTTTTGGATTTTTCCCGGCGACTTCGCCGGAATAATCACTGTTCCGGCGAAGCGCCGGTCATCTTCTCCGGCGGGCTGGTCCGGTCAATGGGTCAGCAGCCACGTCAGCCGTGTGGGGCCGCGGCCTTAAAAATAAACGCCCAGATCGGACGGTCGTGGCTTCGCCACGTGTCGCGATCTGGGATTTTTAAAAAATAAAAAAATGATTTTCAGATTAATAAATAATTTTCGAAAAATAAAAATAAAATCAATCGGATGGTTAAAATTCGGCCAAGTGTCACTTCGTGGAGCGTCCGATCTTGTCCGAGATCAGACGCATCAGAAGAGGCCACGTGGCGCAATAAGAGCCGTCCGATCCGTGGATTTTATGATAAATTAAAAAAAATGATAAAAAAAAATAGAAAAACCTTCAAAAAATCAAAACGGCGTCGTTTTAGGCCGGTTTCGACCCGTAGGGTCGGGCCGGGCGCCCGCGAGGCGCGGGCCGGGTCTGACCCGGCCCGGAAAATATTCTTAAATATTAAAAATATTCAGAGAATAATAAAAAAAATAATAAAAAAAATTCAAAAATCAATAAAAAATAGAAAATCATAAAAAAATTCAAAAAAATTCGGAAAATTCAGAAATATTATAAAAAATTCCAGAAAATATGAAACGGCCATATTCAACTGGCCACAACCTGTTTCGGGTCTTTCGGCCCTCGATCTTGTCAAAAATGACGGTTTTGCCCCTCCGGCAAACCGTCTTCCAAAAAAATTCTAAAAATTCTAGAAAAATCCCAAAAAATAGGAAATGGCCACAATCAACTGGCCATGGCTCATCCCGGGTGTTTTGAACCCGATCCTTCTTAAAAATGACGATTTCGCCCTTTGGGGCGAATCGTCTCCCAAAAATTGAAGAAAAATCAAACAATTCCAAAAAATTCTCAAAAATGGGAAATGGCCACAATCAACTGGCCATGGAATATTTTGGGTAATTCGGTATCCCAGTCTTCCAAAAAATTGTCGATTTTGCCCTTCGGGCTAAATCGCCTCCAAGTCTTCCCATTTTTACCCCGGTCCGAAATCACACCTGCAATAAGCCTTTATGGCTATGCTAGGAAGCCATTGACTTGAATTGATGTGCATCGATGAGATTTATTTATGCACTTGATCGCGCTTTCATTGATTGTGATTGATAGGAATAGTCTTCCAATCTGCATGAAACCCTGAATCAAACTCACCCCACCCAAAACTGCGCCCGCATGAACTCTTAGCCAGGAAAATCACTCGCGTTAGGTACCGAAAGGGCGTTGGTAATGACACCAGCGTAACCAAGTCCCCGAACCCAAAATCTCTGGTTACGCAGAACTGATCGACCTCTCCCAATCGGTCAGTAAGGTTTCCGGTCTACCCTCCAAGAAAGACCGGTGGCGACTCCAAATGCATGCACAAGTTGCACATGCCACCACGACCACACTGAAGGTCGAAAGCGATCGACTCTTATCGTCGAATCCCTCAAAAAATACTCCCGCCGCGATTTGGTATGGGCCTGGGAGGGCCCGCGCCGATCCAAAGCCCGCGATCCGCACCCTTGTGCGGGGGAAGGCCCACGATCGGTAATCCATTAGCCGCGTCCGCCTTCGGACGGGTCGCGACATGCATATAATGCCCTGATGCGTTAAACGCGGGGCTTAGTGATATCCTGATGCGTTAAACGCGGGATAGACCTGAGGCGTTAAACGCGGGTCATGACATGGCATCGGAAACCTAAGGCGTTAAACGCGGGTTCCTTGATTTATTAAGCCTGAGGCGTTAAACGCGGGCTCTGCCATGAGTATTACGATCGTAATAAGTGTATATAAGTATATATATATATATAAGCTATCCTTTATATTATGTGATGTTAAGTGCCAAGGTACGATAGCCCAGCCTAGTCTAGATTGGTGAGTTATATGACAATGCATGCCTCGATTGTGTTATTATGTGCCTATTCGTCTGCTTTCGCATGACTGGTCATTGCATGTGCCTGGGTGTGTCTGGAAGTCCCGAGTGCCTAGCTTAGGGTTAGGACTGGCTTATTGAGTTTATCTCACCCCGTCGTGGGACCCACCTTTCAGACCCCAAGCCTTGACCATGCCGCAGCCAGCTTTTGGGTGCCAGTGATGACCGAGAAGTACGTTACTGAGTACCCAGTAGGCGAGGATGAGGTTTTTATTTATGAGCGTAACACTGTCTGGGTGGACGACGGGACAGACCATTGGAGGCCGGATAGGTACGCAGCATGGTGGTATCGAGACGACGTCGCTACTTTGGGACCTCTGCGATCTTTTGACGTGCCTCAGGATATCCTTGAGGAGCAGGACCCGATGATCGCATACCCGCCCGATGGCGAGATTTTTGATCCGATGACCGGCCTCGAGCCAGGCGTGGGCCTCCCAGCAGTGCAGCCACAGCATCTTGTTGCAGATGGCGAGGTCATCGAGCCCTCTGATGCCGACGACGTTCCCATGGAGGAGGCAGGGTTCGAGTGGGAGATTGTAGGCGCCGAGGGCGAGCCCATGGACTTAGGGTCCGATTCGGAGGAGGAAGACATCCCAGTGTATTCCGAGTCAAAGCCAGAAGAAGAAGTCCCAGAGGAGCCTCAGCCGGGCGATTGGGTAGAGTACCATCCAGCGGCCGGTGTCGCCTGATCCATCAGCAGCGAGCCTGTCTTTTAGGCCTTGTAGCGACCTCTGACTTTTGGAGCATCCAGTAGGGCAGTGACGCGTGTTCCTTAGTAGATGTCTCTTTTTGAGTAGGCTAACCCTTTTCCTCTAGCCCTAGTTATCTTTAGTAATTCTTGTGTATTTTGTAAAACTGCAAGTTTGTGGTGTAATGATTAAGTGTCTATTTCCCTCAAGTCATCTTATTGTCTTATGCATGGAGTTATGTATGTCGCTTCCGCATGTGCATATGAGTCTCATTAGTTAGTACGATATTTTGGATCCTGGGTAAGAGACTGAACAGTTTGGCAGTAAGGCGATGGTGCGCCCCCAAGGACTCGGGGCGTGACATCCCCGCTTGTTTGGTATCAGAGCGAGGTCAGCCCGATCCAAGTTGGTTGAGGACTGGAGTAATAAGGTGTGATGATTTGAGGATAACTAGGTAGCGAGACCTTTGGGATTCGCTAGAAGTTAGGCATGAAATGCATGACATGTGAAATGGCGCTTGTGATTGGCATATTGACTGGCATCATCTTTGGTAGACTTAAGGCTATAAGGCTTCGTACTTGGCACTAAGTGTTGACTGCTGATTGCTGGATTGGATAGCTGGTTGTGATTTGGTGAAGTTGCTGGAGCAACTGAATGTGTGATACGATTGTGAATTCCTGATTATGATGCTTCTGGTGGTTGTTTGAGTAATGACTATCTTAACTGTGATTGCTGCTGTGATAGTGGCGTAGTTTTGCTAGACTTAAGTAGATGGCTTAGGTCTCTAATTCCTGGATGGAATTATAGTGACTCAGGTGTTGTGAGACTTAGCAAGATGAGCAACCGAACCAGGGGTACTGGAGGAGCGTCTAGTTCTAGGCCACGAGTGGTAGAAGATCCTAGGTACGACGGAGTCATGAGGATCTTGGAGGAGATCGGGAACTTTATGGGTAGACAGACCGAGGAAAGAGATGCTGCTGTTGCCCAAACGGCGGTAGCTGCTGTTGCTGCTGCCAACCTAGCGAATGGGAACAATGGGAACAATGGACGTAACAATGAGGGTGGCAATGCCCAAGGACAAGGGAATCGCGTGATGGGCCAGCTGATGGAGCACTTCATGAAGCTGAAGCCATCAAAGTTTGATGGTACAGGGGACCCTGGAGCTGCCCCTGCTTGGATCGAAGAATTAGAGAAGGCCTTTGAGGTGCTGGGCTGTACTGAGGCGGAGAAGGTGATTCTAGCTGTGTACCAGCTTCGTGGAACTGCGAACGATTGGTGGAAGGCCACCAAGGGAAGAGTTTTCCCCGAAGGAACGGAGCCGAATTGGACTGTATTCTCTGAAGTATTTAATGCTAAATATTTCTCCAGAGCGGCTCAAGAACAGAAGATGATTGAATTCCAGAATCTCCGCCAGAACCAAATGACCATCGACCAGTATGAGGCTGAATTCGCGAGGCTATCCAAGTATGCCCCGAGGATGGTCGAGAACCCTGAGGACAGGGCAAGAAGGTTCAGAGATGGACTAAGGCCTGACCTTCGCAGCCAGTTGGTGCTGTTGGACCTACAAGGTTATAATGCAATTTATGAGAGAGGCCAACTAGTGGAAAGAGATATTAAGGAAAGAGGAATCGCTGCTGGATCGCGGTTCACTCCTGCCAGGGATAACCGCCAGTTCGGCAAGAGGCCGATGGTGAGTAACCGACGTTTTGTCCCTCCAGCCAGAAGGAATCTTGGCAAGCCTGCCCACCAGTCAAATTGGAATTGTCGCTTGTGCGGGCGGAAGCATGGCAATGGACCTTGCCCAAGCAGGACGGGCGCATGCTTCAAGTGTGGCCAGCTGGGCCATCACATAAGGAATTGCCCAAGCCAAGCACCAGGACCTCAAGCTCAAGGAAATCGACCGCCAGTGGAACCGCAGGCTGGAGCCCAGCAGAACAACGCAAATAGGCCGCCAGCTCAAGGAAGGGTGTATGCTGTGGCGCGAAGGGAAGTGGAGAACGCGCCTGGCGTGGTCACAGGTACGGTTACTTTATGTGATCATGCTGCCTATGCCTTGTTTGATCCTGGAGCATCGCACTCATTCATATCTGCTCAGTTTACTGATTTGGTTGGAATTGAATTGAGGCATTTGGATGTGATATTGCATGTTACCACCCCATTGAAGGATAAAGTGTTGGTTTCGCTAGGCTGTCCAGATTGTAAGATAGTCGTTGGTGGTAGTGAGGAACGGATAGATTTAGCCGTGTTGCCTATGTTTGACTTTGACGTGATTATTGGTATGGATTGGTTAAGTAGGCAAAAGGCTGTCGTTGATTGTGGTATCATGGTGATTCATTTCCATCCTAATAATCACCCTAGATTCGAGTTTGCGGGAAGTCGATGAGGAACCTCAATCCCTTTGATTTCGTCACAGGAGGTAACTAGACTTTTGGACGAAGGATGCCAGGCATACTTAGCTGCCGTGTTGGATCCGACCGTAGAGGAACCAAAGTTAGAGGATATAGCAGTAGTGCGTGACTTTCCTGACGTCTTTCCTCAAGAGTTGCCAGGGTTGCCTCCAGAAAGGGAAATAGAGTTCGTAATTGAGTTAGCACCTGGAACGGAGCCAATCTCGAAGGCACCCTATAGGATGTCCTTGTCGGAGTTGAAGGAATTGAAGGTTCAGATGCAAGAACTGCTGGACAAAGGATTTATTCGTCCAAGTGCTTCGCCTTGGGGAGCGCCAGTCTTGTTTGTAAGGAAGAAGGTGGGTCGTTGCGCTTATGCATTAACTACAGGCAGTTGAACCAGGTAACTATCAAGAATAAGTATCCGTTGCCAAGGATTGACGACTTGTTTGATCAACGGCAAGGAGCTTCTGTGTTCTCCAAGATAGACCTAAGGACGGGTTATCACCAGTTGAGGATTAAGAAGGAAGTTATACCGAAGACAGCTTTTCGGACAAGGTATGGGCATTATGAGTTTACGGTCATGCCGTTTGGATTGACTAATGCCCCAGCTGCTTTCATGGATTTGATGCACATAGTGTTTAAGGAATACTTGGACCAGTTCGTCATTGTCTTCATCGACGACATCTTGATTTACTCAAAGAGTCCTGAGGAGCATGAGGAACAATTGAGTATAGTTCTACGGACGTTAAGGGAACACTCGATGTACGCCAAGTTCAGTAAGTGCGAGTTTTGGCTTAACGAAGTTGCGTTCCTTGGACATGTCATCTCTGGAAATGGGATTTCGGTGGACCCCGCAAAGATTGAAGCAGTAACGAATTGGCCTAGACCTACGTCAGTAACAGAGGTCCGAAGCTTCTTAGGATTGGCAGGATATTACCGCAGGTTCGTGGAAAAGTTTTCCTCGATAGCTACTCCTTTGACGAGGCTGACTAAGAAAGATACGCGGTTTGAATGGACGGATAAGTGTGAGAGGAGTTTTCAGGAACTCAAGCATCGTTTGACGACTGCACCGGTGTTGACCATCCCTTCCGGACCTGGAGGTTATGAGATTTACAGCAATGCGTCGCCGAAAGGATTAGGATGCATCTTGATGCAGCATGGGAGAGTTGTAGCTTATGCATCAAGACAATTAAGACCTCATGAGATGAATTACCCGACGCACGATTTGGAACTAGCAGCTATCATCTTCGCCTTAAAGATTTGGAGGCATTACTTGTGTGGAGAAAGGTTTCAAATTTACACGAACCACCAGAGTTTGAAGTACTTGTTTTCGCAAAAGGAGTTGAACATGAGGCAACGTCGATGGATGGAGTTGCTCAAGGACTATGATTTTGATATCCTATACCACCCCGGAAAGGCGAATAAGGTTGCGGATGCACTGAGTCGGAAATCCAGCATCGCGCATTTGTTGGTTAAAGAATGGACTCTGTTGGAAGGAATAAGGGATTCAGAGTTTAAGCTTGAAGTCTGCCAGCTGTCTTGTCTCCTAGCCACATTGAGGATCGAACCAGAGGTTCATGAGAAAGTGAAAGTGCTGCAATCTACGGACCCCGACATCCAAAAGATCCTGGAAATGGATGCCGCGAAAAGGAAACCCGACTTTCAAGTATCCGAGGATGGGATTCTGAAGTTTCGTGGACGCTTGTGCGTGCCCAGTGACGAGGGACTAAGAGAAAGGATCTTGTCGGAAGCTCGTAGGAGCAACTACAGTATTCATCCGGGTAGCACGAAGATGTATCAGAATCTACGTCAGCACTACTGGTGGAATGGAATGAAAGTGGACGTAGCTAAACACGTGGCGAAGTGTTTGACGTGCCAGCAAGTTAAGGCCCAGCATTGTAAGCCTGGTGGGATGTTGCAGCCTTTGGAAATCCCCGAGTGGAAGTGGAAGCACATCACCATGGACTTTGTCATGGGTTTGCCGAGGAGTCAGAGAGGACATGATTCGATTTGGGCAATCGTGGATAGACTGACTAAGTCCGCACACTTCTTGGCAGTAAGAAAAGATTTTGCAATGGATCGATACACAGAGTTGTACATGAGGTACGTAGTTCGTCTTCATGGAGTCCCAGTGACGATTACTTCGGACAGAGATCCCAAGTTTACCGCTTCATTTTGGAAAAGTCTACAAGAGGCTTTGGGGACAAGACTACAGTACAGCACCACTTACCACCCCCAGACAGACGGACAATCTGAAAGGACAATTCAGACGCTTGAGGATATGCTGAGAGCTTGCGTGTTAGACTTTAAAGGAAGTTGGGAGGATCAGTTACACTTGGTAGAGTTTGCCTATAACAACAGTTACCAGCAGAGCATCGGGATGGCACCGTTCGAAGCGTTATACGGTAGAGCATGCAGGACCCCTTTATGCTGGGACGAGGTTGGTGAAAGAAACATAACAGGCCCAGAATTAGTGGAGCAGTCAGTGGAGGCAGTAAGAGTCATAATGGAAAGATTGAAGACCGCGCAGAGTCGCCAGAAAAGTTACGCCGACAAGCGACGCAGGCCTTTGGAGTTTCAAGTAGGAGACCATGTCTTCTTGAAGGTGTCACCGATGAAAGGATTATCTCGGTTTGGAAAGAAAGGAAAGCTAAGTCCGAGGTATGTAGGCCCTTTTGAAATCTTAGAGCGGATTGGGACCTTGGCCTACAGACTCGCCTTGCCGCCAAGTTTATCGCAAGTTCACAATGTGTTCCACGTGTCGATGCTGAGAAAGTATGAACCGGACGTGACCCATGTACTGGACCACGAAGTGATAGAAGTGGACGATCGAGTGTCGTATGTGGAAAGGCCAGTTAGGATCGAGGACAGAAAGGAGCAAGTCCTGAGGAATAAGACGATCTGGGAGCACCATGGAACTGAAGGAGCCACCTAGGAAAGCGAGGAAGCGATGAGGCGCCAGCACCCCCATTTGTTTGAGTAGGTGGTTGTAATGTAAATTTCGAGGACGAAATTTCTGTAAGGGGGGAAGAGTTGTGACATCCTGAACTCCGACCCTATCTCGAAGCTTATTAATGAATGAATGTCTATCGATGTATTCCAGTTAATCTCGCTTAGAATTGATCACTCTCGAGTCGACTAACCAATGGGGAATGGCCATATAGGATTTAAAGTACGTGGACCAAAGAACTTAACCACGAGTCGACGCTTTGACCATAAGGATCGCCGATGGAATATTTAGGACCGCTAGAGGTCGATCTAAGAATGGTTTTAGAACGATTTGCTAGTGTCGTGCGATTGGTTCACGGGTGATTCCGTATGACCATGACATGATTTGCGAATTAACCTAAATCGATTCCTAACGGTCGTGACCTTCGGGACTAGTGATTGACCCTCGCGATTACATGACAACCAAAGCCGCCGTGGTTCGAGTAACTCTTAAACGTGGCATTAGTCGCGGGTCGATACGCGTAACTCCTGAGAGCCACCCGTTAGTCTGAGACGCACTGGAATGACAATTGACTGAATTTAGCCATGGATTGGACTTCGAGATTGGAGGCCGGATATTCGAGGATCACAAAGGAGTAAGTTGGGACGTCGCCTCATCGGAGAGTTATTAAGATTAGAATTAGCCCCGTATAAGTTAGAAAAGCGAAATTCGAACTGACGAGCGGAATCGACCCTTTTGCCCTAAGCTTAGTACCATTTTCTATTAGTTAATGCAAGGGTAATTTGGACATTTCCCTCTCCCCTAGCCTTGGCCGAATTTTGAAGGGCATTTAGGTCTTTAGCCACTTGGATTATTGGACTTGACCATGGACAAGACTTAAACCCCATCACCAAATCTCTTGCACCATGTCACTCATAGTCACTATTCCCTTGTACTTTCCAACCACTCCTATCAATCACTCTTTTCCTTGGACCTTGAATGGACAAGCCTTCACTTTCCCTCCTCATTTTCTCTCGTCACTCTCTCTCTCTACCCCTCCATTTTTGGACGACGCCACTCCCTCTCTTCCTCCATTGCTCGGCCGCCCCCTTCCTCTCATTCTTTCTCTCTTTCTCGGCCTCTAGGTAGGCGCCGGCCACCACACCGCCACTCCACCACCTTAGGCCGCCACTACACCCCTCCTTGGACCGTGGAAGGCCGCCGTCCAAGCCGGAGCCACCCGAGCCGCCGCCGACCGAACCAAGACCGAGAGAGAACCGGGACCGATCTTGAGAAGTTCTTAAGGTAAGTGGCTCTTAGTGCTTAGGTAGACATGTTAGGAGGTTGTAGGCTTGTAGTAGAAGTGGTACTAAGGTTTGTTCTTGGTTACTTTCGCATAGAATTCTTAGAAGCCGAATTTGTTCGCCGAAGACTAGCTTGTGCCGCGCCATTCCCACGCCACTTGCCGCCGGTCTTCTTGAAGCTTTAAGCTAGGTAAGCTTGCTCTAACCCTTAGTTAAGACCTTGTGCGATGGAAGGGCCGAGAGAGTGTTAGTTGTGTTGAGTTTAATGGCTAGTTGGGCAAGAAACCATGGGGGACCGAATTTGACCTTGGGGGAACCGAGCATGAACTTACTTTTTTAAGACTGGTTGTGTCGATTTCATGGTTGAAGTGAGTTAGGGAATGAATGCCAGTGTAGGCCGAACTCTCGTGGCACCATTTGGAAGTGATAGGGCATGATCGAGCTTGTTTGAGTTAGCAAAATCCTCGATTGGGCTTAGGGATGTTCGGCCATGAGTGTGATTGAATGACTCGATGCATGAAAATATCCTAATGAACCCTATTCCTATGATGGCCGTGAGCATTAGTAGGGGATTAGTGATGGGAACGACACCATGATTATGACTGACGGCCGTGCGAGGTTAATTGATGTGTTTTGTGACCTTGTCAATTGATTGGTTCCATGACTTTGTGGCACGGCCGAATGTTTATAGTGATGATCGATGAGCGATACATTATGAGGTATGACTTGATCGTGAAGTATGGTAATGGCCTTGATTGATTGTGATGTGATGATGTGCCACGGTATAGAATTGTGATTTGAAATGGCCAAGTGGTCCTTGTATGGACGTTATGCACATATGGTTGTTTTATGCTATGATTGGTTGAATTATAGCCTATGTGCATATAATGCCCTGATGCGTTAAACGCGGGGCTTAGTGATATCCTGATGCGTTAAACGCGGGATAAACCTGAGGCGTTAAACTCGGGTCATGACATGGCATCGGAAACCTAAGGCGTTAAATGCGGGTTCCTTGATTTATTAAGCCTGAGGCATTAAACGCGGGCTCTGCCATGAGTATTACGATCGTAATAAGTGTATATAAGTATATATAAGCTATCATTTATATTATGTGATGTTAAGTGCCAAGATACGAAAGCCAAGCCTAGTCTAGATTGGTGAGTTATATGACAATGCATGCCTCGATTGTGTTATTATGTGCCTATTCGTCTGCTTTCGCATGACTAGTCATTGCATGTGCCTGGGTGTGTCTGGAAGTCCCGAGTGCCTAGCTTAGGGTTAGGACTGGCTTATTGAGTTTATCACACCCCGTCGTGGGATCCACCTTTCAGACCCCAAGCCTTGACCATGCCGCAGCCAGCTTTTGGGGTGCCAGTGATGACAAAGAACTACGTTACTGAGTACCCAGTGGATGAGGATGAGGTTTTTATTTATGAGCGTAGTACTGTCTGGGTGGACGACGGGACAGACCATTGGAGGCCGGATAGGTACGCAGCATGGTGGTATCGAGACGACGTCGCTACTTTGGGACCTCTGCGATCTTTTGACGTGCCTCGGGATATCCTTGAGGAGCAGGACCCGATGATCGCATACCCGCCCGATGGCGAGATTTTTGATCCGATGACCGGCCTCGAGCCAGGCGTGGGCCTCCCAGCAGTGCAGCCACAGCATCTTGTTGCAGATGGCGAGGTCATCGAGCCCTCTGATGCCGACGACGTTCCCATGGAGGAGGCAGGGTTCGAGTGGGAGATTGTAGGCGCCGAGGGCAAGCCCATGGACTTAGGGTCCGATTCGGAGGAGGAAGACATCCCAATGTATTCCGAGTCAGAGCTAGAAGAAGAAGTCCCAGAGGAGCCTCAGCCGGGCGATTGGGTAGAGTACCATCCAGCGGCCGGTGTCGCTTGATCCATCAGCAGCGAGCCTGTCTTTTAGGCCTTGTAGCGACCTCTGACTTTTGGAGCATCCAGTAGGGCAGTGACGTGTGTTCCTTAGTAGATGTCTCTTTTTGAGTAGGCTAACCCTTTTCCTCTAGCCCTAGTTATCTTTAGTAATTCTTGTGTATTTTGTAAAACTGCAAGTTTGTGGTGTAATGATTAAGTGTCTATTTCCCTCAAGTCATCTTATTGTCTTATGCATGGAGTTATGTATGTCGCTTCCGCATGTGCATATGAGTCTCATTAGTTAGTACGATATTTTGGATCCTGGGTAAGAGACTGAACAGTTTGGCAGTAAGGCGATGTTGTGCGCTCCCAAGGACTCGGGGCGTGACAACCTTCACGCGTTTCATCTCCCCCTCTGAAAAGGAACTGACCTTCCTGTTTTGGTCGCCCATTGTCGCGACCCTCTCCCGAGCTCGCGGAAGGCGGGAGCGGGCTAATGGGCCGCCCGATCTCTGGCTTGATCGGACGCGGGCCTCTCCCAAGGTCCATTACCCAAATCGCAACTGCTGGATATACGTGGTTGACCTTCAGTGTGGTCTAGTGACATGTGATGAGTGTACATGCCAAGGAGTCGCCACCAATCGTTTCGTGGAGGGTACGATCGGAAACCCTATCGAATAGTTGGGAGTGGTCTATTCGATTCTGCGGAAACCAGAGAAGTGGGTTCGGGGACTTAGTTACGCCAACTGTCAGAGTTGACGCCCTTTCGGTACCTAAGCTGAATGGTTTATCTGATCCTAGGATTTCATACAGACGAGTGAAGCAAAATCTAGGAGTTCATGCAGATGGGAAATACTACCCTATCACTCACAATCAATAGAAATAAGTGCGCAAATCAAGGATCCAGTACATGCGGATAAAACACACGAAATCAACATGGCATCCCTAATGAGGCCCTATTAGCCTAGAGAAATATCAATCAAGGCTTAGGAGTGATTTGGACATGATTCGCCCATGAAAGGGGAGAATCGTAATTTTGAATAATTCGGGGGACAATTCACCTCGAAAAGGGAAAATTTGACATTTTAGACGAATTGGGAAGTCAGAAGACAGGGGAAATAGGATTGGCCATCAATCCAATCCATTTCCTATTTTTCTGGAATTTCCAGGATTTTTCTGGAATTTAAAAGTGATTTTACCCTTGGAGGGGTAAAGTCGTCATTTTGGACAAAGATGAGAACTAAAAATCTCGAATATTAGGGTTGGTCGTCCACCTAACCCAAACCCTAATTTCAAGCAATTTTCAGAACTCTATTGAGATAAGAAAGACGATTTTTCCCTTTAAAGGGCAAAATCGTCATTTTGAGAAAAGAGGCGGGACTCGAAAACCCAAACCTAAGAATTGGTCGTCTAATCGACCCTAATTCTCACCTTGACATTATCGGCCTTTTTCTAGCATGCACAGCAGAGGCGACTTACCCCTAAAGGGTAATGTCGTCATATCTTTGAAGAACGGATAAGAAACCCAAAAATAGGGTTGACCAGCTGTCTGTGGTCAATCCTCGATTTTTTGGGGATTTCTGAATGTCTAGGATTTTTCCTAATTTTTCCACATTTTTTTGGAATTTTCTGGAATTTTCTAGCATTTTTTAGGATTTTCTGAAATTTTTCCGATTTTTTTTATTTTTTTAAAATCATTTTCTGATTTTTTTTATTTAAAAAAGAATATTATCCGGGCCGGGTCGGGTGACCCGGCCCACGACCCGCGACGACCGGGCTGGCCCAGATCCGGCCCCGCACCGAAACGGCGTCGCTTTGGCTTCTCCCGCCCAAATTTCAACTCCCGCCCAAACCGAATGAGCGGCCCTGATTGCGCCACGTGGCTGACACACGGACGATCGGATTTAATCAAAGCAATCGACGGCCATGATTGGAAAACAAGATTGAATCTCGTCCGTTCGATCGATGGTATTTCTTTTATCTCCGAAAATCATTTTTTATCTCAAAAATATTAGATCGTGACACGTGGCCAACGCTCCACCGTCCGATCATCTCTTGTTATCGGTTATAACAACCGACGCTGACGTGGCTGCCACGTGGGCGCCACGTCAGCGCCACGTGGGCGTTGACCCGGTCAACCGTCGTTGACCGGTCAACGACCCACCGGAGAAGACGACCGGCGCCGGCTCTATCTCGCCGGCGCCTCGTCGGAAGGCCATATCTCGGCCTTCCGACGTCCAAACTCGGTCGTTCCGGCGCCTTTCGACTCCTACGGATCTCCTTTACAACATACATCGGCCTCGCAACAGCAGAATCAAGTCTCATCTACTTGCTACCTTCGGCCGAAGCTAAGCTCCGGCGAGAGTCCGCCCTAGCCGTTTCTAGCGTTACCTAACTAAACAAACCGATCGGGCAGCATCACTGAGGGTTAAGGAGACTTACCTGGCCATCGGGAAGCTTCGGTTTCGCTCGGGTCAAGCTCACGAGCTCTCGACAGGTTTGGGTGGTTGGGGGCCGACTCGTGCGATTTAGGCGGTGAAATGGTATGTAATGAAAAGCGAAAATGCTCAGTGATGCGAGACGAACAGATTGCAACAAAAATGGCGTTGAATGATTGATCCTAGCTTAAGTTGCCATTAAAGGCCGAGCTCAAGCTTGGAGAAAGACCTCACCTGTTTTGGCGATGAAAGGCGATACCGCTCGGTTATGGCGACTCCTCGGGAAGTCACGAAGTTCGGATAATGTATTCGAAGCTTCCATTTCCAGCCGCTCGCCGTGGTCGAGCCTTTGAAGATCTCGGCCACCGAGCTTCTTCAATGGCGGACGAGCTCTTCTCTCTCTCTCTTCCTCTCTTCGCTTACTCTCTCTGCCTCGCTCTCTTTGCGGCCTTTTCTCCCTCCCTCTGCCTTTGCTCTCCGCCCTCTCTCTTTCTCGCCTACTCTCTCTTCGCGAGCTCTCTCTCCCGCGAGCTCTCCCCTTCCTCTTCTTTTTCTTCGTTTCTTTTTTTTTTCTTTTTTTTGTTCCTTCGTCTGTTGACGAACCCCCCTCCTCAACTGATTTTCTTGCCTCTTCAACTGATCATCGCCCCCTCCTTTTTCCCTCCATTCTGTTTTGTTCTGTTATACGCGCGAAGAAGCAGAACGTAGTGTTCTGTTCTTCTTGGTCTGGTCAATCGGGTTGACTGGGTCGGGTCAACCCGACCCAGTCAACCCGATTTTGGGATTTTTCTTCAAATCGGGCGTCCAAACATCCCAAAATCATGAAATCGACTTCATAATCGGATTTCATGGCATGGAATTTACCTAAGTAAGGTAAAATCGGGCTGAATTGATTTTTATTTATACAAAAGCCCTAAATTTAAGACAAGATCCGAAATTAATTTTGTCAAATTGATGTTCCTAATGGACGAATCGACCCCAATTGAACTTACCGTTAGATTCAGGGGGTCGAATACTATAGGGAGGAGACATTGGGGTTCTATGGGTGTCCCTCAGAAAAGTTTAATTTCGGAATTGGCATAATAGGGACTAAAATGAAAAGATTTTTTATGCAATTAGGTCCCTAAAGCCAAAATTGATCAAATCGGCACACAATTGAACCAAATTGAAATGTCGGACAATCAAGATGAACGTCAAGACTTGGAAAATGCAAAATATTGCAAATAAAAAGACTCAAAACATATTTTTTGACAAGTTTAACCCTGTGCGTTACAAAGAAACACACAAAATTAAACTTGAATTTTAACTCTTGATGAGGTCAAAATGATAATAAAATTAAAAGAAAAATATTTACTATTTTCCTATATTTTTGTGACCTCAAATTCTATTTTTTGTTGATTTTTCTAGTATTTTCCTATTTTCTAAAAATACTAAAAAATGTGAAAAATATGAAAAATTATTTTTTGGTCAAGAATGGTTCCTTGGGCTTGGCCAAGGCCACCAAGGTTGATTTTGTAATTTTTTGACTTTTTATGAATTTTTTGTGATTTTTTCAAAAATAAAATTGAAAAAGACTTGGTCAAAAATCAGGTGTCAACACCCATCCAGCTACGTTTTCTGCTTCTGTTGCTTTGTCTTGTGTGTGCAATGCAGGTTTTGTCTCTTGGTGTAGTAGGCGACAACAACAACAAAAAGCAGGGTCACGCGCGGGGGGTCTCGAAAGCGTGCGAGAAATTGGTCTGTGTTGGTGCAGACCCGGATCTGCTGGGTCGGGCTGGGTCAGACCCTATGGATCCGGTTTCAAAAATTCGACTAAATGGGGCACCAATTCGACCCTTTTTTTATGAAGTTGACGCCACAATTGGACTTCTCAAATGTTTTTTGATTGAAAATGGGTATTTTCTGGAATTATTAGCTCGAAATTGAATGAAACCCCAAATTGCATTGAGGATTCAAAAATGATTTTTGTTTAATCGAAGGGTCAAACGATCGAATCAGTCCAAATTGAGGCCACCAATAGGTCCGGAACGACAAAAACTATAGGTTAGAGGTGTTTGATTCGAATGGGTGTCTCACCAAAGAGTTCAATTTCAAGATTGGCAAACCCGGGGACTAAAGCGCAAAGAAATTGTGCAATTAAGCCCTTTTGATTGAAATTGATCAAATTGAAAGGTAAATCGTCACAATTTCATTTCAGGGTTCTTCATACCAATGTCATGGCTTATCAAATATGGAAATTGAAAATTAAAAGACTCAAAAAGAAATTGTTATGCTCAATTCGGGTTTACATTTGTGAAGGAACATAGTGACCCAATTCGAATTTTCAAGATTTATAAATACCAAATTGAAGAGGGGATTAAAATAAAATTATTGACTATTTTTGTGCATTTTTCTGACCACGAATGGCATTTTTATGATTTTTTGGGCATTTTTATAATTAAATAAATTCAAAAAAATATTAAAAATTACGAAAAAAAATTTGTTCAGAATTGCTTGTTAAGACTAGGCCAAGACTCCCAAAGTTGATTTTGAGATTTTTATAATTTTTTAGCTATTTTTAATGATTTATTCAAATAAAAACTGATTAAAAATCAGGTGTTAACAATGTCACATTCAATCTTTGTATTCGTAGGTTGACTAATTATGATTATATGAGTTTAATCATGATTGTGAATACAATATATTATATTTGAGTGCTCAAAGAGATCAAGAGAGATATGAAGTAAATATGACCGATTGATCTAGAGTACTGCATACTGGATTTACTCTGCGGTTATGTGCCCATTTTGAGCTACTATATACTCCTAATAGATGTATAGCAACGAGCTTTTATAGTATGCTGGTCGCACGGATTATTTGCCCATATGAGCTTTGCAGTGAGAAGAGAAAGAGAGACATTTAGCCATTTGCGGGCGAGTGGGAGATAATGGAATATAGCGCCCATTAAGGGCTAAATTGGCTAATTGCCTTAATTGCAATAATTGATTGCAAATCAATGGAATTTGCTTCATATTCAATGGCATAAGAGAGAGAGAGAGAGAGAGAGAGAGAGAGAGAGAGAGAGAGAGAAGAAGCGTCTTCTCTCCTCAGAACGTACGTACGTTCTAGCAACCACAATTGACCAAAAAAAAAACTCTCTCAAAGACTCAATGAAAAAGTTCTCTCTCGACGGACGATCGATTAGCGGATGAGAATCATTTATCATATGCAATGATGGCTCTTAATTTGTAACTATCGAGGTATGTTCGTTTTACGTGATATACTTCCCCGATAAGTGATTCAAGTTTGATCTCAAGGCTTGATGATCCAGTGCAATTAACGTATACGACGGTATGATTGACGTATGGTTGCAATCTGCACTTTGTGTTTATGGATATGTGAATCTATTTAATTCCGCTTCGATTATAGATCTTGATTAACAATTTTGTATGAAATTCCCATAAAAAACGACACACATTCAATGAAAAAAGACAGAAGAGTCCCACGTGCTGTGGCAAGCAGGAAGGAGCCCCTCAAATTTAGAATTAAATGGTAAATATTTCGTGCTAAGTCTTAAATGTCAAAACCCTAAAAAAATGCATGTGAATCTGAGACGGATCCGGCGATTCTCTTGCTCTTTCGCTCTTATTTTTCTATCGGTCTTCTTCTTCTTTCTATTAATCCCCCTGCCAGCTAACAATCCCGATACAAAAGATTAATATTTCTCTAGCAAATTCTCCGTTCAACTCCTCCTCCCGTTTTTTTTTTTTTTTTGGGACCCTCTTGTCTCGCATCAGTTCTGGAGCTATTTGGAGCATCCGAATAGTTTAACTGCAATTGATCGCATCGCCTGACCTTGAAAACGGTGAAAAGAAATCGAAATTATTGAGTCAGAAGAATTTAAAGAATAGAATATCGTTCCTTTTGCAAAAGCTTACAATTTTATGCGTGGTTGGTAAGGAGCAGTTGATGCTGAAAAGTCGAGAATAGACTTCATTGATTCATTATTTCTTCGATGACGATGGAGTTGAGAATGATGGGCGATAGATTGTGACTTTTCTTTTGGCATTAAAACAAAAAGAAATTTCAACATAATGTTTGGCTCAGAAGAAAGCCTATACTAATTATGATTTTTCGGTTAATTTTTTTTTTCCACGAAATGACAAGTGAGAAGTAAATTAAAAGTAGAAGATAAAAATGGAAAGTCCCCAAACGATTCTCTAAATTGCTCCTTCTGTGACTCAATTATTTAAGTTAGACTTGCCTCGATATGTTTTTAGGGCTTGTTGGTACGATCGACTTTCACTTTAAAATTAGTGAATGGGTATTTTCTTGCCGTGGTGCGCGAAATCGACCCTTCAATAAAATATAAAAATAAAAAATAAAGAAATCAGAGCCAACTCATGATGATATTTCTCAACTCCTTCCTCTTGCGCCAATGATCTTACCATTGAACTGGAATTACACCTCTTTTCCATTTCCATTCAAGATTCGATCCCCCTCATTACATACATGGATGTAAACTTGAACTCTTGTTAAGGTTAATTACATAGATTAGCAGTGCTGCTCAAATACAGATGAACCCATTAGATCGTCAGGAGAACCAACGCAGATCACAATACAGATCGTAGCGCACGAGGAATGTTGAACTTCCGGACGACTGAACGCTATAAAATTCACATTTTGACAATAAGCCTTGGCCGTTAAGTTCGTGAACGAATCTTTGAGTCATACTTACAAATGAATTGCTAAAGTAATAAGGACATGTACTTTTATGATTTGCGTATGTTACATCAAAAACATAATTGTGAGAAAATTCCAAATAAGAGCCTGGCATCAATTTGTCAATAAAAGATTCGGAGTGGATCTCGTTTCAAATAAAGGAATGAAGCGGCAAAGTTTGTCTCAAATAATGGCCTGCGTTTGTCGGCCAACATTTTCTGACAACTAGACCAATGGTAATTTTATCCGAGCTTTACTATTTGGTGAAAACTAAAGAAAATCCCCAAATTGAATTGAGATTAGGTTCATTGTTTTGAATTTTTCAAGTTCTGTAGTTCTTTCTTTCCAAGTTTGATCACATTTCAAGAGTGGCAAGTCGATGTCACAAGAAGTGAAGGACTCGGTGAATAAGATTATTATTGCTATCGTAGGCAATTAAGTGAAGAAAGATTACAGGGAGGAGTATAGTTTACGATTAGAAATAAGAAAAGCGTGTCGAAAGTCTTAAAACATTCAAAAAACGTAATTAAACCATAAAATTGTTGAGAAATGCAATTGAGTCATAAAACTTTTAAAAAGTGTAATCAAACCCTAAAACTTGTCAAATTCATGATGTCAAATCATTCCGTTGACTGCACATTTAAAATTTTTAAGATTTAAATGTACTTTTGCAATAAATTCTAAGACTTTCAGTGGAGCTGTCTATCACAAACACGACAAACGTGGTTTAGTAAAGGAGAACTTTCCTCCGGCGAATATCCGGATTCCTTGCCTTAAAAGCAGGGGATCCCTTAAATCCCCACCATCAATTGCTATAGGGGTATTTGGGTAATGCATGGGTGGTGAGGATTCACCAGGTCACCTGCCTTTAAGGCAGATGACTTACCCCATCCCCACCCTCCATAAATCTTCCCCCTATAAAAAGGGGAATGAAGGGTGGGGATCCCTTGCCTTGGTACAGGATTCAAATCCCTACTAATAAGCTTGAAAGTACTCCCGTTTAATGTACAAGTTGACAATTTCTTTGAAGTGAGTTTGAGCTAAGGCATACTGAATAGGACAACCTCCGGACCGATCCTCGTGCTATGTTCAGAATTTTTTTTTTTTGATCAAATAGTACAGAAATTGAAGAAGGAGAAATTAAAAGATAAATAACAATGGGGCTATGTCGATATTAAAGTATATGATTTCCAAGCCTAATCCCTAATTTTGAATTTTATTGAGAAGGCCACACTATACACACATTTTTCTGAAATTCAGGTGCCCAAATTCCTGGGACAAATATGAGCCCTCAGAGGGTTCTTCATCACGATGGTGAACTCCTGCTTCTCCGACAGGTCCACCTCCTCGCCGGCCACCGTCTCCCATTTGAACAGCCACACCAAGTTCGCCACGAAGTACTCCAGGTGCAGCATCGCAAGCCCGTACGCCGGACAGATCCTCCTCCCCACCCCGAAGGGCATCATCTTTATCTCCCTGCTCCCCGTTATGTCGAACCCAGCCGCTTCTCCGCCACCGTAATTCAAGAACCTCTCGGGCTTGAACGCCATCGGGTCCTCCCACACTTCCGGGTCCCAACCCATCTCCGCCACCATGAAGTTGATGGTCCCGTCCTTGGGGATCACGTACCCGCTCATCTCCGTGTCTTCCGTCACCGCGTGCGGTAACACGAAGTGCCCCGGAGGGTGGCGGCGCAGCCCCTCCAGCACCACCGCCTTCAGGTAGTCCAGTCTTTGCAGGTCCTCCTCTCTCACTTGCCCCGCCCCTTGTCCCACGACTGATTTGATTTCATTGTAGAGCCTCTCTTGGATTTCTGGGTACTTGACCAGGTTGGCCATGATCCACTGCAGCGCCGTGGACGTCGTGTCGGTGCCGGCGTTGAGGAACTCCGAGCAGAGGCTCACCATTTCTTCCTCCTCCAGCTTCCTCTTCTCCTCCGGCAGCTCCAGGTCCAGGAGCGTGTCCACATACGACACGATCCAGTCACCGTCATTCCCGTCCTCCTTGGCTTTGTTCAGTTGCACTCGCTTGGCTTTGGATCGAGCTCTGATGAGCGGGACGAGGACGTGATTCCGATATTCACAGAGGTCGTAGAACTCCTTCCACCGCTTCCGGAGCACGAGCTTGCTCACTCGAGGCCAGAAATTGAGCACGCCGAACAGCCGCAGACCCAGCAGCAACCGTCGCTGAACATCCTCAATCTGCTTAATCTGCTTCTCCTCGAGCCTGTCCCCGAAGCACATGAGGACCAGCAAGCAGAACATGGCGTACTGGAAGTGGTCGACGACGCGAACAACGCCGCCTGGCTGGGACTTGAGCTTCGCCACGAGGATGTCGAGGACCCACGCGCGGGCGCGGGAGTAGGAGCGGACACGGGAGGGATGGAGGATTTCCGCCGTGAGGTTCCGGCGGAGAAGGCGCCAAGTGGGGCCGTAGGAGGAGGAGCTGATGTTGTGCTGGTTGGCGGAGAGGACGCGGTCGGCGGCGAGGGGCGGCGGGCGGTCGGCGAAGACGGCGCCACGGTGGACGAGGGCTTTGTGGGCGAGGGCCGAGGAGGAGACGAATACGGCGGGGCGGGAGCCAACGTGGAGGGTGACCAGCGGGCCGTGGCGGGCGTGGAGGGAGCGGAGGACGGGCTCGAGCTCCGAGAAGGACTTGCGGAGCCATAGGAAGTTGCCGATGACCGGGAAGGTGAGCGGGCCCGGGGGGAGGCTCTTCTTCTTCTCAGCGGGGGAGGAGAGGAGGTTGACGGTGGCTCTGAGGAGGGCGGCGACGGAGGAGGCGACGAGGATGAGGAACCAGAGATCCATGTTTTGCCAGAGCGACTTCGAATTATGGAGTTCGAACAAATGGAGGATCTTTCTCGAGGTGGCTATTTGTTTGTTTCCTTTCGTAGTCATCAAGGGACGTGACGGATTGCTTTCTTTTCTTTCCTTTTTTTTTTAGGGTAAATTAATGGACGACTTTGCAGTATTCTCCAGATACTCTCTAAAAAAAAAAAAAAACACAAACTTTTTCTCTCTTAACTTTTTCTTTTTCTGGAGGAGAATTTAACGAGAGCCACTTGATACTAATTGAAAGTTTACACTTTTTTTTACGAGACAATAAAAAGTTTTAAGCCAAAATTGAAACTCGACCTAAAGTTGATCCTTTTTATTCGGGAAAAAAAATGATTTAAGTTAGATTTGAGACACGAGTTAAAAGTCGATACTTATTTACGAGACAAAAGAGTTTGGGTCAAAATTAGCACTTAAAAGAGAATTAGGCCTCTCAGTACCCAATTAAAAACTTCTTTTTCACAGCTTTTCAAAAACTCATCCTCATGTCTCATAAGAATTCTGGAAAAACAAATAAACAAAAACACCCTCTAGCAATTTGCATAAATAATCAAAGAAGTTTACCTAACCTTTTTTCCTTTTCTGTCATTTCCTTTTTTCCTTATCTAATAATATTATAGTCTTAAAATGAAAATATTTACTTATAAGTTAATATCATAGGTTTTTTCTCCAAGCTACATAGTTATAATTGCACTTTATATTAAGCATAAATTTGTTGAAGACAAACTATGTACTCTCTATATAAACAATATAATATACTCTTTAATTTAGATTCTTCATATTAAGCATAAATAATGTTGAAAATTAACTCGTTCACTTTCTTGGGAGTTAAGTCATAGGGGTTGCATAGAAAATATTACCTTGGTTTTGCTAAATCTCACCAAGACAACATACAATAATAATTCGCGGTTGAAGATCTGCCAACGACCCGGAAATTCACGGACAATAAAACGTTTGGATTCCATCTAAAGGCGTCTCGCTTTCGGTCCTCGTTTCTTGGTTTTTCCTTCTTTCTTGACTTTTTCTAAAACGCGCCTCGTCTTCTTGTTCTTTGCCTTTTTCTTCTCAAGCAGCAATCGATGACGGGCCAGAGCTTTGTCAATCTCTATTGCTAGTCTTCCACGGATGATGATGGTGGGAGCAGCTTGTGTCATTATGGGGTGTTAACATCTCGTACACGGCGACGACCGAAGAAACCATGGAGGTTCTGAACAAGAACATCCGAACGAAGTTTGGCAACAGGTCAAGTGTTTTGGAATCAAACTGAGAGGCCACGAATTTCATGCAGTAAAACTCAGAAGCTATTCTGGTTCGACTGTTCTTAGAAACTGCACATGAGCGCAGACGATGAAATTCGCAAAACTTAATTTGTGCTGAGCTGCATGAGAGTATGCCGAACTATTTCATGAGCAGGCGGGCGGAAGGAAACACCAGACTTAGAAGTGCCGGATCAGATTTAGTTTATAGATTGCAAACAAGTTCCTGTCACCTCCTGATGATAACAAATCATGTTGCGGTTGCCATTCTTGCTGTTTAAGTACTACATGCCTTGGATGGACCTTCATAGCTTCACTTGTTAACCTGAATTTAAAAAAAAAAAAAAACTTAGAAGTCGAATGATGCAACAGTACAATCGGTGCTATTGAGAATGCTGTGTTGAATATGAGTCACTTGATTAAAGTTTGGCCGATTCACCTACTTCACAGAAAAGACTCGCAAGCTGTTTTCATTTCACTGCGAGGTCGGTGCAGCCATTCAACCCAAGAAACTGCACGATGCTTCGTAAAACTTAATTTGCGTCGGATTTTATCAGGGTATTTGCCGAATAATTTCACGTGTAGACCAAAGGGACAATAAATTACCAAGGTCATGTCGAAGGGAACTCCCAACTTAGAAGTGCCGAATCAGATTTAGACTGAACAAGCTCCTATTGCCTCCTGTTAATAACAAATCATTTTGCGGTCCAATTCTTGCTGGTTCACTTTACATGCTACATGTCTCGAATGGAGTTTCTTACGTTTTACTTGAGTATGAAAAAATCTAGAGTACCTAGGATTTTTCCTGTAAGGAATAAACAAGTCACCGAAATGCTATGCGGTATGTAAAATCTCAACTTCGCGTGCACGTACTTCTCATTGACAAAAGAATCACATTAATTATTATCCAAGAATCGAAAAATTAGAATGTCGTTTTCTGAAGATAGACGTGGAACAAAAGTGACACTAAATAGATGCTAAAATCTTGCAGAAATTATATTTCTCTACTCAGCCCAAAGCATTACACAACGACATCACTCGTAGTCCGCTCAAAGCTTCTCTCCATGTTTTCCTTATTGGCGGTTGCTCTCCTCCATCATGAATAGACAACCTGCGTGTCGGGAAAGAGCAACCTTTGCTGGCAACGAGATGTTTCACCGTGATCACTGCAACTCTAATGCCACCATCTCTCCCCCACCTCTGCATATGGTTCAACATTTTCTGATATCAGCCATTTAGATATCTGATGGAGCAAGTATTGCACATTTCTGCAATGTACATAATTGAAGAAATATTCCCACGACTCACCTTCCCGTGGTTGGAGATGGTCTTCTGCTCGTCACGTTCATTATATGCTGGTATCTAATCTGCACCACACAGGAAGCAAGGTGAAATTGAGAAAGGAAAGGGGCAAGTGCAAGCTGATTGCCCATTATCGGCTGAGCACATTTCATCGCATACTCAGAGATAGCTCTCTGCCCCTTTTTTTTTTTTCAAAGTTAACACACAATGTATTTTCAGAAATAACAAGACTACCCAGGATCTAAAAGCTAACAACAGCCACTTTACAAGCAAATATAATTTGCCCACCACTCATTAGAAGACAGAGAATGATTATTGTTATGGAGGTTAGGGTTTCTCTTTCCCAATCTGATATAGCAACACAGTCAACATCAACTTCATATATAGACGCCGAACTACCATCTTAGGGTTCTTTTTTTTTTACAAGTAACTTATAAATAGACAGCACAAAGAGTTTCAAAGATCAGCCATATTTAACATCTAAATCAATTGAAATGGTGAAAGTATATGCCTTTGTGGGAATGACCATTTTTTCATGGAAAGGATATCAGTTTCTGCACCACCGTGCAAATTATAGAATTGGAAAATATAAAAGCATATCAGGAAGAACTCGCAAGACTAGTGTGAGTAAAAAAATTACAATAGACAAGCTGTTAATGATGGATAGAATCATTTCAGTGTACGAACACCTACAGCTGTCCACCAACTCCTAAGGCACAATGCACTAGCTTTCGAAGTTTGATAGATTGAGCATAATGCTGGTGAATTGTTCCAATGATGCGTCATTGCACGTGCCTAGCAAATTGCAGAGGTAAATAACAAAAGCACTCGGGAGTCATACCAAAGCATGATAAGCAAGTTTAGCTTATCGAAACGTCAAGAAAACTTGCCCCCTCATTCTTTCCCCTGAATACAGAAAATAGGAACACTTCCATAAGTAGCCACTGAATCTTGGTATCAATGCAAACTTGGGTCAGTTGAGCTACAGAACCATATTTAAAAAATACAACTTGCACCGGTTTAAAGAAATTCCTCTTAACAGAACAAGCGGAAAAACACGACATATATAATGAGACAAGAGAGCACAAAAATGCAATATAGCAATTTGATATATGGGTCGGCCACAAAAAGACATCCAGGGTTTTTTTTTTTTTTTTTTTTTTGGGGGGGGGGGGGGGGGGGTGGGGAAGTGTTGAGAGAAAAAAATGAACTGAATGCTTGGTTAGGTCAATGTGACCCCAAGCTATCTATTTATAAAAAAGCCAAAAGGCCAAAAATTACAATATTGCCCTTATTGCAGCTATTCATAAAATAATAAAGAAAATAGAGAAATAAGCCCTCATCGGCTAAATACTCTCAACACTCCCCCTCAAGTTGGAGCATAAATATCACACATGCCCAACTTGACTAAAATAGGATGAAACGATTTACTTCCTAATCCTTTAGTGAACACATCAGCAAGTTGATCACCGGACTGAACAAAGGGCATACAAATTAATCCACTCTCCACCTTCTGCTTGATAAAATGTCTGTCAATCTCCACATGTTTTGTACGGTCATGTTGTACAGGATTGTGAGCAATACTGATGGCAGCCTTATTATCACAATATAGCATCATAGGAAGATGAATGGATACACTAAGATCTTCAAGTAATCCTTTAAGCCATAACAGCTCACAAACTCCCTGTGCCATTGCACGAAACTCTGCTTCAGCACTAGATCGAGCAACCACGTTCTGCTTTTTGCTACGCCAAGTCACAAGATTTCATCCTAAGAAAGTACAATAGCTAGAAATAGACTTCCGGTCTGGAGATCCAGCCCAATCAGCATCTGTATAAGCTTCAATCTTCAAGCCATCATGAGGAGATAAAAGAATCTCTTTCCCAGGAGTAGATTTCAAATACCGAAGAATCCGAAGAACAGCATTCATATGAGTAGAGTATGGATCATGCATAAATTGACTCACTATGCTCACAGCAAAAGCAATATCAGGTCGGGTGTGGGACAAATAAATCAACTTGCCTACTAACTGTTGATAACGACCCTTATCCACTGGATCACCATCTTTTTCTCGAAGTCGAGTATTGGCCTCAATAGGCGTATCAGAGGGATGACATCCCAATAACCCAACTTTCGTCAAAAGATCAAGGACATACTTCCTTTGGGATAGAAAGATACCCTTTGAAGATCGGGCAACTTCAATCCCAAGAAAGTACCGAAGCTTTCCAAGATCTTTTATCTCGAACTCTTGGCCGAGAAATTTCTTCAACTGGCTAATCTCATCATTATCATTTCCTATGACAACAACGTCATCTACATAGACAATGAGAATAGTGATTTTAGTACCTGATTTCTTCACAAACAAGGTGTGATCAGCGTTGCTCTGTTTATACCCAACAGAGACCATAGCTCTCTGAAACCTACCGAACCAGGCTCAAGGTGACTGCTTTAAACCATAAAGTGCACGTTTCAGCTTGCACACTTTACCTTGAGTTTTGTCATAAGAAAAACCTGGAGAAATCTCCATATACACCTCTTCTTTTAACTCTCCATGAAAAAAGGCATTCTTCACATCTAACTGTTGAAGATCCCATCCCTGATTAACAGCACATGAAAGTAATACTCGAACAGTATTTAACTTGGCAACAGGAGCAAAGGTTTCTTGATAGTCAATCCCAAAAGTCTGAGTAAATCCCTTTGCCACTAACCGTGCTTTATATCTGTCTACAGTACCATCCATCTTTTGTTTGACTACAAACACCCACTTACATCCTACCGATTGTTTCCCAGGAGGAAGAACAACAAGATCCCACGTGTCATTTTTCTTCAATGCATACATCTCCTCCACCATTGCTGCCTTCCACTTCTCATCTGCAAAAGCTTCCCGCCAATTTTGCGGAATAGAAACAGAAGATAGAGAAGACACAAAAGTACGATAAGAACTAGACAAAGAGTCATATGAGACAAACTGGGATATATGGTGTTGTGTACAAGTTCTAGTACCCTTTCGAAGTGCAATAGGAAGATCAGAAGAAGAAACCATACCAGGAGTAGTAGAATCCGGATCCGGAAATGATGATTGAACAGGCAATGTATCAGTGGTCTTAACCTGCTTGTTGGTAGTGGGCTCTCTACGACGATATGTCTTCATTGTCTTGCTTCTATCGACAGTTTGCCTAACAGGAGTAGGAGTAGACTCCCCCTGAAGTGGTTGTTTTGTTATCTCCTCTTGTGGTACTGTATTATCCTTCTCTTGTGTTGCATTATTCTCCTCTGGGGAAGGAGTAGAACCTGTGTTCTCCTCTTGAGAAGAAGGAGAACACTCTTGGGAATGAGGAGAATCATCAGAGAGTATTGGAGAAAAGGGGTAAGTAATATCCAAAGTAGGGAACACCTCTACACTAGGACACTCCCCCTGAAGAGGTGGAGCTGAATAATAGGAATTAGACTCGTGAAAAACCACATCCATAGATACAATGGTGCGCCTAGAAGGAGGATGATAACACTTATAACCCTTTTGAGTAGGTGAATACCCAAGAAAAATGCAGCGGAGACCACGGGGTTCCAACTTACTCTTAGAGGTGGTGTTACGAGCATAAAAGTCCAACCCAAAAGCTTAAGTTAATAGGTGGAGAGGGACCACATGAGTATAAAGAGTATTTAGAACCCGTTGTCAAGCAATGTGGGACATACTTCAACACCCCCACTCACGTGCTAGCCGGATTACGACACGTGAAATTTTGACTATGCACATTCACGTGGAGTTTTTGAGAATTTTTTTTTACCACGCACATTCGCGAAAGGGATAAAACTGGCTCTGATACCATGTTAAGAGAAAAAACTGAACTGAATGCTTGGTTAGGTCAATGTGACCCCAAGCTATCTAGTTATAAAAAAGCCAAAAGGCCAAAAATTACAATATTGCCCTTATTGCAGCTATTCATAAAATAATAAAGAAAATAGACAAATAAGCCCTCATCGGCTAAATACTCTCAACAGGAAGACATTCACGCTACATTCGGATTGCACAAGAGGTATTTTGGGCCATAGTGCCTTTCGCCTTTGAGGCTTTGACAACGCTAGGCCTGGTACACTGGACTACCGATAGTAAAAATTTAACCATCAAGTTGGCTTGCACAAGAACAAACCGGAACCTAGCATCTCCGGTTCTACAAAAGTTCAACCCAGCATAATAATTGTAAACAGATGATACAATCATGTTGGTGTCTCTTGAAAGAAGTACATAGTCAATCAAACTGGGAGATGAGCGAAATCAACAAGATGTTAACGACACAAGCCCGAAGCAACTTAGTTTCCAAAGGACAATCAGGAGATTTACCTGCATTAGCTCAAGAGTAGGTTCAGCCCTCTTCGTTCCTTTCAATCAAAGATCCTACAACAACCGATACCCAATTATTAATATCCTTCAAAGACCACTGCATAGAACAAGCATGCTAAGCAACAATAACAGCCGAGAGCTATAAACTTTGAAATTAACAAATTGTCTACCTTGCCTTCACCTTTCTCACTCCCGGCATAAGTTAGACCAAACTATGCCCTGGAACCTTGGACGCAGTGTTTTGATCCATCAATTGTCTCAACCTCTCAGCATCGTTAAACCTTCCAGCACCAGCGAAGACATTAGACATAAGCACATAATCCCCTCCATATCCTCTCTCTATCTCCAATAACCTCTTGGTGGCCCTCTCAGCCATCTCGACATCACCATGGAAGCTGCAGGCACCTAGAAGTGTCCTCCATATGACAACATTGGCAATCTCCCTCGGAACCTCCAGAGCGACTTTTTCTGCTTCCTTCAGCCTCCCTGCCCTTCCTAGCATGTCTACCAAACTTCCATAGTGCTTAATGTCTGGCACAAGTTGATAGACATTAACCATCTTCTCGAAAAATCTTAACCCTTCTTCAACCAACCCTCCATGACTAAAAGCATTCAAAACGCTCAAGAAAGTCACTTGGTTCGGCTTCAAACCACCAATCTCCATTCTGTCAAAATTCTGAGCAGCTTCCTCTCCCATACCATGCATTGCAAATGCAGACATTATTGATGTCCAGGATACCAAGTTTTTCCTTGCATCCATTATCTCCTCGAAGAATTTTGATGCACTCATAATGCATCCACATTTGGAATACAAATCAATAAAGGAATTGGAAACACGAATATCGCATGAATTAAATCCTCTTTTTTCACCATAGCAATGAGCAGATTGGCAAACTTTCACAGACCCAATGTTGGCAATGGCTGGAAAGATGGTCAGCATAGTTATCTCAGACGGGGTAATACCATCATCCTTAACCATTTTTCTGAACAAATGAATGGCTTCATTAGGCTGATTCATTCGCGTGTAACCATCAATTATTGCAGTCCAGGAAACAACAGTGCGCACGGGCATCTCCTCAAAGAGCGAACGAGCAAGGTCAAGGCGACCCCATTTCGTCAAACCACTGATCAAGACGTTCCAGGTAACAGGGTTTCTGTCAGGCATACCGTCGAACACTCTCCGCGCCAAACCTACAGACCCACAAGCCACGTACATGTAAACCAAAGCCGTTTGCACATACACATGGGACTCAAAACCCAGCTTCAGAGTCAGCCCATGGAGCTGAACTCCCGGAACGGTGCAGCCCAAGCCGACGCAAGAGTTGAGAAGGAAAGTGTAAGTGAAGCTATTGAAGGAAACAGAGGAGGAAGCAGAAAGAATGCCACTTTGGCTGTGTTTGTAGAGCAGGATAGCTTCTAGAGGGAGCCGATCAAGAGCATAACAACGTAGAATGGCGTTGCAGAGAAGCGTCGCTGTAGATGAGGTAGACTGGTCTGGGAGAAGTAACCCAGAAGCAATGACGCGACCGTGAACCTGCAGCGCGACCCGGCGGCTCCCGCCGTGTCTCCGCAACAGAGAGAACAGACGTTTAGGTAACGCTTCTTGCCTTGGCTCTCGAGCGACTTGGATAGCGGGAGCTCCGGAGGAAGACGAGCGACGGCGACTGAGAGGTGCGGGGGCAATCTCCAGAGTTCGTCTTGCTCTCGCCGGTGCCGGGGATGTTGAGGGGAGGAGAGAAAGAAACTTCATTTTGAAATGTCCTCCTCCTCATCAATAGATCCGAATCCCATCACCCCCGTCTAATTTGTGGGTTCGGCGGAGTTCATAAAATGAACGGTTAGCGGTGGATCTTTGGGACACGAGCACGAATTTTTTTTTTTGGGTGCATGGACAAGAACACGATTACACGATACTGAGGCCTTTGGAAATACAACCCAAAGTCGAGCAAAAAGACTCATATTTGGCATACGCAGGTAACTCGCACGTGCAGAGATACATATTTGGGAAAAAGACTCATATTTGGCAATTTAATAAAGAGCATTGCGAGGAACAGCTGTACCTAGAAACTTAAAGACTTGAAAGGGAGTCGCACTCATTCACATCGATTCATAGTACTAATGACGCGATTGGAATTGATTATCCTACCTTCATCCCATCGTCAATTCATCATCCCACCTAATATTTAAACCCGTTGAAGGAGGTCATGGATCTATATCTTAATCCATATTTGATGGGATGATAGGCTGGACTATAATGTGAACCAACTATATTAAATAGACGATTTATAAATGAATTTAGAATGATAAAATTCAAAATGTTAATAATGTCAAATGGGTTCGTAATTTATTTAGACTACTTACGTTTACGACTGTTTCGTCTCCTCTCTCTCTCGTTCAATCTCGCTTTCTCACGTGAGTTCAGTTTGGTTTCGAGTTTTCGTATATCGAACCCGATCGGGCACGTATTCGCGCAGACATAAATCACTAGATTTGCATTGTATGAAATATGAATCAGATCCGATGTTGCTCGCTTGATTAAGAAAGCGTGGGAGACAGCACACGTGATTGTTTTGTTGACTGGTGCTTCAACCACAGATTCTCTGAGAGAGAGAGCAACTATACAAAAGTGCCCGCCTCCTCGCTGTGTTCCCCTAAAAAAAATCCCACCTTTCATTTTTCCCATCTATGGATTAACCATCCGGAAGAACGAGCATCGCTCGCGTCTGTCTCCCTCTTTCCGCTGAAACAGAACAGAGATCTTCTCTGTAAGTGTGGGGAAAACAAGGAATTCACATGGCGGACACCCTGTTTTCGACCCTCTCCGACGACGTCGTCCTCAACATCTTCTCCAAGCTCGAGGACGACCCCCGCCACTGGGCCCGCCTCGCCTGCGTCTGCACCAAGTTCTCGTCCCTGATCCGCAACGTCTGCTGGAAGAACAAGTGCTGCGCCACCATCCCCTCCGTCGTCGCCGACCTCGCCGACGCCACCGCCTCCTCCTCCTCCTCCTCCTCCTCCTCGTCGCCCCCCGGCGGCTGGTCGTCCCTCCACAAGCTCGCCGTCTGCTGCCCCGGCCTCCGCCACGCCGGCGTCCTCCTCGAGAACTCAGACTTCGGCCTTGAGCGCGAGCTCGGCCCCACCGAGGATTACTCGAGATCGGATCGCCCCAAACCCGATTCTTCCTCCTCCGCCGCCAACGCCTCCTCCTCCTCGATTGATTGCGGTGAGAATTCAGAACCCGTCGATAGTTGTTCTTGGTCTCTATACGATGATCTGTACTTGGATACTGTTTACAATACATCCGAGTCGGAAGAGGGTGTGCAATTGGGGGATGAACATGTGGCTGCGGAAAGAGGGTATGTGAAGGTGGGTGGGGATACCAATGCCTGCAAGAGGAGGAAAATTTGGCGGTCGATGCGGTCGCATTTGGCATCCGGCGTTTGGAATTTGTGCCGGGAGCAGGGGAATAAGCTGCTTGCGAGCCGGTTCCGAGGGGACTGCCTGTACATCTGCGACTGGCCTGGGTGCGTCCACATCGAGGAGAAGAGGAATTACATGCTTTTCCGTGGGGTGTTCAAGAATTTCAAGCGGTCCATGGTTTGGAGGACGATAAACGATGGGAATAGGAGCAAGATCGACGTGAATTGCGCCTTCTGCTCGTGCAAGGAGACTTGGGACTTGCACTCTGCCTTCTGCTTGAGGCGGTTCTACGGGTACCATGACGATGGCGAGCCGGTTGTTCGAGCTTATGTCTGTGAGAATGGACATGTCTCTGGGGCCTGGACTGACTTGCCACTTTACACTTGATGGCAACCCTCCTGCGTCGGTCTCTATTCCTTGCCTTAATGTCTTTGACATGGTATTGTTGTTTAGCAGTACTTGGCTGATTTATGTTAGCTTATGTATGATTGATCATGTCTGTTGCATTTTTATCTTGTTATTGTCAATTCAAGATGCTTACTGTTAAATGTATCTTGGGTTCAAATGCGATATCAGATTGGTATGACCGGGCTGCTAGTGGCTGCTAGTGTGTGTGGTATGAATTTATAGCAGCATTGCCTTTTTTCACAAGTTGGTGGGTAAATTACTGCAACAAATGAGTCTGTAAGTTCCCAATTTCAGAGATCAATGCACAGATGCACACAGAATAAGGATAGGCTTTCCTGGTTCAGAAGTTCCACTTTTATTATCACCGTCTCTCCTCTAAAATTGATGATTGTTTCTAAAGAGAGTACATGGTTATTTAAAGATATGTATTTTCTGCTGAATGTTGTTGCTTCCCTGTTGTTAACCGAACCTCTGTGAATTGGATAATCTTCACATTATCGCCTTAGCAGTTGCGTGTTTCAGTTCAGCGGTGTAATTTGAGAAATGGAAGAAGCCTCTAGTGTTCTCTGGTACAAGGGAAAAATATTGAGTGTTCACTATTTCCAGAATCTAAGAAGAAGGCCTCTTAGATATGAATTTGCACTTACATCCAAGGCGGAAACAGAGAAAAAAGAATACCAGTGTGTGGTATCAAGCATCTTTGTTGTTGGCCAAGGATGGTCTTGCTTTTTAAGTCCATAATGCTGATTTGCCCAATCTGCTGAGCTTGTATGCTCTCTTCATAGCTAGAATTAACGGGTGAAGAACTCACTGCGCAATGAGAAAGTTTGATGTGTCCAAAGGTGACGTCCGCCTAAGGGTTTGTAGCTTCTACAAATAAAAGTTTCAGAAGATTACAGTTATTTGCTCGGGGCGACTTGGTTCGCTTGTTGGACAGAGAACAATCGAGACTTGTGTTGGTGATCATAGGTTCCACGTCTCTCTGTCAAGCACATTGCTGGGCTTCTGGTGCATGGGACTCTGGTTATAAATCTACAGCAGCATTTGCACTGTTTTGTGGGAATTGCATGTTAATTCATTATGATATGATGATGTCTGGGACTTGGCAATGTTAGAGACCGATGCATGGGGTTATAGAAATAGCGATACTCTCTGCTGCTACAGTGGTTGTCTTGTTGTACCTTTATTGTCACGATCTCCGGTCAGATTCTTGATGATTTTGAGCAAAGAGAAGGGTGGTTTTTCAGGAGACGTGTATGTTTCTGCTGAAAGTTGTTGCGTCCATCTTATTCAACGTACCCTGCAACTGCGGTATCCTCGCCTCGCATCATCTTCTTCGCACTTGTCATGGAATATTTCAAGAGGGTTGTTGCAGAAATCGATAAATTCTGTGTTCTTCATGTTTCGAGCGATTCCGATGCGGCGGCGGTGCAGCCAATGCATTGTTGCACCATCGGGCAATTAGAAGTGTCTGAAGAAGAAGAAAAGAGGAGAATGATATGAATGAATCGTCTAATCCTCTAGGTTAGCATGCTCTCATATTTATAATAATAAAGATGGTGCACAGTAATACGGTGGGCATTCACACACATGATAATGAATAATAAAATAACTCATAACACCCTCGTTCAAGTTGAGGCATAGATATCGACCATGGCCGGCTTGTTATATAAAAAACGAACCCGTTGCCCAGCTAAAGGCTTAGTATACACATTTGCTAGCTTATCTCTAGTGCGAATGTGTGAAAGAGTGAGACTACCACGTGTAAGCTCTTGTCGAACAAAATAACAATCAATCTCGATATGCTTTGTTCTCTCATGAAAGACGGGATTTGAAGCAATGTGAATTGTTGAACTACTATCACACGATAACGATGTGGGACCACTCGATCTATAACCAATCTTATTCAGAAGATGTCTAATCCACATAATCTCTGCAGTAGTTGTAGTAATGGCTCCATACTTTGTTTCAGCACTACTCCTCGCCACAATATCCTGTTTCTTACTCTTTCAGGAAACTAAATTACCACCAATATACAAAGCTTATCCAGAGGTAGACCGTCTATCAATAGGGCAATCAGCCCAATTAGTATCAGTATAACACTCCATGCGAGCATGATCATGAGCAGCAAAAACAATTCCCTTGTCAGGACTACCTCGAAGATATCTTAGAATTCTCAAAACAGCATCCCAATGTGGTTGTCTAGGTGCTGCCATAAACTGACTAACCATACTAACCGAATATGCAAGATCAGGCCTAACCATCGTAGTGAGATAGTTTAGTTTACCAATAACGCGCCGGTATCTTTCAAGATGTTCAAACAAGTTACCCTGATCAGGAAGAAGCTTTAATCCTGGTTCCATAAGCGACTCTGCGAGCCGAGATTGCTGCATGTTAAATTCAGTTAAGATATCCATAACATACTTACGCTATGATAAAGATATACTTTCTTTCTTCCGGGCCAACTCGATCCCAAGAAAGTATCTCAAATCACTGAGGTCTTTCGTCTCAAAGTGAGTATACAAATATCTTTTCAGTTCAGCAATACCATGCTCGTCGTCCCCTGTCAAGACAATGTTATCCATATATAAAACTAGAAAGATACACCCAGTAGTAACACGTTGATAGAATACTGCATGATCTTTTTGAGACTGAAGCAAACCAAAACTCCGAATAGCTGAGCTGAATTTATCAAACCATGCTCGAGGAGACTGTTTCAAACCATACAAAGAGCGACGAAACTTACAGAATTTCCCTCCCTGAGTAGCAAACCCTGGGGGCTGCTCCATGTAAACATCCTCGACAAGATCACCGTGAAGGAAAGCATTCTTGATATCCAACTGATGAAGAGACCAAGAATGCACGGCTGCAAGGGATAAGAAGAGGCGAATAGAGGCCATTTTTGTAAATGGAGAAAATGTCTCAAAGTAATCAAGACCATGAGTTTGAGCATAACCCTTAGCAACCAACTAAGCTTTCAGACGAGCAACAGTTCCATCAGGATTAACCTTCACGGCAAACACTCAACGATAGCCAATAACCTGAGCACCAGAAAGAAGATTAACCAAGGACCAAGCCTGATTGCGTTGGAGGGCGCTCATTTCCTCCTCCATGGCTAAACGCCAACCTGCATGCTGAAGAGCCTCGGAAACCGAAGCAGGTAGAGAAATAGCATCGATATTGGCCACAAAAGCCGACAAATTTAGTGATAAATCTTTGTAGGAATGTGTATAAAGATGGCGATCCCTACAGGCACGGTAGCTCTTACGAAGAGCAATAGGTTGCTCGGTAGTATCAGTCTTAAATGGGTCAGCAATAGAAAAGACTATCTCAGCAGGAGGATCCTCTACGGGAGAGACTGGCACAGAAAGAGAATTGTCAATGGGGGTATTGTCTAGTGAAGATGCTCGAGAAATAACTGGATGAGAGACCGTTAGTGGAGAATAAATAAGGACAGGGTCAGAAGATGTGGATTCAGACAATTGCGGGATTAGATTAGATGAACTAGAGCCACATGCAGAAAAGAAAGGTTGAGACTCTATAAAGGTAACATGACGAGAGGTGAGCAGTCTTCTTAAGATAGGAGAATATCAACGATAACCCTTTGACACTTGTGAGTAACCAAGAAAAACACATTTGAGTGCACAAGGATCTAGTTTTGATACACTTGGACAATCATCATGGACATAACAAGTACACCCAAACACTTTAAGAGAAAGAGGAAATGGATTGTGTTCAGGAAAGAAGAGCTCATGAGGCGTATTACCCCCAAGAGAAGAAAGAGACATGCGATTAATGAGATAGCATGTTGTAAGGACAGCATCCCCCCAAACTTCTGTGGAACATGCATATGCATAAAAAGAGCACGAGCAGTATCCATAAGATGACGATTCTTCCGCTCAGCAACACCATTCTGTTGAGGTGTGCGAGCACATGAAAGACGATGATGAATACCATGAGAACGAAGAAATTGATTGAGATGATCCGACATATATCCTCCTCCACGATCAGATTGTAAGGCTTGGATATTATGATGGAATTGAGTATATACAGAAGAATAAAACTCATGAAACACATAAAATAACTCAAAACGTTCTTTTATTAAGTAAACAAATGACATTCTTGTGAAATCATCAACAAAAAGAACATAGTAACGATAACCAAAGGCTGACACAATAGGACTAGGTCCCCACACATCAGAATGGACCAAGGTAACTGGAGTAGTTGCTCGTTAAGATACACTTAGTGGTAAAGTGGTAAAGAAACACGACTATGCTTTGCAAGTTGACATGATTCACAATTTATTGTAGACACCAAACGAAAACGATGAAACAATGACTGCAACATAGACAAAGAGGGATGTCCTAGACGATAATGAATGTCTAAAACATCAATCTCTTTCACTAGTGCAGCTGGAATGGAAGTACCATCCAGCTGGTAGATCCCACCATTGACGCTTCCCTTCTTCCACGTCGATAGATCCTGCAAAACACAATAATCAGGATAAAAAGTAATAAAGCAATTCAAATCCCGTGTGATACGACCAACAGATAACAAATTAAATGGCATGCCAGGAGTATATAAAACAGAAGATAAGGAGATCTCGTTGGAAGGTCGTGCAACTCCGTGTCCTTGAACTGTCACGGACGACCCATTTGCAATAGTAATATGGCGTAACGGAGACAAGAACTTATATGTAGTAAGAATACCTTTATTACCCGTCATGTGAGCATCTGCACCAGAATCAATAATCCAATCAGCAGAAGGAAGAGCTACATATGTTGAGGTAAAGGAATAATCAGATGACTGATGTAGTTTCGCAACAGAGGCAGATGTAGTTCCACTCCCTGAGGTCTGAAACTCCAAGTAGCGAGTATACTCCTCTGAACTCATTGTGATAACTTTCTGGTCCATAGGCGCAATCTTAGATGCAACATGAGCAGGTGTGGTCCGTGAACCAGAAGCTGCTTGTACAGCTTGTAACTTCCGGCAATAGCTGCGAAGATATCCGGCAATACCACAATAATTGCAAGTACGAGTCTCCCGACCACGACCAGCAATGCTACCACGACCTCCCCCTCGGTCATGGCTTCCGCCACCACGGCCACCTCCTCTGTTCATATATAGAGCCGCATCCTGTTCACCAACTTTTGAAGGGGCAAATCTAACTTCCTCAAGACTTTTGGTATGAAGAACACGACGATGAACTTCTCCAAGACAAGATACCCGAGCATCTGAAAGAATTTGTGACCGAGCAGTATCAAACTGAGCTCCCAGTCCATTAAGATAGCAGGTGACCAGAAACTGATTTCGTTATTTTTGAAAAGTAGCCTGATTAGATGTAAACTGGACTAATCGATCAAACTCATCAATAAAAGATTTAAATTCCTCATAATATCCGTTCAGAGGCCGACCAGCAGGAGCCGGCTTCAATAACTCACAAACGACATCATAGAGTCACGAAAAATCATTCAGAGAGGATTATAAATATGCCAAAGCATCCCATAGCTCCTTAACAATATCAGTATTGCCAACAATAATCTGAACAGAAATATCCATAGCATTTAACAATTGACTATAAATACGACAATCAACAGTGTACCATTCATTATAAGTTGGGTCATCATCACTCGAAGGAAGTTGGGTAAGATGATGAGATAGCCGCTGTCCGTGCAAATTTTTGAAGACATTCTTCTTCCAAAGTGTGTACTTAGACTGTCCCGTCAAAACACGTTCGACGAGCTTAGATGAAGTCGATATAAAGGTCGGAGCTTGTGATTACATCACATCAGATTCAGTCACACCAGATCTATTCATTGCTAATCCAGTCTCACCGGATTTAGCAGCAGCTATTTGAGTGTTTGTATTACTCATGACGAATACTTAATCTAGACACTAGATTAATCAGAAAAGCACAAGCTCTACCGTTTCATGGATCTGATTAGATCTAATCAGACCTCAACATGTAAATCAAATTCGAACGGCCTGGGTCATGTCCGGCCAAGCTGGCCGAGAACCTGGGCTGTAGCCAACTAAGCTGATCGAGAGCCCTAGGACGTGGCCGGCCAATCTGGCAGAGAGCTTGGGCCGTGACCAGCCAAGTTGGCCGAGTTCTCTGGCTGAGAACTTGGGACATAGCCGACAAAGCTGGTGAGAGAGCAGATTTGAGAGAGAGAGAGAGAGAGAGAGAGAGAGAGAGAGAGAGAGAGAGAGAGAGAAGCAAATGCTAGATGATGGTGATGGTGGTGGCACTGATGGTGGGTATTGGATAGGGTTTAGGTTGGGGCGGCTAGGGTTGGCTCTGATACCATGTCTGAAGAAGAAGAAAAGAGGAGAATGATATGGATGAATCGTCTAACTCTCTAAGTTAGCATGCTCTCATATTTATAGTAATAAAGATGGTACATAGTAATACGATGAACATTCTCACACATGATAATGAATAATAAAATAACTCATAACAAGAAGAATCGTCATATTTGCTGTTATCGCATGTAGAAAAAAGGAACATTGCCGAATAGATCAATGCTAAAAATACATAGTATTTATCTAATCATTAATCGGATTATTTAATTCATTTTTTTAAAGAATTGAATGCGCGGAGAAAGATAAATAATATCAAAATCGTTAAAGAAAAGCCGCCCTCGACCAAACCCTCCCCCCCCCCCCCCCCCCCCCCCGCCCCCCCAAAAAAAAAAAAAAACACAGAGGTTTACGTAGACATTCGACATAAATCAGAGTTCACGACGACGCCGTTTGCTTGAAGAGCTACTAAACGGAACTGGGAAAGCCGACGTCAGAGTTGCGGGGACACAGTCTCGAGCGTCGAGCGAGAGATGTTAAGAGGAGAAGCATTGAGCGCATACAGGGCTCTGCTGCGAGCCACACGGAGGACGTTCGCCGGAGACACGCTGATGCTGTCGGAGTCGGCGGTGGAGATCCGGAGCAAGTTCGAGGCGAACCGCCACGTCGCCTCCGAGGCTGACATCCGCTGCCTCCTCGACGACGCCCGCGAGGCCTCTCGTTTCATCTCCACCATGATCGTCCAGGCCAAGCTCGATTCCAGCGGCGCTTACGGTATCACTCTTGGCTATCCCTCTTGCGATAATGAATCCGTGATGCGAGCTCTTCGGTGTTTGCTCATTTGAATCTCGTTTGGTTGTGCTGTCCACGCGTTCGATGAAATGCTCGTGTAGCTCTGCTCACTGACCTTCCTTCTCGATGTTTGGTCATTGTCTGTTTACGATCTTCGCTGAATAATGTCCGTAAATGATGGATTTATCGTCTTGGAAGATCGTTCCGTTTGTCTCCAAAATCGATAGAAGTGATCCAAAGGATCTCGTTAGTATGCGCATAAAAGCAAGTGATAGACAGTAACAGTGCTTGACAGGCAGTAGGGAGGATTTCTCCAATTAGGCCATTCTTACCTGTGCAATTCTTCATTTTCTTCAACTCGTCAATCTCTCTTTTAAGCATTGGAGTCTTCCTCATAAGCATTGGAGTCTTCCTCATACACAGAGAACTGCAACGAATTTAGGCATAGACAAACACATTAGCTGCAACAATTACCCGCTTATATGTATGTATCTACTAACACGCAAAACTTTAATAGCTTCGACGCACCCACGCCTCAATGATTGCCTTCACCGTGTTGACGAAATGGTAAGGGTGCTTGGAACTATAGGAGTAATTTCTTTATCATGAAAAACCGTTTCCTCTTATGCGTGATAATATTCCAGAGGCTGGTGCTTGTAGCGCTTTGGTCTTGTGGATGGTCATATTTGCTTTACCTGTCCAACCCCTCTTCCCTCACCAAATTCCAGCTCTCAGCTCGTCACTTACCAAAGATGGAGGAATAACTCTTGCTCGAGTTATGCGTGGACCTCTGTTTTTTGTGCATGTGAAGTTGAACTATCATGCCAATTAGGGGTGTCAATAGTTCAGTTCAGTTCGGTTTTTTGAAAAACCGAACTGAACTAAATCATTAGGAGTTATGCTTGAATTGAACCAAAACTCATCTTGAATCGAACCGAACTTTTCGGTTTGGTTTGGTTTGGTTTGGTTTGGTTTATGATTTTTGGTAAATCAGTGCAGCTCATATTGTTTCCTTTTCCAAATGCCCCTACCTAGCAAGCCGCCCACTGTTTCTCTCTCCCCCAATCCGAAACCCACCTCCATCTCCTTCTTCTTCTTCTTTAGAGAACCCCTAATTCGCAAACCATTTGAACCAGACCAAAAGTTTTCCGATTCGATCGAATCAAATTTGCCGCCATGTCCGTCGCCAATCCCAATCGAACCCTAATCCCCACTCTCTCCCTCTTCTTCCTGTTACTGCTTCATCCTCATCTTCAGCTCACACATGCCAAGAAGCCCCACACCATTGCGTTCTAATCATCTTGAAGCGCTTGGTGGAGGCGAGGCGCCAGACGGTGTACTGATACGTGCCGATTTGGGTGCGAAAATGGTCGAAAGCTGTTGACTTCATGAACGGCGCGACCGAGCGCTTCGAGCTGCTCTCCTTGTAGACGAAATCGTGGGCCGATTTGAGGGTGGAGATCTAGTCGCTGGCTTGCAAGGAGGTGGAAAATGCGCGCTTGAGGAGGTGAAACGAGGAAAGTGTAGTCATTTCTGTGTCTCTAAGCTTGTGAATCTGCTGTTGGAATGAATGTAACCTTCGAACTGCAAAATGGCGAGGGTTTTGTGGTGGCGTTTAATCTTGAGGGCTTGGGCTTGAAGAAACAAGTAATGAACTGGCTTGAATCTGCAGTTAGGGTTGAGGACTTTTTTGGGCGAGGCAATGAGTGATGATCTCCTCCTCTGTCGGGTGGAATCTGGAGCGCGGAGGCAAGTCCACGATGTCATCTTCCATGGCAATCAGGAGCTTAAGTTTTTTAAAATACTATTTTTATGGTTCGGTTCAGTTAGCTGAACTGAACCGAAAATAACTGAACCAAAAAATAAATTATGGTTGTTTCTACTATCCGAACTAAGAACCACTAAAAATTAACGAAATTTCAGTTCAGTTCTTGGTTCAGTTCACGGTTCAGTTTTGACACGCCTAATGCCAATAGTATCTCCGGGGTATTTAGCATAAGAAATATGTGTGCCTGTGTGAAGAAAATGCCGCACGCTCTTGAATTGGATGTACCTGGAGTTATACTAAATGTATATTTAGTCGAAAGCATACGTCATGTAGGCTGTCGAAGCCTGAATTATTTCCTAAGAAATTGTAATAGGCAACATCTGCAGATGCAGTCACTTTACTTTGACATTTGGAAGGATATGGTCCTAGGAATACCGTCTTGTAAATGGTTATTGTTTTCGTTATAAAATTTGAGCCTTGAGGCTTTGTCACTGAGTCTACTCTTCAGAAGTGTAGACAATGGAAAACAGTAGGTGAGGAAGAAAAGCATTCCAAAAGAAGAGAAGGAAAGAAGGAGCAAAAACTACAGGAATAATCAAAGAAAATATATTTAAATGTGCAGAAGAGGAAAAAGGAAGACCGTCGGAACAATGCTAAGATAGAAGGCCAGATTTTCATCAGTCATGTTGGTTGAATTCATAAAAAGTTAACATTTTAATTGGTACACCTGCCCATCTTCCACTGTGAGCTGGGTGTTACATATTTAAAGACTAGAGAGTATCTAGATTTGTTAGAATTAATGGTTTGGACTCACATAAATAAACCAAGCACAGAAAAGTCCAACCTACAGCTACTCAACCCTCTCTTCATCTCTCTCTGGCAGCCAACACCCCATCTCGGATTATCTTTCCCGCACCAGAGACCCGCCAATCCTCAACCTGCCATGGCAACGACACCTCTTTGCGCCAGCCAGGGGCATTGAGAGTGCCATCTTTCTATATCTCCCTAGCTCTCAGATTCTAGATAAGAGAGTGCCTGACCATTGATATAATCAGATTTCAGTTATTAAAGAAGACCCTTCACTCTGACAACCGTGATGGGGGAGGGAGGATTTAAGATTGTTATGATTTGGAGATTGGAGGATTTCATGGTTAGTGGATTAGATGGATCTGGACTATCGCATGAGGGAGGTTCTGGAGATTACGAATTTTTATGGTTCGGAGATTAGGGGGTTTCATGGTTAGTGGATTAGATGAATCTGGACTAAGAGAGGTTAAGGATTTTTATGGTTTGGAGATTAAGGGATTTCGTGGTTAGTGGTTTGGATGAATTTGGACTATTGCATGAGGGAGAATCTGGAGATTAATGATTTTTATGATTTGAAGATTAGAGGGTTTCATGATTAGTAGAGTAGATTAATTTGAACTATTGCATGTTAAGAAGTAGATGTGACGTCCTCTCAAAAAAGGAGTAAATTGGATGTTAATCATCCTCTAAGCTGAGAGGATCCTTATCCTTGATTAAATATATTTAGGTATTGCTGCGAGTAATTGGTGAAACAGAGATATGAGTTGAGGACGAGATTTTTGAAAATATGATGCCTCTAGGCAGATTCAGAAAGCTGAGATTGGCCATTTACCATCTCAAAAAAGGGTTATCGTTTGCCTGTTGACGAGGAACGTTAGGAGTACTCAAGAGTGTCTTCTTGGCCTATGGGTTGTTCTCTTTCGTACGAATAAAGAAGATTGCAGTACTTGCTTGTGGTATTCTCCATCTCAACTTGAGGTTAACATTCAATTTTTGGTGGTCTAGACATTTTGCTGTCTGCTTTTTCTGTGTGATTGTTCTTGTATCTAATCTAAAGTCTGTCTACCCACTCTCCAGATTAAGAAACAATGCAAAGAAAGGGAAGTTTGAAAAGTTGCATATGTGAATGTGTAACCACTTATTAATTTTTTTGCTCATCGCAGTGGTGAAACCATCTAAAGAGCATGCGGGGGCAACCCTTGAAATTCCTTCGGAAGAACTATTGCAGAAGAAAGTATGAGGAGAAAGAAACCCATTTTCATAAGGACATCGACACCCAACTCGAATTTTTTTGAGGAGATGATATGTAGTAGATTTCATGACACTGGAGAATCAATGCAAATTTTAAACCCTGTATGTTTTGGAGGAGAGCCTTCTTTTGTTATAGAGCTCGAGTGATCTCGAGAACTTTATGTAGACCCATGGGGATCTTCTCTTGTGATGAAGTCCTAGCTTGTTTCCCACTGAATAATTGCACCATTGGACTTTATGATTGACGTTTTATAAGATCATGAGCACCCCGTTATACCATTTTATTCTGGAATTACTGATCCTCTCACAACCAATAGTAAGCTTGATGTGGGATGAATTGGGTTTTTCCGGACGGGGCATCCGCTCCATGCCATTAAATCTGGAGACTGGAGTGGTTAGATGAGCTTTCTCGAACCCGCCAAACTCCAGACCAGCTCTTCAGGTAAGTCACAGGTCCACACCTGTAAAAGCTCACAAAACACTAACAAACTGGTCCTTTATTGTATGCAAGTTTGCGTTGCATTCTTGTTCAGGTGGTCTGTCACTTCATACCAGCGGCGAGTTCGGCCAAAGGCTGGAACCTCGGAGGAGTTCTCTCAAGCAACTTGACTCGGTTCTGTGTGTTCCTTGGCCACACAAACTATTATCATGTAGTGATGAAGTTTCACACGCACGAGGTCGAGTGTAAAAACGATGTGGAGGGTCTGTGTTTAGCATCTCAAGCAAGCAATCTGTGATGAAAGTAGCCAATTGGATACCCACAAAAAGCATATATTATGCTTCATGCACGGACATCTTAATTTCGTTACGGAAATGTCGCAATTCACCCGTAGTTCGAACAGAGAACACGGCATACACTTACCATTACCTGTGACGGTTTTAAATGTGGTCAATTGGAAAGTGCCCTGACCAAAAAGAAAAGAAGGAAAAAGAGAGAGCAACATGACTAGTAGCACTGGCCTTTCGAGTAGATCGAGTCACGGATTAGACGCGAATACGTTCTTTCACAAGACATACCGCATTACCTCGACATTCTCATCGGTATCCTCGACTTGTTGAATGTTAGCCATTGCGTATTGCTATGCTGTATCGCCCACTCCATTCGATTTCATGCCAACATTTCTGGAATTGCAGGCACCTGATTTCTCCATATAAGAGAAGATCCTTGACGGATCTCCTCCTTATCCCCCAAAAGTTCATGAGAAACTCACCTGCCCATTCACATGTCCATCATTTATACTTGAACCTGTATCTTCAGCTCACCTCCCATCTCCGATCTCTCTCTCTCTCTCCCCCTCTTTATTGCGCTCACACACCACCCTGTCAAAAAGTCCCAACTTGCCAGGTAAGCGTTGAGCCCCCTTATATAAAGGACGCACCTCCCACACTTGAATGTGGAATCTCCCATCACTCGTCGCGCCTCGCTTGGTGATACCACAACACTTTGGTTTCTGCCACCAGAAGAAGTCGTCCCGACACCGAGTATCCGAATAGGACGGCGGAGTGGCCGGTGAGATGAGTAAGTTCGTCGCGCTCCTATTCTTCCTTTGGCTCACTAATGTCGCCGCTTGGGGTCGTGGACCCAGCTATGTCCAGGAAGCGTGCAGCGTGACGCGATACCGCAACCTCTGTGTCCGGTCACTGGCGTCGTTCTCCAGCAGCGCCAAGAGGAGCCCCAGCAAGTGGGCGAGGGCCGGGGTGTCTGTGACGCTGAGGGAGGTCAAGGACGCTGCTCGGTACCTGGAGAAGGTGAAGACTTCCGGGTCGATGAGAGGGAGAAACGGAGCCGCCCTCTTGGACTGCATGGAGTGCTTCCAGGACGCTGTCGACAACCTCCACATGTCGCTCGGGGTGCTAAGGAAGTTAACCGGGAATGACTTTGACACCCAGATGAGCAATCTCCTGACGTGGATGAGCGCCGCTCTGACCGACCAGGACACCTGCTTGGATGGTTTTGACGGGCACAAGGGTGGCCAAGGAGTGAAGGCAGTCCAGGACAGGGTCCAGAGGGTCACGTACTTCACCAGCAACGCGCTGGCTCTTGCCAACAAGCTTGCATCCACCGGTGAACCTGCCTAAACAGGAACCTGTAGAATCCCGTGAAAGGTTTATGATTAATCCTACATCAAATATTAATCTCCTAGAAAACTAAGCCTAGTTATTCATAAAGTGAAACGCGGCGAGGAGGCCGGATCGGAGAATTGAACTCAGCCTGCTCAAAAGTTCAATCACTAGTACGACCTGGTTTGAATTCGAAATGTATTGGTAACAGTATCCTTCACATGAGTATAATCCTCTGATTTGGTAATGCTTCTTGGTAGTGCTCGCTGTCCATCGGATCGGATGCACAAAGAGAGGAGGATGGCACTTTTTGCCAATGTGAGATAGTGTTGGAACTTCTTGGTCCGAAGGGACCAGTGTCTCCCAAATTGCGCAACGACGACTAATTTGGACGACACTCTTTGGTCCATACAAGCGACAGAGAGCTTCCTAACACGCGACGTCATTCAGATTCCGACCCATAATTTTTTTTTTCTCCCACCCTTCTCTTCCTTTCTACTTCCCCGAACAGCCCAACGGCCGCTGCCCGCCATCGCGCCTCCATTCCTCCACCGCCATCATAGAACACGCGACAACTTTGCCTATTTGCGTTCCTGGACAGCTTGCAAGTGTTAACACAGAGAGATTTTGAGGAAGAAACGTTATCCATCTATTTTTTGTATATCTTCTTCGTATCTTTTTACAATGACTTAGAGGTATATATATATAAATGAAAGAATCCTAAAAAGATATATCATCTAATCTAACTAATTACAATCCTTCGATCGCTAATTACAACTCATACAAATCTTTTTACAACTCATTCTAACACTCCCCCTTGAGTTGGTGCATAGATGTGGTGAATGCCCAGCTTGCCAAATGAGTTGTAGAAGATCTTGCTTGATACCGTCTTCGTCAAAATATCTGCTAACTGATTTTCAGATCGAGCAAATGGAAATCGAATCACTTTGTTATCCAAATTTTGCTTGATAAAATGACGGCTTACTTCAACATGTTTCGTACGATCATGCTGAACTGGATTATGTGCAATGTTAATTGCTGCTTTATTGTCACAAAATAACTTCATCTCGGCTCTTGGAGCGAACTCAATCTCTGACATTAATTTCTTTAGCCATAGGAGCACACAATCCTTTGGTCATCCCTCTAAATTCGGTCTCTGCATTTGATAATGCCACCACCTTCTGTTTCTTGCCTCTCCAAGTAACTAAGCTTCCTCCTACGAAAGTGAAGTATTCTGATGTTGATCTCCGGTTATAGGCACTCTCGGCCCAGTCTGCATTAGTCTTTTCAAGAATCTCAAACCTCGCCTTGGAGAAGACTTCAAATAGCGAAGTATACGTAACACTGCATTCATATGATCTTCACTTGGGGCATGCATGAATTGGCTAACAATATTCACCGCATATGCAATGTTAGGATGCGTATGCGATAGATAAATTAGTTTGCCAACTAACCCATGATATATTTCTTTGTTCGTTGGTACTTGATCTCGATACTCCTCAAGTCTATAGTTCTGAATAGTTGGTGTGTCTTCAGGTTTGCAATCCAACATTCTCTCCTTTGCCAATAAATTTAGCACATACTTCCTTTGTGAGAGAAATATTCCCCCAATCGACATTGCTACTTCAATACCTAGGAAGCATTTCAATCCCTCAAGATTTTTCATCTCAAACTCATCAAAAAGTTTCTTTTGGAGCTTAGATATTTCTATCAGATCATCTCCAGTAATAATCATATCATCAACATAGATAATCAATGCTGTTACCTTTCCTTGATGTCGCTTAAAAAATAATGTGTGATCCGAGTCACATTGGGATACCCATATATCCTCATCGCCAAAGTGAACTAGTCAAACCACGCTCGTGGAGACTGCTTCAGACCATACAATGATCGTTTTGACTTACACACCGTCTTAGGTTGTAATGATGAATTATAACTTGGTAAAACATCCATATAAATCTCTTCTTCAAGATCACCATGAAGAAATGCATTATTGACATCATACTCGTGTAATGACTAGTCTAAATTAGCAGCAAGAGACAACAAGACCCGTACAATATTAAGTTTAGCAACAGGAGAAAATGTCTCCTAATAGTTAATCCCATAAGTTTGCGTAAATCCCTTCGCTACCAGTCTTGCCTTGTACCTTTCAATGAATCCGTCTGCTTTGTACTTCACAGAAAAGACCCACTTACATCCCACAGTCTTCTTTCCCTCGGGCAAATTCACCAACTTCCACATCTCATTTTTCTCCAAGCAGCCATCTCTTCTTCCCTCGCTTGAACCCATTTGGGATCCTTTAGAGCATCATGTACCCCTTTTGGAATACGAACTGCAGAAACGCTCAATACAAACGCCTTTAATGGGTCTGACAACCTTCTGGTTGACACATAATTTGCAATGAAATATTTAAATCTCTTCTCTTCAGCATCTGGTGAATATCTATTTGGGGCTTACCTCTATTGTACCTAGCAGGTAATTTATATCCCACATAAGTATTAGTAGGGGTGAGCGGTTTCCGGTCAAGTCCGGTTCTCCTCAAGAACCGGGAATTGGACCAATAGTCTTGGTTCCCATTTTTTGGAACCGTGGACCGGACCGGCCACCCCGAGAATCAGGAACCAGACCGAACCAACGTCACCTTCTTTCTGTTGTTTAAGTATGCATATTCAAATGCATATTTTGCAATGCGTTCCAAACAGAACTTTGTAATCACCTAGCAAATAGTTTAATGGGCAACAGAGACCACAAAATTCCTTAACTCAATACACGCATGGACGCACACGCTTGGACGTACAAGTACATGGACACAGATGGCAGAGGAACAATCTGACTCAAAAACATATAGCATTTGATGGGAGCTGTAATAACAGATTACATATCAAGTAATTGATAATTACAATCAAGAGAGCTGTGCTTGGTGACACAAAACACAATGGCAACATATGTAGAAGCAGACCAATTGATAAAGTTTTGAAGTTGTATTTGTCTTGTTGACACCTGATTTTTGACCAAGTCTTTTTTTTCAGTTTTATTTTTGAAAAATCACAAAAACATTCATAAAAAGTCAAAAAATTACAAAATCAACTTTGGTGGCCTTGGCCAAGCCCAAGGAACCATTCTTGACCAAAAAATAATTTTTCATATTTTTCACATTTTTTAGTATTTTTAGAAAATAGGAAAATACTCAAAAAATTCAAGAAAAATAGCATTCGAGGTCACAAAAACATGGAAAAATATCCAATATTTTTATTTTTAATCCCTTGTATTTTTGACCTCACAAAAATTTCAAAATTAAATTCAATTGTGGGCGTTCCTTTGTAACCCGTACTATTGAATTTGAGAAAAAAAATATCAATCGAGTCTTTTAAATTCCAATTTTGGCATTTTCTAGGATCTTGACATTCAATCTAATTGTTCCCTATTTCAATTTGACCTAATTGCTCGGACAAGTTGTTCAATTGCAAACATAAATGCATTTTAGTCCTTGAAATTGAGCATAATCGAAATTACTTTCAATTCAAGGACTATCATTACAAATTGAACATGCTACCCAATGGATTTCACCATTTTAAATCGATTGGCACAGGTGGTTTGACTCAATTTGATCATTTGCACCCTCAATTACACGATCCCCAATTTCCAATTAATTGAAAATTTGGGGGTTTTGTAGAAATTGATGAAAACTTTTTGGGCAAAACCACATTTCTAGATAAAATCCATGCCCTAGATTCGATTCCAAAGTTTAATTGCAAAAATTCCCAATAGATTTGGATTAATTTTGAAAATCTCAAATTGGAACCGGTTCGGACCTGTCAGACCGCCGATCCGACCGGTCGAACCGGTCCAAAACAGTGTCATCGTCTTCATCAAACCTGAGCACAGATGAACAGTGACAGATCAAATTTTAAAGACCAAATTGAGCGTTCAATCGACGAAAATCGGAGACGCAATGGTGGGGGTTTTTAGCCTTGGAGCATTCCCCGTCGATTGCCACCCAGATCACGACCAATGGTCGCCCGAGGAAGAAACGGTCAGCTGGTCAACCTCGCAGACCCGCGAAAGTCAACAGAGGCAAAAACAGCTCAAATCCTTGCCAAATTCGTGCGAAATGAAGCTCACCGTGGAACCAAAAGGGATTGAGCGAAATGCCCATCTTCCCCGACTTTGTTTTGACCCAATTGCACGTGACTACACGTGCCAAACCGAGTCAGTTGAAGATCCACCGTTCGTCGCCAAAAATTGAACAAGCTATATAAGCTAACAGGCCTTCGCGAAGGAAAAGAGGACTGTATTCAGTTAGAGAAAGCGAAACTGAATCGAAAGAGAGAAAAAAAAACGCGAGGAAGAGCTCGTCCTCCGACCCCGGTCGTCGAGGACTTGAACTCGACTGCAAGGCACTGGTTGGGCCGTCTCCGGCCAAACCGAAGCCAAAGAGGGTCGTCACAAGCTCGCCTGAGGCTTCAGGAAGCGATCGTTGCCGGCCGCGCCTCGTGAAATCGCGAAAAAAGGTGAGACGCAGCTTCAAGCTCTCTACTGTGCATCAATGGCGACTTGCCTGTTTCACGATCATTCTTGCGATTTGTGTGTGCGTTACGTTCCTTAAACACCACTGACCATGTTCACATCTTCATTTTGCATCGATTTCGCTCACATACCTCGAATTGAGTCTCCCAATTTAGCCTTCATAGCCGATTCCTGCTGTTGACACCTAAATTTTGATCAATTTTTTTTATTTTTATTTTTTTTGAAAATTCATAGAAAATCCATAAAAAGTTGAAAATTGAAAAAATCAATTTTGGTGACCTTAGCCAAGCTAAATGAACCATTTTGACCAAAAAAATAATTTTCATAATTTTCATATTTTAATATATTATCGAAAAATACAAAAAAAAAAGAGAAAAAAAAGAAAATCAAGAAAATCAAGAAAAGTAGTATTCGAGGTCACAAAAATATAGAAAAATAGTCAGTATTTTTATTTTTAACCTCATAAAATAGTAAAATTCATGTTCGATTTTGGGTGTTTTCTGATCACCATAAAATTGAATTTGGCAAAAATATTAGTAATGATTAAAAGGAAAAGGAGTGAAAACATCATCATTCAAAAGAAAAGTAAAAGAGAAAAGAAAAGTTTGAGTAATGATGGGGAATAAAAAAAAAAAAATCTCTCTCTCTCTCCCTCTCTTTTTCCTCTTCTCACGCTCTCTTCTTCCTTTTGATCATTCGGCCGGCTACCTTCTCCCTCAACTCTCTCTCTTTCATTTTCGTTTTTCCTCTCGCTCAGCTCGCCGCCCAGATAAAAAACCGTCCGGTTTTTCGGCCATAACTCTTTCGTTAGACATCGTATGCGAACGAGCCATATACCATTGGAAAGCTTATTCTCTTGCCGTTCTAATGACATATCGTGAGCCCAATTTGGACCAGCCGTTTGTCCCGTAGAGCTGTTTGAAGGAGCAAAGGTCAGACTGATCAGACTTGAGTCCGCGGGTGCCAAATTGGATTTTCGGGTTTGTTTTGGGTTCAATCTTGGTAAGACCACCTCTCACTCCTTGTTAAGACATATATTATTGTGTTTTATGGTTTGAAGATGGATTATATTTGGATTTAAGGGCTGATCCCTTATTGTTTTGTTCGAAAAATCTGAACCGGTTCTGTCAAGGTGGTGCCGTGAACATTGTGAGTGATTCAAGGGCTTGCCTTGCTTCCAATATTCGATGAGATGTCTCTAGCACCTAAATTAGGAATCTAGCAAGCTGAGATTGTAGTCTAGTTGAGTTTTGGATGGGTTTTAATGGTTGAATTGAAGGGGTTTTCTGGGACAGATTCTGGTCATTGGGCGATTGAAAACCGTCCGGTTTTTCGGCCATAACTCTTTCGTTAGGAATCGTATGGGAACGAGCCATATACTGTTAGAAAGCTTATTCTCTTGCCGTTCTAATGACATATCGTGAGTCCAATTTGGCCAAGCTATTTGTCCCGTAGAGCTGTTTGAAGGAGCAAAGGTCAGACTGATCAGACTTGAGTCCGCGAGTGCCAAATTGGATTTCCGAGCTTGTTTTGGGTTCAATCTTGGTAAGACCACCTTTCACTCCTTACATTTTACCTATTAGACCCAGAATCGGAAGGCCGAGCCTCCTGTTGGTGTCTAAATATTTGCTGTGTATTTACTTTATGTCATAGCATTTCTATATTTCGCATAAAAGACCCAGAATCGGAAGGCTAAGCCTCCTATTGGCGTCCAAGGTGTTTTATTTATTTATTTTCTGTAAATTATATTGTGCTACCCCAGAATCGGAAGGCCGAGCCTCCTGCTGGTGGTTTATACCCCCCACACATTGTTGCACGAGCACCGACGGACTCCGACGTCGTAAAATTCACCGGATCCCATCTCCTTTGCTTATGTTTATGTTGTATAATGACTTAATATCTTCTTTATTTTTTGCATTGTGTTGCGTCCTATAAAAACAAAAACAAAAAAATGCTAGATCGGACGTCTGCAGATGAGCCACGTGTCGTGATTAGGTGATTTTCAGAATAAAAAAAAATTCCAAAAAAATGAATTATTAAGGAAAAATTCAAAAAAAAAAATTGAGAAAAATTGCAGAAAATTCCTAAAAAAAAATTCTAAAAATTTTTGAAGGCTGAAAATGACAAAAAAAATTGATTTGTTTCCATTTTTTGGATTTTCTCCCATTTAATCCAAAATGGCGATTTTACCCCTCAAAGGGTAAATCGTCTTTGATATTCCGATGAATTGTGGAAATTGCTTAGAATTTGGTGATGGGCCAGATAGGTGGCTAAACCTTATGTCTAAGATTTCCACATTTCATTCCCATTTTTAGAAAATGACGATTTTACCCCTTCGAATGGTAAATCGATTTCTAAAATTCCAGAAAATCATGAAAATTGCAAAAAAAAAAAGGAAATGGGTCAATTGAGTGACCAAACCTATTTTTGACATTGTTTTACTCCGGATTCATTCCGCAATGACGATTTTTCCCTTTTTAGGCAAATCGTCCCTTTTGTCTCAAAATTACGACTTTACCCCTAATGGGTAAAATCATGTCTAAATCATTCCTAAGCATGATTGATACTTATTTAGGCTAATAGAGCCTTATTAGGAGTGTCATGTTGATTTGATGTGATTATTTTACATATTTGGATTCATTGATTTGCGCATTTTATTATTGATTGTGATTGCTAGGATAGTCATTCCTATTTGCATGAATTCCTAGATTTAGGATTCGTACTCCACTCATCTGCATGAAATCTTAGGTAAGAAAATTAAGTCAACTTAGGTACCGAAAGGGCGTCAACTCTGACAGTTGACGTAACTAAGTCCCCGAACCCATTTCTCTGGTTATCGCGGAATTGAATAGAAACTCCCGACTATTCAATAGGGTGGTCCAATCATACCCTCCAAAAAATGATTGGTGGCGACTCCATGGCATGCACACTTAGCACATGTCACCAGACCACACTGAAGGTCGACTACGCATACCTCCGTTGCGATTTGGGTAACGGGCCTTGGGAGAGGCCCGCGTCCGACCAGATTGAACGGCCCATTAGCCCTCGAGAGCCCACATGCAACCTCGAGAGGGTCGCGACAGACTGGCGACTCCGCTGGGGACTTAGAGAACTTGAGCCGATTAAAAAGTTGATTGATTTTTCTGACATGTTTTATGCAGGTGCTCTTCAAGTTGAGGTACGTACTTTAACCCTTGAGGTGTTAAATGTTTTTGCAGATTGGAGAAATAAGGGGTGAAGTGTTCATTAACTCTGTCTTATGCAGGTAGGAGTTTATGATGTATGATTGTGTGGATGTTTATATTGAAGCGGTGTTTGCTAAATGAAACGCATGTTTATTGCTTTAGCACGACACAATGAACACACACAGCCGCGCCTAAAACCTCGGGCGCCCTCTTTAGGAAAATAATAGAAGGAATTGAAAATGGAATCTCCGTGAGGAAAAACACGGGGTAATCCATTTTTAATTCTGCTCATTTCGAACTATGGATTGGGTCCCAATGCAACGATAGTTGTGCAATGGAATCTACCCTTTCTAGAACTCGAAGTGGGAGCCTTGGCCTTAGGTTCCAAACCCTATTTTGATTCTTAGAAGTCAAACCTCACTGGTCTCATGCGCATGTATGTGAATGATTGGTACACCTCGAAACCAAAAGGTCATTCAGCGCCGCTTATGAATCAAAATCCAAAGACTTGTGTGAAGAATCAGTCGCGAGTTTAAACGAACCAGGATGGCATGGAAAAGCGCTGGACCACCCTGGAAAGTCAACTGATGAGGACAAATGCCTTTTGACCGGGGCAGCCGGGTCAAGTGTAAAGACGTGTCGTTCCTAATTGATTTTCAATCAGATACCGGCATAATATTTCCTATCTTTTCCTCTCAGGTGAAAAACAGGTACAGAAGGAAAATCCATTTGTGGATAGACACGAGGAACATGTTTTACATGGCATACATTTGTCAAAAATGTCCTCATCCGATCACATGCAAGATGATCATGGAACGATGGTGAAACTGTAATCGTTCCAATAAGCCCTTCGAATATTATACCTGACGGGGACCTTTATGTCTTTTGTCTACAGGATAGGATGGTCAAAGACAAACGAAGGAAAATTTATTTTCCCTATAAGACGAAAAGAAATGTGCCTTCAGCAGATGTCACCCATTGTGATTGCAATGACAAATTGAATCAAATTATGAAGAGGGAGCAACCTAATTAGGATTGGCTCTCCCTAAATCGAAAAAGTTGTATCCGTTCCAAATCGGATTGACTGGTTCACGAGTTGATATGGTTCCTCATTCTTGCAGGTGATGACGAGAATGAACGGGCCCATTGAAAAATTTCCAGCATCTTGGATGCCAGAAGTGACCAGAGCGGGGATAGTAAATCCGTAATCGTTTCAATTAAAGCTCCTTACGCGGTGATTGACTCTTTCACTCCTTTCATCGCGCAGGTTGTTGAAGTACTCAATCACGAGTAAACCCATTTTTGCGGATGTCAAATAGCCTGAATGCGTCAATGCAACAAAATGCAAAAGGGAGTTAGCTGGGGCAAGCGTCACCTAACAGGGAGTCGTTGGCACCGAAAGCCTCAAAAGAAAAGAACTCGCCAACGAGGAGGCGAATAAAGCTATTGACCTTGGGAGTCAGCACTCCAAGAAATGGTCTTTGATTATAAGACCTAGTGGAGGGTAAAAAGTATCGCTCCTACGTCCCATGCTTTGACATGCATTTTGATAAAAATTTTCTTTTTTCCTTGAATAAAAGGAACCTTGAAGAATGGTGCTGGAATGCGCCCAAAAACACAAATGGATCTCCTCTGGGGCAAATCCTTGAGAATGATTCATCGCCAACCAAACGGAGGGATCAAGACCACAAGATAGAGGGCCAAATCCTGCAAGCCGCGAGTTTGTGTTCAAATGGAAACACAAAGCAAGAACAAGGCTGTATCGTTCCAATTTGCCTTGAATTTTGGAACGCAAACTGACAACTAATTCCTGTCTTTGACAGGGGATCGCCATCAAGGTGAAACAGGTTTTCACACCCCATGAATTACCCGTTGGAGTACACGACCGAGGGTAGGATGTATCGTTCTAAATTTTTGAAAAATTCGTGAACGTACAATAACATGTTTTCTCTGCACTTTCAGGGATCTCCAGCCGCGGGGGACAGGTAAGTATCCCTTTCCCCAATCCATTGAAGATGTTAAATAAAAAAGAAAAGCTTTCAGAATCTAATGTCTAGAAAAGACATAGAATTCAAACCTCATTGGCATTCATGTTTTAAGACAGGAGGTTGTCTGAACATGGATAAGAACATGCATGGTGCATCGTAAAATCCCCTTGACGGGTAAAATTTTTGGAGAAAATGAAAGAGATTTTTTCCAATCAAAAGTTCAAAACTTTCAAAAGGACGTTTTCTCAAAAGACGAGAGGCAAAGCCTAATCCAAACACGTCCTATACACACTTGAGAGAGAAATGGAGCGGATCAGATAGTAAAATCTGGACCTACGGAAGTAGGGATTATTCGCAGCAATTACATAGATTGGGATGACGGAGGCATTCGTTTCATATCCCCAAACACTACAGGTGACCATTGCCAACCCATTCGAACGGCGGTTTTCATTCTCAACCCTGGCAAGAACCACCCCACGTCGGGGCAAAATGGAGGTGAGTCCAGCAGCATCAGGAGAAAATGGTTAGAAATTTTCTTGCTCGGACTAACATTAATCTTTGTGTGTTGTTTATATGGTAATCCAAGTGCCATAGGATGACGAGAAGCATTCATTTCTCTATCCCACACACCATATCCTTTGCACAGCCAAGTTGAGCCTACAAATTCATTTCATAAACCCATGTTGGTGATCATGGCATGTTTCAAGATGGAAACTGCATCACTCCAAGAACGGAAGAATCCAAGAGATGGGATTTATAGAAAGATTTCATATCGGCGTTCAAGTGTGCTATGATTCAAGGTGTATATCTAGTACAATTTTCTGAACATCGTAGTTCCAAAGGAAAAGAAAAGGCGGAATTTCGACAAAAGATAAAAATCCCCGGCATCAAGAAAAAGCAAAGTGCCTGGTAAAAGCAGGGCCGATGCTCGTGTAAGTTGTTTGATTGATCCACAATGAAGCCGGATGGGAAAAGAAGAAATCCCTGAAGGAGCCAAATCCAAAAGGGCTGCTCCCCAAATGGTGCCAAGCGCAGAACAAAGACATAGAGAGAGTCGCTCTCTGAACGCAACAAGAGACGCTCTCTAAAGAGTTTGTGCACACCTCAAAAGCGGTTGCACGCCTCAAAAATTGAAGATGCAGAATGGAAAAGACAGGTGATAAATTTGCAATGATCACCAATGTCAAACCCTTCGTAATTTCTGGGCCAAAAACAAGCCTTTTTCGGTTCCCAATCCTACCAATGTCACAACCCTGAAACAGTCTTCTCTGACTAAGACACTTGGGTTAACATATTGCTTAGCTCGAAGAAGTACGAGCAAGACTATTTCTTTCTCATTTTGCAGGGTTCTTGACTTGTAAACCCGGAGCAGATGGTGAAGACTTTCATTCAATGGCCCCGACTCAAAAGTGAGTCCCCCCTTTGAAAACCAATATCCAAGCCCAACATTACGGTCCCGTGGAAGACCTCCCGACCGATCAAAATGTATGCGCTGCGAATGAGCCTAAAACCTAGGCACAGGTCAGTAGGGAATTGAGTACATCCCCTATAAAAATCATTACCTCAAAACAGATGAGATGGCCTCCTTGTCGAGAAATATTCCAATTGATGTTTTGAACAAACTCTTTTTGGAATTTTCAAACTGTTGATCCGAATTTTCCATGCAAGGAATTTGTGATCACATTTGCATGTTGTAAGAATGCTTTGGATAACCTCCAGCATCAAAATGCACATTTCATGACTAAAACTTAAGTCATAAAATTTTGTCAATTGGACAATTATTGTCTTCCCAAAGATTATTAACATTTTCTTGGTGAAGAAAAATCTTTCAGGTTTGAACTTTCTGCAGGATACCTGGAGAACCCAGCTCTCAGAATGTCGGCTCAGCAAACTCAAGTGAAGCTTTGTCAAAATAAAATCTTTCACTGCTTCAAAACTGAATTCCCGACAAACTTCGGGATCTATAAAAAAAAGGGGAAGAAAAACCCTTTTAAAAGAAACAGTCTCATCGGACGTGGAGAACCCTCGTCATGAGACCCATTTTCAAAAATCAGGTAGTCTCATCGGACGTGGAGAACCCTCGTCATGAGACCCATTTTCAAAAATATCAAACAGTCTCATCGGACGTGGAGAACCCTCGTCATGAGACCCATTTTCAAAAATCAGGCAGTCTCATCGGACGTGGAGAACCCTTGTCATGAGACCCCTTTTCAAAAACCAGGCAGTCTCATTGGACGTGGAGAACCCTCGTCATGAGACCCCTTTTCAAAGCAAAACCAAGGTAGATACCGCCTGAAGGGTCAACTTAAGGTAGATACCGCCTGAAGGGTCAAATCAAAGGTAGATACCGCCTAAAGGGTCAAAACAAAGGTAGAAACCGCCTAAAGGGTCAAACAATGGTAGAAACCGCCTGAAGGGTCAATTCAAGGTAGATACCGCCTGAAGGGTCAAACAAAGGTAGAAACCGCCTGAAGGGTCGACTAAAGGTAGAAACCGCCTGAAGGGTCAAACCAAAGGTAGAAACCGCCTGAAGGGTCAAATCAAAGGTAGATACCGCCTAAAGGGTCAAAACAAAGGTAGAAACCGCCTAAAGGGTCAAACAATGGTAGAAACCGCCTGAAGGGTCAATTCAAGGTAGATACCGCCTGAAGGGTCAAACAAAGGTAGAAACCGCCTGAAGGGTCGACTAAAGGTAGAAACCGCCTGAAGGGTCAAACCAAAGGTAGAAACCGCCTGAAGGGTCAAAATAATGGTAGAAACCGCCTGAAGGGTCAATTCAAGGTAGATACCGCCTGAAGGGTCAAACAAAGGTAGAAACCGCCTGAAGGGTCGACTAAAGGTAGAAACCGCCTGAAGGGTCAAACCAAAGGTAGAAACCGCCTGAAGGGTCAAATCAAAGGTAGATACCGCCTAAAGGGTCAAAACAAAGGTAGAAACCGCCTAAAGGGTCAAACAATGGTAGAAACCGCCTGAAGGGTCAATTCAAGGTAGATACCGCATGAAGGGTCAAACAAAGGTAGAAACCGCCTGAAGGGTCGACTAAAGGTAGAAACCGCCTGAAGGGTCAAACCAAAGGTAGAAACCGCCTGAAGGGTCAAAATAATGGTAGAAACCGCCTGAATGGTCAATCAAAGGTAGAAACCGCCTGAAGGGTCAATCCAATAGTGAAAATCACTTAAATGGTCAACTCAATGGTCCAATCCACCATACGGATCAAAATCATTGGCAAATCTCAAATGGGACGCGTCTTCCTTAGATTCCTATCAGTTAGGAATCCCATTATGGTTTGACCTACCATACGGGTCAGGGCTTAACCTCTCTAGGATACTCTAGTAACGAGTTCCTAGAAATTCTCTTGAATCCATCAAACACCGCGAAAATCGCACAAACATCGAACAGGTAAGTGGCAGGTATGTCTCTCTATTATCTCACTCTCTCATGTCACATGAACATTTCCCCCTTCAAGAAAGAGCATACATGGACAAGCATGAAGATTGGATGTCATGACTCCTTTTCCTTTAGTTTCCCGAGTCGAGTCGATCAGGACTCAGGTGTCACCTTATCTTTGAGAGAAACCTCTAACGAGATTCCTCTCAAAGAGGGGCAGCTGTTGACACCTAAATTTTGATCAATTTTTTTTATTTTTATTTTTTTTGAAAATTCATAGAAAATCCATAAAAAGTTGAAAATTGAAAAAATCAATTTTGGTGACCTTAGCCAAGCTAAATGAACCATTTTGACCAAAAAAATAATTTTCATAATTTTCATATTTTAATATATTATCGAAAAATACAAAAAAAAAAGAGAAAAAAAAGAAAATCAAGAAAATCAAGAAAAGTAGTATTCGAGGTCACAAAAATATAGAAAAATAGTCAGTATTTTTATTTTTAACCTCATAAAATAGTAAAATTCATGTTCGATTTTGGGTGTTTTCTGATCACCATAAAATTGAATTTGGCAAAAATATTAGTAATGATTAAAAGGAAAAGGAGTGAAAACATCATCATTCAAAAGAAAAGTAAAAGAGAAAAGAAAAGTTTGAGTAATGATGGGGAATAAAAAAAAAAAAATCTCTCTCTCTCTCCCTCTCTTTTTCCTCTTCTCACGCTCTCTTCTTCCTTTTGATCATTCGGCCGGCTACCTTCTCCCTCAACTCTCTCTCTTTCATTTTCGTTTTTCCTCTCGCTCAGCTCGCCGCCCAGATAAAAAACCGTCCGGTTTTTCGGCCATAACTCTTTCGTTAGACATCGTATGCGAACGAGCCATATACCATTGGAAAGCTTATTCTCTTGCCGTTCTAATGACATATCGTGAGCCCAATTTGGACCAGCCGTTTGTCCCGTAGAGCTGTTTGAAGGAGCAAAGGTCAGACTGATCAGACTTGAGTCCGCGGGTGCCAAATTGGATTTTCGGGTTTGTTTTGGGTTCAATCTTGGTAAGACCACCTCTCACTCCTTGTTAAGACATATATTATTGTGTTTTATGGTTTGAAGATGGATTATATTTGGATTTAAGGGCTGATCCCTTATTGTTTTGTTCGAAAAATCTGAACCGGTTCTGTCAAGGTGGTGCCGTGAACATTGTGAGTGATTCAAGGGCTTGCCTTGCTTCCAATATTCGATGAGATGTCTCTAGCACCTAAATTAGGAATCTAGCAAGCTGAGATTGTAGTCTAGTTGAGTTTTGGATGGGTTTTAATGGTTGAATTGAAGGGGTTTTCTGGGACAGATTCTGGTCATTGGGCGATTGAAAACCGTCCGGTTTTTCGGCCATAACTCTTTCGTTAGGAATCGTATGGGAACGAGCCATATACTGTTAGAAAGCTTATTCTCTTGCCGTTCTAATGACATATCGTGAGTCCAATTTGGCCAAGCTATTTGTCCCGTAGAGCTGTTTGAAGGAGCAAAGGTCAGACTGATCAGACTTGAGTCCGCGAGTGCCAAATTGGATTTCCGAGCTTGTTTTGGGTTCAATCTTGGTAAGACCACCTTTCACTCCTTACATTTTACCTATTAGACCCAGAATCGGAAGGCCGAGCCTCCTGTTGGTGTCTAAATATTTGCTGTGTATTTACTTTATGTCATAGCATTTCTATATTTCGCATAAAAGACCCAGAATCGGAAGGCTAAGCCTCCTATTGGCGTCCAAGGTGTTTTATTTATTTATTTTCTGTAAATTATATTGTGCTACCCCAGAATCGGAAGGCCGAGCCTCCTGCTGGTGGTTTATACCCCCCACACATTGTTGCACGAGCACCGACGGACTCCGACGTCGTAAAATTCACCGGATCCCATCTCCTTTGCTTATGTTTATGTTGTATAATGACTTAATATCTTCTTTATTTTTTGCATTGTGTTGCGTCCTATAAAAACAAAAACAAAAAAATGCTAGATCGGACGTCTGCAGATGAGCCACGTGTCGTGATTAGGTGATTTTCAGAATAAAAAAAAAATTCCAAAAAAATGAATTATTAAGGAAAAATTCAAAAAAAAAATTGAGAAAAATTGCAGAAAATTCCTAAAAAAAAATTCTAAAAATTTTTGAAGGCTGAAAATGACAAAAAAAATTGATTTGTTTCCATTTTTTGGATTTTCTCCCATTTAATCCAAAATGGCGATTTTACCCCTCAAAGGGTAAATCGTCTTTGATATTCCGATGAATTGTGGAAATTGCTTAGAATTTGGTGATGAGCCAGATAGGTGGCTAAACCTTATGTCTAAGATTTCCACATTTCATTCCCATTTTTAGAAAATGACGATTTTACCCCTTCGAATGGTAAATCGATTTCTAAAATTCCAGAAAATCATGAAAATTGCAAAAAAAAAAAGGAAATGGGTCAATTGAGTGACCAAACCTATTTTTGACATTGTTTTACTCCGGATTCATTCCGCAATGACGATTTTTCCCTTTTTAGGCAAATCGTCCCTTTTGTCTCAAAATTACGACTTTACCCCTAATGGGTAAAATCATGTCTAAATCATTCCTAAGCATGATTGATACTTATTTAGGCTAATAGAGCCTTATTAGGAGTGTCATGTTGATTTGATGTGATTATTTTACATATTTGGATTCATTGATTTGCGCATTTTATTATTGATTGTGATTGCTAGGATAGTCATTCCTATTTGCATGAATTCCTAGATTTAGGATTCGTACTCCACTCATCTGCATGAAATCTTAGGTAAGAAAATTAAGTCAACTTAGGTACCGAAAGGGCGTCAACTCTGACAGTTGACGTAACTAAGTCCCCGAACCCATTTCTCTGGTTATCGCGGAATTGAATAGAAACTCCCGACTATTCAATAGGGTGGTCCAATCATACCCTCCAAAAAATGATTGGTGGCGACTCCATGGCATGCACACTTAGCACATGTCACCAGACCACACTGAAGGTCGACTACGCATACCTCCGTTGCGATTTGGGTAACGGGCCTTGGGAGAGGCCCGCGTCCGACCAGATTGAACGGCCCATTAGCCCTCGAGAGCCCACATGCAACCTCGAGAGGGTCGCGACACCTGCCCAGCCAAATCTGGGCCGAGCGAGCTCAATCGGAGCTCGAGGTAAGTCCTCTGCACCTCCTGCCGTGTCGATTTATGAATCAATTGATCTGATTTCGCGTAAGTCTGTGTGATCGAACCTCCATGGCCGTACTCGGCACCTTGCTCGATGCTTGCGATTTTGCGAACGATACGCTGTGATTCTTGGATATGTTAGATTAGGGACGATGGCGAGTCGATTGCCGTCGATTCTGCACGATTTCATCGAAAATCCACCGTTGGATCATCGCCGGAGATCCACAGCCGTTCGCTCAGTTGTAGTCGGGAGGTTGAAGACGATGCTGACCTGGCATAGTCAACTGGTCAAATATCCAAGTGTCGTCCTGCGATTAGCCCACGTGTTAGCCCAGTCAGCATGGCCGTTAGGGTCTGTTATTTGAATAAACAGATCGGACGGATGAGATAAATCGAGTCTAAATTCTAGCGGCCGTCCGATTAGTAATTAGGTTTATCCGAAAATCTTTAAAATCAGAAAATCAAAACGAGCTGAAACAGTGCCGTTTAGGTTAATAGCAGTGCGGCGTCGTTTTAGGTTAGAGAGGGTGAACGGTCCAGATCGAGTCTTGCGTTCTAATCTTGACCGTAGATTTTGGTAGGTTGATCAGACGGCTCTAGTCATGTCTTTGTTCAATCTAGGCCGTAGATTTCAGTCAGTCCATCCAACAGCCGTGGATTAGCCACTTGGCTCTATAGGAACCGTTGGATCTAGCACGGATAATCAGAAAAATAAAAAAGGGGATACGGCGTCGTTTCAAGGCTTCAGTCGCGCGGATCCGGGTCTGGACCGGGTTTCGACCCGAGTGGGTCGGGTCGACCCGGTCCGAATAATATTTTTAAAATAAAAAATCAGAAAATGATTTTTTTTTTAAAAATAATAATAATAAAAATAAATAAAATAAAAAAAAATCAGAAAAATCTTAGAAAATCCAAAAAAAATGCTAGAAAATTCCAGAAAATTCCAAAAAAAAATGTGAAAAATTGTGGGAAAATCCTAGACACTCCAGAAATCCCCAAAAATCGAGGATTGACCACAGACAACTGGTCAACCCTATTTTTGGGGTTTCTTACCCAATTTTCCGAGACTTGACGACATTACCCTTTAGGGGTAAGTTGCCCCTGCTGTGTATGCAAGGTAAGGCCGATAATGCCAAGGTAAGAATTAGGGTCGGGTAGGCGACCAATTCTTAGGTTTGGGTTTTCGAGTCCCGCCTCTTTTCTCAAAATGACGATCTTGCCCTTCAATGGGAAATTGTCTTTCTTATCTCAATCGAGTTCTGGAAATTGCTTAAAGTTAGGGTTTGGGTCAGGTGGACGACCAACCCTAATATTTGAGATTTTCAGTTCTCGTCTTTGCCCAAATGACGACTTTACCCCTCCAAGGGTAAAATCACTTGAAAATTCCAAAAAAATCCTGGAAATTCCCGAAAAATAGGAAATGGAATGGATTGATGGCCAATCCTATTTCCACTGTCTTTTGACTTCTCAATTCGTCCAAAATGACAGATTTACCCTTTTAAGGGTAAAATTTTCCCTGAATTATTCAAAATTACGATTCTGCCCCTCATGGGTGAATCAGGTCCAAATCACTCCTAAGCCTTGATTGATATTTCTCTAGGCCAATAGGGCCTCATTAGGGATACCATGTTGATTTCATGTGTTTTATCCGTATGTACTGGATCCTCGATTTGCGCACCTTTTTTTTTATTGATTGTGATTGATAGGGCAGTATCTCCCATCTGCATGAACTCCTAAATTTAGGATCTGTTCCCCACTCATCTGTATGAAATCCTAGGATCAGATAAACCATTCAGCTTAGGTACCGAAAGGGCGTCAACTTTGACAGTTGACGTAACTAAGTCCCCGAACCTACTTCTCTGGTTTCCGCAGGATCGAATGGACCACTCCCAACTATTCGATAGGGTTTCCGATCGTACCCTCCACGAAACGATTGGTGGCGACTCCTTGGCATGTACACTTATCACATGTCACTAGACCATACTGAAGGTCGACCACGTATATCCAACAGTTGCGACTTGGGTAATGGACCTTGGGAGAGGCCCGCGTCCGATCAAGCCAGCGATCGGGCGGCCCATTAGCCCTCCGCTCGAGAGGGTCGCGACATGTCTATGAAAAAATCCCATCATCAATGCAATAACTGTTGCCGGCCACAATCCTTCTCATCGTTAAAGAACAACACTGAGGCAACTACGCTTAATCATCTGTTCATGAAGGACTTATCCGAGTAAAAATCAATCTCTGAACTCTAGCCAGCCAGACCTGACGGCTCTCATAACATTAGAGGAGTACGCAATTCCGAACTCTCAACTTATAAACCACAATTATGCAGTGACAACCTACTTAATTTCTCAGAAGCAATATAGTTCTCAATCCTCAGTCAGCATTTTCCACAAGCACTTACGTAATTGAAACTATACACATGTAATAAGCTAATGATCATTCAATCACAACAGATTTATCCACTACCATAAGCACTTACGTAATTGACGACTCCAGATCATCAGGCTACTGGTTCAATAAAGTGGCAAGAAGAGATTAAAGCAGATCTCACCGCAATTTGGCAAAAGCCCAACAAAAAAAACCCGCACCACGGGAGAAGGGTTCACTCATTAGGGATCGGACCAAGAGGGCGTCGACCTCGTGATCAGCGACCCTGCGCGACGCCTCATGGGATAAGCGGTGGTAGTCGGGGAGGGGGGGAGCTCTGGAGCTTCAGGTGGGGCGAGGCGGGGGCGATCTGAAGGAGGGTGAAGACTTACCAAGCGCGATCGATCAATCGAGAGAGTGTGTGCGGGAAGCCTTTGGGTTCTTCCAAGGCACGAAGCAGTCAGGCAGAGAGCGACTGAGAGGAAACCCGACGGTGAGATTCCATGGCCTCGGAGGACGCTTAGGAGAAGATGTTCTTCGAGTCCGACCGCGACGAGATCGACTGCTACCTCCGCTCCGACGACAAGCTCTACCGCTCCATGTCGTCCGTCAGCCTATCGGAGGGCGCCGGTGGCGGCGAGCAAGGCGATAAGGTCAGCTCCACGGTCCAGATCGCCATGGCGAGGCTGAAGGACGAGTTCCGCAACATCCTCCTTAGTCACACCAGTCCACTCGAAGCTGACTAACTCACGACCAGGTCGTCTTCCTCGGTCCACTCCTCGATTTCCTCCAATGGCGGCGGCGCTGAAGTCGACCTGCACGTCAACGACGATTCGACACACAAGGGGCTCGATCTAAGCTCCAACGAAGTGAAGGTCGAATCGAGCAGGAAGAGCAACATCTGCTATCGGTCCACGAGCAGCATCTACGAGATTGATCTCGTGCCATCTGAGGCGATCTACGACCTCCGATGCATCGCGGAGAGGATGATATCGTGTACGGAAGCGTGAGGAAATCAGCCATCGACACGAGAGAAGAGAGGACAGGAAACCCTAACGTTCGCTTGGATGAGGAAGAGAGGACTGAGAGTCTGAGACTATCGAGACTTCCAGAGGTGTAATGATCGAGCGGCTACCAGAGGTGTAAGTTTAAAATATGAGGAATATTTTTTTTTAAATAGCGGGCGGTCCGGTTCCAGAACTGGGAACCGGACCGGAACCCCCTAAAATCGGGAACCGGACCATCAGTCCCGGTCTGGTCAGGGCGGTCCCAGTCCGGGCGGTATTTTTACACACCCCTAAGTATTAGGCTCATGAAAGACGCAAGAAGGAATAGTAGATGTTACTTCAAGAATATTCTCAGGAGATGGGTTGGGTACTGGAGAAGAGGGAAGCTGTTCTTCAGACGATACCCCCTCAGATGATGGTTTCCCCTCAGATGATGTCTTTTCAGAAGATGCCTCCTCAGATGATGCCCCCTATGCCCCCTCAGATGATGCCTTCTCCACTCCCTCAGATGATGGCTCCCTCTCAGATTATGCCTTCTCAAACGATACCTTATCTACTCATCCGGATAATATACTAACAAAAAACTTCCATCAATTCGTCCTTTCTATCTATGTCTCCCCTTGAGAGAAAGAATTAGAATCCGAGTAAAAGAATTCAGCTTCAACAAATGAGACATCTATAGTGGCATAGGTTCGCCGGCTAGAAGGGTCATAGCAGCGATACCCCTTCTGATGTATGCCATAACCCAAGAACAAGCATCGATTTGCATATGGATCAAGTTTTGTCCAATGATTCTTCGGAATGTGAACAAATGTAACACACCCAAACACTCGAGGAGGAATGGTTAGGATAGATGGTAAAGGAACATATGTAGACAAGGTCTGCAATGGTGTCTAAAAATTTAACACTTTAGAAGGCATCTGATTGAGAAGATGGACAGCTGTAATCACAACATTGTCCCAAAATCTTTAAGGCACATGACTCTCAATCAACAGAGCTCGAGCTGTCTCGAGAATATGTCTATTCTTTCTCTCCGCGACACCATTCTGTTGAGGTGTTTGGGAGCAGGATGTCTCACGGATCATACCATATTGTTGAAAGTATTCCTTAAGGTATTCATTCATGTACTCTCCGTCATTATCACTTCTTAAAACTTTAATCTGACCACTAAATTAGGTCTTCAACGTAGTACAAAAATTTCTAAATATCTTGGTTATCTCACTCTTGTTCTTCATCAAGTAAAGCCATGTCATTCTAGTACAGTCATCAACAAATATCACAAACCATCGACATCCCGAAACAGCAGTAATAGGAGATGAACTCCAAATATCCGAATGTACCAACAAAAAAGGAACTACACTTTTATTCAAACTTATATGAAAGGAACTCTATGGCTCTTAGCCAATATGCAAGTTTGACATTGTAAATCTGAATCATTCAAATGTAAAAAAAGATCAAGAAGTAATTGTTTCAAATAACCAAATGACGGATGTCCCAACCGTCGATGCCAAAGCCATATCTGTTTCTCCCTATCGACGGATGCACTTCGGACATGATTTATACTCCCGGAATTGAAGTCATTCATGTAATACAGCTCTCCTCTCTTAGTACCACTCCCAATTATCTCCTTCGTGAGAATATCCTAAAAAAAAATGAGGATACATTATAACAGCATAATTCAAATCCTCAATTACTTGTCCAACCGAAATTAACGTGGTTGATAATGAAGGGACAAGTAAAGTGTTAGGGAGAGAAAATGCAGGGGAGATCGCAACAACTCCAGCTCCATTCACCGGATAGGTGAATTCATTAGCATTTGAGATACTTTCTCGCCTTGGCACCGAAGTACGGGCAAAATCATCAAGAGCAAATGTCATATGATCCGTGGCTCTTGAATCAATGATCCAGTGATTGCAATCGGCTTGATTGTGACTAACCAAAGCACTTCCAAGGTTACCTCATGACATCGCATTCTGTGAATCAATGTGAGATATCAATGACGGCTGAGACTCAGCAGCCAGTAGAGAAGCTTTTCCCTTTTCTTTCTGCTTGCTTTCGAGCCTGTAGCTCCTTCCACCAATCTGGATACTCATGAAGTTTAAAGCACGTCTCCCTTGTATGCTTAGAATTCTCATAATTCGAGCAGCCTCCCCCAGGAGAAGTTTTCTTGTGTGGTGCTAAGCTAGGCTTTCCTCATTCCTATGCAATTTTAGGCTTAGCTATTTGCAGCAAAGATTCTTGATTTGCTTTGACGTTCACTCTATTCCCCCGAGATATCATGGCTGTCGAATCATAGACAATATCATTGTTCGTCAGCATCACACTTTGTCTCATGTCTTCCCGTCGGACACGCACATAGGCTTGTTCAACCTAGGAAACAGTTGCATCTGCCAGACATCCGCTCTGACCTTGTCAAGACGGTCATAAAAACCATCAAGAAATATGTAAACCCGATTTTCCTGTATAGTCATATTATGTCTTCCACTATCTTCGGGACACCGCATTGGGTTCGGTGACTTAAGTCGATCTCTCTTTACAACCCTTAAAGGTTGTTGTAATACGCCTCAATTGGTCCTCCTCCTTGCGCATCCGAGCCACACGCCTCTTCAAGTCATAAATTTGATAGGCATCTATTCCGTCAAAGAATGTCGTTGCAACTGCATCCTAGACAGACTTCGCTGTTGGGAAGCGAATGAAATTGCCAATTAACGTCAAATCCATGGAGTTGATAAGTCATCCTTTCACAGTCGAGTCCTCGGTTTTCCACCTCCGAACACCAGAATCTCTAGGCGGTGGCTCTGGGAGGTCTATGTTGATATATCTCAATTTGTCATTACCTGTGATGTACATTTCGACAACCTGAGACCATAATCCATAGTTGGCTCCATCCAATTTAATTACAATATGGGATGAAGCCAATCATTCTGCGTCATCGGTGCTAGAGGAGGAGGAGGGGCACGATTTTGAGTTAGAATCTAATTTAATTGGATAGTCAGATTCTCCAAAAAAGTTTCCGTAGTCGAATTCCCCTCTTGATTTTGGTGGGGAATCACTACTCCAGTAGGGTTCTGATCCGCCATGGATTCAAGGTCAATCATGAGAAAGATGAAGAAGATCGGACGGGACGAAGTCGGCTGACGCGAGATAGCGGCGCAATGAAGAAAACGGGCCAAAAAATATTTTGGGGGCGCTGCCTCCGACGCCCGCTCACCGGCGAGCGGGATCGCCGTGGTGGGGAATTAACTTACAGTACTCCCAAGGAGCAAACCCTAGGGCTCTGATACCATGTTAACACAAAGAGATTTTGAGGAAGAAACGTTATCCCTCTATTTTTTGTATATTTTCTTCATATCTTTTTATAATGACCTAGAGGTGTATATATACATATAAAGGAAAGAATCCTAAAAAGATATATCATCTAATCTAGCTAATTACAATCCTTCAATCTCGTTAATTACAATTCATACATATTTTTTTACAACTCATTCTAACAGCAAGCCCAACTAGTTTGCATTCCTCAAACATGTAGTAGTTACTAGTTACCATCGTTTCACCGTTGATATCAAATATCAAACATCTCCAAAGATACAAAATCTCAAAGCTAGGTAACAAGGGAAACAATTTCATTATGGGTTAAAAACTCAATTACAAGCAATTTTTTTAGAATTTTTTTTTTCATATTACTCAATTTTCGCGAAATAAACGTACTCTTGGACTCCGTTTATTTTGCTAAAAACTTAGATGGTCAATGAAAATATTTTACAACGAAATCATTTTCAAAGAAGAGTCTTCATTTGTTTGGTGTTTCAGAAGGAAAGTGATTTCCTTCTTGCCAGAAGGGGAATAGGTCAACTAATAATTGCAATTTATCTAGACATCATCACGTGTGTCCTCATGCGCATCGGCACTGATGTGCAACACACGGTACGGTACTACATGATACGTTGATACGTCTTTACTAAAAAAAAATAGAGAATTTCGACACGTTGTATACTAAATGTATATTTTTATATATACATAGTAAATTATCATATATATATATATATATATAAATTTTAGCAGTGAGTTTTTTCTTTTCTTGTTGTTAGGGGTTCACGATTAATTTTTTTTTTTTGCTAGTCGTATGTATTAATTTTGTGGTAGCTGGATAAATAACTTAAATATATGTATATATATTTTTTGAAAAATTTACAATTTGATTGAAAATACTTAAAATTGATTCCATAGTGTCGAAACAGTGTGTCGGGATGCTAGACTAGTGTGTTGCCGGCGTCTCTCAAGCGCTAACCACATGTAGGTCACATATCGGATAGTGTCGGTGTCGCGACCCTCTTGAGGTTGTCGGGCTCTCGAGGGCTAATGGGCCGTCCTGTCTGGTCGGACGCGGGCCTCTCCCAAGGCCCATTACCCAAATCGCAACGGAGGTATGCGTGATCGACTTTCAGTGTGGTCTAGTGACATGTGCTAAGTGTGCATGCCATGGAGTCGCCACCAATCATTTTTTTAGGGTATGATTGGACCACCCAATCGAATAGTTGGGAGTTTCTATTCAATTCTGCGAGAACCAGAGAAATGATTTCGGGGACTTAGTTACACCAACTGTCAGAGTTGACGCCCTTTCGGTACCTAAGTTGACTGAATTTTCTAGCCTGAGATTCATGCGGATGAGTAAGGTATGAACCCTAAATCTAGAAATTCATGTAGATAGGAGTGATTATCCTAGCAATCACAATCAGTAATAAAATGCCCAACTCAAGGAATCTAGATATGCAAATAAATCACATGGCATTCCTAGTAAGGTCCTATTTATCAATCACAGCTCAAGAATAATTTAGCTGTCCTAGCCATTCTACACACGATCTAACCTAAGAAAAGCATTAGGAAGCATCGAAAGAGTTCGAGAGTACTCACATGGGGTTTGCCGTGCCCTGGTTTGGTCTTGGACGAGCTATCGAGCTCATGCCGACCCGATTATATTTGGGAATCCACCCGGCGTTTTACACCATGAAATCATGTGAAACAAAAACGAAAATATTCAGCAAGGGGCATTTATTGTAGATGGTGGTCGATCTAATTGGACGTCAAGACTAAAAAAGATGTAGAAATTTACAAATTAAAATACTCGAATGACATTTTTTTGCCAAATTCAACTCTATGCGTCGTGAAGAAACACATGCAATTGAACTTAAATTTTGACTATTTATGAGTTCAAAATGTAAAAGAAATTAAAATAAAAATATTGACTATTTTTCTATATTTTTACGACATCGAACGCTATTTTTCTTCATTTTTCATGTATTTTTCTATTTTTGGAAAATATTAAAAAATATTAAAAAATATGAAAAATTATTTTTTTATCAAAAATGGTTCCTTTAGCTTGGTCAAGGCTACCAAAGATGATTTTTTAATTTTTTTAACTTTTTATAGATTTTTTATGAATTTTTTAAAAATAAACTATGAAAGACTGATCAAAAATCAAGTGTCAACAGCTGCCCCTCTTTGAGAGGAATTTCGTCAGAGGTTTCTCTCAAAGACAAGGTGACACCTGTGTTCCGATCAACTCGACTGGGGAAAGAAAAGAAATCATGACATCCAATTTTCATGTCCATCAATGTGTGCTTTTCCTTAAAAAGAGATGTGCTCATTCAATTCCCTGATATGATGTAAGAAAGTTAAGGAGTAGATAGACTTCCCTGCCCCTTACCTGCCGAATGCTTGCGGCATTTGCTGTGTCTGATGGGTTCAAGTAGATTCCTAAGGACTTGTCATCGGAGTGTCCTGGGGATGTTAAGCTCTGACCTGTATGGTAGGTCAAACCATAATGTGATTCCTAACTGATAGGAACCTAAGGAAGACGCATCCCACATTTGGGAATTTGCCAAGGGTTTTGATCCATGTGGTGGACTAAACTAGAAATGGCTTGCCTAATGTAAGGCTTATTAGGGAAAACGACTCCTCCCGCGTTCGGGATTCATCAAGGTTTTGATCCGTATGGTGGATCGGACCATTGGGTTGATCCTTCAGGCGGTCTCTACCGGTCCTTTGACCCTTCAGGCGGTTTCTACCATTCATTGACCCTTCATGCGGTTTCTACCATTGAGTTGACCCTTCAGGCGGTTTCTACCATTGGTTGACCCTTCAAGCGGTTTCTACCATACATTGACCCTTCAGGCGGTTTCTACCATTGTTTTGATCCTTCAGGCGGTTTCTACCATTGGTTGACCCTTCAGGCGGTTTCTACCATACATTGACCCTTCAAGCGGTTTCTACCATTGTGTTGACCCTTCAGGCGGTTTCTACCATTGATTGACCCTTCAGGCGGTTTCTACCATTGAGTTGACCCTTCAGGCGGTTTCTACCATTTATGAGATTCCAAATTGATATGAATCAAAGGATGACGTACCCGCTCTTCGGGGCTAGTCGGAGACTCGATCATTCTATGGATCGGTCTTAGAAAAGATTTGCCTACTAAAAGGCTTCACCTAAGGATGACGCACCCAGTCTTTGGGGTGGCCAAAAGTCCTGCAGAAAGCTTAGACCTGAAAAAATTTTCCTCGCCAAGAAGATATTAGTAATCTTTGGGAAGACAATAATTGTCTAACTGACAAAATTCTACGACTTAAGTTTTAGTCATGAAATGTGCATTTTGATTGTTGGAGGTTATCCAAAACATTCCTGCCATATACAGATGTGATCATAAATTCCTTGCACGGAAACTCTAGATCAAACAATTTGAAAATTTTAAAAAGAGTTTGCTCAAAACATCCATTGGAGTATTTCTCACCCAAGAAGGCTCCTCACTGCTCTGTGATAATGATCTTTAATAGGGAAAGTGCTCAATTTCCTACCGACCTGTGCCTGGGTTTCAGGATCATTCGCAACGCATACATTTCGACCGATCAGGAGGTCTTTCACGGGACCGTAGTGTTAGGCTTGGATATCGGTTTCCAAGGGGGACTCACTTTTGAGTCAAGGCCGTTGAACGAAATTTTTCACTATCTGATCCGGGTTTACAAGTCAAGAACCCTGCAAAATGAGAAAGAAATAGTCTTGCTCGTACTTCTTTGAGCTAAGTTATACATTAACCCAAGTGTCTTAGTCAGATAAGACTACTTCAGGGTTGTAACATTGGAAGGATTGGGGACCGAAAAAGGCTTATTTTTTGCCCAGAAATTGTGAAGGGTTTGACATTGGTGATCATTGCAAATTTGCCACATGTCCTTCGAAGAACATCTCCATTTCTTGAAGTGTACACTCCTCTTTTAGAGCGCACAAGGATGTTTAAAAGCGTCTCTTGTTACATTAAGAGACCGTCTGTTTGTGTGTTTGCAATTTGAGCACGACATCATTTGGAGAGTAGTCATCTTGATCTAACTCCTTTGCAGGGTCTTTTCATCGTCTCTCTAGACTTTACTGGGGATATTTTGAATAGACATCAGCCTTGCTTTTTACCATGCACTTTGCTTTTTCTTGATGTCTAGGGATTTTTCTTTTCCCCCTTTTTTTAATCCCGTGTTTTTCTTTTCTTTTGGAGCTAGGATTTTCGGCAATCATGCTAGATATGCAACTTAAACTTTGGCACGCTTCCATTCCTAGAGTGATGTTGCATTTGCTTTGGAATATGCAATGATCACCAATAGGTTGATTAAATGAATTTGCTGGCTCAACTTGGTTGTGCAAAGGATAACAGTGTGTAGGATAGAGAAATGAATTATTCTCGTCATCCTATGACACTTGGATTATCATATAAACAACACACAAAGATTTATGTTAGTCCGAGCAAGAAAATTTCTAACCGTTTACTTTCTGATACTGATGGACTAACCTTCATTTGCCCCAATGTGGGGTGGTTCTTGACAGGGTTGAGAATGAAAATCGCCGTTCAATGGGGTTCTCAATGGGCATCTGTAGTGTTTGGAATGAAGAAATAAATGCCTCTGTCATCTCGATCCATGTAATCGTTGCGAATGACCCTTATATCCATAGGTTAAGGTTTCGCTATCATTTCCAATCTCCTCATCTCTCAAGTGTGTATGGGACGTGTTTGGATTAGGCTCGCTTCTCTTATGAGAAAATACCCTTTTGAACAGTTCAAACGACTCTTGTTGGAAAAATTCATTTCATTTCATCAAGATTTATCCTTCAAAGGGATTTTATGATGCACCATACATGTGTAATTCATGTTCAGACAATCTCATGTTTTAAAACATGAATGTCAATAAAGTAAGAATTCTATGTCTTTTTAGATGTGAGAATCGAATTAATTCTGAAAGTTTTTAATCTCCAATGAATTGGGAAAAGGGATACTTACCTGCCCATCGAGGCTGGAGATCCTGGAGATATAAAAGGGATATGTCATTGTATATTCTAAAACTTTACAAAAATTGGAACGATACATCTTACCCTTGGTCATATGCTCCAACGAGTGTACAAGGGTTGTGAAAATCTGCACTTCACATAGTAACACAAGATTGTTGGGTGTTCTAAAGTTCTTTCGACTTCTTGGTTTTTGGAGAAAAATGAAACTTACATGTCTGCCCTGATGGCGAGCTCCTGCCAAGGATAAATATTAAGCATTATTTTGGGTTTCCAAATTCAAAACAAATTGGGACGATACTACTTTACTCTTGATTTGAATTCCATTCTGCATGCCAATGTGCGGATTGTAGAAGCCGGCCCTTAAGCTTGTGGCCATGATTTCTTCGTCTGGTTGGGCAACGAATCCACCTCGAGGATTTACGTCGGAGGAGATTCATTCATCTTTTTGGGCGTGTTTCATGCACTGTTTTGTTATTTGAATGCATGGCTTCTTGGGTGCCTCATCTCTGTTCATCACCTGAGAGGAAAATGAGAGAACATTATCCCCGCATCTGATTGAAAATCATTTAGGAACGATACGTTCTTTTTACCAAATGGGTGGCTCCGCGGCCAAATGTGTTTTACATTGAAAGGATGGATTCCATTACGCTCTGCGGATGATAACTATTGCTTCGGGGACTTGCCCCACGGATCAAACGATGAATTTGATGTCTTCGGCTTCGACATGCTTTCCAGATGTAGGAATGGTTTGCCCCCATTTTCAGTGGAGATGGGTTTTGTCGAGTGGGCAAGATCAAAAACTCATCCTAGATTTGGCTTTAGTCGAAGGTTGAAATCCCGACCTTGGATAAGCGAATCATGATTCATCTCCTTCTGCTTCGGATTTGTCATTTGCGTGCTTCACATTTTACAATACCAACTTCGCCGCTTGATGAAAATGAATCGATGATTTTCGAATTGCCCCAAGTTCTATAGTCATCTGCGTCGAATCTCTTTGAACTTCATCGGGTGATAGACAAACTGATAAAATGATTTTTCAATCCTGAGATCGAACTCCTGACGTTTCGTACCACTTCCAGTTCACTGACTACCAGGACACAGCACTATTGGCGTCCCTAACTGGTTCGTTTTTTGTTATAAAATTCTTGAAGCAGTTAGCGACCCCCATCGAGAATGAAACAAGCTCAATTTAGAGTTCATAACGACTAAAGGTCCCTTAGAACGATACAGAGCTAACCGTCTTTGAGCTCGCTCGGGCTTTTGCTCGCATTTTCCTATGTGAAGCCTTTAAATGTTTTTCTTCGTGGCGTTCAATTGATTCGCCTCGACTCTAATCTAACAAGGGATTGTCGTACTCAAGCATGATGATGCTCGCAGGTAGTACTGATCGCTGCCCCAGATTAACTCTAGGCATTAAGGAAGATTATCTTGCATGGAAGACTTTATGACAGAAAGATTAATGATACATCCATTCACATGTGCCTAGTACACCATGAATCAGACATATAATCGTCATTTTGGATCATAACTTCATAAGTCCATCAGTTTTAAACTGATCGATCCAGATATGGAGCTCCTCATCAAGGAAATCTTTTGATTCTTCGAGCAACTGATATTCGGGTTGACCATCATCGCTTGGCGTTGAAGGATTCCTGTTTCTGTTGTGAGCGATCTGATTCTTCGAGCTAGAACCTTCGTCGTTGCTCGAGATTATAAGAGGATGATTGATCGGTTCACTATCAAAAGCACATTCCATTTGGGAATGGGAGAAACAAAAATCCTCAAAGCATCCGCCCGCTTGATCTTCCGAAATCATATGCCCAAGCCGGGCAGATCTTTGAACACTAGGCGCAATATGTTGATCGGGGATAGGAAGAGCACTAGCGAAAAGTTGCTGCTCAAACCAAGGAGTTCGTACCTGCTGCACTTGTGGCATATACTCTTGAGGGGTGCTGAGATGATTCGGGGGAATATTCTGATTAGCGCCCAAGTAGTCGATGGTGCTGCTACCAGCTTGGTCGGTGCCTAGATTCGGCAGGGTATTTCTTACTTCAGGGGCATTGTAGTTATAGCCATGCCTGGTGTTTAGGCACAAGTTGAGTTCTTTCAGGTTCAGTGCTGTGTGGCGCTGTCTTAGCGCCCTTCTGTAGCTCTTGAGGTGACTCGCGACTCCATCTTTAGTGAGTCCTGGTATGTTCATGATCTCAAGTATGCGCGTTGGATATGCTGAGTTGATCCCTAGTTGCTGAACCGCACTAAGGAACTTGAGATGAAGCTCGGGGGACCAATTGACCCTCGTCTTCTTGCGACCCGGAACAGTGTTGACAACTTGGCTATTGCTCTCTGGCCTATTTCCAGTAGAATTTGATCGAGCCGGAAATTGTTGTGGAGGGAATTCATCAGCTTTGGATTGGTCGGTCGTGATAGTAAGCTCATCGTTAAGGAAACTCCAATCATGGTGACGCATATCACATCCTTTAGAAGGCATCGATATTGACTTCGTAGAATTGATTTGTTCATGCATATCTCCAACAAAATCCGATTGTATCGAAGATGGTTCGAGGGAGTGGGGTGGTGAATGAGCATTTTCAATCCTCATATAAGGCTTATCAAGGAACATTTCGCCGAGAGTGATAGGGCCACCGCAATTAAGGCAAGCGATAGTGCTGGGAGCTTTTTTATACCTCATGTTCTCCGCTCGAAGCTTTTCGTTTTCCTCCTTTAGAATCGCAAGTTCTTGACGTCTGTGTTGAGCCCTCAATTTGGCTCGCTTATTTTGAAACCAAAACTTGACCCTCAAAGGTTTCATCCCTAGCTTCTGGCCCAATTCATTTCTTTGTTTCATGTTCGGGAGAGGGCATTCACTAAAGAAAGCTTCAAGCTCTTGGATTTCATTCTGAGTGTGGCACTGGCGACGTTTCCTTTTCCGAGATTGACCATCGCTGCTGCTGTTGTCGTCGCTGCTGAGATCCTGAACTTCGTTGCCGAAAGGGTTGGGTTCTGTGGTTCTGGTACCAGACGCCATCCTGGAATCTTCGAGATCTCTCAGTAGTTCATTTTCTGAGATTTTTGGATCAGTCGCCTCTAGCAACTGATGGTAACCCTCAAACATGTTGGATCGAAAAATGTTCGATCAATTTTTGCTCACTCAGGGTTCTCTACTCTCTCATGTATGCTCACTCTCTCTAAATTTTCTTTTGAGTGGTTCTGTATGCCCATGAAACGTTCTTTAAACATGGATGAAGATCGTCAGGCAAGCGTTGCTCCCAAGATTTCGTATTTCCCACTTTGTCGTCTTCTTTCTTCTTTTCAACGTGGAGGGACACCAAATCGATTTCCTTTTCTCGATATCCATGTCTGTCTCCCACTTATTTTCAAAAAGGTGGAACTACGCTCGCCTCCTGCTCAGTTTTTTAATATGATGGGACCGCCAAATCCTTTCGCAACTTTTTTCGATAGTTGCGCTTAACTCCCGTTCAATTTTAATATGGTGACACCGACATATCTTTTTACAACTTTTTTAGGTTTATCAAGCCTGAAATCGCGGACTGGGACAGATCTGATGGTTCACCGAAAGAGCCACCACTGCTTTACCCAATTAACTTGGCTCCACGAGCATTATTGTTGTGCCTTTCTTCATTCTCGAGTTGCTATAAAAGGAGGAGTTAATGCAGAGAAGATTAACACTCTTACATAATTGCCTTTTCTTATTTTAATCACTCTACCACACTCATCTTCTTCTCCCTCACTCCAACGAAAATGACCTCCTCTCCTATTCGCGCTTTCTCGGCCGAAATTTTGGCCCAGTGGGAAAAACTCTATAACCTCCTCGGTCGAGGCTATGCTCATATAGCCGATCACCCAGAAACTGAAGATGAAATCCGCATTTTGCTCGTGGAAATAGACACCACCTCCATCGATGGCACTAATTTAGAGAGGGAATATAGAATCTTCCCAACCCTCTTTATAAACTTTTTAGAGACTTACCGTGTCGCTCATCGAAAAGCTACCGTGGCTCACGTTTTGCGAGCTCGCTATGAGGATCGGTCCAACTGCTTGGTGTTGGCCAACCTTGTGGCCGATAGTCACAGAAAGGCTGTTGAGTTCGCCAACAAGCGAGTCTCGATGTTGCTTCGCGAGAGGGGAAATTTGGTGGAGCGCTTGGCCTTATCCCTGACCACCTATGAGCACGACCGTCGTAATGTCGTGTTGAAGTTTCAATGTGAGTGGCAGGAAGAAAGGCTTGACAGCATTACCGCGGATATAGCCCATGGGAGAGGACTAGTTCGGGACCTGGAAATAGCCGCCGAAGATCACGGGACCAAGGTTGCCGAGCTTAAAGGGGAATGTAAACGCCTTCTTCTTAAGCTTGCAGATCTCGAGTCTCGAGGTGGTGAGTATAAGCAAAGCATCAATAATATGGAGGGCCAACTTGGTTCCTTTGTGATGCTAATTAGGGCTCATTGCGGTTTTATGTTTCCACCCCGATGATTTGTATGATCTGCTTTTAAGGTCCCTCGATTGAGCGAAATGAATGAAAGCTCTAATGTGTGTGTCTCAACTTCTGTATGGCTGACTTTCTCGAACACCTGACCACTCTCAACCTAGGCAAGCTGCGCTTTGACATTGATGATTCGAACGTGTACATCTTGATTTTTTAATCTTGCTTATGATCGGATAAAGGAACCTCCCACCGTGATTATCCACAAAAAGACTTCTCTTCTCTACTTGTTTTTAACCTGTTTCAAATGAAAATGCAGAATCAGAAGAAAGAATTTGAAAAATAAAGCATAAATCCTTTCAATTTTATGCTTACTTGTGATTAATAGGGATAAGAGCTTTTACAAGGGTTTTGGCCTTGTGCAAAAGCTTTTATCAATATTCCTCAAAGGAAAGCATATCATTGAAAGGAATGTAATTCACGATAATCGCCTTTGATCAATTCCAAGAAAATCAATGGAATGTTCAAAAGTACACAATTACGATGTGTTTTAAATTCAATTGAAGATACGGTATCCAAATTAAAGCCGTTTGCTAAGAACGAGAGTAATTTGGATATCTATCTTTTCATTAAATTTGAAAAACACGAATACTCTTGATCAATTATTGTGGATTACCAATGATGCAAAACATGCATGAACCAATTCAAGTTTATAGTTCCTTCTGGCGAAATTGGGATTGTATTGCCCTATACGGCCAAAAGGTTGTATAAGACTTCCAATTTCAATTTTATCCAAAGGAATTATAAAATTGATTTTGGAGTATTCGAGTGATTAGAAGAAATGCCACTATCACATTCCAATGACAAGTCAATAGAAATACAACAAATTTCAATCTGAATGTATATAAACACAAATAGATCCCTAATACAATCAATATAAGGGATCAGATAGAGAGGATCTCAGCAAAATAAATCCTATACAAGAAGGCTAGAAATGAAAATTAAAACAAAGGAATGTGATCTTAATACTTAGAGATGCCCCAGTTTCGATCTTTGAGACGTGACTTCAGGATCACCTATTCCAAATCGTCATCTTCATTAGATGATACCTCAATGATGTCCATAGCAGGCTCTTCTTGTCCACTTGGCGCTCGTAATGGGATGACACCATCTTCATCTTCCATCAAGAACATTGGGAGGAAAACACACCTATCTATCCTCAAAATGGCATTTAATCCAATCACCGGAATTATGCAATGAATATAATGATTAAGAGCTGTAACAAGTTCGAGGGATAGAAAAGTCTTACCAACCAAACTTAAGAGAAAATCAAGCTTCTCTGTATTTTTAGCAGTGTTAGGTATACTAACCTTCCATAGACAAACGCATGAGACAAGTGAGGGAAAACTCCTAAAAATCAAAAGATAGGGCTTGGTACCTAAAGCCAAGGTTCTCACCTCGAATTCTGGGAAGAGCCGATTCCATTGCACAACTATCGTTGCATTGGGACTCAATCCATAGTTCGAAGTGAGCAGAATTGAAAAGTGGATTACCCCATGTTTTTCCTCACGGAGATTCCATTTTCAATTCCTTCTATTGTGTTCCTAAAGAGGGCGCCTGGGGTTTTAGGCGCAATTGTGTGTATTCATTGTGTCGTGCTAAAGCAAAAGACATGCATTTTATTTAACAATCACCGCTTCAATATAAACATCCACACAATCATACATCCAAAACTCTTGCCTGCACAAAACAAAGTTAACAAGCACTTCACCCCTTATTTCTCCCGTCTACAAAAACATCTAACACATTCGTTAGCATATACACCTCACTTTCGAGAGCATCTGCATAAAATTAGGTTAGAAGAATCAATCAACTTTTTAATCGGCTCAAGTCCACTAAATGGTTAAGAACCAGTCCCCAGCGGAGTCGCCAGTCTGTCGCGACCCTCTTGAGGTTGTCGGGCTCTCGAGGGCTAATGGGCCGTCCTGTCTGGTCGGACGCGGGCCTCTCCCAAGGCCCATTACCCAAATCGCAACGGAGGTATGCGTGATCGACTTTCAGTGTGGTCTAGTGACATGTGCTAAGTGTGCATGCCATGGAGTCGCCACCAATCATTTTTTTAGGGTATGATTGGACCACCCAATCGAATAGTTGGGAGTTTCTATTCAATTCTGCGAGAACCAGAGAAATGATTTCGGGGACTTAGTTACACCAACTGTCAGAGTTGACGCCCTTTCGGTACCTAAGTTGACTGAATTTTCTAGCCTGAGATTCATGCGGATGAGTAAGGTATGAACCCTAAATCTAGAAATTCATGTAGATAGGAGTGATTATCCTAGCAATCACAATCAGTAATAAAATGCCCAACTCAAGGAATCTAGATATGCAAATAAATCACATGGCATTCCTAGTAAGGTCCTATTTATCAATCACAGCTCAAGAATAATTTAGCTGTCCTAGCCATTCTACACACGATCTAACCTAAGAAAAGCATTAGGAAGCATCGAAAGAGTTCGAGAGTACTCACATGGGGTTTGCCGTGCCCTGGTTTGGTCTTGGACGAGCTATCGAGCTCATGCCGACCCGATTATATTTGGGAATCCACCCGGCGTTTTACACCATGAAATCATGTGAAACAAAAACGAAAATATTCAGCAAGGGGCATTTATTGTAGATGGTGGTCGATCTAATTGGACGTCAAGACTAAAAAAGATGTAGAAATTTACAAATTAAAATACTCGAATGACATTTTTTTGCCAAATTCAACTCTATGCGTCGTGAAGAAACACATGCAATTGAACTTAAATTTTGACTATTTATGAGTTCAAAATGTAAAAGAAATTAAAATAAAAATATTGACTATTTTTCTATATTTTTACGACATCGAACGCTATTTTTCTTCATTTTTCATGTATTTTTCTATTTTTGGAAAATATTAAAAAATATTAAAAAATATGAAAAATTATTTTTTTATCAAAAATGGTTCCTTTAGCTTGGTCAAGGCTACCAAAGATGATTTTTTAATTTTTTTAACTTTTTATAGATTTTTTATGAATTTTTTAAAAATAAACTATGAAAGACTGATCAAAAATCAAGTGTCAACAGTCGGACACGACACCGAAGCCCCTCGAAGAGTGTCGGTGTTTCCTAGCTTGTATATAAATATCTTCATCATAATTTTTGCCTATAATATGATCAACGTGTAGGAAACAAGCACGACACATGGACACATTATGCATTTAGGCAAGCATAACAGAAAGCTTAAACTGTTAGATAGATTTAATATTTAGTAATTCTATCGGTCGCTAGCAATAGACATTGTGAAGAAGTATAATCCGATGATTCTTATTAAAACTTGGATGAGTATATATACACAAATGCTATAGAGATTTGCTCCTAATTAATGGAGAGATTTTCTCCACTGATACAGCTAATCAATCTACTAAACTAATTGATCTCCTAATTGATGGATATTCTCTACTGATAGATCTTTTCCTATAATAAAAGGATACACAGAACTATGATACAATCAATCGATCTTTTCCTATAGTAAAAAGATACACAAAAATATGATACAATCAATACTCCCCCTCAAGATGGAGCGTGGAGATCACGAACGAGCTTGCAAATCAAGTGATGAAAATTTTCTTTACCCAAAGCTTTCGTCAGAACATCAGCCAATTGGAGCTTAGAGGGAACGTAAGCTGTCTTCAATGTACCCATTTGAATTTTATCCCGGATGAGATGACAATCAATTTCTATATGTTTGGTGCGCTCGTGAAATACGGGATTAGAAGCAATGTGAAGCGCTGCTTGATTATCACAGTAAAGAGTAGCTGGATGTGTAGATACACGAAGATCTTTTAACAGCGCTTGTAACCAAGTTACCTCACAAGTGGCGGACGCCATGGCACGATATTCAGCTTCGGCGGAAGAGCGAGAAACCGTGTGTTGTTTCTTAGTTTTTCAAGAGAGGGGGCTGTCGCCAAGAAACATAATATAACCAGTAATGGAACGTCGAGTGGTGGGACAAGCACCCCAATCGGCATCACAATAAGCCCTTAATTGTAATGCACTAGAGGAGGATAAAAGAATTCCAGTTCCTGGTGCCTTCTTGATGTAGCGAACGACCTGTGGAGCAGCCTGCCAATGAGGCTCGCGGGGAGAGCTCATGTGTTGACTCAAGATGTTAACTGCAAAAGTAATGTCGGGTCGAGTGATAGTGAGATATAATAGACGCCCTACTAGGCGACGATAGATCGATGGATCCGAGAGGGGAGTTCCACTATCTGCAACAAGTTTGACATTGGTTTCCATGGGAAAATCAATGGGACGACTACCTAGGAGACCCACATCTTTGATGATGTCCAATGTATATTTCCGTTGAGAGAGGTAGATACCGTCTTTGGCGCGAGCTACTTCGATGCCAAGGAAATATTTTAAGTTGCCCAAATCCTTCATCTGAAATTGCGAGTTAAGGTACCTCTTCAAAAGATATATGGCGGCTGGGTCGTCTCCAGTGATGACAATGTCGTCGACATATACAAGTACAGCTGTGAAAGATGAGGGCCGACGAGATATAAATAAGGAGTAATCAGCTTTCGATTGAGAGAAACCAGCAGCTATGAGAGAAGTTGATAGCTTAGAAAACCAATTTCGTGAAGCCTGTTTCAAGCCATAAAGTGATTTGCGAAGGCGACAAACCCGATGCTCCCCCTGTTTGGCAAATCCCGGTGGAATTTTCATGTAAACCTCTTCAGCCAAATCCCCATGAAGAAATGCGTTGTTAACGTCCATTTGATGTAAAGGCCATCCACGTACAGCAGCAATTGCAAGAAGGCATCGTACAGTTACCAGTTTGGCCACAGGAGCAAAGGTTTCATTAAAGTCAATACCTTCAGTTTGGGTATAACCTTTGGCGACGAGGCGAGCTTTGTACCGTTCTATAGAACCGTCAGATCGGCGCTTGATTTTAGAAACCCATTTGCAGCCAATGGGTACCTTTCCTGGAGGAAGATCAGTAATGTACCATGTTTTATTGAATTCTAAAGCCTTTACCTCAGTAGCCATTGCTTCTTTCCATTTGGGATCCTTGTTTGCCATTGTGAAAGTGGTAGGCTCTTGATCATGGGTTAAAGAAGATAAAAAAATACGATGGGCAGGGCTAAAACGAGAATATGAAATAGAAGAGCTTAAGGGGTAAGGCAAACCTGGAGAAACACGCTTGCGCGGCTCGGGAGTTGGACGAGAAACATGCCCGCGGTAATAATCTCGCAGTTTGAGGGGTGGATGCCGATCCCTAGCAGGATGGCGGTTTGGATGTGTCAACAAGGTTGGTCGTGAGCTGAATGTATTTGTGACATGGCGGATGACAATACAGGCACGGTTACAGTGTCCTGACGTGGTTGAGGACGTCGAGCAGTTCGATGATGAGGAGGAAGCCATTGAGTTTGTAACATACATCTCGAGTGTGACCAACAATATGGCAATAAGTGCATCGTTCTTTAGAACGTTGACGCTGCTCAGTGGAACGTGGTCTGGTGGCAGCATTAATAGATCTAGTAGAAGCGTCACCCAAGGTGGGCATGGTGAGTAAGGCAGATCCTTCGATCATGGCATTGGGTAATTGAAGAAGACGTTGTGATTCATCTTGAAGGATGAGATAATAAGCACGACTCAAAGAGGGAAGAGGATCCTGAAGCAGGATCTGACTCCGTATTGGTGCATAGACATCATTCAAGCCCATTAAGAATTGCATCGGTTGGCGATTTTGGTAATGAGTGGAAAAAATATTAGAAGCACCACAGGTACAAGAAGGTATAGACACCAAAGTACTTAGGTCATCCCAGCAAGCCTTTAAGGCATTGAAATATTTGGCGACCGAGTCGTTGTTTTGTTGCAATGTGGCTATGGCACGCTCGAGTGCAAAAATGTGTGGGCCGTTTGAAGGAGAGAAACGATCATGAAGGTCCTTCCAAACGGTAGTAGCGGAATCAGCATAGAGGACGGAAGCAGCGAGATCACGATGGATAGAGTTGAGAAGCCAAGATAGGACCATGTTGTTAACACGGTTCCAAGCTTCGTAACTTGATTCGGTAGTGGCCGGTCTGGGAATAGTGCCATCGACAAATCCCATTTTGTTCTTGGCGGAAAGAGCCATGATCATGGTGCGGCGCCAAGTGGTGTAATTGTCACCATTAAGAGGATGGCTAGCAAGATTCATCCCCGGATTATTTGAGGGATGTAAGAAAAAAGGGTTGGCAAGGCTGTCGGTAGAGACGACAGGGCTTGAAACATCGGATGTAAGAGTTGAAGTGGTAGAACTCATGTTTAAGAAAAATGATGGAGATGAAAAACGGAGAATTAAAAAGTACGCTCTGATACCATGTGAAGAAGTATAATCCGATGATTCTTATTAAAACTTGGATGAGTATATATACACAAATGCTATAGAGATTTGCTCCTAATTAATGGAGAGATTTTCTCCACTGATACAGCTAATCAATCTACTAAACTAATTGATCTCCTAATTGATGGATATTCTCTACTGATAGATCTTTTCCTATAATAAAAGGATACACAGAATTATGATACAATCAATCGATCTTTTCCTATAGTAAAAAAATACACAAAAAATATGATACAATCAATAGGCATACCCTTGTCCTTCCCCATGGCACCACCCTTGTCAGTTGTCACCTTCCTTCCCCTTTCTTTCTCCTTCTTTCTTTGTCCTCCTTTATTAGTCTTCCCGCGATGGACGGTAAAATTTAGATTAGTGCACGTTTGGCGTTTTTGAAAGAAGACAATACATTTTGACCCAAAAAAGAAAGAAAGAGAGACAGACAATACATGGAGTGAATCTATTCAGGAGAAAAACTAATAACTAGTCTACAATGAGTGGAAGTTTTGTATGGGTGAGATTGATCATTCGAATGCTTTGAGAAGGATACGCGAGCAAGTAATGGAAACGCCAATTGGAACGCCTAAAACGATGCAGAAAGAGACAATGAGGAGGAGGAGAGAGCGCCGGGAGCTTTTGCAGAGGATCTGATCCATGGCGTGGTAAAATTCACGGGTGGATGAAACTTGGGTTAGTGTTCGCCAAGCTCGCAGCACTCTCATGGAAGACCAAAAAAGGGAAAGAAAAAAAAAACCCAACCTTGGTGGGGAAGAGCAGCACAAGTAACCATGTGTGCGACGACTATCTTAAGGGGCGGAAAGGGAAAAGGAAAGAGTCGATCGAGAGAGAGAGTGGATGTAACACATCACTGACACCTGCACAGGGAAGAGAGAGAGACAGAGAGCTCTGTTCGTGAGCAGTGGTTGCAGAAATGGCAGAGGCGAAGGTGAGGTCGCCCTCACCCTCGTCTCTTTGTGCCGTGAAACGCGGACTCCTCCACTCTCGCTCTCTCTCTTTCGCTGGCCACTGCTTTTTTCCCCCTCTGTTGCTTCAGTTCATCATATCCCTAAACCAAACAGACCCTCCACATTCTCTCTCTCTCTCTCTCTCTCTCTCTCTTCTCTCTGCTTACCCCCCAGCGAACCCACTTTCGCTCACATTCTTGCTTCATTCCAGATTTCGCATCGATCTCTTCCTCGCGATCTTCGTCGACGTTATGCTGGACATGGGCATCTCTGTAAGACCCAGTTAGTTGCTGCTGTAATCTTTCTCTCTCCACTATCAAGCACACCGCAGTCTATTATGTTTTCCGAAAATCAGTCCAGTTTCTTTTGCTGTCGACATGATTCTGCTCTTGTTTTTACCCCCCACTTTTCCTGAAGGAAAAATAAGACAAGTTCGGGAGTATTAAGATCTTCCCTCGTTTCCCTTTTTGCTGTTGGATCTGTATAGCGTGCATGTGCAATGTGTTGCATTATATGCTCTCATGCCTTTGCTTTCTAACAAGTCTTTTATGTGCTCTTGCCACTGTCCGTGCTTGAGCTTCTTTACTCTCTCTCTCTCTCTGCGCATAGAATTTCATGATTAATTCATGTTTTATTTGGAGGTGCTGGGGAATGACAGTAGCAGTCTGTTCGAGACAAGAATGATTGAAGTGTAGGACGCGACAAAAGTTGCAATGATCTATAAAAACCTCTTCGTGCTATCAGTGGGTGAAAATAAAAAGGGTTCCTATTGAGTGAACTTGATCAACATGTAAATTGCTTAGAGTTCAAGCTGCTGTGGTGAAGATTTGCTTCTACTGTTCTACATTGGTGGTGTACAGGGTAACCCATTTTGTAAGATTAAAGAGATCTTTTTTATTCAGCCAAAGCACAAAAAAGAAGATCATGGCAATGGATCATTTCTAAGATCTGTGTCAAATGATGTGTTAAATGAGAATTCGGTCTGTTACATAAAATTGTTTTTTTTTTTTTTTTTTGCTCGATGAACAAGTGAGTATTACTCGGTGTCATGAATCCGATCCTCTTGCTGCTCACCACTGGTCATAACCTATGCAGTTGCACTTCGATTTCGGTATAAACCGTTTGAGTGAATCCTAACATTTAGGTCACTTACATGCTATACTCTGATAATTGACTGTTTATTTAACAAATTCAAAGGTGACCGAGTTTTGGAAATGGATGAGAGGAACTCCAAAATTAGTTCTGGGTTCGAACTTTAAGGCCTTATAGATCGCAAAAGGCACGAAACCATGTAAAATGCCCCTCACATATTAAGTTAAGAGCAGTGAGACCATGGAAAGATTGATCTTCTGGTACCAGAGTAATGTATTGGTAGATAACTGAAGTGCCTTGTCAGCTTGTGTATGCAACAATTCTGAAACCAGTGGAAAATTTTCTTATTTGGAGACCTTCTTTTTGCTTTGTATGCTCGATTCATCGTCGACAATGTTGATTTAGTCTTACCAGTTTGTCATCTTCAATGTCGATCAGCGGCTACCTGTAGATTGAGGATTCAACTGCTGTTTTAGAGCTATTAGCGATGGCTACTTCGAACGGCGGATATCTTCATGCCAACAACAATCCTCCCGTCCCTGCCCCGACTCTACTTCCTCCATGGCTCTCCAACTCCAACGAGAATCCCACCCTCAGGCCGCCCTCTCCATCCGTCACCCTGAGCCTCTCTCCTTCGACGGTCGCCGCCACTCCGATCCCGTGGCTCCAACCCCACGCCTCCTCTTTGGCTCTAGCCAACTCCCTCTCCCGCGGGCCTGGCCCCGCCTCCGGGGAGAACGCGCTGTTCTCTGAGCTCGTGGAGTGCTCGAGGGAGCTGGAGGAAGTGCAGCGCGCCATGGCGGCCCACAGGAAGGAGGCGGCGTGGGGGATGAGGAGGGCGGAGATGCAGCTGGAGTCGGAGCGGGCCCGGCGGAGGAGGGAGAAAGTGGAGGAGATCGAGGCAAAGATCAGCGCCCTCAGGGAGGAGCAGAAGGTGACCTTGGACAGGATCGAGGCAGAGTACCGGGAGCAGCTGGTGGGCCTCCGGAGGGACGCGGAGGCTAAGGAGCAGAAGCTGGCGGACCAGTGGGCCGCGAAGCATGTCCGGCTATCAAAGTTCGTTGAGCAAATCGGGTACCGACCGAGGGTCGCCGAGCCAAGCGGGCGCTGAGGAAAATCTAAGTACATGTTGCTTGCTTAGCTGCAATAACCCTCCTCCTCTTTCACTGCCAAAGACTTGTTTAATTGTATTTGTGATAGGGTGAATAATTTCAGGATCATACCAAATCCTTTCCTTAGGCTTTGAATCATCGAAGCTGACGTCCTGTCCTGACTTCATGTATGAACCTTAGCTTTGGTTTTTCCTCGACCGTTGCATCTTATTTTTGTCAGAAAATTATCATGGTGGGCTGTCAAAATTGGATGCTTGCCATGATCCTTATCGATCTGAGTGAATTTTGGGACCTTGGGATCCGGGCTCCTTTTTAGATGGACGGCTTAGATCTCTTATTTTTAGGGGGTTAATTTTTTGAGTTTTATTTTTATTTTTTTAATAATAATCTGGGCCGTCAACTCATAACACGGACGGTCCGGATTTCAAGGGCAGGGCCTGCCCATCTAAGGAAAGGGCAAACGATCCTTCACTGAATTTTGTGCCTCCCCTGAAGCTGGTAGATAGTGACTCGCTATAGCCTGTATGATCTCATATTTGTTAAAATTAGATCTCATATTTGTTAAAATTAGATGAAATTAGCTCATGACTAGGTTCTCCAAAAATAGGGGTGTCAAAATGGCCCGCGCCGGCCCGGTCTTGATACTTGGGCCAGGGCTCGATTTTTTTAACATCCATATTTTTCTTTTAATTTATTTTTTTAATTTTTTCTTTTGATATTTTTTCATTTGATAGGTTTGTTAATTGACTTTGATTAAAAAAAATAAAAAAATGAAAAGAAAAAATAACCCGGCCCGAACTCGGTACTGTTCACCTTCAGTCTCGGCCCGGCCCGTTGACACCCCTATCCAAAAATCAGATGAAGTTGGCGGGTCTATGAAGTGCTGTTGGTGGTTCAAGTGAACAACCCATGTGCAGGGCTAAAAAAAGAAGAAGAAGAAGAAGAAAGGGACCCGACCCGACCCGACCCGACCCGACCTGACCCGACTAATAGGTTTGAAGGGCCCATCTGAGTTTGCAGTGATTCGAATGGTTTCGTGTTTAGGAATTTCAATTTTGCTGATGATAATTTGATACCGGGTCGGCTCTAGTGTGTTTATCTTGTGTGGATCTTTTCTTTTGCTGAAGTTCCAGTGTGGAATTTTAAGTGGCATCTAGTGTGGTTCTTGATTTTCTTGTAGTGAAACGGATTTGGCGTGCTATAATGAACGGAACCAATCACTTCCTGAAATATTAAGCATCGAAAAGACTAATGTACACATGCTAGGTGATGCAGCGGGCTTTTATCGTGATTCTGATTGAATGATTGATTGACAGACTGTTTGATTGATTGTCCAATTAATTGATTGATTGATTGTTTGATTGATGTCTAACGGCTTGATTGATTGTCTAATTATTTGATTGATCGATTGACTGATTGATTGATTTTTACCATGTCTAGAAAATTAGTTGCCGAGAATAGGATAGTTTCTTTCTCTTAAAAAAATCCAAAAAATAAAAAATAATTGCACGTCATCTTGCCATGTCATTCGTACACGTCATCCATGCATAAATGCCACGTCATCTTGCCATGTCATTTTGCCACGTCATTTAGTCATGTCATCTTGCCACGTCATTTTGCCACGTCATCTTGCCACGTCATCTTGCATGTCATTTTGCATTGCCATGTCATTTAGTCAAGTCATCTTGCCATGTCATTTTGCCATGTCATCTTGCCATGTCATGCATCGTCGCCATGTCATATCATCTCACGTGTCATGTAGTTAGGTTGCATCAACATTATAAAGTAAAAATAAAAATAAAAATAAAAGATAGGAAATTGTTCATTATATTATCATACATTTTTTTGACAATTTCTTATTCGTGCATCATTATCATTTTCGAAAATCATGCATAATATATCATAACATTCGCATGTCCAATATTTATATGCATGTATCTCATTCTGTTTTGTCATGTCTCTAGTACTATGTTTAGGGTTTTCATACTAGGTTAGCTTGACTGCATGATTAAATTATTTAGGTAAAAATCACGTGTTGCATGGGTTCTTGTGTGTATGTAGTTTGCATGTTCAATTTAATCAACTGCATGATAGTTTGCATGTTTAATTAACTAATTGCGTGATTGATTGTGTAATCATTTTGCTTGAATTAAGAATTGCATGCTACTTAGTTTAGTTATAGTTTACCGCATGTTACATGTAGTCTTTGCATATTTATTTAATTGCATGACTGTTTATACGTTGCTTTGAAAGTTGCATTGAGTTGATATTATTTTTGCATGCTTGATTTAGTCCTATAAATTCAGCATATATGTTAGTCTTGCATGTCATGTATTGCATCCACTCTAAATAAGTGAAAATACCACAAAAAAAAAACCACTCCATCTTTTTGAACCTTAAAGCAAATTCAGTCAAGCTTGAGTCATCGATTCAGGATATCTCATGGAATTAAGGTACCAAAAGGGCATTAGTTTTAATTAACTAGTGTAACCAAGTTCCCGAATCCATAATCTCTGGTTCGTAGAAGTAAAATAGTCCTCCCGCTATTTTACTTAAGTTTCTAATTAACCTACCAAAAATGATTAATTGCGATTCCTAATTTTAAATCATTATGATTATTTTAAGTTGCGATTTGATAGGGCTTGGGAGAGTCCGTATTATGTTAGTCATTAAAATTAACCTGATAATCCATTAGCCTAATTTTTGTTTAGGTCGCGACAATAAGTACACAGTGAATTAGCCGCTTTTTTTTCCCCAAGCGCAATCAATGTCATTACAATGACCTCTCTAAAAGTCCATGCCAAACTTCATGCCAAACTGCTTAAAAGAATAGTGTGGTCGGCCTCAAAGAGGCTCCTTTTCCTCTGAAAAGGATGTGAATTGAGAGCTGAGCTGATGTGAGAATCAACACTCTACGGACTTCTGAAGTTAGGCCGACTGCTCTGTCTCGTTTCTTGTTTTCGTCAACGTGACTGCCGCCGGAGAAGACTCTTTCTAGGGCGGAAATCGATAGGAATGATCGATGGACGCGTTTTCGTGGAGTTGGAGGCTATGTGCATCAAGTCATTGATCAAAGGACTAACTATTGAAAGCAAGTCTCGTTCAAATGGAAATAGGAGTGAGGTGTGCAAACTGAATCGGACCGGCTCGGGACCGGATCGGACCTTACGGGATGGTTCGGTCCTTGAGGAGGACTGTCCAATCCCCGGTCCCATGGTGGATGGGACCGAACCGGATCGAACCGGACCGCTTGGACCAGACTATAATCCCCTTCTTCATCTTCTGCTTGACAATTGACACTTACTCTTCTCGCTAGACGCGAGTTTACTTATTTTCATTTTCTACTCGACAGTTGATGCTCATTCCTCTCGCTTGCGTCTCGCCTTTGCAACGTAGCTCTGCTTGGCGCTCATTTCTCTTGCCTTTGCCTCTCTAGTTAATGGTTATGCATATATTCCAATAATTTCTATAAGCAACTGGCGTTAGTGGTCCCATTAGGACCATAAGTCCTTGGTCCTGAAAATTTATGGATCAGGACTATCGGACCGGCCCGGCCCGGACCATGCACACCCCTAAATGGAATCATGGACCAAACTAGAGAATATAGGTAATTATGGTGCTTGGTTTGACTCCATGGAAGTTAGATACAGATAGACCTGTTAAATGGGTGTGTCAGAACCGGGTTAAAAATGGCCCGACTCAAACAGAATCGTTTAACCCGTGTTGACTCATTTCTATGCAATGCGAATGTTGTTATTCATACCCGAATCAACTTATACCTAACATATTCATAAAACACTTTCATATGTAATCCGATCTAGGAAAACCCATAGCCAAATCGAGATGAGTGTACGAAGCGAGTAAGTGCGAGATCGATTGAGAGTGATCGAAAATTAAAAGAGTCATACCTGAGTAAGTTATGAATCCATTTATCGAGTGTAACTAAATCATATTACAGTTTAGCCCTTTATATATGGATTAAGAAATGAGCTTATGATCACTTTAGAGATGTCTAGATACGGAGAGGTATCCAATCATTGCGGAGTTGAGATAGTTCATGCCACTCAACTACACTTAGAATACCAGATTGTATTCAATATTTCTTAACCCGGAGAGTATATTAATGAAAAGAAGATTTTAAGAGGCCCCAATAAAGGTGAGGAGAATTTATAAGATCTGTAGCTTCACCGCACTTGGATAAAGATCAAAGGAGGTTGTCACGACACCTCTCAAAATCCTTTCTCCTCGTCGCTACGCTCTCGACGACCGTCCCAATTCGAATCGACGCGAATCTATAAAGAAGAAAGTCGTCAAACCACCAAAGTCACAACTGACGCACGCACATATTTCATAGTTAGTTACGGCAGCTACTCAGTAGACAAATGTTCACCATTCTTATCGCCCGCAACATCCCACGTAATTGAAAAGATGTATCGTAAACCGATTCAAAACGAACATACAGATAATGGGAAAAAAAAAATAGATGACGCACGATTTATTCAAATTCACCTTAAAATAGGGTTACGTCTTGCAAAGAGATTTTGTTATGATTTTGGTTTACAGCCGCATAACTCGTTACAATATTTTATCAAACGAGCATAATATATATGACTTAAAATGGCCCTAAAACCTAAGTCTATCTAAAACCCCTTGGCCGACTTAAACAAAAGTTGACTGGGCAGCGGGACACCGGTTTCGGGCACGCTGCCCCCGAACCCTCGTATTCCGTGCGCATGGGTCATATGTCGTCGGATCATACTTCAGTTTTCCTAAGTTCACGTGGACGTGCTTGGTGTGAGAAACAAGGGTCTTCGAAGTATTCGCCAACTCCAACAGTAATTCCATGTACGCAAGTATAGTCGATACGAGAGAGAAAACTATCCAAAAAGTCATAAACCTATCGCGTTACAACTAATTTAGTCATAAACTTTTCAATTGTGCCCACTGAATCCTACACCTTTCGATGATTTGTTAATCCAGTCCTGCATATTTTTAATTGTGTCGATTTAGTCATACACCTTTTGACGATCTGCTAATTTAGTCTTAAATATTTTGATGATATTTAGGATTAAATTATCCATCGTACGATAGATTTAGGACTTTCTGGACGATTAACCCAGATTCAAGGTGGCGAACGACAGCAACACACATATGTATATGTCCAAAGTCAACCCTTATACAGCATTAGTAAGAAGTACGTGATGATACATCGATAGAGTCTCCATTCATCGTCAAATGCAAGTGAAGTGGAACCTTTTGTTCTTTAGAAGAATGAAAAGAGGGAGAGTCGTCGAATTGCATGTTCCCTCCCTCGTTCTTTTAATTCGAATTAATCTCTTTGCATTACCAATAATTTGGCAATAATTCGATACTCAATCATTGAAATACCGCTGCGTTCTTCGTACATTGATTGGATTAGATGATTAGATCCACGACTAATCATGGGATCATGGTGTTGGTGTGGGGCAAAGGGGAAAATGTGTGGAAAAATGGGAATTGGTGAAAGTGTGCCAACTTGGGGGAGGGAGGGAGGGAGGAGGGTCAACGTCGCTTCTAGGGCAATGCTCCTGCGACGTGCGACTGAAGAATCTCTCTCTCTCTCTCTCTCTCTCTCTCTCTCTCTCTCTCTAAAAAAAAGATACAAAACGAGGAAGAAGACGACAGATCTCTTTGCTGTTTTAGTGGGTCGACTGACGTTGGACAACAGTGGGGCGCGAGAGAATTCCACGACATTTACATTTAGTATTCCCCAAATTTTTACACTGCCGATCGGACATGACTACCAACGACTCGAGGTCTCATCGGCCAACACAAGCCAAAAAAGGGGATCGAACCGGCAATAAATATGGCCCAAAAAAACAGTGAAGGAAGCTGGAATTGACACTTGAGCCGGCGGGTCTGCCCGATGTGTTTTTGCAAAAAACCCATCAAGTCTCGAATAATATAAGATTATAACATGAAAATCCAGAGAATGCAGCAAGTGCTGGCAAAAGTTACAATCGTTGAGCAGAGGTTGGTAGCCTCCGGTAGCTCTACTAGGTCCATTCCCGTCCACGTTATATGTCTAGCAGGCGTGTCATATGTCAGTAGGTTCTAAGTAAGCCAAAACTGCAAAAGAGATTACTCGGATAATCATTTAAGATCGGGTGATCTTTACCTATATGAATCACTCACCGAGATCTTTTCTATTGAGACTTGGGGTGTTATATTAGGATAGATCCATCGACACGGTGATTTGATTTTTGCTTTCGTGATATGTAAATTTGGTATCAAAGGACGACCATCGTTCTTGTAATTTGTTGAAAAATCCTAAAGAAAAAGGGGGAATTTATAGAAAGGGAAGCATATTTAATTGAATGTAGCACATCGGGCCGGCGAGCATCTCGCACTTAGTGTCGAGTGTCTATTATCCACTTCTCTAAAGTCGCTGTCGGACTCGGATGTGTGGGAAGGTAATAATACCACGATGTTTTCCGACATGAGATGGTCCACCCCCTCCTGTGCACTGCGAATACTATATCAACTAATGATTTGTACCATAATGTCTTACATCAAAAAACTCTGCTTTCCACAAACCCTAGGGCATATTGGGCGAGAAAAGTTTAGCTTATTCCAAAATATGCATCCAAATTAGGGATGAGCAAAAAGAACTGATCAGACCAAGAACCACCCAGATCAGATCAAACCGGCTAATTCATTCCCGTTTCAGAGGACGCCAGTCCTGCTCCCGGATCCATAAAATTGAAACTGGTAATTGACGATCCGATTACCGGTTCAGGAGGCGGAACCGCTTAGCCAGACTTCCTGGATCGAATCAACTATTTTTTTTTAATTGTTAATTTTAATTCTTCAAAGTCTTTGAAGAGACCATTTAAATTTCTAATGATTAAGGGTATTTCTACACATTTTAAATGTAAACACGTATTTCAAGCACTTGCAGCCGGTTCCACCGAAATGTTCGGGAACCGGACTAAACCGAGAACCGATAACCCCTAATCCAAACATCTCTCTCTATCTCAAGAAAACGAGTACACTTTTGGAAACAAAGAGAAGAGAAAAATGAATTCACCTTCAAACGGGTCGGTCTAGTTTCCATCCAACAGAAAGATTTCGCGGGCGATTATGACACGATCAAGAGACATGTAAGGATCAAAATCTTTCGAATTTTCCTAAGTTGATGCGTTTTCAGCTTAGTTCCACGTTAAATAAAAATAAGACAACTTTAGTATGTTATCCGACAAAGTTATATCTCCTTTGCTCCGAGGCAAGTGGGACCTTGTAGATGGACATGCAATGCAAGGGTCGAAACGCACCGTGCACTTCCACCGTCCACGATCGCGAAGAATACGTACATTGTCAAGGTCAAACCCTTCCTTCGTACTCAGAAAAAAAGGCAATACGTTGAGTCTGTGCATGTATGCAACATAGTTGCCTTGTGCTCGAAAAAGCGATGACGTAATAAGCACACTTCAAAAAAAAAAAAAACTTTTCATCAAAAGCAGCAACCCTTCGCAGTTCTCCCGATAGAGTTGATCATAATTCTTCTTCATGAAAACAATGGAAAAGCAAAGCTGCTAATAAGTTAAAACAATGAATTTCTTTATAGAAAAAGTGACTTTCTTTTCTCATAAAGAAGAGAGGTCGGAACAACGAAATGCCCTAAACTGCACCCCGCTCTCTCACCGACACTCTAAATTTCTGTATCATGTCATAAAAAATCCTAAACTGTACGCACTGTGAAACTAATGCAATATGTATAATCTAAGCTTAAGAAATCCTACGGTCCAAGAACACAGGTACAAATTTGGGGCACGGATGACCAAAAAAAAAAGAGGTTTGGATGTTGGTGTCATATTATGCAAAGTTTTTGTGGTAGACAGTAATACTTTTAGTTAATATAACCAAAAAACTTCAAACTGGTATATCTACGATAAATTTATCTCAAGCTATTTTTTTTTTACTCCGAAAAACCTCAAATTAATACATATGCGATGATTTTGAGTAAAACTAATACACTTGTGATAAATTTACCAAAAGAATGATATATTTCGCAGTATTAAACCTAATATATTTGTCATGTCGGTGTCGGTATAAATTTGGAGATTCGGTTGATAAAGGAAAACGGGTTTCGGTGTTATGGTGTCTAAGTACGATTTAGGAGTTTTGGTTACATTTTAGGCGAGTGTTGTGATGATGGATTCTAACAAACCCTAATAATATTCAAAGTAGATGCACATCGGCCGGGTCAAATAGGCACGAGCGAGCTTCGAAGTCACTCCACGTTCTCTGCCACCAAATTAGACGAAACTTGAGGGGGACGGCTCGATTCCGACATTTGGCAAATTTGCTGGGGGCGGTTCCTTCCGGGGTCGCCTCATGTTATGGCTCCAAACTCTTTTTTTTTTTTCTCTTTTTTTGGTTTGTTTGTTTTCCCATTTAATTATTTGTTGTTATGGTTTACGAAGTAAACGCTGACCTCCCGTTGAAAGCCACCGGATTATTATGATTCTTCTCCCTTTTTCCCAATCTAAAGCAAACTCATTCACGTGGGTTAGTAGTATGGATCTGCGTAAGGGGTGATCGGTTCACAGGATGAGTGATTTTACCCTAGAACCGAGAACTATCCGCTAGGAACCGGATCCGCAAAATACGAACCGTGAACCAACCTCCTTTTCTATGAACCGTGAACCAACCGAACCATCGGTCCGGTCCGATTTTTGATTGGATTTCGGTTACGTTTCTACCAAGCAAAAAATGAAAAAAAGAAAATAGGCGAGGAAACAAATTCGCCTTGTTCCATCGCAAGTCGCCATAGGATTATGCTCCAAAGAAGCATAATGACAAAATAAAAAAACAAAATAAAGGAACTCAGTAAAACATGGCACGTAGCACCTGCAGAATAATGATAATCGAACCGATAAAATAATATACATTCAGATTATATAATGGGGCCGATTCATGGACTGGTTGGATGGTTCGCATTCTAATCCGTAAACCGAACCGATAAAATCGATTCTGGAAAATTGAAATCGAGAACAGAACTGTACCCGCCAAAAATCATCCAAAATCAACCGGTTGGGTGCGGTCCGGTCCGGTTTGGTTTGGTTTGGTTTGGTTGGATCGTGGTTTTTCTGCTCACCCCTAGATCTGCGTGTGTAAATTCCATTAGAGGGAGAAACCCTAATCAGTGTATTCTACTCTTCGATTGAGAAATTTGAGTTTTCGACATGTTCAATTGAACAGGCGTGTCTCCGAGGAGAAGCGCCAAAAAAAAAAATCCTAAATATTTTGCGTTGATACCAAATTAATCCTTGACTTTTTTGCATTTATATCAATTAAGTCTATTCGGCCAATTTTGGTCACAAACAGTTGACGTGAAAGTTCTACGTGGCACGGCCAGTACCAAGGTGGGTGTGCGTAAATTTTTTTGACTTTTTTTTTTCGGCGTCTCAATGTTTTTTCTATAACAAATAATTGGGTAGTTAGAAATGATGATTATGGGCTGATCTTGATATTTGCTAATGACTGGAGATTGCGGGGCCATTGCTATTCAAAATGAAATATGAAAAAGATGGTCTTGCCGTGATAGCGACCCGCTACCTTAGCCCGATTTTTTTTTTTTTCGTTTTTTTGTGTTTTTGGCAGGACCACGATTTACTTTCCGGCAACCGACACGGATCGACACGGTCATGAGCACGTAGTAGGCTCGGCTGCCGTAAATTTTTTAATTATTATTTTCGGGTCGAGATCGATCGGTTCAGAGTGATGAATAAAGAGCAAAATTAGGGTGTCCCCGGAGCAATGGTGAGAGAGAAGTCATCCGTTCCTTTGTTTATTGAGAGTGGTTGTACTGAAGTTGCTTGCGGAGTTCGAACAATGAGGGATGGGAAGCCAAGATCTTGATTCGATCGGACAGATGGTTAGAGATTAGATTTGGAGAACTTCTATTGGCGGATCCAATACAAGGTTGTCGTGTGGTAATGGTAGTTTGTTGACCTAATTATTCTTTTTTTTTTTTTGTCGTCCCTATGGCAACTTTTCAAAATCACGAATTCAGCCTACGAAGGCAATTTCGTTATTATTTCAAAGTGATGCTGCCAACGTGTTCTGATTCTCCACTCTTTAATCCCCTTCCTTCGATTTTCACTTTTTTTAAAAAAATTTGATAACTCGATTTTTTTACGACAACTTTCCATGTTCGAATTTAGATTGATTTTGCGCAAAAGCAGTGTCGAAGATACGCGCAAAACCCATGTCAAGACTTCATATAAAGGTCGTGTTTTCCATAAACTCGGCCGTCTAGTTTCACCAAGTCGCTCGTGGAAAAATTTCTTATGTGACCCCGGGGTGCATGTAAGCCCGATTGCATTTGAGCCTTTAGTTTCAGTGGGTCTCACGTGAGACTCGCATGATCTAAGGACCTGAGATACATTACATTCACGTGTTCCGCAGCGCTCGAGAATGTCTTGCTTTTAGGGATGTGGTGCGCTCAATTTCGTTGATGCCTGTATCAATAATTTAGGAAGGGAAAAGAGCGTGATTTGACTAGCGGTTTCCATAGTATGAGGAACAAATCGCTATCATATCCAAACGTCTTGCTCCACTAAGCTCGTGTACATGGAAGGAGAGCGTAGGCGAAAGGGGGATAATTACCGAAAAAGTCGTAAATTGGCCAATCGAGTCATAAATCTTTGAAAAAAAATTCCAATATAGCTTTTGTACAAATTTGGCTGGAAAATCATTGACGTGAACGTCGTCGGTCCTACAGTGGCATGGACAATGCTCAAATGCCCACGTTACCGATGGTCGTGCCACTTAGGAAGGCCGCAGTCCACGCCAGTGATTCTTGGCCAAAATTGATCAGAATGACTGAGAAATCATCCAAGGATTAGGACTAAATTGGTCAAATTAAAAAGTTTATGGTTGGATTAACATCCGTACACCAAGCTTATGACTTTTTTGGTAACCGGTGTGCAAACATCCAAGAATTTGGGGATTTTTTCGACGTAAAAGAGAGAGAGAGGGGCAAAAAAAAACGAACGACGTTCGCTATATTCCTTCGATTACGTCTTGAATCGTGTAGATGCGGGAGGGAGCCTCGTAGCGTGTACATGCGATGCGCTTATGGGTATTTTTATTCTTTCCTTCTTCTTTTGTCCTTTTTAAGGTAACAACATCTCCACAGAATTCTATGAAATCAATGCCATAATGGAACAACCCAAGCACTGGCAGAGCAAAAATAGTTCGTTTGTTCGTTTGTTTGTTTGGGTGTGTAAACAAACGTATGCACGTGTACTAAGTAGTAGTAATCAAAGAACAAATTGGAGGGGGTGGAATGGAAAAAAAAAAAAACAGTTTAGCCGAAAGTGATTAATGTCAATTCTCACAATTAATGAAATCCAAAGAACATGCTCAGTCAGAACGGGAAGGAGTCAAAAAAGGACATTGTATTAACCAAAGAGGGAGGAAGTCTCAAAATCTCAACAAAGCCCATCATCACCAACTCACCCCCACCCTACTTAGAAGCAAATTTGACCCCCCCCCCCCCCCCCCCCCCAAAAAAAAAAAAAAAAAAAAAACTTAAAAGCAACTCACCGGAATGGAAAATTAAAATTAAGGATTTTGCTCCCATAATGATCTTTGAGCGAATATGAAAATGACGATATGTTTTGAGTCATAAATTATTCAAAAATGAGACTCCAATAGTTATTATTTATTTTTTGCGGCACAACATAGGCTAGAGGTTTTTGTTATATAATCAATTCCCTTTAATTAAAAGATCAAAATCAAACACTTCAAATAATTAACCTTCCGACATTAAATTTTGAGCTTACCTAATTAATCATAATGCCGGCACCTCCAACACTTCAAAAGAAAAAAAAAAAAGAAATGGGGAAAATGAAACCGTTTACTTTTCAAAACCCAACGCCAATGTCATTTTCCGTAAATAAACCCAACTTCAGCCCTTGTTTACACGGCACGAGCTGCTTATATACGAGAAAGAACCCCCCCCCTCCGTCTCTCACTCTTGCCTCAGACCCGCCTCTCGTACTTCTCGCCGGAGAATAATTTCCCGGCGATCCGACTCTCTCTCGCTCCACAAATAATCCTTCGTTTCTCGTTCCGATTTCGGAATTTCGGGCCTCCGATCGTTCGACGGATCGCTCTGAGATCGAACCGAAAGGAAAAGAAAGAAAAGAACAGAGAAAGCTCGAAGAAACGAAGCCGGACGGGAGCGAGCGAGAGAGAGAGAGAGAGAGAGAGAGAGAGAGGGGGGGGGGAGAGGGAGAGCCGAAATCGGAATGGGGTCGGAGCTGATTTACAGGGGGCACGATGCGCAGCCGATGCCGGACGCGTACTCGCCGAAGCCCGACAAGCCGTGGCTCCCGGTGGCCCGCGCGGTCCGGTACCTGCTCCGGGAGCAGCGCCTCGTCTTCGTCCTCGTCGGCATTGCCATCGCTACTCTCCTCTTCACCGTCTTCCCCAGCAGCACCTCAACCCGCTCTGGATACGGATCCGGGCAATACGACCCGATCCCGGGCGCCCACATGGCCCACTACAACAGCTTCAACCGGTTCGAGAGCGAGCACGCGCTGTACCAGCAACGCGCTGGGTTCGGGTCGGTGAGCGGGAAGGTGCCTCTTGGTTTGAAGCGCAAGGGGCTGCGGATCGTGGTGACGGGCGGGGCCGGGTTCGTCGGGTCGCACCTGGTGGACCGGCTGATCTCGAGGGGCGACAGCGTGATCGTCGTGGACAACTTCTTCACGGGGCGTAAGGAGAACGTGATGCACCATTTCGGGAACCCCAGGTTCGAGCTGATCCGGCACGACGTCGTCGAGCCGCTCCTCCTGGAGGTCGACCAGATCTACCACCTGGCCTGCCCGGCGTCGCCGGTCCACTACAAGTTCAACCCCGTCAAGACTATCATATCCTTTCAATCTTAATCTTCCGTATCAGTCGATTCATCTTTTTGAAAGTTTGAATTTTGAATTTTGTTGTCTGGGGTGATTGAATTCTTGCATTGCGGGTGAGTGTGGAGTCCTTAATTGGGTGATCTTACAAGACGAACGTCGTGGGGACGTTGAACATGCTCGGTTTAGCGAAGCGGGTCGGGGCGCGATTCCTGCTGACGAGCACGAGCGAGGTGTACGGAGATCCGCTGCAACACCCTCAGGTCGAGACTTACTGGGGCAATGTCAATCCCATCGGTACTCTCTCTTTCTCTCCCTCCCTCTCTCACACATCGTGGTTCTGAGTATGGCGGCCGTCGAAGCGGCGCATGATAGCAAAGCATTACTGTCACCATTTATGCTAATTTTGTTCTTTTTGGGCTGAAATTTGTCGTAATGAGCTGAATAAAAAGGTGGAAGTCAATATGGTGATGAGGTCCCTTCATACTGTCCTAAATGGGGAATAGGTTCATGACAAGTCCAATTCTTTCTCGTTTATCCGAACTCTCTTAGCTATCATAAGGCTCTTAACTCTCGAGTTGATGGATTTGGTATTCGAGCTTGACTCGATATTGGGTGAATACCAAATTCGTTTTGGTCCTGAGACGAAGTCCCATTTGGGTCTGTCAAAACTTACATGTAAGTAAAAGGCCTTGAGCTTGAGAGAGAGAGAGAGAGAGAGAGAGAGAGATCTGAGAAGTTGTAGGTGGGCCACATGTGGTCCGAAAGCCGGACGGCTGATATTAAATCGGGGGGGCAGATGGGGGAGAAATCTGACGATGGTTTCTTTTTCGGTTGTTGGGTCGAGACAGGTGTCCGAAGCTGCTACGACGAGGGAAAGCGTACTGCCGAGACGTTGACCATGGACTACCACCGAGGAGCCGGCGTCGAGGTAAAAAATACAAAAAAGACAGTTCCTCCTCTTCTTCTTTTTTTTCCCCACTTTTGCTTTTCATTTCGTTCTTGGTTTGCGGTTACTGAAGACAGAAAAATCGAAACCATGATAAAATGGGTCCTACCCAAATGTTTTTTGTTTTTGTTTTTGTTTTTTTTTTTTTGTGATCGGATCCTATCCAAATGTTAAACTGGCTAAATTTTGATGTAACTTTAAAGGATTGAGGGATGAGGGGTCTAAAGCATGTCTCTGGTTGTCTGCCTGTGTGCAGGTGAGGATTGCCAGGATCTTCAACACGTACGGCCCTCGCATGTGCATCGATGACGGTCGTGTCGTCAGCAACTTTGTTGCTCAGGTACTTCTCCTCCTTTTTTCCCCTTTTTCCTTTCCCTTTTTTGTTTTGGCTTTTAATGCATTGTACAATTGAACGAAAAGCTTTCAATTGGGTTCCATATGAACGCGTATTTGCCGAGTAAAGGTTGGAACTTTTCCGGTATCGTTTAGTCTGAAAACTGGGCTTGTTTGTTGGGTTGGAAGTGTCCTCGTCACGTTCGAGAAAGAAAGAAAGAGAGAGAAAGAGAGTTTGATGTTGATGGGTGTGTGTGTGGAAATCGTGATTTGCGGCAATTTATGCAGGCTTTGAGGAAGGAACCGATGACCGTCTATGGGGATGGGAAGCAGACAAGGAGCTTCCAATACGTTTCTGACTTGGTAAGAATCAGTCCCTTCTAGCTCAAATTAATCTTATACCGATCAATTTTGGAATTTCTTTTGTCCTCTTGTGTCAGTCAACAAGTCTCGATCCTTTTTTTTTTTTTCCAGATCTCAAAAGCCACTTTTATTTATTTATTTATGGATTTTCAAATCTGGTTTGCTGATGAAAGTGAACCGAGACATTCATTCAGACCAAAAAACAAAAACAAAAAAATGTAATCATGCTTGCCCTTTTTCCTCGTGTTTGCCCCATGTAAAAGCCAAGCAAGTTGCGCTGTAAGCACATGGCATGTGATTGGATATGTCCAGAGTCCAGATAAACATAGGAAGAGGCACTGTTATTGAGTGCCCGCATTTACAAAAACTGGGAAATCACAGCGGGGTTTGAAGTGATGCTCTTTTTATCATGAATAATCTGCAATTTTCTTGCATTTTGTTTCCCTGACCTCGGGCACTGGCAGTACCTTTTTGGCTTCATCTTTGGACCACTGCTGTGTCCTATTTGGCCCACTTTTTAGTTATTGTACGGACAACTTTGGACCACATATATTGGTTGCTGATAAGATTATGTTAGGTTGTTCTGGCATTCTATGGTTCTCACTGCAGTTCTTTTGCCTTAGGCAGCGTTTAATCAAATGGGTGCTTTCGGCACTCATTGCCGACCGTATGTTCATAATTGAGGGTGGGGATGTTTGTGTTTCTTTCGGATATTGACATTTGGAGAAACAATAATTCTCTCTTTGAGTTATCTTCAAACCATCAACTGCCTCTGGAGTTGGCAGAGCGCACACACTGCTACTCTAGAAAAACTTCATCATGAAACTGAGTTATAATGCAAAAGTGGGCAAAATATGATGGTTACTGACGAAAAAGTGGTCGCAGAATTGTATGCATTGGTATTGCATCTTGATTGCTAAAGTATAAGACAAGCCGACCTTAATTGTTTACTAACTCAGGAGTAACCTCTCATTCTGCAATGTGGTGCATGTGACAATAGGTTGAGGGTCTGATGCGTCTGATGGAAGGCGAACATGTGGGACCTTTCAATCTTGGAAATCCTGGTGAATTCACCATGCTTGAGCTTGCTGAGGTAAAGTGAACAATTCCCCCAGGACATCATTAAGGCAATGTTTCATTGCCTAACTGCTCTGCATCTTTGTGATGTTTACATCAGCTGCATATGAGATTATAAAAAATCAAGTGAGATTTGCTAGTTCTCGAAATGGAACATGATATGACGGTTTTGTCATTCGTGTGCCGGCAGGTGGTGAAGGAGACAATCGATCCGAACGCGAAGATCGAGTTCAGGCCAAACACAGAAGATGACCCGCACAAGAGGAAGCCCGATATCACAAGGGCCAAGGAGTTGCTTGGTTGGGAGCCAAAGGTCGCGCTCCGCAAGGGTCTGCCTCTTATGGTATCAGATTTCAGACAGCGCATCTTCGGAGACCACAAAGAAGGGGTCGCATCGGGCAGTTCGTCTTCTTAGGTCGGGAGCACATTATACAGTGAAATGAGATGGTGGGGGAAGGATCGAGAGAAATTGCGTGGGACGACACGCTAGAACTCCCCCTGGACCTAGAAATCATAAAATACCGGCACAGATGGTTGCGAAGCATGATTCACTCTTACATTCTCTGTGGAACTAGCGTTTTAGAGGCATAATCTCGATTCAATATGTTTGCCATCTTTGTAATTTTCATGTTATTATCATCCGGTGGACTTATAGAGATGAAGTTTCCCAAATTTTCTTTCCCCCCTTTCTGGCCCGTTTCTTGCGCATATGAGGAAAACCATAATACAGCTAGTTCTGTATTTCTCTTCAGCTTCAGCAATATATAACTGAGCTTCCTGTTCCTCCTCTAACTTTCAATTTTTCCATTTTGCAACAAACCGAATTAGAATCCGTTGTCGTCATGCACTTCGCAATCAGGATCTTCTCCTCAACGGCCAAGGAATCAAGTTCCGAGTGAACTGCCATAGCCAAGCCTCAAAACAAAAAGTGAAGCTTTTGAGTGAATCTGTCTTGCACCTGTACCTGCTTTGTCTGACATGGGACATGAACAAACAAACCCACTGGAATGAAAACATACTAAGTGGTTTCGCCTCGCCACGTTGCCATCCTATGTGGCATGCATTTTGTTGTTTTTATCAAATCGCTACTTGACGCATATATTCTTACGTGGAGATAAATGAAACAAATTAAAAATGCAATTTCTCGCTCACTTTCCTCTTGCTTCTAGCCACCGTTCCGAGAGCTTATCTCACTTATAGTCCCCGCTCCAACGCGACCCACCCCCATCCACGAGCTCTCTACCCCGCCATGGCCGTTGCGCCAGCGATGAGCTGAGTTCCCTCCCTCCTCCGGAGCGTCACGTTCTCAGACCTCGCTTGTCACGGCCATGGACAAGGCTTTGCTTCAACTCTGGAAGTTGGCTGCCCGAAAGAGGAAGTCGCAAGCAGATTGTGGATTTCTTGGTCAACTTTTAGCATTCGAGTTTGGATTTCTGATTAGTGAGTTCTATTTTTTCCATATTCTGATGACGAGCTGCAATGAAAAAAGGGAGGTCTTCAGCATTCGAATTTCTGAGTTTCTTTTTATTTCCCCAGCTTCCACAGATTTCCCAAAACTCAGATTGTTTGTGGCCATGTCTTCTATTTTTTTTGCCAAAAAGACAAGCCAAGAGACCCACTGACTGTTGACCTACGTCTGATCTATAAACTCCTCCAAATCTCAATTCTTTTGGTTAAAAGGACAAACCAACAGACTCACTGCCCCTTGTTTGTCTCAAAGATTTTTTACTAACAATTTTCTTTCCCTCTAGATTTCTATGTTCTACCGATTTTTCCCCAGATTTTTGGCCATTTGCTCAAGGCCAAAAACAGGTAAAGATGGCCACAAAGACAGCGGAGAAGAAAAAACCCATTTTGGGGAAGACGAAGCTGACACCGAAGACAACGTAGCGTGCGGCTCGGGTTTGAACGTGCACCAGAACAAATCAAATGACATCAGAACCTCCAATAGAAGCACTGAACGACGCCATCTACAACTTCTCCACAACAAACATCAAACTGATTCTAGCAAACCAAGAGTAAAGCAAAGACTGCAGAACCATGAACGTAGCCAGCAGAGCTCAAATCAAACGAAAGGCACAATTTGGAAAATGAGATGATTGAAAGTTTAGAGCGATAAGCATTGTACATCAGAAAGAGACTATCAACCTCGTCGCAAGAATTACACTGATGAAAACACTCTCCAACACATTAAAAGCACTACTCCAAGGTAATAAAAGTTTAAAAACTACAAGAACAGCCGCTGCATTGCCTGGAGATCACGAAAATCTGCTAAACCTCATTTTGGATTCCTCAGTACAATGATGACAGAGTCTCCTCGCAGGAACATTTTGCTGATGAACCTATCTTTGTTGACAGGCTGGGCTTTCTTCTTACCTTTGCCCGTTTTGGGCACCTGAAATTGAGGAACACTATATCATAAATTTAACCAACTCGAAAAAGATAAAACAGAGCAAAAATTTATCTTTGACAAGGAAAGACAACCTCAGTCCACATCTCCCTAACATTTTCAAGAACCATGTTGCAGTGTCGATCAAAAGCTCTCACGCGGCCCAGGAGCTTCTTGTTGTTCCGGCAGTTAATGAGCACCTGAAAAGATAATGGATCATCAAAAACTTACTCAAAGCCACATTACATTAGCATTGCAGGTATCAGATTGATGAATCCTAACTCATTCACTCCAGGAATTTTGGTTGTCAAACAACTAATGCAGACTGACGAGCACAAACAGATCTATGAGGTGCTTCCCAGATTGATGCTACCACGACTTATGCGCATTATATTGCCTAGAAATGAGAAAGCATCATGATTCTGAAGTACAAGTGCAACCACCAATTACCTTAAAACACTTCTTGCTCTGGAAAAAAAAAATGAAATTGTATTCCAGTCTCAACATTAGGTTCACTACCATCCTACTTATCGCACAAAAGATTCTCCATTAAACCGATTAGAAAAGCTTACTGATCAGTACTCCATACCATTTGGTAAAAATATCCAGTCTATGATAACATCTCCTTAGATAAAGTACGTTTTTTAGGCCACTAAGATATCCTACCTGTGTATTGTTCTTAACGCTCATCATCAGCACTGATAGTGGGCCGGTGTTAAATTCCTCTTCCTCGTTCTTGCCACCCTGTACCAGAAGATATAGATAAGGCTCAGTCATTATGAAATTGCATTCACAATAATGAGTACACTCAAAAGTCAAATTAAGAACAAATTTAAGACGACAACCTGATTGTATGCTCAACACCAAATCATCATATCGTAATCGAATTCTAGTTGCAGCAAAAAGTATAAAAAAAATTTGCCAGGCTGACGTCCATACAACACATTCCTTTAAACTTCCACCAGAAGGGGAAATCACAAACTTCTGTTTTCTTGCAGATCACCAGTTATATCCATTAAATGGAATTATAGTGCACACCCACCATGAAGATAAAGCTCATAGTTTCCAACGAGCCATGATTCATTATCTACTCCTGATGTAGATCACAAAATCACCTCATAAACAATTTCTGTGTAGAAGCCTTTTACAGAAAACTCTTAAAGAATAGCAAAGCATGTCATAACAGATGTTTGTAAGATCACTTACGTTGGCATCTTCTTCCATTGGTCTACTGCAAAAGCAGAAAGATAAAAAACAATGTGTCAGAAACTATCCTTGATGACTACTACAAAATGCACAGAGTAGAAAAAATCTGAGACCAACAGATGTCTACCCTCGTGTAGTAATATGCAAAAGCTAACTCAATGGAACGTATATAGGTTGACAAAACATAATAAACAAGTGAAGGAACCCTAAATCCTAATAAAAGGAGTTCATTGCGATCATACTGGTTTAAAGGAAAATTGAGCAAACTGCAGTCAACGATAGGCAGATGCTCCTAAATTAGGAATTACAAACAGAAAAACCAGTGCAATGCCCCCAGCCCTCTCCCCCATCCCCGAACAAAAAGGAGGAGGAAGCACAAATGGACCAATCTAGCCGTTTAAATAAATGGATTGGTGTCGACACGACCTGTCTATGACCCATTTGAACACGATTAGTTAAAAGACTATTATTTCCCCGGTATTCATGATTTAAATTTTAATTGACATATATTAAAGGAAGGGATGACAACATTGCAGATTAACAACATAAAAGAAAATGAATCCATAGCCTTGAACTTTTCAATTTAACCTTTTGCGGATGGATCAAAGGATGAAACTCTGGTTTATGATAAACAAGTAGAAGTCCCTTATTCCACCCTCTATTTATCAATCTATGGACACTAGCTTGTACATATCTTAGCAGGTGGCAAGAACTTGGTACGTGAAGTAAACACACAATAAACATTAAACAGAGAAAATCAAGTTCTAGAAGACTGCTGCACCTTGACGCCAGTGATGCACGTATTTGAATGGAGTCAACACCTATAACTTCACCCTGATAGTTTTCTCTCTAGGCATAAACATACTCTGACTCACAAAGCATAGGTTCCCAAATCAAATCTCACAATTTTCTACCCTAAGCCAATCTGTCAATGGCCGCCTAACCTTGCTACTCAGTCAAGGCTCTTGAGCAATTTTTCAAAGCAAAAAGCTACTAGCAACCACCTTGAAGGCAAAAATTATGAAGTAAAGACTGAAATTTACACAACAAGGCAAGACTTTCCAGGGAAGAAACCCAGCGCCTTCAATAAATTCAACGTAATTACATTTTCTACGTTCTAAAAAACAAGCTCCCTAAGCGACAAAACCAATCACCAACTAACTGTGCCCCACCTAAACCCTCAATCGAAAACATATTAGGGTTTCAAGCAACAAAACAGCTGCCGTGAAATAATTGAAGATCGTGAAACCGAGACGGGAAAAAAAAAAGCAGCAGGAAGCTCGACGTACCTCATGTTGGCTCAGAAATCAAGCGTACCTGCGGAGGAGAGCAAACTGGGAGTTAGGGTTTTCGACAGCGTGGAAGACTCAACGAAGCTAAAAAAGAAAGGAAAAAAAAATTAGGATCTTCGAAACCAAATGGCAAAGCCAACTATACAGAGAGAGGAAGAAAGAGAGAGCTCACCGACAACACAGTTAGGGTTTCGCAGCGAAGGCTCTTCTTGGGAGCTTTTGTTCTCCGTCGAGACGGTGGAGGAGAGTCTACTACTGCACAGGGTGAAGAAGGAAGCAAGTCCTAAAAGCCCCAGACGAAGAAAAGTGAATCGGAGGGTTTTAAATGCTGCGAACGTGTACGGTGATCAAGGTATGGCAATCGTCAAATCTGACGGTGGACAGCTGCTCTTACTTTAAGTTCGAAGCAGCTTATTACACGAGTACCCCGGTCCAATAGGCCCGACCAGGGACGGGTTTGGGTCTTTCTCGGGCTCCGCCGACTCTTTAGGCTTGAAAAGCCCGGCCCGAAGCAAATGCTTTTGGAATTTCTATAAACTCAAAGACGTAAACACCATGCACTAAGAAAGCGCCGTACATACATACTATCTAGATTATAAAAAACAAAGTAATCTTGGATGATTAAATCGTAAATAAGTGTGCGTGGCCGGTCAAATTTTTCTAAAAATGATACAATGCGTGTTGTCTTCATTTGACGATCGCCGAACTCTTTTTAGGGACATGAGGAAAATAGAAAGCAAGTAAATTCGAACGGTTTCATTATGAAAAGTTATCCATTTTGCCTCGAATGATTTCATCTGCCCAAATAGTTAGAACTGGTGTTTTTAAAACCTCGACCAGTAGAAGAATCGATTTGGCTCTTGATTCGCAGGTCAATGTATTCGACCGGAACTTCAGGCTTTCACATGCAATATATCTCTGAATTTTTCATCTCTTTTATTTGTATATACTTACATTAAGTTTTCCCCATTAGTAATTACTTATTTGCTATCATGTGGTTAGCGCTCCAACCGAAATTTGACCGGAGTCGGCTTCACGAGACACGTTGAGATCGATTTCTATCATTCGAGGGTCAAATTGGGAGAACGGAAACATGAGGGGGCAATTTGTAACAACCCTAAAACTTAGGGGGGCCAATATGTAATTAGCACTTTCTTTTCAGTTTAGTTTCTTCTACTCTCTAAAAATTGGCGCAGCACAGGTAAGCAGTCAGCCTGGATGTTAATCGTCGTGTTGCAAAACCTCAGCGACATGCTCAGGAAAGCTTCTGTTTTAACGAAATCTCATATGGGCGTCTGGAAAATCCGCGTGTAAACTCGATCAGTGACGAAGAATTCATGCTAATTCATACACTTATCTTTCTCCTGTCACCTCACCGTCCCCAATAACCCGATAGAAAGCTTTCCAAGCGTTCGCAACTTTAATCTTTCCGATTAAGATCATACAACCTCGTAACTCGCTCACATCTAACGGAAGTGGAGTTGAATTCAGACAAAAAAACCTCTTTTTTTTTTTTTTTGTGAACGTCTTGTATGTCTGTGCCGGAGGATCAGAATGTCCGGCAGAGATCACATGGCAGAGTGCTGGAACAAGCGCCGTCCCTTCAATCCGCACAAGTAGCTTCCGTTACGCTGCTTCTGCTTGCCGTTCATCGCAGCCCCCGCCGGTGAGGACGTCGCGAATCTCTCGATGACGCCGCCATTGCTCGACGGAAGGACGGGGTCTGCGGGAAAGGTATCCATACCGGCGCCTGCGTCGCAGCGCCTGTCGAGCCAGGCGATGATGTCGGAGAAGACGATGTCAATGTTGTCGTCGGGCTCCCCGGAGGTGAGGCCGTGCCACATGCCGGGGTAGAGCCGGATGGTCTTGTCGGCACTGCTGGCCTGCTCATACAAGGCCTTGCTCACTTCCGGGTCAGTCACTACGTCGGCTTCCCCATGCAGCACGAAGAACGGCACGGTCACCTGCATTGCAAAGAGTCATCACCACCCCCATGTTCATGGCTCGAGCAGCAACAGAGAAGACCATTTGCGCACTCAATGCTGCCATTTCCGACTGAGACACCACAAAATATTTTGCGCCACAACCGCCTGTGACAGATTGACATGCCTCACCGCGATCGAATCAATGTGAAATGACTCTGTGAAACTTAGAGCCTCCTAGTTTATAGTTATCATTAGGCGAAAAACCAATCCTATTGACAGAACAAGAGAAGTACATGTCTCCTCTTTGAACAGCATTCTGTTTTCAAAATTTTGATTGACATCAGAATGAGTCTGAAATATGTCCTTTTCATAACATGGACACGACTGATTGGCCCATATCGATGTTTAAGTCTGTCGTTCCGAAGCCGGAAGTCAATCTATTTAATCAACTCCTGGAAATGCATGCGTAAAATGTCCGAGTTTAGCGGAAATGATTCCCTAACATCAGTTATTTGCTCAAAGATGAATCGGGAAAAGAGACAGATAATTGAGTATGATAAGACTGGAGAAAGAATTGTGACCTCATGTAAAGTGTCTTCGAGTCTCATACTGACTCTGAGCATCTCCAATGCCGTTTTCAGCCGTGGCTTGTCTTGATATATTAACTTGTTGTTTCTCAGCTGCAAGCATCATTGGAATCACGAGCATATGTCACTGCTGATCCGCTTGACCGAACCGAAACAGAAAAACCAATGCAACGAAGTATAAGTAGAAGTAGGCAATGATTATCGACCTGTTCTCGCTTGATAGGGTCCTTGAAGGCGGAATCGATGACATCCTTTGTTGGGACTATCTTCCATTTCGGTATGATCTCTTCCACCTTCGTCAACAGGTTCACCACCACTGGGTGCGGCTTCACCTTCTCTGATATCTGCACGTTTTAATGTCACACCAAAACAAAAGACCGGCCGAATTGATGAGAAATTAGATACTTGAACAATTGAATTCGAGCTAATGGTCATCCATCCAAGCACTTGTTGTTACCTTGCACATGGGCGCCACGAGAACTGCGCCGGTCCAAAAGGCGGGGTCTTTCTTGTGGAGAAGCAGCGCAACAGCTCCTCCCATGGACTCTCCATACAGGAACCTGCTCTTGCCTCTGTACTCATCTTGAGCTGAAACAATGTCAACAGAGTGGGCCAAAGTCAAGGAGGAGGACACATTGCATCAGGTCTCACTCAAACAGAACCAAGTAGTAAGAGATTGCGCCTTACCGCAGACGGACTTGAAGAAATCGTCGCAGTCATTGACTATGTTGTCGAACTTCTTGATGTAACATCGGGCTCCCATGGAATGGCCGTGACCTTCATAGTCGATCCCAAACACCCCATATCCTGCTCTGGCCAGTCTTGTTCCACATTCTGCCAATCATATCACCAAAACCACACGATTGGATTGAGCTCCAAAACAGTGTCTCCATTTCAGATCACTTGCGGTGCAGATTACAATGAACAATTCTGGGACGGAAGAGCAAGTACATGCACTATCCACAGGACCACAGCTTGTCCCTGCCCCAAACCATGTCCCCATATCTCCGAACAGAAACGAAAGAGGACACCACCTATTTAATTAACATCTGCGGTATGCTTTACTATGCATTTGCATGGCCAAAATTTACAAATTTTGTTACATCGAACTGAATTAGACCAGACCAGTTTAGCTACATAAATAGCTCACTATGGAAGATCAGTCAACAAAGGAGTGCTTGCTTTGTCCACCCGAATCATCCCAATTAGTCAGTACTTACATTTCCATCTCAAAACAATGTCCACACAAGCAGTTGCAAGGGGGAAACTTTTAGAGCCGGCCGCTCGTTAAACTAATCATCTTCACGCGACTTTAGACAGAATAAGAACTCCCGGTTCCGTTTGGATTCGCTAAGACCAATTGGAAACATCTAAATTATGAGGAAGAGTGCAACAAAAGAAGCTCCGAATCGGATGAGGCTGGATGATGAACAAAGTGACAAGTGACGACAAGTATAAAGTTCTAAGGTTTGGTCAAGAATGGGATAAGAAAGAACAGGACAACCAGCGCCCATGCCCACGCCCATGCCCGAGAGACAGGCCGAGAAGGACAAGGAAAGGATGAGGATGAGATGAGGACAAGCCGCCTTCATGTCCAGAAATCGATGAACATTGGGAAGAAGATAACATATCCTATCATATCCGTTCTGTCCTAAAGCGTTGGGGTTTGGCGGAGGAGATGGCACCAATCATAGCGGTTGTGCGTTTTATCAAGTATCCGTGGAGAAGAACTTAAGACTGCAAATGGAGACATCGCAGCGACCGAGCTACGATTCCTCACTCGGGCACGACGCAAAGGACTTTCAACCAACCGTAGAGGCAGGAGAAGAATCGTTCCGATAAGTAAGCCTGATAAAAATGACACACATTTACGGCCATTGAATAACTGATAGTAACTTGACCTAAAGGCGTGCGCGCATGGCTTGACTTTGGTTCATGTTTATTTTCAAAGAAATCAGACAAGTGGTGGGGATCAATTCTTGAGCGGGAGGACAGGGACCGACGATGAAAATGGGTAAACAAACATCGTGCAACAGATGGCCAAACTGAAAATGTGGTGTTGGGACTTAATAAGGAAGTTGGAGGACAGTCAACAAACCTTCTTTTCTCCAAGAGAGAGAAAGAAAAAGAGAGAGTGGTTGGCTTTCCCCTGATGACTACAACTACGATCTACAGCAAGAGATCACCCCGCCTAGGAAAAACATAGGCAGGGGATCCACGCCCCGTACCATTAGCCAATGAAGGTCGTCGGGTCACGTCTGCTAATCTCGAATTTGCGTCGAAAATCTCGTCACGGATTATTTTCGAGACACTTACTAAACGTATTTGAGCGTTGATGGTACATAACAATTCATGAGAACGGAAATATATTTCATTAAATTACTCAATGAATGTAGAGGGCTCATCAGTGAAAATTTAGCAAATCCTAGATCATAAAGCAAATCACAACTAACACGTGATTTGGTTTATGATCTTTTTTTTAGTTAGTTAAAAAAAAAGGATCATAAAGCAAATCACAACTAACACGTCAGGTTAGAAGAAGATATTTTTTTATTTTAATTTTATCTAATCCGGATCGTCTGCCCTTAGAAGGGCAGACACCTACCCTTGCGATCTGGGAAATCCGTTTTTAAACGAACAGCCCACATCTCCTATTTTTAGGGGGCAGCTTTTTGAGTTTTTTGTTTTTTATTTTTATAGTAATAATCTAGACCATTCATTCATAACACGGATTGTCCGGATTCAAATGGTAGGCCTGCCCTTCTAAGGACAGGGCAGACGATCCCTTCGCGATATATAGGGCTAATTCCGAATATTACAAAGGACTGTTTAGTAATTACATCAGGCCCGGGCACTTAACAAAATGACAACCTGATTTTTATAAAAAGATTAACAGAGATGATCCTGCCACAAGTATAGTAAGATTTTCAGACATGTGGGTTGCCGCTCAAACAAGTTAATCATCAACATAGGGAAAAACAAGGAAAAAAAAAAAACCTCAAAAACAGAGAGAGAAAGAGGAGAAAGAAAGCATCCGTGAAGGCAAGAAAGGTGCTCTGTTCAGAGACACCATTCGCATTAAATTACCTCTCATGAAGCCACTGCACTCCATACCATAACCTGCAAAAACCATTAAATGTCCCACCTTTACTTGATACTCACATGATCACATCGAACCCCACCAACCAAATTTCACTGAGAGAGAGAGAGACCATGGCAGATGAAAACGAGTGCTCTCGGAGAGGACGAGCATGGCAACCATCTGCAGGTGAAGAGCTGAACCCCTCTCGCGTTCTCTCTGTACTCCTACACGCACAAACCCCCCACATTTCATCAGACGTCAACGCAAAACGCGACTCGGGCCAGCTTAAACGAATAGCCCCCGGAAATAATGTCAATGTCGCAACGCAGCACGACACGGTTAGATACAAATAAAGAAAGGAAGAAAGTGGGCGACACGAAGCGTGTATCCATGGATATTACCTCCTGGTACACGATCTCCTTCATCTTCATTGGCGAGCAAGTAACAAAAGAGACCGAGCGACCGATGTAAATGCAGGGCGATAAGAGCCGAAGTCGAACTCTGGTCGAAGGGTCTTCGATGAACGATTTCAGAGGCTGAAAGGAGAGAGATGTGTCAATGGGCGATTGTTCTTTTTTCCCAAGGAGGAGGAGGAAAAGGAAAAGGAAAAATGGGAACTTTTGTGGGGAGGCAGAGACCAGAGAGCCAGAGACGTAACGCTACTCAAACAAAAACACACGTAGGTAGAGAATCTAGACAGAAAGAGGGAGGGAGGGAGGGAAGGTGATGTGGAGATGAAGAGGGTGATTCGCCTTACGTGAAGGGGAAGGTTATAACTTATATGTAGGATTTTGGATTTGCGAGTTGCGACCGAGTGAGGCTGAATCGCTATCCGTCCGGTCCGGTTCATCCTTATCACGTTTCCCAATATTCATGGGTTCTCTTTTCTCTCTCTCTCTCTCTCTCTCTCTCTCTCTCTCTCGAGATCGATCCCTATCTAATTGGAAAAAAAAAAAAAGGGGGGGGGGGGGGGGCGGGCCTAAAGTGATAAGATACATTAGAATCAATTTATTAAATAGAGGGACACTCTTTTATTGAATATTGAACATGAACCGACGTTGCCACACCACCGCCTTCTTCAAGGCCTCCTCCAACATCTGCGGGATCCGGATCCCTTTGACAATATTAGGAGTGACATGATCGATTCACATCATTTTTTTTTTTAATTTTAAAATTTTTCGACAAAAAAATTCCACAATTTTAAAAAGTGATGTGGATCAATCCGGGCCCGTCCATTCTAAAATGGAATGCCCGTATCCCATCATGTCACCCCTACCATAAATCCGCATCCCATTGACTCCCAAGCATCCCGCCTGTCCGCCATGGACATCCGGCGCCTTATTCACTATCGTCGCTTTGTCTTTGATAATAGCCATTCCATCCTCGAAACTCGGAGTAGAAACTCGGAGTAGAAACTCCAATTCCGGAGAAGCAAAATCACCCAAATTGAAGTAGAAAAAGGCCTCCATCGCAAGTTGCGGCTACTAAATTTTGCCCCCTGACAAAAAAAAAAAATTGCCCAAAAACCCTCGGTTGTGAGGCTAAGGTCTAAGGAAGAGGCTAAATTTATTCCCAAAAACCCTCGGGTTTGAAGAAGAGGTTGAACATGGGGCAATAAGGCGTTAAACGACGTCGTTTGGGTCTGATCGAAAAAAAAATTAGAATATTGCCACGTTAGAATATTAATGAGCCGGCTTGGAATTGATAAAAGTGGCTTATATTTCGCGTGAAGCAAATGAAGCAGCCAACTGGGTTGAAAAATCTCACCGAAAGGGTTTATTTTCCTCTAATTACCCTCAACCCCTTTGGAAGGTTTTGTGTAGTGATTTTAAGACTACTAGTTGTTGTAACTTTCATTCGGTTTAATGAAATTAGTAGCTCTATTTCGATAAAAAAAATATATTAACAGGAATTACAATCGAACCACCCAGATTTTTTTTACATTACTGCACGAAAATTAAAGTTGCAATAATAAAAAATTAAAGGTTGCTTTTTTTATTTAATTGCTAGCAGCTTCAAGCTATTTTCCAGAAAAGTAAAATGAACCTCTACGAGTTCGACGTGAGACGGTTTTAGCGGACTCAGCAACCGGTGGGTGGAAGATCAGTCCGCTCCTTCGCGGAGCCCGCCCCGCCAGACTTCTTAGAAACCCGACTGCCAAAGGCCATAAACCCTAGCGCGTGGCCGCCGACCGCGGCGAGGAAGACGCCGCCGTTGAACGACATGACGGCGAGCATCACCATGTAGTTCAGCCCGCACCGCACCGTGTAGAGAGCCGTCCGAAAGATGCCCGTGGCAAGGCCACAGCCCGAACCCGCTCGCCCGACTAGCTTGCAGCAAGAGAGGAGCTCCACGAGCGCAGCCATGGCGAAGACGACGGCGAGAGAGACGGCGTACATCTTGGGGTCGGTGCCCGGCCACCGGTCGAAGAGGACCTCCGCGTTGTGGCCCCAGAAGAAGGTCATGTGCATCATCCCCATCTTCCTACGGGGGTGCATGCACGTGCAGTTCCCGCTGAAGCGGTACTGCGGCAGCGGAGTGGACATTATCTCCGGCATCGCGACGCTACGGCGTGCTCCGAAGTGCGGATTTTATATTGGATCAGTCGAAACGAACTGAGGATTTTGCAGCTGGTAAAAATTGTTAGATGATGCCGAAGATATAGGCAAAAAATCAGGGTTTAAACCCACTTCAATGCTATGCACCAGCGAAAAATGCTTATCGTATTGTTGATTTAACTCTGACATAAGAAGTTTATCCTTTCAAAGAGGTCGATCATGTCCAAACTTCGAATCTTAAAACCAGAGATAAGTTCTTCAAGTATTAATTACCACATGTCCCTTTTCCATAGCAAAAAGCAAATTAGGGCATCATTATTTATTAAGACATATAATGTTGCCTAGAATATTTCTTAACAGCAAATTCGAACTTTTTGACGGATGGATCTCCATGGATGCTATATCCATTGATCTAGAAAGCATGATCTCATAGTTATAACATTATTAGTATGAGGATTGAGAGAGGTAATGCAAAGCTAATAGATATTGCTTTAAAGGAAACTCAAGATCTGAGGAAGTATTTCGAAGTGCAATGATCGGATCATCAGGCGATACTTTTAAAATAATATATTTGAGATATTATATTATCACAACGACTAGCAAATCAAGCTAGATTCATTATTCAAGATTATCAATCACGAAGATCATTCAAGAGCATGGATTATGTGATTTAGGAGTCCTATCTATAAAAAGGACGTCCATCCATTGTAATCAGACAGACTTCAGACTTTCATTAATCGAATTCAGAGTATTCTGAGGAATTGATTTCCTGTTTATCGCTACCCTGCATCATTTGGTATCGAGCGAGGTTTCTCCTAGCGATGATGTCTCATAATATGAATCGATATACTTCCGTAGCTGAGGACCATCTTGGTGAGGCTATTACATGGAAGGTGTTTACTTAGTTTGCCGAGGAAACTTGACGAGCTCTACCAGACCGCCGACGGACGATGCAAGACTTGCTTGCCGCTACCCAACGGTTGTCTGTAAACCCAAGTCACACACCTGGCGTTCATCCAACCGAGCGAATTCCTGTCGTTCGTGATCCCAAAGTAGCTATGGATCATGGGGCAAATCACCGACGTCACCGACAAAGGCAACAAGCCTATGTCGAGGATTTTGAAGAAGATTTCCAGGACATGCCTATTCGAGGAGGTTGCAGAAATGGTGGATTCCAGTATGAGTATGTTCGTGGAGGTCGACGATATGTAGGATACCGACGATATCCTAAACAATATCAATTGAATGTTGATCTCTCTGCCTTCAATGGCAATTCGGATATCGAAGACTTTCTGGAGTGGCTCTGGGAGGTTGAGGAGTTCTTTGAATCCATGGAGATCGATGAGGAAGACCAAGTAAAATTCGTGGCGAAAAAGTTGAGGCGCAATGCTTTAACCTGGTGGGAGCAGACGCAAATATCCCGACGCCGACAAGGAAAAACGCCCATCCAAACGTGGAGACGGATGAAACGAATGTTAAAGGTTTCTATTTCTTCCACCTGACTATGAACAAAACTAGTTAAATTCAAACCACTCGCTAGATTTTTTGTGCCCTTCTTTTAGCCAATTTCCTGCCATGGCCTCCGAAGCTCCCATCGAGGGCAAGAACCAGTTTTTCGAGAAATTAGAGGAGGAACTGAGGGTGGAAGAAGAGGCAAAGCAAAAAGACCTGGAGATCATTCTCGAAGCCGAGACTTCCGTTGAGGAAGCAGCCGAGCAAGATGGGGATGATGTCCAAGAAGTTAAGAAAGGTGATGAGAGTCCAAAAGAAAGTTTAAATCTAGCAAAAAATATGGACTATGTTGATTTTGTTGAGGAGGATTCTTTAGGTGATGGAAAGTCAGATGCCTTGTGATGGTTTTTGAATTGAGTAAGCTACCGTCCCTTGCTGCACTGCACAATTGGGTATCTAAGAATGATATTTGGAATTTTGAGATATTTAATGATGTTCAACCGTTGGTTCAATCAGTTTTGGATGGATTTAACGTATCAATATTCGCTTACGGACAAGATAATCCAGGAAAGACGCACGCCATGGAAGGATCTAGCCATGATCTTGGTCTATATGCTCGTTGTTTTGAGTTCTTCAATTTAGCGGATTCAGATGCAATTGCCACATCTAGATATGATTTTTCTATCACAGTTTTGAAACTCTACAATGAACAGAAAAACATCGAAAATCCATTGGATTCTTTGAAATTTCATAAAAGAGGCCGGATGAGGAGCAAGAAGAGGAAGAGAAACTGGAAGTACAGGAGAAAGCGGATCCAGACACGACAAACTCGAGGACGAGTTCTTCTGAAGAAGAGTAGAAATGATGTAGGACAACTAGCGTGTAGTTACCTGGAGAAACGTGATCGAGTCATTTAGATATCTTTTCGGATAATTTTTTCTATTTTAGAAAATTAAGTTATATCTTTAATCGTAATATTTGATTAGAATTCCGTTTGATTAGATTAGATTTGATTCTTAATATTTCATTTAGGGTTATCTTTAGGGTATCTTTAAGTTATCTTTATGAAATCTGGAGTCCTATTTATATAAAGGACGTCTGTCTTTGTAATAATCACGTTATCATTCAATCAAATTCGACTATTCCTTTGGGATTGTTTTCCAAGTTCTCTTCTCTCTGCGTCATTATGGGAGACAAGGATGGCTTACCATGTGAAGAACTCTATCTTTGAAAACTCAACTCATGACTGTATGGGCGATTTGATCAAAAGGGAGATTCTTCTTTTCAATATTCTCAAAGGCTATGAAATCATTTGTATGAAAGTTTGAAGAGTGATCCAAACAACGGCTAATTTGAAGGTGGAGTAGTAAAAGAAGAGCGAGAGAAAAAGAGATAGAGCTGAGTCCATAATTCCAAGTTCAAGAGAGTTTCAATATCCTTCATATAGTGTTGATCCAAACACTGCATTCTTAAAGATTTACACCCAAGTGAAATTTTCCTTTGTCTTTCGATCTTATGTGCTTCATGTTCAATTCTTCAACCTTCTCGCTTTCAATGTCATTCGTTTTCTTGATTGGAATTAGCCAACAACATTGGTTATCCTCCTCATCAGGATTCTTTAACTCATTCAATAGTGGACTTGCACTAGAAGCATCAAACTGGAAAATGACGGCACATAAACTTTCGGCTTTCCGGTGGAAATAACTTAATTTCGTGTAATTAACATGATGCTCGAAAACCCAACAAGAAATTAGAGAATCTTGTGAAAGACCCTTTAATAATTTCACGATTAGTGGTGCCCAATTTAATTATATTTGCATTAACAAACCACATACTTTGATGTCGTAACTCAATTTGAGCTCAAGCGAAGATTTTAATTAATCGGCTTCAATTGACATGCGAAAGATGATAAAGAAAATCGATCGACAACGATAACGACATTCAATAAGAACGGACATGATCAACTGCACCATATGGCGCAGGACGTGTGTCCTTCTTGTTCACTAGGTTCACATGTTGCGGTAATTCGAACGGAGGTCACGCGGGCTAGCTAGTTTGAACATTTATCACTAGTTTGAGTTTGGTGCGGTTTTATTTTAGGCGCAGTAGTTTCCGCATCTCTCCACAAGCAAAAACGCCGAAGGAATAATGTAGATGGACCTTCTGAAGTGCTTATAAACCAATTCCCCATCCAATTAGAAATGGTACATCATATATACGTCGGCATATAATTGCAAAATCTTACATTTCTTTTTTTTTTTCGCTAATTGTATCGAATTTGCATGTCTACATATCTTGAAGATGTTATTTATTTGATAGCAAGTGTCCTTGCACCAAGTGATATAGATATGACACAGTTTAGCTCATAGCGATGTCAATGTTACATCATTTACTTCATGGTACACTCGGTCACGATTCTAGGTAGTTCCAACTTCCCACGAGCAAGATAATTTAATGCGAGCGAAGCACTTTTCCCACTGACCCTTCTTTCATTGCTCTTTCCACTTTCTCCGGCATTGGCTCAAGCCACGATTAACAGGGATGCAGTTATTAAACTTTGGTCCAATGTTACAACGTGAGCTTTCAAATATTATCTTATAAATTAAAGATTATATCGAACATTTACTATTAGATTAGAGACAATGTTGGACAAATTAAAAGTCTACATATGATATTGCACGTTGGACCAAAGTTCAAGGACTATATTGCGCAAATTAAAAGTTCAAGGGCCTCATTACACATTGCACTAAAGTTCAAGAACCATTCGTCTTATTAACCTTTGATAATATCATATTTTCATTTCAAGTAAGATTGAAGTTCCACGTGAGATTAAAAACCTTTGAATATTTTTTGTTACACTTGTCAAGAGAGATGATTCAATCCATCAAAATGCCAACGATTAGTGCTCATCTGGGAACTTGTACGACCTCCTGAGGGTATCTCGATCTTCCCATGATAATTAGGGGTGGTTGGTTCAAGATTCGGTTTGGTTCCTTTCAAGAACCGAGAACCGAACCGGTAGTCTCGGTTTTCATTTTTTCGGAACTGTGAACTGGACCGTCGGTACGGTCCGGTTCCCGAGCGATTTCAAGGAACTAGTAACATGTAGCTTCTCTCGAAAATGTCGTGTGAAACTATTCTTTCTATGAGTTCATTCAGCTAGTTCCTTGGAACTGGTATCTACTGTAGTGTGAATAAGCCTTACAATCTACTGTAGGACTATCCCTAAACAGATTAAGACCTTGGCTTTAGTCAATAAGCCATACTATCTACTGTAGAACTGGTATGTAACTGCTAATTTGTGAAGTGATGCATGCCCTAGATATCTACATTGACCTAAAAAGAACTGCTAATGTGTTGCGAGTTCTTTGATTTCTGGGAAGCCATAGGAGTTGATGTGGATGATCCTTTTCGAGTGTTGGAAGGTTCTGCAAACTTTTCCACTTTTACAGAACAGAACGTTGGTGGTCGAAGTTCGATTCCTCAGCTGAGCACTTGTGATTTAAGTGGGGGGCCATGGCGGTGGGTTGCTGTGCTAGTCTCCCCCGATAAATAGTCGAGGTGCGTGCAAACTGACTCGGACACCTCGATTATAAAAAAAAGAAAAAGAAAAAAAAACATTGGTGGTCGAAACCCACAAAAAAAAAACGTTGGTGGTCGAAGTATACACAGTTCTCTTTTTCCATGGTTTAATTTATCGACAGCATCTTCCTTGATCTGATGTTTCAATAAGGCTTATTGACTAAAGCCACCGCGTGTGAAACTATCCCTTTTGTGAGTTCATTCACTTCACAAACCGTGGACCGGACCAGAACCGATCTTAATCTATTTGGGTTTAATTTTTTTTTTAAAAAAAATCAACCGAGAACTGAACCGCCACCCCTAGAATGGGGAACAGGATCGCCGGTCCCGGTCCGAGTGGTCCAATTTGCTCTCCCCTAATGATAACAAGGCTTAATTCCTAGGGTATCTTGATCTTCCCATGGCAACATATCTTAATTCCTATACAAAGTGTCGTAACATTTATGATAGAATACTTACATATTGAACTATGCTTTTATCTAAAAACTTAAAATTTTACTACATTTACTGTGATCCACAAATCCCACATGGTATCGAAGTAGGAGAGGAAAAATTGTCTAAAAAGTCCTAAACTTTTTAAGTTTGTCAATTCAATCATAAACCTTTTCTCTTTGTGTCGATTCAATCCAATTCGCGGAAGTCGCTGACATGGGCGCTGGCCGACATATGTGGCACCACCGGCGACAATATTTAAATTTTTTTAAAAAAATTTATTTAAAAAGTATTTTTTTTTTTTTGCCTTGAGGCTGGCACCCCACCGAATTAGGTCCGACAGGAGTAACCGGCCCCTGGGCAAGGACCAACGGGATTCGCCGACCCGGCGACCCCTAGGCGAGAGCCGGCAACCAGCCAACAGGCTCTCGCCCAGGGGCCGGCAAGTTGCCGGCCCTAATCTTGCTGATGTCACCGGACATGGAGCGAACAAACCAAAAAATGAAAAATAACAAAAAAAAATTAGATTTTTTCAAATAAACATATTTAAAAATTATTCACGTCAGCGCTGGCAGTGCCATGTAGGACTGTCGCTATCCACGTCAGCGATTTCCGACGAATAGGACTGAATCAGCACAAAGTGAAAAGGTTTAAAACTGAATTGACGAATTTAAAAGGTTTAGTACTGATTGGCAAAAGTGTGAAAGATGTAGGACTTTTTCGACAATTTTCCTAAGTAGGAGATCATGAGTTCAAATCTTTTCAAGTCCTAGTACTAGGCAAAAAGATTAATTAGCAATTGGTTGTGAATGTGATCCCACAAAATTTTATAATTTTAAGAAAAGACACGGATTTTTTTTTATTAGCAATTGAAATTCACTATTTTGTGACCGAACGGCAACCAACCCCGACAGAGGGGGAGGCTCTTTGTCCCATGTGATTAAAGATTCACGTGCAAACCTAGCCTCTGGCGTAATGATTTTGTCCTAACCCCAACTGGCCAAACACACTCCACTGCAGTCCTCATTCTGGTTGAAGTTTCATTAATGGTAGGAGACTCCATTGCAGTCCTCATTCTGTTGAAGTTTCATTAATGGCAGGAGGATCCTCCTGTCATGGTGATCATTCATTGTGGGTTCATACGTTAGTTCAGTGACAGCAGAAGCGTCCTTGAAGAAGGCATGCCCTTCATTGTTTCCTCGTGGAGACGTTTCATTAACTGCGATTCCGAACCACTTCCAACACTCGCGCTCTTATTCAACCTCCAGTTTTCAACCCCATCAATCCTTAAGTTAAAATACAGTACAACTACGACAAAATACGCATTGCGTATCGACGAAGCATGACCTTCCCCATTTTTTTTTTATAATTAATGGTGGAGTATTGATTTGGATCGACTAAGCGAGGGTCCCAGCTCTTATCTTGAGAAAACACTGCATATCAATGTAAAACTACAAGCAGAACGAATGCAGCAGCAGATCAGCTTTCTTCTTCTCAATTGTATCCGACAATCATGTCGTAAAACAATCATAAAGCCGCTACGTATACGTGGTATTTCATACATGTAAATAATTATTTTCCCGCACTTTGAGAAAGCTTATAGCTTTTACAACCGAATTCAGCAAGCAGATGACAAGAGGACTTCTTATCCCCTTCCTTGTTTTCATTGCCAAAAGAATCATATGTAAAATCAGCCTGGGAATTGTTCATCCTAGATGATTCTTGAAAACCGAGAGATACTGACAACTACCCTTGGCGGAACTGGAAAAATCGCCTCTTTCTTTGGCGCCGAGGATTTATCTGACCTGGTTATTCGAGTTTGTTTTGGAAAAATCAGCAGCAGCACTACAGACAGAAACAAGGCAAGCCATCCCAAGTACATGCGGCCAGCTTCTTGTCCCAGCAGCAACAGCTGCCCCAGCCACAGCTCCCGCAACCAGGCCATTTACCTGTAGGACGAGAACGAGAGGTCAAGATAATTACAATCTGACATTGAGCTCCTTCTGCAAATAAAAGAAAGGAATTAACCATCACCAATTTCAATGGGCAACAATAAGCTTACTTGTCCCAAGACGCTTTTTAAAGCAGAGACACGTAACCCATTGAATGTCATCGTGCCGCATGTGATCCTATAACCTTCTCTATCACTTTTACGACTACAGTTAGCCTAAAAACCAATCTGGCTTGAATTAGCAGCAACATAGTCGCAAAAGCAGATGATATCTTCCACCATGATATTAGTATGAGAATTTTTCGTGTGATCCTCTTATCAAATCATACACTATAAAAATCTTGTACATCTGAAAGAACAAAAGCAGCAGATGTCTCTTGTCGAAAGAACACAATGATATGGGAAATCCAGGGCATCTTTGCCCCTCTCGCAGTCCAAAGCTACTCCCAAGCAAAAGTTGCCAGGGCATCTTTGCCCCTCTCGCATTCCAAAGCTATTCCCAAGCAAAAGATAAAGAGGGGACCCAAAAATGCATATGCAAAGAGGCGAGACAATTAAAAGGTTCAACAGGGGAAAAATGTATGAACACCTACTTTACACATTGTGCTATCTCAATATACGACTGGCAAGAAGTAAAAACTTGGGTGCAACATGATATTGTCATGTTTCTGCTTAAAATTTTCCTACTAGGATACATTTTCCAAAAGGAAACCAAGAAAATACCCAGTTTTAAATGGAAAAGCTAGCAGCATGCCTCGTTTGGCATGGCGAGAAACTAAGAACTAATAGCTGAATTGCAGCTGAAGCTAGATCAGAAAAAAAAAATTGGCTGCTAAGGCCACTATAAAGGTAAGTTTGGAAATACTTTGCATAGCAAGACTTTGAGTGAAGAAGCTAGGTAACTGCTTCAAGCTTGGAGCTTAGAAAAGGCAGGATTTCAGTTCAGAGAACTGCAAAATAATTTTACCAAACACCACAATTTTCGGTCGAAGAACTTTAGAAGTGCAAAAGTGTCAACTTTTCCCAAACTCACCCTATGACTCATGCCAATATCTGTTAGCCATTTCTGGGGGAAAGGAGCTTGTTCTAGTCATGACAAAGCCGTCAATCAATCAACTTTGACTTCATAAGGGGCGGAAATATCATGACCTCCGGCCATTGATGTTAGATATTTAAACCCCTTGTCAATGAAATTGACAAATACTTCATATTCAGGCATTTCGTGAGTGCAGTTGACACTGAATGCACACCCTAAAGTGCTAAAGGTTGTCTACAGGAATATGAATGGTCAAATGCATGTAAATACCAACAGAACTTAAGTCGTCGTCGTGACTGTGTAGTTTCTTCAATTTTAAGATCAACTCCAAAACAAGAAAACATGTTGCTATGATACTAACCCAGTCATCCCTCCTTCGGTATCTCTGTATTCCACAACGTGTTGCCGTAAAAACTCCAGCAACCAGTCCTAACAAACAAGATTACAGGCATAAGGATGAGAAAAATCGAATCTTTTATTCACGGAATCAAAAGAAAATCTCAAAATGAGAAGCAGGTCGAATCATGGTCATTAAACTGAAAAAGGAAGTCCGGCTGCTCAAAAGTATATGAGCAAGATCAAAGTCAATTACCAAGGACAAGGAAAGATAAAGCTAGACACATGAGAGAATGAATAAGCTAAAGCAGGCATCTGATCAATTTAACTCAGGAGGCATCCCTCAAGTTCTGCAGGGTATAAGGAAAAAAAAAAAGGCACGCTTCACCATTCTTCACTAGTCTGCAAGGCACTTTTTTCAGGCGAAGAGACATATAAATTCAAAGCGAGCCCCATTGTACAAATTCGTTCATTTTGAGGTATCCTAAGATGACATATCCAAGTATAACACTACGGAACAGTAGACAGTGATCACGCCATCTGCATATGTCCTCATGTGACGCAATCACATTGCCGGTAAGGATGTAGAAATTATGAAGAGGAAAATTTTGCCACTAAACAATACTGAATGCCACAAGAGCTTGCAGAAGACAGAAACAATTCTCCTCTTCCCATTCACGGAGGAGCAAAACAAATGTCAGAACCAATCAGCGATTTCATTCATTCAATTCATAAAGAGAGCGCGATGCTTGTGCCTGTCCAAAATGCAGTCTCGGGGAATTTTACCGCATTGGAAGCTGAACTTGCCGACCGATTTCGCCTGCCAATCCAATTGACGCAATTGCATAAATAACCATTGAGCGAAAAGCGATCCAACACAGTACAATAAACGATGTTAAATCAACTTCCATACCACAAAGTAAGCGCGAGGTTTCCCAGAAAGGCCTGCACAAGATTACCAGAGAAAGTGAGAGAAGCACACGGAATGGCGAAAAGATGAAATTTTGAGGGCTGCAACATAATGGGCTCCCGATTGAAGCCACATATACCCATTTTCCGAGCGTCGTAAGGACCTATGCATAATCCCCAGATCGCGCCTGCCTGAAAAGAGACACGAGAAGACATTCGGAATCAGAACTTCTTGTCCTCTTTTCCAAACCAACGAATAGAGTTGTCTCTAATCCTAACCTTGCTCGTCAAGTGCTGTTCGCAGGAAAGGGAAAAAGAAGAGCGATCGAGAGAGTAGGAAAAAACTCACCGTGCCGACGCGGAGGATGGAATCCACGGCGAGGGAAGAGCAGGGAACGACGTCGCTGAGCTCGTCCTTCATCTCTCATTTTCTTCGGCGTTGTGATTCAGCAAAAGCGACATGGGAGTCGGCGCATACAGAGCGAAGTCACAGAGAGCTTAGGTTCTAACCGGGAAGCAACAGGCTAACAGCAAGTATGTAAGACGACCACCACCACCACCACCACAACTCGCCGCCGAGAGAAGACCCGGACGGAATTCACGAGGACCAGTCTGGGTCTTCGGTTTGGGCTTACGGGTATTTTCTTTTGTCTGTCGTCTTTATATGTCTAGAGGAATTCGTTTTTGCATCCTATGGACCTATACCTAGGAGGTGCATGACAACACTTCAAAACTGTTTTTGGAATAAAAACTTATTTTTGAAATAGATTTGAAACAAAAATTCATTTGATAACACAATTCTAAAAAATTATTTCTAGAACAACTTTGAGAAACATAAATAAATTTGAAACAAAAATGAAAAATAAAAAAAAATTACTTCTCCAAGAAATAGAAATAGAAATTTTCATCAACGACCAACCTCGCCATTCGCACCCTCCCCCCGCCCCCCCGGCCTATCGCCGACCGTCAATCGATGGTCGTCGGTCGCCCGCCGATATCGTAGGCCGGTAGCCACCGGTCGTAAGTTGCCGGCCGCCGCCTTTCACTGTCCCATCAAACAAAATTTTATTTTAGAATCAGAAATTTTATGCCGTTATCAAACACATTCTAATCCTTATATTATTTTCCGACCATAGATTAATAACATTTTTGGTCCACTTGCTTTTAGAGATGTCCAATTTCAATCCTAGGCTTTTTGTCATTATGAGCCAACGAATCCTTGCACAAAACAAGGACTGAAACAACTAATGCTCGAAGTTACAGATGGCCAAACGAAACTAATCCTTTCATTATTCTTCCACAAAAATTGAAAAAACGTTCATAACATTTATTTCAAACCTAGTGATGATAACTTAATAAAGACAAATCATTGATGGATGATGCCTGCCGGTACAAGTTGGTCCAATTAGAATCTTGTTGGTATTAATTCCACCTTCTGCAAAGAAGGCATCCTCATTTCCAGTTGAAGCCTATCTTAATTAGAACTCCTCTTAAGACAGGCTTTTGAGTTGACAATGTCAAAATAATTTGAAACCTACTTGGAATTTTTTTTATTATTATCGCATTGTCATTCTTCAAAATTCAGCAGAAAAAACAAAATGTAACCAAAGAAAAGCATAACAAACAGAACGTCAAAGTTTATGAAGCAATATAAACAAAAAGCTGAGAGTAAAGTTTACATCACCTCGTCGCTTATCAGCATGGCGAGGGACCTCAACATAGGAAGGTGGTTGTCATTAATACAGCATAACCATAATCGCCAGCCCCGTATGGGCTGGTGAGTGAGGATTAGCTGTCCAAATCAGAGTTTGTGATTCATGTCGAGTAATCATATTTGTTCGATTGTAGATGGCCCATATCCAGAGCGAGCCCCTCGTCGCCGTCGTGAGACAGAGCGACCACTCGGGACCATTGCAAGTCGTTTTTGCAACCAATGGGCAAGCGTTTCGAGTTCGTAACGTCCTCGAACCATTCGATTCTGTGTAATGCGCAGCGCCCCGTTTCGGATTTCCAAAACGGATCTGCAAACCGAATTTACGATGCCTACTACGTGATACTGCATCTTGAGTTCTGGAATTATTGATGCGCCGGCGTACGACGCAGGTTATCAACAAGACTTGAGTACTCCCTGAATCGCTCAGGCATCCACATCTCCCCAGAGCACCACCACGGTAACGTTTAGCGGGTGCCTCGGCACGGCGAGACCCACAAAGCGACTCTCCTAGATTCATCGGTAAACCTAAGTTTTCGCTTTTGTTTGGAATAGTATTGCAGCTCCTAGCATGGAAAAAGGGATACCTCATCTCTTCCAATTCAAGCCCCTGAGCAGGTTACATTACAAGTCTTAATGACAGAACAGTTGCAGTCTCGAAATCCATATTATGATCATCTTCCTTTGTAATAACGTGAAGTGAAGATTTTATTATTCAGCAAAGGCTAATAAATAGACAGATCTTGAAATGAAGCACAGATGTTTTTCACAGTATTGATCTATAAACTGGGAAAGATAAGAAAAGCAGAGCAGAACCAGGAGCTCTGTTTCTGCTCTGCCGGCACAAAATGAAAGACACGGACATATAGGAAATTTTCGGGCTCAAGCCGGCCATCTATTAAAGGGAAATGATTTCATGTTTCCACCAGTTTATTTGCAGCAAGAACACAACAACAACAACCACCACCACCACCTATCTCGTAGAAGCCTACTAAAAAACATCTAAGAGCTACAGGTCGCATTAGCGATGGCATAAAAACTTTTTCATCCCCTAGCAGATCATTATCTCAACCTCCACGACGCTTTCTCTGCTCAAACAAGAGCACCACTGCAAACCGGAGCCCCCTGTTTTACTGGCGAACTGTACTTCTTGGTGATGTATCTGAAAGTAACCCAGTAATTGAACAATTTCAGTAAGACGGTAAGTGTAAAGTTACGACCTTTCGATCATAAGTTTCCCTTCCCAGAAGCATTAAAAAATGGCAGGTTCAAGATCTATAGCCCGACTCAGTCTAGACTAGAATTGAGATCTTCCAAGATTGTTACCTGAAGAAATCCCTCCACAACAACTCATACATCAACCAGTTAGATCCAGTGCTAGATGAGCCACCATCGTCGTTCTTGGAGGAAGCAGAGATTACACTGTCAATCAAGTGATTCAATTGCAATGAGTACTCATCATATCATATTAATCCGTCCTAAGACAGCCAAACGAGACAAAAATTTAACCCGGTTAGACGCTTACTTGGATGCGGTTTTCTTTAGCTCCTCAAACATGGCGCGCGGAGAGATACATCCATTGGTCAGCCATGGCGAGATCTTGCAAGAAAAGTTGGCTCCATAGATGTTATCATTGTTAGTCCCCTTGTTTGGCTGTGCTTGGCACTCGGCGGCGAATTTTTTGAGCCTCTGAAGAGCTTCAGTCTCGCCTCCTACCATAGAAGGCGCCTTACCATCCTGCATACATGTATATGGCTACGATCACGCTGATACCCAAGAAACCAAAATCAAATATAACCGATTCGCTCTAGCAATTACCAAATGATTCATAAAATACTAATACCAAAGTTCAGAGATTGAACAATAAAAAACTAATAGACACTATAGTTAAGCTTCTCTCTTGTCGTCGCATCCATTTCGGTTACATCTTTCCTCAAGGTAGACGTTCGCAAGATCACATAAGAAAAGACAAAATGCTCAAGCTCGAATTATATAATCATACAAAGCAACGTCCAGAAGATCCAACCAAATTTTGCACCCGAGGCATCTACTTCACCAGTGACACATTACCAGCTGCGACCTGTACAAACTAAGCATCTCAAAGACAGAATCTACTCAAGTGGACAATGCAATGGACTGCTCAAGGAACCGTACACTATGCTATGCAGAGGCCCTCTCAACGAACCTGTCAACTTTTCTTCTAATCGTACATGAATTACCGAAATGAGATCGATTTCGCCAGGCAAAAGAGACAAACCTGAGCCATGGAGGCACTAGGATTCACACCCAAGTCCGTCAAGGAAGGCATCTCTCCGGGCTCCACGTCGCCCCTCTTGGGTAATCCCTTCAGCTGGTCCAACGCAGCCATCGTCTTCCTCACCTCCAACCCCTGCACTCTCTCCCTGAAACCGCCGTAATTCGTCGGCATGTCCTCCACCTTGAACGGCAGGTCGTCGACGTGGAACAGCGTGCTCCCCCAGAAGTACTTGACCTCCACCCCTTCCTCCTTCATTGCGGCCTCGATCCGTTCCTCCGACTTCACCTCATCCCGCGACACCTCGCGGTGGGCATAAACAGCCTCGGCCCCGACTGCCTTGGCCATCTCGGCGAGCACCTCCTCGGGGCGACCCACCCTGACCACGAGGTCCGAGCCGCGGTCCCGCAGGCTGCGGCGGAGGTCGGAGACGGACTCGAGGAGGAAGGAGGCGCGGTAGGGGCCGGTCTTATCGAAGCCGGACGTGGACTTGCCGTAGTCGCGGGGGTCGAAGCAGTAGACGTTGAGGACGGACATGGACTCATTGTGGGCGGCGTTGAGGCACTCGTTGTCGTGGACGCGGAGGTCGCTGCGGAACCAGACCACGGAGGCGCGGCGGAGGCCGGCGGCGCCGGATGGGTCGAGGGGGCGGTGGGGGCCGAGGGTGAGGGGGCTCTGGAGGGGGTTGGCGGAGATGGTGGACTTGAAGGAGATCTTGGGAGGAGAGACGGTGCAGGCGGAGAGGGAGAGGTGGGCAAGGGAGGAGGCCTGGGTGGGGACTCGGGCATTGGCGGGCTGGGCGGCCGCGAACAAAGACGCGATCTTGGGCTGCTGGAAGAAATGGGTGGCGGGCTGGACGGCGGCGAAGAGGGAGAGGGAGGCAGTGGCGAAGGGAGGAGGAGGGGCGGCGGCGGGGACGACGACAAGCTGGTTGGTGTGCTCCTCGGGGGCGGCGTTATCTTGGGATTTCTCGGCGAATTGGTGGTGGGAGTCCATGGCTGGAGTGTCACCGAGGAAGGAGATGAGAATGGGAGCGAAATTTGAGGATGGGAAAGGAGGAGGAGTAGGTGAGAGATGGGGGTGCGACGAGGTTGGGGTGGGAGGGATTTAATAGTGGTACTCCAAATCCTCTGTCCTTCTTCTACCTCCTCCGACCGATTGACCACCTAACACTTTTCTTTTTTTTTGCCAATCTAGCTTTGGGCTGCTGCTCCACCTTGCTGGTTGCTTCTAACTTTCAATGGCTGTGGTTTTCCTCGAGCCGTTGGGGGTGTTTTGGGGATTCTGCATGTTCTTCGGTTTGGTGGCATTGACCCGGTTTGGTGTTGTGCGTGAGCGTGAGCGTGAGCGTGTGCGTCGCACGTGGCTAATCACGAATTAATTATTGACAAGACAGAACAAAAAATCTATGCTTCGATTCATGAGAATATATTTCCCTTTTAAAATACGATGATAAATATAATCATTCAGTTCCAGAAAATCGATTCCGATTAAAGTAATTTTTTCTGATTCTTTTCCGAAACGAGTTGTAGAGAATTAGAACATATTTGATAACTGCCTAAAATTTCTATTTCGAAAAACTACATGTCTCTTCTTAATTTTTTTCATTTAAGTCAAACAACTATATAGTTACTTTGTAAAATTTCATTCTAAATTGAAGACTAATTTTCAATGCACACTAAAATTTTAAAATACATTATTTTTTTAAACATGTCATAAATGAAACATAAATTTTAATACATGATGTTTGAAGTTCGATTGAAGCATTGGATAATTCCCATATTAAGAACTCATTTGTTTCTTTAAATGTTGCTTTATCCAAAATACATACAAACATAGCAATCGAATAACCAAATTATCCACAAAAAATCAAATTATCCTCCTTGATACGAAGTACAAGTCATTCACTATCATTCTATAGCTTCCGTCCTAAATTCAAGTGAGTGTTTAGCTCTAGCTCCACATGCAAATGGTCACATTTTGTGACACACAGTTACGAGCATATATGTTATCATCCGCATGTTGGATGCCCTCATCTTTTGTGACATTTTTTTTTCAGAAGAGTTTAAACTATGAAATATAGGAAATTTAGGGCCAAATTTATAAAAATGAAGTCAAACTAGCCTATCTAAGCTTGTTCTATTTTTATGAATTTTCTAATTTTTTGTGATTTAAAAAAAATCCAATTTTTTTCGAAAATTTTTATTTTATTTTAATTTTTTTATTATTAGGTTGAGGGAAAAGTGACGAGAGAACTGAAGGGAAAAGTGAGACTTCATTTTGTTTTTTAATTCTCAAAAGTGATTCTTTTTTCCAGAACCAACTTTTTTTTGTTCTAGATTTTGCTCTAAAACCGATTATGATTCTCTAAAACTAATTATGGGAACAGAATCAAAATCAAAATCAAAATCATTTACGTTACCAAATAGGGTTTTCATTTTTTTTTTGTTCTACGGAACAGAATCAGAGAACTGGAATGGTTTTCATGCATGCCATATGTGTTTGGACAAGGGACCTCAAGGGTTATTCTCGGACCCTTGACAACAGACTCGAGACTAGAGGACGGAGACTGTAACACCCCCAGTCCGATGAGGGCGGGAAGTGGACACTAGGGCCAGAGGGCTCGGACAATGAGCGGCTCCTGGCAAGCTTCTAGGACGACGATGGGGGACAAGACTGGACCAAACCATGCATCGAAATAGGGGAGAATATGATGATCCAAGGAATGGTCCAAAAAGTCTCACATCGGATATGAGAGTGACCTTAGGATGCCTTATAAGGCTTGGGCACCCCTGCCCTTAGGGGTGTGCATGGCCCGGGCCGGTCAGATCCGGATATGGAACCGGGGACCGGACCAGTAGTCTTGGTCCCCATATTTTCGAGACCACGGACCGGACCAAGATCGGCGGTCCGAGCCGATCCTGGTCCAGGCCGATCCCGGTCCCGGCCCATTAGGACCGCTAATTCTAACTGCTTATAAAAATTACATGTTTCTTCAGTTGAGTTTTTATGCAACAGCAGGAATGCTAGAATTATTGTTATCCTTGTTAAGACAATCAAAACCTTATACCCTAACAGCTGCAAGTTTGACCCCAAACTTCATCCTCGCGCACCCTTTGCGTGTAGAAGCTGATGGAGATGGTAAACCTCATGGTGACATAGCTAGCAATGCCATAATTGGAGTAACCTTTTCATCCCTAAAGCGGGCATCCTGTACTAAAGGATTCTCGGCCCTTCTTGGTGGAGATCCAGCAAAAAATGGGGGCGTCGAAGCAACCGGCAGTGAAGATTGCGGCTCTAACTCATAATCCTCCTGCAATAAATTAATCCTCCTTTAATGCCATGGGCTAACGGAAAAGAACTGAATCTGAGGACTTAATGTTAATGCAGAAATGGACAAAAATCATTAGGTTAACTCTAGATGTAGATTAGTTTTTTTTTTTTAAATTGTCGGTTCGGTCCCAAACCATGGAACTCGGGGACCGGACCGCCTAGTCACCGGTTCTGTTTATTGGGACCGGGGACCGGACAGCCAACCTCAAGGACCGGACTAACCAGGCCGGGCCGGTCCCTGGCCGGGCCGGTCCCTGGCCGGTCCGGTCCAGTTTGCACACCCCTACCTACCCTATGTAGCACTGTTGACACCTAATTTTATTATGATTTTTTTATTATTTTATTTGATTTTATTTTATTTATTTGTCATTGCATAAAAATGAGAATTGGTCCTAATTCTCACCAAAAAGAATTTTCATTCATAACGTATTTGATCCCTTATTCATGCATTGCGTTCGCATAATTGAGTTGAATCGAGAATGAATGAGAGGTAGACGCAGTCCTGGCAAAGATAGGATCGACGCTCTCGGTAGAATTCGGATTTGCATTTTGCACCACGGGGCCGCTGAGTCGAACTTGAATATATGAAAAAATGGGATAAGCCATCGGGCAAGGGAAAGGACAAGCTCCTTTGGCAAAAGAAAAGCATTCATGCGCCACCGACAACAGGGATTGGGAGACAATTCAATAAAGGCGAAAGCTCGTGGGGGTGCAAGGATGAGCTGGTGGGGTTTCTTAAATGAGACAATGGGGAGTAAATAAATAAAAGGGAAGCCATTAGGGAATAAGATAGGAAAAAGAAAAAAAAGGGGGCAGGAGGTGCTCGTGAGGAATAAAAAAAGGGAGAGGCCCATCCGCAAAAGAAAAAGGGCAGGGGGAAGATCAGGAAGGTGGCGATCTTGTTCGAGAGAACTGGCAATCAGGGGCCGACCTCAACGAGCCACACGAGACGAGCTGTCGTCGAGCCACCAACTCCCGTCGTCCTCCTTATCCCGACTACCTACGTCGTCAACTCCTCAGGCCACCCCCCCTCTCCAACTATCCCCTCCATCACTTCAGCTGGACGCCACTCGAAAGAGCTGAAGCCTCGCAAGACCATTGTCCCTTGCTCTATTCAGCCGCGCCGCTCCTGCGCGAGCTTCTCCGCCGTGGCTCGTTCGTCATCAACCGCCTCTTCCAGCTTGCATCCAGACACCACCACGCCTCACCCGACCTTCTTGACTTACCGTCGTGTCACCAACAGTTCGCGTGCAGGAGGCCGACGTGACTCACGTCGCCGAGCTCCGTCTCCCATCACCTCCATCCGTAGGACCAACAACCACCATAACGAATCCTTGCAGCGGCCCAGGTCGTTCATGGTTAGAGATTCAGCTTGTTCGAGGGAATGCTGGACAACCTGGGCAGTCTCAGGCAACAACGGGCTTGCCAAGTTCGCGAACGAGGTGGTCCTCGTCATCGAAATAAGGCACTTCGCGACCGAGCTCTCTGTCCTCCATTGGCCACCTGAGCGGGTTTCGCTTTCGTCGTCTTCGACAAGCCCATCTCCATTCTCTTCGAGGCTGCTACCAGCCCTCACGGGCATTACCAGACCATTCACGGTCACCTTCGCCTTCTACCCCATAGTCTCGAGCTTCCCGACGTCGGACCCGAACTCGTTGCGGCCCCAACGAGCTCTGTTCGGCCGCGCAGGCCTGATATCCACCATTTGGAGCTATCCGGTTCTTGTCCGGATCGCCCTCAGCTTCTTGACACCTCGGGTTGCTATTCCGACGTTGAGTTGTCGCTGCTCGGTTGCTCAGAGTTGCTGTCCAGCCATTCGTGGCCGCTGTTTGGTGCCGGCGTGCACTGTCCGAGTTTCCTCAGCCCACTCGAAGTCGTTTGCGGTTTGACGATTGAGACCCGATGGAGCGTGTTGGTCGTCGACGGAACGAACGACTTCAAGCCGCATGCGGGGGAGGAGCCGTGTCATGAATAACGGGAGCCAAGTACTCGAGCTCGGTTCGGCTTTCATGGGGGAGGCGAACGTCCTACGTTGAAGACAATGAATAGTGAGGTAAGAATTATTTTCATGTTGGGTTGGGTTTGTAGATTATTTGGTCTTGTGGGCTAATTGGGCTTGCGTTGGTGTTAGTGGAAGGAAGGTTGGGCTTGCGTTGGTACTAGAGGAAGGAAGGTTGGGCTTAGGCAAATGGGTTTAGTAGGCCTAAAAGGAAAGAAAATGGGCTGGGGTTCCTTGTGTGCATTGGGCTTGATTCAAGTCCTCATTCCTAGTTTGGATTGGGCTCAGCAGCCTGATCCAGGCTCGGGCCCAATAGTCCCATCTGGATCTGACCACTTTAGTTAAGTAATGATTAAATAAAATAATAATAAAAAAAATTTCAAAAATTCAATAAAAAATAGAAAATCATAAAACTAAAAAAATTCGGAAAAATTCAGAGAAATTCCAAAAAAAATTTCAAAAATGGGAAATGGCCACAATCAACTGGCCATGGAGTATTTTGAGTACTTCGGAGTCCAAATCTTCCAAAAATGACGATTTTGCCCTTCGGGCTAATCGTCCCCCAAATCTTCCCATTTTATCCCTGGTCCCAAATCATTCATCATCTAAACCCTTATGACTGTACCCGGAAACCGTTGATTTGAATTGGTGTGCGTTAGTGTGATTTATTTATGTATTTGATTGCGCTTTCATTTAAATTGATTGTGGTTGATAGGAACAGTCTTCCAATTTGCATGAAACCCTGAATCAAACCTACCTCACCCAAGCTTGCGCCTGCATGAACTCTTAGTCAGGAAAATCACTCGCGTTAGGTACCGAAAGGGCGTTGGTAATGACACCAGCGTAACCAAGTCCCCGAACCCAAAATCTCTGGCTCCGCAGAACTGATCGATCTCTCCCAATCGGTCAGTAAGGTTTCCGGTCTACCCTCCAAGAAAGACCGGTGGCGACTCCAAATGCATGCACAATTTGCACATGCCACAACGACCACATTGAAGGTCGAAAGCGATCGACTCTTATCGTCAAATCCTTTGAAAAATACTCCCGCCGCGATTTGGTATGGGCCTGGGAGGGCTCGCGCCGATCCAAGACCCGCGATCGGTAATCCATTAGCCGCGTCCGCTTTCGGACGGGTCGCGACAAGCACCAACACCCCATAGGTGTCGGTGTCGGTGTCGGTGTCGGTGTCGGTGTCGGTGTCGGTGTCGAACGCGTGTCGGATACAGACACGTGTCCAACACACGGCGACACGCGTCCGACACGCGTTGACCGCGTGTCAGGATTTCGACACGCAGTGTGACATTTCGAATTCTGACCCTTTTCGAAGCTATTGGTTGGAAAGATATCGATCGGTGTATTTCAATTATATCTCGCTCGGAGCTGGCCACTCTCGAGTCGACTGACCGAAAGGGTAAGGCTAACGCAGAGTCAGTACGTGGACCAGGGAGACTCGAATGAGAAACGACACTTTGACCATAAGGATTGTCGAGTGGATATTTTGGGCCAACAGAGATCGATCTAAGAACGATCATGGAATGCCTTGCTAGTGTTATACGTTGGGACGCAGGTGATTCCGCCTAACCAATGTGTAATTTGCGAGAATTTCCTAAATCGAATTTCGACGATCAAGACCGCAAGAACTATCGATAAACCCTCACAATCACATGACAACCAAAGCCGCCACGACTTGAGAAAATCCTAAGGTCGATTCGCGTAGCGCTTGCAAGAGACACTTGTCAGTTTAAGATATTGACCTCGGGATTGGGTATCGGACATTAAGGAATTCCAACATTTGAAATACTTGGACGTCGCCTCATCGAGGGTCGTTAAGATTGGAAAAAAGTGAAACTTTGGACTGTAAGTGGAAAATACCCTTTTACCCCTAGGACAATACTCATTTCTTAAGATTAAGCCAAGGACACTCTAGTCATTTGCCTTCCTCCTCTTGTGACCGAAAATCAAAAGGCATTATAGTCATTTTGGCTTCAAGATTTTTATGAAGGAAAAGACAAGGCCAATAATGCTTATGTCTAATCTCACTTACCTAGCCTAAGCCTAGCCTAAACCCATCACATCTCTCTCTCTCTTCCATTTGGCTTGAAGGATAAGCCACCTGCTTCCTTTTTCTTCATTTTGGCCGAACACCCCAAGAGAACCACTTTCCCTCTCTCAAACTCTCTCTCGCTCGGCTCGCTAAAAAACCTGCACCGGTACCCTTTACTGTTCCGGCCATAACTTCTTCGTTCGTCATCGGATGGGGACGAACCATCCACTATTAGAAAGCTCTTTCTCTTGCTGTTCCAACAAGGCATTATGAACCCCATTTGACCCAGTTGTTTGTCCTGTATAGCCGTTTGAAGCAGCAAAGGTCGCTGCCCGGACCAGTCTGAACCCGAGGAGCATCCTAGGCCATTTGGGAGTTGGTTTTGGCTTGAATCTTCGGCAAGACACTCATTGAACCTAGTTAAGACATGTGGCAACATGTATTTGAAGTTTAGTTGGATTATTGAAGGATTTGATGGTTGAATCTCTGTGATTTTCCAAGGGACAGAATCTGATCGCTGTTGGTGGGTGAGGAACCGTGGTTTTTGTGGCTTTGCCTTGCTTGGAAATCGCCGGTAAGCCATCCTAAGAAGTAGTATTATGTGTTAACAAGATGTGTGTGAGCTAGAATGAAGTTTAGAAGGATTTAATGGCTGATTTCGCGTGGTGTTCCTCCGAGAACAGATTCTGGCCACTGCAACTAACCGGGGAAATCGTGACATTTGAGCATCGCCGGGGCCTTGTCTCGCTTGGATTCTCATTGGTAAGTTGCCATAGGACATGGTATCATGTGTAGGCAAGATGTATATAAGTTAGAATAGCGTTTAAACGATGTTTAATGGTTGATTTTGTGTGAAATCCCCCGAGGTCAGAAATTGTCCGGCGTGTACAAGCTTGACCAAGAGCTTTGGATAACCATTTGGTGAAGTTGGCTTGCTTGGATAGCTTGGTAAGCTATTCCTAAACCTTTATTAGGGAGTTAGGTTACTAATAGACGCCATTTTTTTTTTGAGAAATTAATGATTTATGAACCGGTTTAGATTGAGGAACTTCCAAACCCGATTCTGCCTTGTTTTGAATGAGAGGTGCTTGAACGATCTTAGCTTGAATTTATGAAAATCAAGGTCGATTTTTGAAGTCCTAACTTGATTGTGAGAGATGGTCAAACCTTTGTCATTTGTGGTGGAAGTTCCGTTCGAATTGAGCGCTTTTAAGTGACATGAGTTATAATTTGAGCCTCGACATGGTTGTGGAACGGAAATCTGAGATTAATTTTGAGCAAATGGCAAGTCTTGAATTGAATGAATGGTTGATTGACAATTGTGCCAAATCAAAGTTGTGCGTGTGTGGTACACTGTTATACTTTGCTTTAAAATGGATTTTCATTGAAAGAACTTGATTTCTGAGAATTTGTGAAATCGTGGAATGTGAAACGAGGCTGTGGGCCGGTCTACTTTTGATTGAACTTGAACTTGATTTCTAAGAAATCATGCTTTATTGAGTATGAAATGACGTTGTGAACCAATTTGCACTTGATTGAGTTTGTTGGAATTGAATGAAAACGCGAGGCCAATCCAATTGGGTGTTTGATCCCAACTTTTAATTTACGGGTGTTCGATCTCGTGTTTGGGTGTTTGATCCCAAGATATTGAGCTCAGAGACTTGTTCCCATTTTGGCCTGACGAGGTCATTGCGGCTAGAGAGTCATATAGTCGACCGAATCATTTCGAGGTGCTGGAGTATTGAGAGTCACTACATCAACCGAATCATCTCTAGGTCCGAATGCGAGAGTCTTCATGTTGACTACTTCAAGGGAGTTAGGGTATCGGGCATCACATGTTTGACCTAATCATCTCGCATGATTGGCCATAACGAGAGTCTCATAGTTTACCGAATCATCTCGACGATGCTCGGGAGCGAGAGTCAATATGACGACTGAATCATCTCGTCATAATAAAATGAAAAGATGAATTATTTTCTGTGGCTAACTAATTTCATGGCAAAAGAAATATTTTGATGAAAGGAAATTTGATTGAGACCCAATGCGCTTTGGTGCGGGCGGATAACGACTTGTTACCATTGACTGAATGTCAAGTTTTATGAGAAAAACGGAATCGAATAATGGTTTTGGAACAAAGAATTATTTTCCTCTGAGTCTATGAAAACCCTGCCTAAGTATGAAGCTGAGCTTTTATCACGATTTTGATTGTAGAGTCATTGAAAATATTGGAATGCAACATTTGGTCAAAACTGTGCCTTATTTTGTGAATCATCATGTTTGCTAAGATTATCATACTTTTACCATGACAAAGCCTTTTTATTTCAAAATACCTATTTTCAAAAGTATCTGGAGGTACTAGCAACCTAGTTTAGGGTTAGGTCTAGTTTACTGAGATTTTTATCTCACCCCGACGTGGGATCACATTTTTCAGGTCCCTAAAGACGAAGTCCCGTGGATGCCGAGGACGAATAGCCGAAGAAGTGTTTGATGTATTTTAGACTTGTCACCTTATATGATCTTACATTTGTAAAAATCGAAGCCGCTTGGCATTTGGATTAAGTGTTTTTGATGTATCATTCTGAAGTCCTCTTTTGTAATTAAGTATAGGGTTATATTCTCGCTTTCGCTTGCATGCTTCATTTAGGTCTTTGAGATTTGGCCGTCGGATCTTGGATGACTATCGAAATTTACGACCGTCGAGGGATGTTCACGTGCCTGTCGGGCTCAGGGCGTGACACGCAGTCAACGCGTTGGACACGCGGTCTACACTCGTGTCCGACTTGTCGGACACGTGAAGTATAATAAAAAAAAAAGAAAAAAGTTTGATCAACGCTCGCGTGTCCTTACTAACACGTAAGTTGGCCTAGGGCGACACTTGAAAGGGCCCAGTTATAATGGTGGGCCTTTTCACTAAAAATTTAATTTGAAACAAGCCTTCATGTCCATTTATTGGCATTTTAAAAGGTCATCTCACTTATTATCCTCATTAAGCAACCAATATTGGACTATTTTCTTTAAGAGGTAAGTCTCAAAGTGTCATCTTTAGCTTTTTAAAAAGACTTCATGTTTGTCTCTCTCCCCCTCATTATCAATGTGAGATCAATTATAGGCTTATGATTCAAAATGTAAATGATGACAAATTCAATAAATTGTTGCTTTCATCGATTTCCATCATATGACACTAGTTTTGGCTTTATTTATCTTTTTATATTTAAAAATATATATTTAACATAACGTGTTCTCGACGTGTCGGATTTTTCTATTTTTGAGAAATGGTGTGTCGGTGTATCGTGTTATCTTGTGTTCGCGTGTCAGTACTACTTAGCCCCTACCTTGTGTAACGCGTCTTCTGGGGGCGGTTTAGGCGGCCCACGGAGGAGCAAAGCTGGTGCGAACCTCAGCCCAAAGCGGACAATATTACACAATGGCAGCACCCGGCCCATTATAGATGGTATCAAAGTAGAACCCCCTCCATTAAGTGTGTGGTTCGGGGATGGACCACGCGAAAGCTGGTGGGCCTATAACACCCTGGTCCGACGAGGGCGAGGAGTGGACGCCGGGGCCAGAGGGCCCGGACAAGGAGCGGCTCCTGGTAAGATTCTAGGACGGTGAGAGAGGGACAAGACTTGATCGAACCATACATTGAAATGGGGGGAGAATGCGATAATCCAAGGAAGGGTCCAAAAAGTCCCACATCGGATATGAGAGGGACCGTAGGATGCCTTATAAGGCTTTGGCACCCCTACCCTGTATAACGCGTTTTCTAGGGCCGGTTTAGGCAGCTCTCGGAGAAGCAAAGCCGTGCAGGCCTCGGCCCAAAACAGACAATATTACACAGTGATAGCACCCGGGCAGTTATAGAGATAGTTAACTCGAGTCTATCAAGGCCAAGCTCGGGTTCAAAGAAACATAGCCCAAAACCCTGGTGTTCGGGCGTAAATCCACAAAGTTAGGCTTGGGACACTAGTACCCAAGCCCATCGAGGCTAGGCGCGGGACCTCAGCGCTCGTGTCCAAATCAATCGAGATCGGGCTTGGGTACTCGATGCTTATGCCTTGATCCCTGACACACACGTCCAAATCATCGAGACCAGTTTTGATGGTCGAAGTCTCGAGCCCAGTCTTTATGGATGCAAGCATCGACACTGGGATCCTGAGCCTTGGCCTCCATAAACTCTAGCTCGGTCTTGGGGGATCTAGGAATGGCACTGGGCTCTCGAACCCGAGTGCCGAGTACCTGGAAATGGGCACTGGGGTCTTGAAACCAACCTCAATGGATCATGACTCGAGTGTTGGGGACTCGAGCTCAAGCATCGAGGACATATGCACGGTCACCAAGTTTTTGGGCGGGCCCAAAAACCAGGGTCTGACACTCTCCCTTTGTGAACTCGAGCTCAACCTCAATGCCACGAGCGTCGGGTCCTCAAGCATAGTGTTGACACCTGATTTTTGACCAATCTATTATTGTGATTTTTATTCTTTAAAATTAATTAAAAATATCAAAAAAGATCATAAAATCACAAAATCAACTTTGGAAGCCTTGGTTTAGCCTTAGGAACCAATTTTGAGCAAAAAAAAAAATTTCGGTATTTTTAAATATTTTTCGAATTTATTTAATCATAAAAATACCCAAAAAATCAGAAAAATACCATTCGTGGTCAGAAAAATACACAAAAATATTCAATAATTTTGTTTTAATTTACTCTTCAAGTGTGCCACTTTAAATCTTAAAAATTCGGCTCGGGTCACTATGTTCCTTAACAAACATAAACCCGAACCGAGCCCAAAAATTCCTTTTCGAGTCTTTTAATTTTCAATTCTCACTTTTTATAAGCTATGACATTAGACTCTAAAGTATTGAAATGCAATTGGGTCAATTTACCCTCCAATTTGATCAATTTTAGCCAAAAGGACTTAATTGCATAAAATTCTTTCAATTTAGTCCCCGGTTTCACAATTTTTGAAATTAAATTTCACACGGGCACACCCATTAAAATTAAACATCCCTACCCTATAGTTTTCATCATTATGAATCCATTGATGGCCTTAATTTGGACTGATTCGATCATTTGGGCCTTCAATTTGGCGATAATCATTTTCGGATCCTAAGGGCAATTTGGGGTTTTCACTAAATTTCAATCAATTGATTCACGAAAATACCCCTATTTGATAGAAAACGTGTCAAAGAGTCCGATTTTGATGTCAATTTCATGAAAAGATTTCGATTTGGGGCTAAATTGGGCGAGGAGAGTCGAACCGGGCCGGTCGGGTCAGACCCGACCCGACCCGGTCCGAACCGGGTCTGCAACTCAGTTGCAGACCCGCGCAGGACAACATACAAAATAAAAAACGCAGGGGAAGGGGGGGCCTTGCTCGGTTCGGCTTTTCTCTTTCGGCGAGAACGCAGCTGGCCAAGAAAAGGTGGTCGTCCACTGAAGAATGGGGGCAAAAGATGGTCGGCCAACGAAAAAATGGACAGGGGAGAAGAGGGCGGCATTTTTTTGAGCTATCGGCCACCGAGCTCGAGGAAGCCTCCCAAGCCGGCGTCGCCAAAAAACGAAACCGGCGATCCATTCCCCAAGCTCGGCAACGTCAAGAGGAAGCCCGTATGCCCATCAAACTCGCCGGAGACCGCCGGAAAAGGTGAGACTCGCCATTGAGCTCTCACTCGGCCTCTAATGGCAGCTTGAGTTTTAGGCCTCCATTCGCTGCGCTATTTATTGCAATTTGTTTCTTCCACCCCCGTGCTCATTTTGGTTTTTCGTTTCATGCATTTTCACCGAGTAAATCTCCCGGTCGACCCCCAACTCCATCCGAACCACTTTGAGCTCCGCGGCTCGTCTCGGGCCGAGACGAAGCTTCATGACGATGGGGTAAGCTCTCTATGACTCCTAAGAAACTCCCTGATAGTTTAGATTAAATGCGTTACGTGTAGAATGGTCGGGGCGGTCTATCGCCGGAGAATGGGTCTCGGCCGGAATTGCAGGTGGGCCCAAGGTAATTCTGCTGTGTCGAGGTTGCTGTATATGGTAGAGCTCGTCGAATAGGTTCGAACGCTGTTGATTTTGCGCAATTTGGAGGTCGGAAGGCCGAGTTATGGCCTTCCGACGAGGCGCCGGCGATCGGTCGTCTTCTCCGGCGTGTCTGGTCAACCGTTGACCAGTCAACGCTGACGTGGCACGCCACGTCAGCGGGTGGGCCCCGGCCGGGTTTTAAAAATAAAAACAAATCGGACGGTGGAGAGCGCGCCACGTGTCGCGATCTTGGGTGTCCGTTCAAAATTTGTGAAACGGCGTCGTTTCGGCCGTGGAGGAGGCGGGCCGGGCCTGGGTCGCGGGTCCGGGTCGTGGGTCGGGTCTGACCCGGCCCGGCACATATTTTTAAGTATAAATAAAAAAATTAGAAAATAATAAATAATAATAAAAAATAAAAAAATCCAATAAAAAATGGAAAATCATAAAAAACTAAAAAAATCGGGAAAAATTCAGAAAAATTCTAAAAAAATTTAGAAAATAGGAAATGGCCATATTCAACTGGCCACAACCCGTTTCGGGTCTTTCGGACCTCGGTCTTTTCAAAAATGACGGTTTTGCCCTTCCGGCAAACCGTCTTCCAAAAACAATTCAGAAAAATTCTAGAAAAATCCCAAAAAATAGGAAATGGCCACAATCAATTGGCCAAGGCTCATCCCGGGTGTTTTGAACCCGATCATTCTTAAAAATGACGATTTCGCCCTTTGGGCGAATCGTCTTCCAAAAATTGACGATTTTGCCCTCCGGGCTAAATCACCTCCAAATCTTCCCATTTTACCTCAGTCCTAAATCACGTCTTCCCTAAGCCCTTAATGGCTATACTAGGAGGCCATGTGATGTGAATTGACGTGCATTGATGTAATTTATTTATGCACTTGATTGCGCTTTCATTTAAATTGATTGTGATTGATAGGAATAGTCTTCCAATCTGCATGAAACCCTGAATTAAACCTACCTTACCCGAACTTGCGCCTGCATGAATTCTTAGCTAGGAAAATCACTCGCGTTAGGTACCGAAAGGGCGTTGGTAATGACACCAGCGTAACCAAGTCCCCGAACCCAAAATCTCTGGTTCTGCAGAACTGATCGATCTCTCCCAATCGATCAGTAAGGTTTCCGGTCTACCCTCCAAGAAAGACCGGTGGCGACTCCAAATGCATGCACAATTTGCACATGCCACCACGACCACACTGAAGGTCGAAAGCGATCGACTCTTATCGTCGAATCCTTTAAAAAATACTCCCGTCGCGATTTGGTATGGGCCTAGGAGGGCTCGGGCCGATCCAAGACCCGCGATCGGTAATCCATTAGCCGCGTCCGCTTCCGGACGGGTCGCGACACATAGGTGCTGGTGTCTCAGCTGGACTTTGTCACCTAGGCCTAGGCATGGACACCGGGTTCTCTAGCCCAGCTTCTATTGACCCGTGATAGATGCTCGTGCCTATGCTTAAGACTCAATGCTCGTGCTTCCCAGCACCCGGGCCGAGGTCCATCAAGGTCGAACTCAAGACCCTAGTACTGGTACCTAGTTCTCTGGCTGCCCATGCACTAGTCACTAGCACCCGAATAACGCGTGTCTATTTAGGAAAATCAAATCATTTTTTTTCTTACCTGAGGGAAAATCTTTTTCAATTCATTTTCAGGTTTCAGCCAAAACAGTGAAAAACATTATCATTTTCTTGGAGAATGGCTTCCTGTAAAATATTTTTCAGAAATATCACATTTTTCGCAAAATAACAACTATTTTAGAGAGTGGACTAATCCGAGTTAGGTATGCTCTTAGCAAGTTCAGGAAAGAGGATGATAATTAGTGTGACCCTTTCGAAAATATGAGTTTGTAAACTCGATTCGAGTTTGTCCCAATCCCCACCTTCGCCCCGCTATCCACCATCCCACCCTCAAATCCCCGGGGATTTACTCGAGCCACAAAATTCGTTACACTCTGTGTTGGGAAGAAAACAAGGGATTTGTGTGCGCTTGAAGTCAATCATTCTATTGTTAAATTTTACCTGGAGATCAATCATTCTATGGTTAAATCTTACCTACGTCTACCATGAGATCTTAGCACCTCTTTCTATACCATGCAACTCCTCCGTGTTACAGTCGCTCGGCTCTCTGTACTTCCATTCTTATTTTTGTGTCTGATACCTGGATATCGAACTCACGACCTGGTACTCTTCGACCCCGGCCACTAAATCTTCTTCTAGCAGGACCGAACATGCCTGTGGGAGGCATTTTGTACTCTTGATACTTACATTTACAACGTGAATTTAGCATAAACGGTAGCCATCTTCATGCTCCTAAGTGACCTTCCCAGGAATGATTTCGTCCGAATGCTTCCCGTTGACCATTGACCATGTTGAAATTGTCTCGAGTATTGAGCCTGAAGCGAAATTGTGAATATTCGAAATAAATATTTTACGGACAATTGAAATCGAGCAAAATACAATATGCATGGATTTGATATATTTGGCAAGATTTGGTTTTGGATTGCAGTTGATTTGGATACGTCTGCAGATTCGGTAAAAGGAAATCTACGTAAACTACTGGACGTTTGAGATCACGATGCAATTGAAGCTTGACCAAGAAAAAAAAATAAAGGAATACGGGTTTTATCCCATGCAGTAGTGGGTTTTGGCTGAGTGCATATATATAAGTATATTTGTACTTGTGAAGATTAAACCTGTGGGTTGCAGTGGTCGGCCATACATACGAAGCCCTGAAGCACCGGTTTTCCGAGAGCTTGATGCGCTCAACTTGCAGCAGGGTCTTTGTATCGTTCATGTTCGGAGAAAACGAAGAAACGAAAAACGTGATCCTTGAAGCGCCGCATATGTGAGTGCTTGAGTGTGAGATTGAAGCGCCGTTTGTCACAACGAGTGCTTGGTTTTGGGACTTCGTTTTGTTCGCGAAATTACATCAAGAATTCAAGTGTCGAAGCCAGTTAAATCTTGAGGTTAGATTTGTGTTTTAATTCCTTTGCGAGTTTGAGAGATTATTTCGCTAGGAATTTGGGGCTAAACATTGTGTGCGTTCTTTAATGTAATTGGGGCTGGGAAACACCAAGAGTGTGTTTGTGTAACCCGAGTGTGATTTGTAATCTCCTTGTATCGCTCGGTCTATAGTGAAATTTATTGCTGCTCTCTCCGTGGACGTAGGTCTTTACGACCGAACCACGTACATCTGGTGTCCGTTTTACTTTGCTCGTTCTGTCTATTTTTTGATCGATCGCTTGTTCCGCGCAACAATTGGTATCAGAGCTAGGCTTGCTTGAGTTGAAGCGAATCGATGGCGACAGAAGAAGCTAAAGTGAAAATCGACAGATTTGAGGGGAAGGACTTTGGTTTATGGAAGATGTAGATAGAAGGCTATTTATATCAGATGAAGCTGCATGAGCCCCTGTCTGGGCAAAAATCAGAAACGATGAAGCAACCCGATTGGGAATTGCTGGATAGACGAGCGATGTGTGTTATTCGGCTAACGTTGGCTCGTAACGTCGCATTTAATATCCTTAAGGAGAAGACCACTGCGGGTTTGATGAAAGCCCTGTCGGATATGTATGAGAAGCCCTCTGCGATCAACAAGGTCTATTTGATGCGACGTCTGTTTAACTTGAAGATGAGTGAAGGTACATCCGTTGCTAATCATATCAATGAATTCAATGTGATAGTTAGTCAATTGAGTTCAGTTGAGATTGACTTTGAAGATGAGGTACGTGCTTTGATTCTATTATCCTCATTGCCTGATAGTTGGAATACTACTGTTACTACTGTTAGTAATTCTTTTGGGTCAACTAGTTTGACGTTTGATGGGATTCGAGATTTAATTCTGAGTGAGGATATTCGTAGAAGAGAATCTGGCGAATCTGTATCTACTGCTTTAGTAGGTGAAAGAGGAAGAGCTAGTACACGTGTTAGCAGAAGTAGTATGAGCATGAATAGACGTAGTCAGTCTAGGATTGGCGGTGATGTCTGTTGGAACTGTGGCAAGATGGGGCATCTTAGAAGAAATTATTTTAAGCTGAAAAACGAAAGGGCTAAGGGAATTGGAGTTGAATCTGCAAATGATGTTGCAGCAATTGCTGAAAATTCTGATGGTGTCGATTGTGTTTTGTCTGTCACTGAAAATTCATCGTTTGACGGATGGATTATGGATTTTGGTTATTCTTTTCATGCTACACTAAACAGAAACTGGTTTACTTCTTATCAATGCATGGATAGTAGTAAAGTGCAGTTGGGAAACAATGCTGAATGCGATGTTGTGGGTATTGGTGATGTTAAAATCAGAATGCATGATGTTATTGTGAGGACATTGACAGGGGTAAGACATATTCCAGAATTGAAAAAGAACTTAATTTCCTTGGGTGCTCTAGATTCAGCTGGATACAGGTATTCTTCACGAGGTGGAGTTCTGAAGATTGTTCGAGGTGTCCTGGTGATAATGAAGGGAATCAAGCATGGCGGCCTGTATAAACTTCAAGGTGAGACTTTGATAAATTTTGCTCCTAAGACGTCGACATCTGTTCGAGAGTCTAATGGCTACTCGAGGAAGGCCTGGGTGTTTGTGCGAAAGCACAATTTGGATGCTATTGTCAGGAATACGCAGTTAAGAGCTTTGATCGGAACGGAGACTGGTAAGTTGATCAAGCATTTGCGAACTGACAATAGCATGGAGTCCTGCTCGAAGCTGATAAATAAATTATGCATGAAAAAGGGCATAGTGAAACGCCGCACTAGTGCTAGTAAATCACAACAGTGTGCAGAATTGATGAGCAGAGAGTTACTAGAGACGGCCCGTGAAAAGATCTCTAGTGCTGGTATGGCTGGGAGAATTCCAGCGGATGCGCTTAGTATGGCGAGCTACTTGGTAAATAGATCCCCATCGACTGCGATTGGATATCGGACGCCCGAAGAAGTATGGTCAGGTAATGTTGCTGATGATTCTAATTTTAGAATGTTTAGTTGCCCGTGTTATTATCGAGTAAGTGATGGTAAGCTCGATGTGAGGGCAAGGTGCATATTCCATGGCTATGCACAAGGTGAGTGTGGCGATCAGTTGTGGTGCCCGAGTATAAATTCACCTGTTTGCAGCAGAGAAGTTATCTTTGACGAGTCTCCAGTACTTCTAGCAAGGAGTGATTGTGGCAGTGTTAATACGGATCTGGACGGTGTTCAGCTTGAGGTGGAGTTGCAACCAGAAACTCCTGAGGTAGCAGGTACTAGCGTGATAATCGACACAGATGGTGCTTGTAGCGAGGTGGAGCCTATAGAGTCAACAGTTGCTGTAACTGCTAAAATTGACAAGGTACGTTTTCGATCTCTTGACAGATGTGGATGCAACGAAGGTTTTGCTTTATCTGTGATTAAGGAGCTTGTGTCAGATAGTTCTTGTGGAGCAGTTAAAAGTGCATGTTCAGTTGGTGTTATGATGAGATCCTCGGTTATAGCGAAGTTCAAGGGCAGCTTTGACTTGGATGATGTTTGTGGCGGTTGAGCCCATTGGGGGCTGTTGGGAGAGTAGCAGATGATGTTCGGATTATTAGCGAAGCGATTACGACTTGGCTCAAACTTCGAGCCAAGGTGGAGATTGTTGAAATTGTCTCGAGTATTGAGCCTGAAGCGAAATTGTGAATATTCGAAATAAATATTTTACGGACAATTGAAATTGAGCAAAATACAATATGCATGGATTTGATATATTTGGCAAGATTTGGTTTTGGATTGCAGTTGATTTGGATACGTCTGCAGATTCGGTAAAAGGAAATCTACGTAAACTACTGGACGTTTGAGATCACGATGCAATTGAAGCTTGACCAAGAAAAAAAAAATAAAGGAATACGGGTTTTATCCCATGCAGTAGTGGGTTTTGGCTGAGTGCATATATATAAGTATATTTGTACTTGTGAAGATTAAACCCGTGGGTTGCAGTGGTCGGCCATACGTACGAAGCCCTGAAGCACCGGTTTTCCGAGAGCTTGATGCGTCCAACTTGCAGCAGGGTCTTTGTATCGTTCATGTTCGGAGAAAACGAAGAAACGAAAAACGTGATCCTTGAAGCGCCGCATATGTGAGTGCTTGAGTGTGAGATTGAAGCGCCGTTTGTCACAACGAGTGCTTGGTTTTGGGACTTCGTTTTGTTCGCGAAATTACATCAAGAATTCAAGTGTCGAAGCCGGTTAAATCTTGAGGTTAGATTTGTGTTTTAATTCCTTTGCGAGTTTGAGAGATTATTTCGCTAGGAATTTGGGGCTAAACACTGTGTGCGTTCTTTAATGTAATTGGGGCTGGGAAACACCAAGAGTGTGTTGTTGACACCTGATTTTTTACCATTTATTATTGTGATTTTTATTCTTTAAAATTAATTAAAAATATCAAAAAAGGTCATAAAATCACAAAATCAACTTTGGAAGCCTTGGTTTAGCCTTAGGAACCAATTTTGAACAAAAAATATTTTTCGGTATTTTTAATATTTTTCGACTTTATTATAAAAATACCCAAAAAATCAGAAAAATATCATTCGTGGTCAGAAAAATACCCAAAAATATTCGATAATTTTGTTTTAATTTCCTCTTCAAGTGTGTCACTTTAAATCTTAAAAATTCGGCTCGGGTCACTATGTTCCTTAACAAACATAAACCCGAACCGAGCCCAAAAATTCCTTTTCAAGTCTTTTAATTTTCGATTTCCACTTTTTATAAGCTATGACATTGGATTTTAAAGTATTGAAGTGTAATTAGGTCAATTGGCCCTCCAATTTGATCAATTTTAACCAAAAGGGCTTAATTGCATAAAAATCTTTCAATTTAGTCCTCGGTTTCACGGATCTTGAATTTCACACGGGCATACCCATTAAAATTCAACACCTCTACCCATAATTTTCATCATGCCCAATCCATTGGCGGCCTCAATTCAGGCTAATTTGGTCGTTTGGATGTATACGTATGCTCGGCGTATTTATACGTCATATGTATTTATACGTTATACGTATTTATACTGTTTGGTAACTTCTTTAACTCTTGTAATAATAATAATGGTTATTATTTTTAACACCTTTGTTAGTGCTTTTTTAAATAGCATTTTTGTATTGTGAGTGCTATTGTTAGTGCTATTTTTAAATAGCATTTTTGTATTATAAATTGTGAGTGCAATTGTTAGTGCTATTTTTTAAAATGACATTTATTTATCATAAATTGTGAGTGCTATTGTTAGTGCTATTTTTAAATGGAATTTATTTATCATAAATTGTGAGTGCTATTATTAGATAGAATTTATAATTGTTAGTGCTATTTTTAAATAGCATTTTTGTATTATAAATTGTGAGTGCTATTGTTAGTGCTATTTTTAAATAGCATTTTTGTATTATAAATTGTGAGTGCTATTGTTAGTGCTATTTTTAAATGTCATTTATTTGTGAGTGCTATTTTTAGAAAGTATTTATTATTTGTGAGTGCTATTTTATAATACAATTTATTGGAAGGAATTTTTGGCTATAAAAGGATGGCAAGAGTTTTGAGGTTGAAAGGAAGAGACATTTTGTAGAGTGTGCAAATTTTTGAGAGCTTAGAGAGAAGAACACAAACACTCTCTATATTCTCATAATCTTGAGTGTCCGCATATTGCTAGCACAATTGTTGTGGAGTTATTAGTCGTCTCCCCGTTCGTCAATTGGTGGTGCGTCCGAACTAGATGCCTAACACTTGTGGAGGCTGAGATCGAAGAACATCGAACCGACACCTCCGTTCAAGCACGCTACGAGAGGTAATCTATTTACTCCTTTGAGACTTTGTGATTTTTTTCGATTGAAATGCACGAAGTACGCCTCTGGAAATACATGTATGGGTTGTTATTTATTTCTGTTACGTGTTACGTGGATCCCAACAGTGGTATCAGAGCCAATCCTTAGGTGTTTTCGTGCATTTAATTGATTTTTTGCAATTTTTGCAATACTATGGCCAATATGTATTAACGAATTGTTCGTCTTACATGGCTAATGGAGATTGATTATTTTATATGATAAATTAATCAACGTAGCAAAAATTGAGACTAAATCAATTTTGAATCGAAAATTTATGGCTATCTTATTTTACGTAAAAATTCTGAATATGATTCAACGTAGAATTTTTATTGTGCCTTCTTAAGTTTTAAATTGTGAATTTATTACTTACATGAAAGGGTGGTGATCATGGAAAAATCCCTAATCAATGTGATTGATGTATATATGAATGTATGATGATTATTTATATATTTGGGGTTGTAATTATTAAATGGAGGCTGCGTACTCCTTTTATTTTTCATGTAATCTTTATTTTTAGCATAGTCAATTGTTGATGTAAATGCTACGAGGATTACGTGAAGGAGCCTTTTAAGTCGGCGAGCTCTTTGGGGCCCAATTCTTGAAGAGTTCAAGAAACCAAGAAGAAGCGAAGAGCGGCTCTCCGTTATTAAAATATTAAAATGATTAAATGTGGTCTCATTGGCTCGAGACCCATTAAATCATAATTCCATGATCACCACGTAGGATAGATATTTATGTGATTGACATCTATTTATTTATTATGATTACGTGAGCATGTTAAACTGGTTAATGTGCAAAGTCAGACTTACCTCACCCAAAATTGCGCCTGCATGAAATCCTAGTTAGGAAAATCACTCGCGTTAGGTACCGAAAGGGCGTTGGTAACGACACCAGCGTAACCAAGTCCCCGAACCCAAAATCTCTGGTTCCGTAGAACTGATCGATCTCTCCCAATCGATCAGTAAGGTTTCCGGTCTACCCTCCAAGAAAGACCGGTGGCGACTCCAAATGCATGCATAAGTTGCACATGCCACCACGACCACACTAAGGTCGAAAGCGATCGACTCTTATCGTCGAATCCTCCTGAAAAATACTCCCGTCGCGATTTGGTATGGGCCTGGGAGGGCTCGCGCCGATCCAAGACCCGTGATCGGTAATCCATTAGCCGCGTCCGCTTCCGGACGGGTCGCGACAGCTGGCGACTCCGCTGGGGACTTTGTTCTAGAACCTATGGTTCTAGACCTCAAGTGGACTTAGGCCGTAATTAAAACGCTGAGTTATTTTTCTAACCATGCAGGCGCTCTTGAAGGTGAGGTAAGTCCGCTTATGATAAGTGTTATATGTTTTTGCAGATTGGAGTGATAAGGGGGGTAGTCTGTGATTAACATTGTCTTATGCAGGTTGGCGTAGGAATGAATGATTGTGTGTATGTTTTATATTGAAGCGGTGATTGTTAAATAAGATGCATGTTTATCGCTTTAGCACGACACCGAAAATACACACAACCGCGCCTAAAACCCCGGGCGCCGTCTATAGGAAAATAATAGAAGGGATTGAAAATGGAATCTCCGTGAGGAAAGACACGGGGTAATCCACTTTTCAATTCCGCTCATTTCGAACTATGGATCGAGCCCCAATGCAACGATAGTTGTGCAATGGAATCTGCTCTTTCTAGAACTCGAGGTGGGAACCTTGACCTTAGGTGCCAAATCTTTTGATTTTTGGTAGTTTTATCCTCACTTGTCTCATGTGCATGTCTTTAGATGGTTGGTATATCTAAAACCACCTAAAAAAAAAAAATCGGTGATCCTGGAGTCACATCTCGAAGACTGGAACTGGGGCATCTCCAAGTGTTCGGACCACATTCCTTTGATTGATTTGACATTCTTAGTTCTATTGTATAAGATTAATTTTGCTGAGATCCTCTCTATCTCGTCCCTTAGATTGATTGTATTAGGGATCTATTTGTATTGTATACATCTTGATAAGGCTCATTTCTATCGAAAATGGGGGCAAATTCCCCAAACCCGTGGAGCATAGTGGAATTCGTCCCTTCAGTGCAAAATACATTTGGCCGCAGAGCCACTCGTTTGGTGAAAGGACGTATCGTTCCTAATTGATTTTTAATCAGATCTGGGGATAAGTTTTTCTCCATTTTTTTTTTATCTTAGGTGATAAAAGAGACAATGCACCCAAAAGCTCATGCATTCAAATGACAAAACAGACGTCGCCCAGCTGGGGCAAATGAACCGTAGGCGTTGCAAATACCTTCAAGCACGGATGGAGGAATTTGATAGATGTTGTGCATATCAATATGCAACAGCAAAACGGAATGCAAATCAAGTGTAAAAGGACGTATCGTTCCAAAATGATTGTTTTCTTGATATGGGAATAATGCTTCCTTTCTTTTCCTCTCAGATGATGATCAAGAGCAGAGGACGCAGGATGTAATGCTTTCAAATAACAAACAGGGAACATCAAATACCTCAAATGGCGACTGTGATCGAGAGAATCACCAAACCGCCACATGACGAATCCCAAGAATATCAAGCTGTCTTGAGACAGATAAAATTGATCAAGGACTCTGACAATCGAGATGGATGATCAGAATCTGCAAAAATCAATGGGAGCAGGTTCCCCCCATTTGCTTTGAGGAGCCAAACCGGGGGCAAACTCTCATGATCCCCCATGAAAGCGCATCAGACCATGGTCATCGAATCCAGAGATGACAAACAGCAAAACCATGCCTAACTGGGGCAAGTGAATCATTTGTACGCCGGACGTTTCTCCTCTGGCAAAGTCAATGGACACAATAACAGAGTCGTCCGCATCAGAATCAAACCCCAAGATACGAATTTGGGTGAACGGTAACCTTGTATCGTTCCAATTTGGTCTTCGAAGACCACATGCCTAACATGAGTTTTTACTCATTTTGCAGGAAGTCGTTGGCGCTGAAAGCCTCAAATGAAAAGAGCGCGCTAACATGGAGGCGAATAGAATCATTGGCCTTAGAAGTCAGGATTCCAGGAGATGCTCTTTGTTTATAAGACCTAGTGGATGGTAAAAAGTATCGCTCCTACGTCACATGCTTTGACATGCATTTTGATAAAATTTTCTTTTTCCCTTGAATAAAAGGAACTCTGAAGAGCGGCGCTGGAACGCGTCCAAAAACACAAATGGATCTCCTCCATGGCAAATCCTTGAGAAGGATTTACCGCCAACCAAACGGAGGAATCATGGCCACAATATAGATGGCTAATTTCTGCAAGCCGCGCGTTTGTGCTCAAATGGAAACACAAAGCAAGAATAAGGCTGTATCGTTCCAATTTGCCTGGAATTTTGGAACGCAAACTGACACCTAATTCCCGTCTTTGACAGGGGCTCGCCATCAAGGCGAAACGGGTTTTCACATCCCATGTATTACCCATTGGAACACATGACCAAGGGTAAGATGTATCGTTCTAATTTTTTGAAAATTTCTGAACGGACAATAACATGTTTCTTCCGCATTTTCAGGGATCTCCAGCCGTGGGGGACAGGTAAGTATCCCTCTCCCCAATCCATTGAAGATGTTGAATAAAAAAAAGAAAAGAAAAGCTTTCAGAATCTAATGTCTAGAGAAGGCATAGAATTCAAATTTCATTGGCATTCATGTTTTGAAACAGGAGGTTGTCTGAACATGAATAAGAACGTGCATGGTGCACCATAAAATCCCCTTGATGGGTAAAATTTTTGGGAAAACGAAAGAGATTTTTCCAATCAAAAGTTGTTCAAAACTCTCAAAAGGACGTTTTCTCAAAAGACGAGAGGCAAAGCCTAGTCCAAACACGTCCTATACACACTTAAGAGAGAAGCGGAGCGAATCAGACAGCAAAATCTGGACCTACGGAAGTAGGGACCATTCGCAGCCATTACATGGGTTGGGACGACGGAGGCATTCGTTTCATATCCCCCAAACACTACAGGTGACCGTTGATAACCCCTTTGAACGGCGGTTTTCATTCTTAACCCTGTCAAGAACCACCCTACATCGGGGCAAAATGGAGGTGAGTCCAGCAGCATCAGGAGAAAATGGTTAGAAATTTTCTTGCTCGGACTAACATCGATCTTTGTGTGTTGTTTATATGGTAATCCAAGTGCCATAGGATGACGAGAAGCATTCATTTCTCTATCCCACACACCATATCCTTTGCACAGCCAAGTTGAGCCTGCAAATCCATTTCATGAACCCGTTGGTGATCATTGCACATTCCAAGATAAAGGCATCATCACCTCATAAACGGAGGAATTCAAGACTCAGGGATTACGAAGAGAATTCCCGGACTGATATTTAAAGCATGTTTAGACTATATGTCTAACATGATCCCATGAAGATGAGAAAAAGTGGGATTTCAAAAATGAATGAGAAAAATCCACGGCATCAAGAAAAAGCAAAGTGCCTGGTAAAAGCAAGACTGATGCTCGTGAAAACTGTTTGATTGATCCCCAATAAAGCCTAGCTGGGAAGAGAAAAAAAACCACTAAGGGAGTCAGGTCAGAAAGACCGCCCCCTAAATGATGTTTGCCGCGGAGCGAAGACACAGACAGAGTTGTCAATCTCTTAATGCAGCCAAAGACGCTCTCTAAAAAATTTGTGCACACCTCAAAAGCGGTTGCACTCCTCAAAAATTGAAGATGCATAATGGAAAAGACAGGTGACAAATTTGCAATGATCACCAATGTCAATCCCCTCATGAATTCTGGGCCAAAAATAAGCCTTTTTCGGTCCCCAATCCTACCAACATCATAACCCTGAAACAGTCTTCTTTGACTAAGAAACTTGGGTTAACATATAGCTTAGCTCGAAGAAGTACGAGCAAGACTATTTCTTTCTCATTTTGCAGGGTTCTTGACTTGTAAACCCGAAGAAGATGATGAAAATTTTTATTCAATGGCCTCGACTCCAAGGCGGGTCCCCCTTGAAGATCAATAACCAAGCCCAACATTACGGTCCCATGGAAGACCTCCCGACCGATCAAAATGTATGCGCTGCGAATGAGCCTAAAACCTAGGCACAAGTTAGTAGGGAATTGAGTGCATCCCCTATAAAAACCACTATCTCAAAACAGGTGAGAAGACCTCCTTGTCGAGAAATATTCCAATTGATGTTTTGAACAAACTCTTTTTGGAATTTTCAAACTGTTGATCCAAATTTTCCATGCAAGGAATTTGTGATCACATTTGCATGTTGTAAGAATGCTTTGGATAACCTCCAGCATCAAAATGCACATTTCATGACTAAAACTTAAGTCATAAAATTTTGTCAATTGGACAATTATTGTCTTCCCAAAGATTATTAACATTTTCTTGGTGAAGAAAAATCTTTCAGGTTTGAACTTTCTGCAGGATACCTGGAGAACCCAGCTCCCAGAATGTCGCCTCAACAGACCCAAGTCCTAGCATGACGTGGAGAACCCTCGTCCTAGGACCCCTTTTCAAAAAATATCAAACAGTCCTAGCATGACGTGGAGAACCCTCGTCCTAGGACCCCTTTTCAAAAAAATCAAGCAGTCTCATCGGACGTGGAGAACCCTCTTCATGAGATCCCTTTTCAAAAATCAGGCAGTCTCATCGGACGTGGAGAACCCTCGTCATGAGACCCCTTTTCAAAGCAAAACAACGGTAGATACCGCCTGAAGGGTCAAATGATGGTAGAAACCGCATGAAGGGTCAAATCAAAGGTAGAAACCGCCTGAAGGGTCAAAACAAAGGTAGAAATCGCCTAAAGGGTCAATCAAAGGTAGAAACCGCCTGAAGGGTCAAATCAAAGGTAGAAACCGCCTGAAGGGTCAACTCAAGGTAGAAACCGCCTGAAGGGTCAATCAAAGGTAGAAACCGCCTGAAGGGTCAACTCAAGGTAGAAACCGCCTGAAGGGTCGACCAAAGGTAGAAACCGCCTGAAGGGTCAAATCAAAGGTAGAAACCGCCTGAAGGGTCAATCAAAGGTAGAAACCGCCTGAAGGGTCAAATCAAAGGTAGAAACCGCCTGAAGGGTCAACTCAAGGTAGAAACCGCCTGAAGGGTCAATCAAATGTAGAAACCGCCTGAAGGGTCAACTCAAGGTAGAAACCGCCTGAAGGGTCGACCAAAGGTAGAAACCGCCTGAAGGGTCCAAACAAAGGTAGAAACCGCCTGAAGGGTCAAAACAAAGGTAGAAACCGCCTGAAGGGTCAAACCAAGGTAGATACCGCCTGAAGGGTCAACTCAAGGTAGATACCGCCAGAAGGGTCAACACAATGTAGAAACCGCCTGAAGGGTCAACACAAGGTAGATACCGCCTGAAGGGTCAAACCGAGGTAGAAATCGCCTGAAGAATCACATTAATGGTAGAAATCGCCTGAAGGGTCACATATGGTAGAAACCGCCATAAGGGTCAATTCATTGGTAGAAACCGCCATAAGGGTCAACTCATTGATAAATATCGCAGTAAGGATCAACACAAAGGTCTGATCCACCATACGGATCAAAATCCTTGGCAAATCCCAAAGCGTGGGATGCGCCTTCCTTATGTTCCTACCAGTTAGGAATCCCATCATGGTATGACCTACCATACAGGTCAGAGCTTAATCTCCCTAGGATATTCTGAATGACGAGTCCTAGGCATCTTCTTGAAAGTCGTCGCAACCGGCAGCATCCGACAGGTGAGCTTCAGGTAAGCCTCTCTCACTCCGGCCCATGTTCAAATTGTTAGAGCAAACCGGGGATTGATTTGAGCTTTTATCAATAGGCTTAAGGATCCGATGTCACAACATTTCTTCTCTCATTTTCCCAGTTGAGTCGGTTAGGAATCAGGTGGCACCTTATCTTTGAGAGAAACCTCTAACGAGATTCCTCTCAAAGAGGGGCAGCTGTTGACACCTGATTTTTTACCATTTATTATTGTGATTTTTATTCTTTAAAATTAATTAAAAATATCAAAAAAGGTCATAAAATCACAAAATCAACTTTGGAAGCCTTGGTTTAGCCTTAGGAACCAATTTTGAACAAAAAATATTTTTCGGTATTTTTAATATTTTTCGACTTTATTATAAAAATACCCAAAAAATCAGAAAAATACCATTCGTGGTCAGAAAAATACCCAAAAATATTCGATAATTTTGTTTTAATTTCCTCTTCAAGTGTGTCACTTTAAATCTTAAAAATTCGGCTCGGGTCACTATGTTCCTTAACAAACATAAACCCGAACCGAGCCCAAAAATTCCTTTTCAAGTCTTTTAATTTTCGATTTCCACTTTTTATAAGCTATGACATTGGATTTTAAAGTATTGAAGTGTAATTAGGTCAATTGGCCCTCCAATTTGATCAATTTTAACCAAAAGGGCTTAATTGCATAAAAATCTTTCAATTTAGTCCTCGGTTTCACGGATCTTGAATTTCACACGGGCATACCCATTAAAATTCAACACCTCTACCCATAATTTTCATCATGCCCAATCCATTGGCGGCCTCAATTCAGGCTAATTTGGTCGTTCGGATGTATACGTATGCTCGGCGTATTTATACGTCATATGTATTTATACGTTATACGTATTTATACTGTTTGGTAACTTCTTTAACTCTTGTAATAATAATAATGGTTATTATTTTTAACACCTTTGTTAGTGCTTTTTTAAATAGCATTTTTGTATTGTGAGTGCTATTGTTAGTGCTATTTTTAAATAGCATTTTTGTATTATAAATTGTGAGTGCAATTGTTAGTGCTATTTTTTAAAATGACATTTATTTATCATAAATTGTGAGTGCTATTGTTAGTGCTATTTTTAAATGGAATTTATTTATCATAAATTGTGAGTGCTATTATTAGATAGAATTTATAATTGTTAGTGCTATTTTTAAATAGCATTTTTGTATTATAAATTGTGAGTGCTATTGTTAGTGCTATTTTTAAATAGCATTTTTGTATTATAAATTGTGAGTGCTATTGTTAGTGCTATTTTTAAATGTCATTTATTTGTGAGTGCTATTTTTAGAAAGTATTTATTATTTGTGAGTGCTATTTTATAATACAATTTATTGGAAGGAATTTTTGGCTATAAAAGGATGGCAAGAGTTTTGAGGTTGAAAGGAAGAGACATTTTGTAGAGTGTGCAAATTTTTGAGAGCTTAGAGAGAAGAACACAAACACTCTCTATATTCTCATAATCTTGAGTGTCCGCATATTGCTAGCACAATTGTTGTGGAGTTATTAGTCGTCTCCCCGTTCGTCAATTGGTGGTGCGTCCGAACTAGATGCCTAACACTTGTGGAGGCTGAGATCGAAGAACATCGAACCGACACCTCCGTTCAAGCACGCTACGAGAGGTAATCTATTTACTCCTTTGAGACTTTGTGATTTTTTTCGATTGAAATGCACGAAGTACGCCTCTGGAAATACATGTATGGGTTGTTATTTATTTCTGTTACGTGTTACGTGGATCCCAACAGTGGTATCAGAGCCAATCCTTAGGTGTTTTCGTGCATTTAATTGATTTTTTGCAATTTTTGCAATACTATGGCCAATATGTATTAACGAATTGTTCGTCTTACATGGCTAATGGAGATTGATTATTTTATATGATAAATTAATCAACGTAGCAAAAATTGAGACTAAATCAATTTTGAATCGAAAATTTATGGCTATCTTATTTTACGTAAAAATTCTGAATATGATTCAACGTAGAATTTTTATTGTGCCTTCTTAAGTTTTAAATTGTGAATTTATTACTTACATGAAAGGGTGGTGATCATGGAAAAATCCCTAATCAATGTGATTGATGTATATATGAATGTATGATGATTATTTATATATTTGGGGTTGTAATTATTAAATGGAGGCTGCGTACTCCTTTTATTTTTCATGTAATCTTTATTTTTAGCATAGTCAATTGTTGATGTAAATGCTACGAGGATTACGTGAAGGAGCCTTTTAAGTCGGCGAGCTCTTTGGGGCCCAATTCTTGAAGAGTTCAAGAAACCAAGAAGAAGCGAAGAGCGGCTCTCCGTTATTAAAATATTAAAATGATTAAATGTGGTCTCATTGGCTCGAGACCCATTAAATCATAATTCCATGATCACCACGTAGGATAGATGTTTATGTGATTGACATCTATTTATTTATTATGATTACGTGAGCATGTTAAACTGGTTAATGTGCAAAGTCAGACTTACCTCACCCAAAATTGCGCCTGCATGAAATCCTAGTTAGGAAAATCACTCGCGTTAGGTACCGAAAGGGCGTTGGTAACGACACCAGCGTAACCAAGTCCCCGAACCCAAAATCTCTGGTTCCGTAGAACTGATCGATCTCTCCCAATCGATCAGTAAGGTTTCCGGTCTACCCTCCAAGAAAGACCGGTGGCGACTCCAAATGCATGCATAAGTTGCACATGCCACCACGACCACACTAAGGTCGAAAGCGATCGACTCTTATCGTCGAATCCTCCTAAAAAATACTCCCGTCGCGATTTGGTATGGGCCTGGGAGGGCTCGCGCCGATCCAAGACCCGTGATCGGTAATCCATTAGCCGCGTCCGCTTCCGGACGGGTCGCGACATGTGTTTGTGTAACCCGAGTGTGATTTGTAATCTCCTTGTATCGCTCGGTCTATAGTGGAATTTATTGCTGCTCTCCCCGTGGACGTAGGTCTTTACGACCGAACCACGTACATCTGGTGTCCGTTTTACTTTGCTCGTTCTGTCTATTTTTCGATCGATCGCTTGTTCCGCGCAACAGACCATCCGAACTTCCTCCCTTGCGCTTCAAAGGCGACCCCCCACCCAAACCTTAAAAATTCGGTAGCCAGTAGCCGGATCGGACACATTCCCACGTTAGCTGCCGATGCGGCTCAAAATGACAAATGTACTGAAGGCGCGTGGGCTACACTGCCTGCCAAAAATTCTATTATATTGAGCAGTTAGGCTACTAGAGACCTTTCAAAATAATAATAATAATAATTAAAGCGAAGAAAATAAGAGATCATACGCAAATGGTGGGAAATTATTTATTTTCATGACAACCTACGGAATAGCAATCCCTGAATAAAATTAAGGAAATCATTTACTGGCAGTCTTCATTTTTTTTTTCTACTTCTTTAAGCTTGTTGATAATGTAAACCAAAATTAGAATCCACTAAGCAAAAAAAGAGGAACTACTCTCGGGGATTGATCGAGTGATCGCAAACACTAGATTTTATATTCCAATCAAGATTTACTGAAGAACCGTGAATTCCACTCTAATCATCTTGTGAATGGATCGTACCAAACGCATATAAAATTGAAGATTCTACGTGTATTTTTTTGGGAATGAGTCGATCGAGACGAGTCATAGGCTCGGATATCAAACACTATTAAAATATAAAAAAATGCATATAGCTGTTAGAAAAATACTGAATTTAAAAAGTTACTTAAATCTCATTAAATTATGATAGGAAATTATATATCATATCGTAAATAGTTACCGAATAAAGCCACTCTCTTTTTAATCTCACTCCATGGAAAGGAAAGCCAAGAAAGAAATTTGAGAAAATAAATCATAATTGCATGCTCATATTAGTCAATCAGATTTATTTTTAGTTTATCACCTATTAAAATAAAGAGTTAACACCACATAAAACCCCACAAATTAATACACATATGACAAATTTATCACAAATTATTTTTAAATTATAAAAAACCTTAAACTGGTATATCTACGATAAATTTATCTCAAATTGATACACCTGTAATAAATTTATCCTTCGTTAGCATTCGTTGAATTTTACTATCAAATTACTGAGTCGGATGACACGTGAAAGTTAACGGATGTGCAATTTGGGGGTTTTACCCTCTTTTTGTCACATGTGTATTATTTTGAGATTTTTCATGGTGTTAACTCAATTTATCGAAAACTAACGGAAGGTAAATTTATCGTAAGTGTACTAATTTATGATAAATTCATCACATGTGTACCAATTTATGGTTTTTGATAAAAAAAAATAATTTGAAATAAATTTGTTACAAGTGTATCAATTTGAGATTTTTTATGATAAAAATAATTTAAAATTAATTAATTATAAATATATTAATTTAAAAAATTTCATGGTATTATCTCTAAAATAAAAGGACGTATCTGGGTGCAAAGACCAAGCGCTTGTTGAGAACTTTTTCTCAATTTATCGCTTGTAAAAAAACCATCGAAAATCTATCGGTGGCTTGGTTCCACAAAGGGCACACCCGTAATTTCATCGATGCCAACCCAGTCGGTTCAATCAACTCGGTGAGGTCTATTCGGACTGTTTGGAGCTCGGGAGCGCACAATCTGAATCTGTTCGATTCGATCGGCCTGATTCCATTCATCCACCGGTTCGATGCTGAAATGACGTCTCGATGAAGATAGATGCTCGCTCGCTCAGTGCTCAGGGCAACGAGGACATCGACTGCGGATTGAACTCGGCTCAACAGGCGTCGCAGACGTTCCGCCCCGTAGAGGCACACGTATAGAGAGCGAACGACGGGACGATGAGACTTTCGAGTCAGTTTGCCGTCTGACCATGATGAGAATGGAGTATTTGATGGGGTTCGGAGTTGCCCCAGCCACTCCTGTCTGGCGGCCGAGGCCAATGGGTGCTTATGGTGTTCGACTGAGAGCAAAACTCGGCGACGAGAGTGACCCATTTCTCCAATCTGCCCTCAATGCCGCGTCTTTTCGTTTCAGAGAGACCCTTCAACCAGGCAAGTATATTCCGCTTCGGTAAAGGCTTTGGGGATTCCATCGAACACGGAGAGGGCGTGATAGCAATGGTGTCATGTGTTTTGGCCTCTTGCTTTCTCATGGTTATACGCTGGAATTTGAAAAAATGAGCGGAGCACTAAAAGTAAAAGGAATATCTTGGTGGCGAAGGAAGGTCTGTCTCGCGCGTATGATATTAAGTGATGGAACAGGAATGGAACGGAGGAAATGAGGATACGAGGCTAAAAATGGAATGTAGATTTTCAAATTTATGTTTGGTTTTAATGAAGCAAATACATGATAAATATAATAGAACCAGAATCGCGCCTTTTACTGTCCAACCTTCATGCCCTCTCAGTGATTGCTAATTGTTAATTGGTCTTTCTTATGTCAATATCTAAGCCTGATTGTTTTCTTTTGAATATGTTTATTAGCTTGGAGTAGTGCTTACTTCTGAATGCACCACTTCTATCTACGAAGATTCATATTGTAGACATTGCATTTGCGAGCTTGAGATTGATTAATGCTTTTGTTCGTAGAGCCTCTTTTTGTCGATCCATATGCCGGTTGTTTTGTCTCTACTGATAATGAAGTGGACATGAAGAAGCAGACGCACCATTATTGTCTTGCAACTAAATATATTGATGACAAGTTGCTTCATACTATCAATCGTATGGATGGGCTCAAGCAGGTAAATTTTGCTCGTCGTGTCAGGACAAACTAAACAATAGTCGTTATTGGAAAACATTATTGCTTTCTACTTACGTTGTGTAGATTGTTTTGTTAACAGATGGCATGGATACTCGGCCTTATAGACTTAATTGGCCAAGTTCAACCTTGATATTTGACATATCTCCAGATGACTTGTACATAAAAGCAGCTGAAAAACTTGAAGGTGCCCTTTTTTTCTGGTTTGGTGGTATATGAAATTTTCGAATTAAAAGATTTGCTGCAAGAGATTTCCTTTCCGCATTCTTCATGAGCTCCCATCTTAAATAGTTTGTCTAGGGATAGGCCATGTAGTGGTGTTTATGCAAAAGAACCATGTGATATTCACTTACCAAAGGTTAGTTTAGGCTATGAGATTGTTTTGAAGAGTCAGTATCGGCTTTTGGTTTCCCACCATCACAAACTCCTAATATATTACAGAGATTTGTCTTTCCTTCATGAGCTACATTGTTTCAATGTCCAAACTACCAGGTGTTGGGGCTAAAATTTCAAGAAGTTGCTTATTCTATCACATCCCCTTGGTGTCATCCAATTTGCAGCAGGTTTTGCACACAAAGGGCTTCAATGGAAGTCGACCAAGTATATGGGTCATCCAGGTAATGTTCTCCTTGGAACTGTTCAAGCTGATGATGAATGGCAGAGTCGAGTTGTGGAATGAATTTAGTTGCTCATTTATTTTTACTCTTGCAGGGTTTGCCTCTTATAAATTTGGCAAGTTTCGAGGATATCTTGTTTGTTGTTAGTAGTATGGCCATGAATGGTAACCTTTTCTTGGGAGAATTGCCTGCCTGCCTGGCAGAGACTGGAATCGGAAGAAATGTGAGTTTTTTTAATAGTTTGATGCTGGTCTCAAATTTGATTCATGTGTACATGCAATTCATATATCCTAGCCATTCACAGTTTATATAGATAGCTCTGTGAGACACTCAAATGTTAGGGTTTCTCCTGGTTAGTTTGATTCTGGAAAATGGATGGACAAGCTTTTCATGAGCAATGGTTTTCGAGTGGACATAATTAGCTACGACGAAGTTGCAAGGAACTTTGGAAAGCAATTGACATCAGAAGAATACAGCAAAATACTATTTGTTGCAGAACAGTTGCGATTTTCTGATGCTCAGGTATGATGACTTGTCTCCTAGGAAATTTTTTGCTCCATCTCCTCCATGTATTTATTGGTATTCCAAGTCAATTTTTTTGTTAAAGCACATCCATATCAAGTACTCTGTGCTTTGTGAGAATTTGATTTTGCGTTGAATAAGATAAGTACTTTTTTTTTTGTCAAAGACAAGTACTTCAGATGGTGATATATAAGCTTGAGGGGCATGCAAACAGTGTGTTCATTTACTCATTTTGTTAAATTACACCGAGTGAACAACTATCTTGGAGAATAGAATGGCATCGAATTGTCCTTTCCTTTACACAGTGCACGATTGATATGACGAGTCCTATGATTGCCCTACTATGCATCTTTATGAGGTGATATTTTCGGAAAGATGGCTTCTGATCAGGTCCATAGGATTCATTTTCTATGCTTAATGTGTCCGTTCAGAGGACAAATAATTCGTAAACCATCCTGCCTTGCTTTCTTCTCTATATAGAGCCTGAGGACCTGAGACAAGAGATGGGTTGATTTAAGTATATGTCTGGTTTCCTCATTTTCATATCGAGAAATGAGTAGATTTTATATTCTGACTCTGCTGTATTTAACACACAATGGCAGATGGAAACGTGGAGGAGAGAATTCCAGAGAGTCGAGGAAGAAGGGGATGAAGAAGGATTCGAGGAACTCTGAGATGCAAAGGCAATCTTAATCCCTCTATTCCTTCTCCTTGTCAGAGGCTTCAACGCCTCTCCCATCCGCTGTTGTCAGAAATAGTATGTTTGTTCTTTTTTCTTTACTTTTTGATGTGTATGTGAATATACCTTCCTCAACCTTTTGGCTAAGTATGCAGAATATTTTAAGATGTGAAGTGAACAAACACATGGTTGTGTCAAATTTATGTTTCATTGTCTTTGAATAAAGACCAACATTTGCATTTTTCATTAAATCGTAGCTCGCGATTGGACGATCACTGTTTTGGGGGGATTCCCGGATATATCTCATAGCATTCTGAGCAGATGTTTGCATATGGTGAAGATTGTCCCTTTTCTCTTTGCAGTCTGGGGGTAAAAATGTTTCAGTCTATCGGTGGGAATTAATGGCATACCATTTTATTGAGCGGATGCGGGATATTCGCTCAGTTCTGCAACGGCTTTATCTTTTAGCGATTCACCAGCTGAGGAAGCACATGCCGTGTGTGTGCCGCTGGGGTTGCGATTTCAAGATAGTACATGAAGTATAGTTTGGAACTTTAGTATGGTATCCCTTTTTGCAATTGCTTGCTTGGGAAGAATGTCTATTCCTTAGGTGAAGAAAGGCAATACTCTCTCTCTCTCTGTCTCTCTCTCTCTCTCTGATCATATTCTCTGTGCTTATTATTTTATGTATGAGCAATTTAACACGAGGTATCCCTAGGAATCATTCCGTTGTATCATAGGAGAATGCTTCCCAACTCGGATCTATGTTGACGGATCATACATCAATCATGGAATGAGTAGGCCCTCTCGAAAGACGTGACGGTTCAAATCTCTTTGATTTAAATTGAACATCGATGAATATTTTAGTCGGGTCTCGCGTGGTCCCCCAAGATCTGGCGATTGTGGAGCACAAGAAAGGGGCAAGCTTGCCAATCGGGGAATGCCGGCAGGAGAGATCGAGAGAGATAACCCATTCCTAATAGTAAAATGGTGGACCTGCCGAGACTCAAGTAGGAGCACCACCTAACCCCGGAAGAAGGAAAGGGTAGTTAAGCACAGGAGAAACAATGACATCTGATATCTGCGGCTTATATGAAGGCTCGATTAGATTTCGGTAGAAAAGTGCCACCTGACTTTCAAGAACCAGACAACGTAGAACAGATCCCAGAATCTGTAGAGGCAAGCCAACAAACGGATGCAGCGTTCCACCTAACCAGGAAGCTGAGGGCTTGCCGCTCTTGGTGCGACCTAATTTTCAAAGGGTAATTCTAGTCTTCTCGGCATTACATCGCATAGAAAACACATACTTGGGTCAGACAAATACTCTTTTAACGGTTGAAACTCCCCGAAATAAGAAAATATTGTGTAGCCGAGGATGATTGTGACGGCGTCTTGGCTGCTCTCCCTTTTCCATTTTGGGGAAGCAAATCAATCAAGGGCAAATTTGAATCCTTGCGTGCGATTTGCTATTGTGATAACCTCTGCGATTATAAAAGGGTATCAGATACTCAGATGATGCGTATGTAATCATTACATACGCATACTATAACAGCACGAGATACTCCGGTTGGTTTGCAAAGCTTATTTAAGAACTAGTGTGATAGATTTGCGTGTAGGTATTTCAGCAAAGGAATTATACTTACGACCTAACACGGATCTACCATATCGCGGTATAAAACAAGTTAGTTTTTCAACCGCTTTGTCGTATTTAAGTGTTATCAGTCCAACGCCAGGCGATCCCACGGCACGTCTGTGAGTCGATGGATTGGTTAGGAGCGTCTTGTGATTGCATTTGACCATCAAACCCTTAAAGTCGGTAATAGCTGTAGTGTACGTATAGAAGGTCGAATGATATTATTTTCTTTTTTCATATTCTATTTCTTCATTCTTTCCTACGCGACCTTCTATGGTGCGTGTAAATTATGTGAACGGTACAAAGTTCACTCATACAACTATCTGATTTAGGTCATCAAACTGAATGGTGAATAAAAAGGAGATAAGGGGTCTAAAGAAAGAAGAGCTAGAGCAGCGGGTGCTGTAGCGAAACTGATTGCAAAAGAGGGGCAATCGGCCACGGGTGTGGGCTAGAATACCCACCTTGCGTCCGTTGGACTGATGCCCGGGGTAAATGCTCTTAGTGGAGAGTATTCAACATACTTCAATGAGAAGAAAGAGAGTCGGCATTGGGAGTGTGAAGACACATGGACATGCTGGGTATTATTCATTTTGGGGAAGAACCCTTGGTGAATCGCCTCAAAGATTCCTAAGCAATAAATACATACAATACAAAGTCACGGGCTTGGGCCCCCAATCGAAACAAACTTGCTGGAGCAAGCCGGTCAGGACAAGCCCATGCCAATGCCATGATCTTTGGCCCATTTCGTATTTGCCTAGCCCAAAATGGGCTTGGGCTCATCCCTAAACACCCGATCTATGTGTAATGACTAGGACCGATCCCCGGGGACCAAAGAATTTCTCCCTTCTTGCACTAGCGTGGGGGGTGAGCATTGGGTCCGGTTCAATCCGGGAGCCCAATCTACATGGCCGGGTCAAGGTCGGTCTAGGGAGAACCTGTTGACAGTTGTTCTCGATTTTGGGACCCCAGAACCAATCGATTCCTAGTCCAATTCCCGTTTGCGAGGCCGGAACCGCCGAATCTATCTGAGAACCACTTGACCGACAAATGTTTGCGTGATGAAATTATTTCATTACAAGAATTAGACCGGTTCCCGAGGAGAACCGGAAACCAGAACCGACCGATTTAGTTCCCAAATTACAAATTTTGGAACCAGGAGTCACTGAGTTTGGCTTCTAATTCTAGGCCCGAAACCGTCAACCCTACAATCGCGTACCCCGAAATCAGCAAGTCGAAAGTTTGTGAGCTTTCGTGGCTTCCGCATGCGAAAGTCAACTCGTTTCATGGACCCCTCGACGATTTGAATGAGGAGATGGTCAACCTTCGGACTTCCTCCTACATGGTGTTTAGACTCAAAGTGAGAAGTCAAAAACGAGGTACGATCCGTAACCCACGACACACGACGGACTCCTGCATTTGTATAAACCCTTTTCTTCTCTTGACCCGGATTTGACCTGTTCATAACTCGTGTGCGTAAGTTGCCCTAGGGCCAGCAATATCGAACATCATCCAATCTGTACTCCATTTGTGTCTTACAGATTCAGGGAAGGCAAAGAAAAAAACAAGTATCCTAGATAAATATTAACACGAAACTGACATGAATTAGGAGCACGCCGTGCTCGAGTTATGTTCGATGTGCTCTTGTTTAATGTTATCCCCAGATAGATATAGTTGCAAGAAGAGGACGGACCATTCGAAATGGAAGCCGGATTTTCACTCCAAGTTGTCCATTCTTCTGGCAAGTACACACACGACGTATACACAGAGTAACCTTCGCTAGTGCATGCGCAGGAGCCTCTTGGTACGACGACGTTGCTAATGAGGAGATCGAGAGAGCCTCGTACTCTCAAGTGTAGAGCTCCGAAGTATCTGCGAGTGAGCTTGGTCGAAGAAAAACAGACACATCATCGTCGCTGCACAATACAGTGAACGCCCACGAGCGCGGAACGAAACGCAACGAGGAAGACACCTTACCTAAACACACGCAAAGATCAAATAAGCTTGAACGCTCGGTCCGTGTCGAAAAGGATCGAGTTGCGTAAGGCGGGGAACCCACGTTGGAGAAGGGGAGCACGTGCAGGTAACGCGGCGACGGCATCGCGAAAGCGAAGCGGCTTCGGTTTTTTTGCACGTGCCCTGCTTCTCCAACAAGGAAAGCTACCCGCCTGCAAAGGACGAGATCTGGACTCTTGGGGCGTGTATGTTTTGTTGGTGATGAGCTGTTATGAGCGAGAGAAGAAGATCGGAACTGGCGTGTATTTATAGGGGGAAGAACGAGAGAATTTGAGGGTTATACAAGAGTCGTGGACGGGCATAGCAACATTGTACACGTTAATATTGCGTCGGGGTTGAGAAGTAAATGTCCCTCCAAAACCATGCTCTACCATATCGAGATAGAGAGGGGGCTAACCTAGCTTCTTAATGCGAAGGGGACATCCCAGGACAAAATTTTATGATGAAAGCAGACCCAACTGGTCCGAAAAGACAACGACCCTTTGCTCCTCCCGCCACTCTCTCCTTTAACACCCCCCATGGCGAGCATAAACCTCGGAAACCCTAGGTAGATCCCTTGCATGCCAAAACCACGCACTATTTCTTCTATGTAAGAGTCTTTCTGCTGCGGGTTATATTGATTGAAATTCGGACTTTGGTAGCATAACGATTTTTTGGCGACTGTGAAAATAGCGGCATGTTATGGGCACCAAATTCTTGAAAGAGTGGGACTCCGCAATGATTTTCGATTAGTTATTATTCATTTTTTTGTGGCCCATAACTTGCTGTCAATCTCACAGTAAATTTAAAAAAAATATCACATAAGCATACCATTTTACGAGATTGGATTAATAAGGAAAGATATAAACATTCTTAATTAGTCTAATATGGGGCTGATTGTGTGGACCGAGTATAGCCTGACAAGTGATAAGAGGGTCTATAGCTTAAAACTCTATAAAATAGTGCTTAACTCTCTCCTCTAATCCTGATGCACGAATAACCTTACTCACGTAAGTAGTAGTTAAAAAAAAAAGGAATTCGTGAGGGCCAATCTCATTGACCCACTATGACATAAGGCAATAGATGAGAAGCGCTTGAATCTCATATCATCGCTATTTCGCATAAAGAACGATGAATTCCAAATCATGTGCGCAAATTCCTTTTTTCCGTGTTCTAAATTCTAGCTACGATGATATTGGAGTGCCGTTTTCGTTGCTTACATGCTAGCATAGGATTTGGACGAGCGCATAGCTATCAGCGCATGTATTGTTCGTACGATAGAGAGACAAAAATTATTCCACCCACATAGGCGGGTAGTCATAACTACGTGAGGACGGGTTTAGGCGAATTTCGTCATCACTACGCGAGCCGTGGCGCGATGGTTCTTGAGTTTCACGAGTCCGAGTGCATTCTTTAGACATCCTAAGTGGGTAGTTCATTCCTTTTTCATATCAAGTCATGAGCATGAAATTCTGGGTCGATTATTGTTCGTACATGCCGAACTTTTGGAGGCCGAAACTAAAGTTCTGATCCTGAAGATTGCGGTTTGGATCGTCGAAATCCTTCGACGAGTTTTGATTCGCTCGACAGGCCGAAAAGATATCAAACTCTCTCGCGGGGCTTAGTTTTGTTGCCGCCTTTTATGGCGTTTGCTTCGTCCCCTTTGCTTAACGCGGCGACAAATTTCTCAATGGCTCGACATCGATCGTGATTATAAAAAAAAAAAAAAAAAAATACCCAGGGTCTCCGATCTCGGTGTCCGATTGAACTCGAACCCAAAGAACGAGATTTTCCATGGCTTGACATCAATCACACACACACAAACACAAACCAGCGTGGCTGAGTAAGTACAAACATTTCACCAGAGGAGGGCGAGAAAAGTGGAAGGGATCATGTTTTGTGTACGAAGACATTGCGTGTTGGGCAACAAAGGTTCTTGAGTGTGTTGGGATCGTGTTTGTGTTTGTGTTTGTGATTCTCGGTGAGAAATAAAGCTGTGAGTCTTTGAGTGTATGATTCCCCTATGCATATGATATGAAGTAGAAGTAGGTGTGCGTTCAGCCTCTTTTCCAAACCCCCCCAAAAAAAATTTATGGCGGTTTGATCATTTCAGAAGACTTCTCCTCCAGCATATCTCATGCAAGAGATTCGATGTCCCTCTAGCCCAAGGATGTAAAAGAAAGAAGAAGAAAAAAGAAAAAAAAATGTACTTTTACATCTCGTGTTCATCCTATCAATACCGCCGGTCAGCAACTCGCCAAAATAAACATACCCCGACGGGTGCCGTAATCGACTTTTTAAAGCAATCTAGGGGTGCTGAATTGCTGTGTGTTCAAAAAGCCCCCAACCCTCAAAAGAGTTTTGTTAAAATGGCCGAAGTAGAAGGGAAAAGCTTTAACCCTAGCCTTAAATGCGCTCGGGTCATTTCTCTCGACTTCCACTTGCAATGACATGAGTAAGTAGATCCATGTCTGCCTTTTTCTTTCTTTTGCCGACCGGAATTGATGGCAAACCGTCGTCAGCGTTTGTCTTGCGAAGGAAGAACACATGGATTCTCGGATGATTTCATCATGCAAAATATCTAGACACATAAATACGAGGATGTGTACCAGGTGCGTGCGGGAGTGAGCATACTAAATGCTTTCTTTGGTCGCTCACTCTTTTCCAACCCCACTCGATGGATGCGTACCCTTGACTTTAAATCCGGCTCAAGAACAGCAACCCAACAAAAATTGGTGATGCACGCTCGTATTCTCCTCCCCCCCCCCCAAAAAAAAAAAAAGAAAGGCCGTGAAGATCTTCTTCGTCCTGGATTTAAATTCAAAAGTGCGGCGACGAGGAGGAACAATAATCGAACGCGGTTGTTTCTAGGGCTGACGTGGTAGATCGTGTTCGTTGTAATCTGTCGCACGAGCGAAAGGATGATCCTGGAGTCCGCTCATGTTGAGCAAAAAATGATCTATCTCGAGAGGTAGACAGCAATCAATATTGGTCGAAAAAGACAATTTAAACGCGGTCGACATCGACGGATACATAATGATTGGTGCAGATTCTGTTGTGGTGCATTTTCAATTGGTGGTGTCTTAGAAGTAATTTTTCTGCGATCAGCATCACCTACAATTTTCCTTATCTTATATTTGTAGATAGAGAAAGATACGTCCCTCTGCTTCTTCGCTAAAGTCGTCGATCCATCTTTTTTTCAGCCAACCCATGTTTTCAGAAGTCATCACATTGCGCATGCATTGTGATCATGGTGTATCCGCTCGAGGACGCCCATTTCCTAGAGAACCACAGAGCAAGAAACTGCAAACACAGACAGGAGACAGGCTTTTTTTTGCTTGGCTTTGCCTCTTTTGACCCTCTGTGAAGATTAAAAGAAGATGATGTCCGGACATTGAAATGCTACCGAACCCAGAAAAAAAAGACAGATGAAAACTATAAGGTGGAAAGTTTGAAGAAAAAGCAGTTTATAACGTCACGGCATGGAATTCTTATCCAAACCGAGCAAGTATGTCGCATGGCGATTACGCCACTTGGCTATAACATGTGGCATCGAAAAGCAAGTCGACCGGAAGTGAGAGATTTCAGAACACAAGGGCAAAGTAGGCCGGTATAGATCTCGCTAGGCAATGCAGTAGGTGGTTATGCCAGTTCAGCCATGTAACCAATACATAACATGCTTCCTACATCAATAACGGAGAACAGATGCAAGGAACAAAATCTATGAAGTTTAGAAACCGTTGCTTAAAGTCAAAATGAATCTGTGGCTGTTAGTCTAGAACAGCGACGATTCGAAGATGCAACCTACGATGCCCGTGTTGTTGCTCACAGTTAACAGATACTTGTGCCTTTGTCGTAATGGGCTATGCCAACCAAACAAAAACCTTCGCTATATGCACAGCTTGATTTGTAGAAATTCTTTAACTTTCAAGATACAGAATAATTATGATACATTTTAAGAGAAAATTCTGCATCTCATTCAGCAGAAATGCCATCACTTTCTCTTGATGCATACTTGCTTACTCACAAGGTACATGCTCATATTATGCCACTAATACATATATTGAAAGTTAACTTGAACGACGTAACGCATTCTAATCTGGTCAACATTGTAAACTATGTACTCGTTGTAGAGCAACGCACCCTGCAAGGAACAGAAAGTCCAGAGTGATCATAGAAGATTTTCAGTTCGAATTATGTGCCGGTACTTACAATTCCTCCAGAAGTATGCATTAGACATATATGAAAATAACGCAACGTGAAAGAAAAGGCCTGAGTATGTAATTATCTACCTGATGATCTGATTGCTCCTTTGGCCTCCCTAAAGGAACAACAATACCATCTTCCAGTGCCTGACCTTCTGATGGATCTGGTGAAGTAGCACCAACCCCCTTCGTACTGCAAATGTTGGGAATATTAGGTCGAACCTCAAACACTTTATATAGTTCTGAATTAACTGGGTTGATCAATTTGAAAGCAATGAGATGATGTTGTAGAGTGCAAAAGAAAAATAAGTCAAGAGTGGCCAGTGTTCTAGATATGGAACTTGCATATGACAAAGTTCTTGATCGTTATTGTGTGAAAGCTGAACTTGTCAAAGTTCAGATTTGCAAATGGATTTCATAATCTAAAAAAGAATTACTTGCCCACTAGCGTCCCAACCCCCAGCCCATCCATGACCACTAGACCGACTACCGAGGGTCTTGCTTGTGGCGTTATTTAGCAAAACACAAGGAGTTTTCCCTTTACTGTTGTCCCTGAGGTATTTGTTATTCAAACCTTAGCTTTCCAGCTGGCAACTTGTGGCCATCATACTTCGCATGTAGAAGCTCAACCATGTCACCAAGTGCAACCTGAAAAGCATTTGATGGATTCAGAGAGAGAGAGAGAGAGAGAGAGAAAAGCAATTTGCGCCCACATATATGTTATTCCAGCCAAGAAAAGTTGAAAACTTCAAGTCTCTGTGTCTATGTTCATTTTGCCAAAAAATCAGGCCTTCCAGATGTGGACAAAACATTTTGTAAGGAAACATTATGTCTGAAAGCCAGACACTTTTAGTATACCAATGGTAACAAAGGGACTTTCCTGCAACTAGTTCTTTGTGTAACAAGGAGTTGGAGCTTCTGAAATCTCATCAAAAAATAAAGCCGGTAACCATATATAAACTCTGCGCAAGTTCTCAACGATACATGCAGGAGATTGCTATTCAAATTGCATGCATGAGTATAAACATGGTTTTATTTATTGAATTCATACAGCTTCTTCGTCACCTCACAAGCAGCACTCAAGCAGTTACGCAACCAGCATGCTTTTATGGTCATATCAGGACACATACTGATGTTGAGCTTTTAAGGACAAATACTGATGTTGAGCTTTTAAGGACAAATACTGATGTTGTGCTTTTAACTCCGGTTCGTTAAGTGCAAACTGTATAAGGACAAATTTATACCTCACATAAAAGCAGAACACCAGCTGTGGCAGCACTATTGGCATAGCAATAATTAGCACTTTTGGAGAACATATCTGCAAAGTAAACACCTTTCCCAAACATGTAGCCAGATGCAGGGGCTTCAGGAGGAGCAATTCGCAAACCTTGTGGTTGCAGGAAATTTCGACTCAGTGTTTATGGTTCTATACATGGATAGAGTTCTCAAGAAAACAGCCAACCATACACACCTTGGGACAAAATGCTAGTCCAGTTTGTAAGACGAGAACCGTGCCACAAAAGCATTCTGTTTGAGGTACTGGAGAACTGAAAAAGAATTAGAGAGTAGTCAGTAGTTGGCTGCTTGCACTAGGCACGCAATTGCTGAATCATATGCCATTATAGAACCAATTAAACAAAACTGATGAAAGCTAATATTGCTCTGAGGATATAGATATTCTAGGTCCATGCATGACGACCTTACTGAAGCGTTCAGTTTCCACTTCTCGTGATACTCGGAATATTTGAACAATGTCAACGGTATAACTAGAATGGGTCTTCGCATGAGTGTTGTGCATGTATGTTGCAATCTGCACTCAACACAATACATAAGTGGATCAGATCAGGCAGACAATCAGGTACTGAGGCAAAAGCAGGAGCAAATGAAAAGTTTCAAGTGCAGAAGATAAAAATCATGCAAGGAAACCATAGAAGTCATCGTTTACAACAACATTGATCAACATCACCTTTATCCCAAACTAGTTGGGGTCGGCGGTCGATGAACCCAAAAATAAATGAACTAAAAGCAAAACCGATTGAGGAAAAGAAATTATATAAATGTATATATATAAATAAAAAAAATAGGGAAAAAGGACTAAAAAGGACAGCCAACAACATTGATACCAGCATATATTCCTGAGAACCGACTTCAAGTGGCGTTAGTTCGCATCCAAGACGTTGATAGCGAGCATACAAGGGATCCTCCTATATGATGAAAGACATGCAAATTAGCCGAATTGGAATCGGTCAAAAACAACTCAAACAGAAAGCGAGCATATATCCACATGTCTGTGAGGAGCTAAAACAAACTTGACTTTTGGGTCGAATACTGAGATAGTTTAAAACGAAAAAAAAAAATTACTTAGAGAAAAGCCACTCTATCAAAATAAGAGCCAGCAGATCCCTGTAAAAGAGGATTAAGCAAGCAAAGCAAGTCTTCAAGAAGGCAAATTTCAGGACTATCCTGTATCCTTGTTTCTTAAAGGAGGAGAATAAAGACAAAACTGCAGAGTGAGCATATCAATTCGCAGTTGAAGTTGATGCACTATCCCAGAGGACACATTTTTCATGCCATTACAAATAGTTCCAACTAAATCATGAAATCAGATAGCACTTATAATTTTGTAGATGCTCAGACAACAATAGAAGAAAACTTTTTATAATAAGTGGGGGTCACTACGTGGTGAATATAATTCTCAAAATCTTTCCTTACAGTTTCCATCTATGTCTTATGCATCTTTCCTTAACCTCTTTCAACCAATAGCCACACAAATATAATCTTCCAATTCCAGAAACTCACAAAAATAATGAAGAACAAAGCAAATATGATGGAAAATCTGTTTCATTTTGGGCCAGATCAACATATAGACAGAGCACAAGCACACTGGAACTTAGAACCCAACCCCCCAAACCCCCACCCAGGAAAAAAAAAACAAAGATAAAAAGCAAAAAGACATCCCCATCCCACAAAATCACAGGAACTCAAAATATTGGGTTCAAGCATGTCGATCTTGAAAGCTCCCTACTACAGGATTGGCATTTACTCAGCATCTAAAACCTCGTCACCACAAAGGTCAAGAAAAAACACCGTCCTTCATGCTTCTGCTCGACACATGCTAGCATTCATCTATATCAGAAATTACAGCCAACTGACCAGCACATGCATAGACTCATAAGGTGCCTAAATAAGGATTTTTGGTCTACATCCATACTTGAGTCCCTACACTCAGTTACAGATTAGTGCAAATTGATAAGTCAGCAAGAAACCATAAAAATTGTACCTCTGTCCCAATATCATCCTTCAACAACTTGGATGCAACCTCTATTTCACCCAGAGCTTCAACCTTCAAAATATGTAAGCAGCTGAGGATGTATTATTTTACTTTTTACAAACAACAGCATAAGAGTACTTCCATGACAGAAGGTTAAAACTCAAAAAGATAATGTGCAAAAATTTATACTTGTCAAGAAGAAAACCCAAAATCTCAGACCACTGAGTGTAGGAAGATCATGTGATATAAGACTCTTTGAGATCACATGCAAGCGATGTAGGATAACAAATTAACAACGCCCGCCTCCCAACCTCCCTTCCTTTCTCCTTCTCAATTATAAATTGCGCTGACACCATAAAAAAATGCAAGTGGAACTGAAGAGCGAGGAACCGCGCACATAATAAACTTAAATGGGGTATGCAGCATGAGCAATGTTGGCATTAATACTATGCTACAAAATCCAACCGTAAGCTTAAGCCATTAGATTGAGGGAGGCTCATATATATAAGGTCCATTGAGATCTTGTATTCAAGCGTTGTGGGATAACAAAATAGCAACACTAATTTTAAAGTTTCTCCGATGAAGGAATTTCGCATAGGGTTTAAGCGGTAAAGAAATTTGATCCATGATGAAGTGGAAAATCTCACGGAAGGTGACTGAGTGAAAGCCAATTTTTAGGAGTCTTTTGTAGAATTTACAAAACATTAACAACATTTGTCTTTCTTGTTCCCATTCTCTCCCAACTTAATTCTTCACAACAATTCCATAGACAACAAACTCGTCTTGAACCAAGATGGGCAATAGATGGAACCATGAGCATAGCTATGAGCACCGCCCTTCCACACCACGTAGAAGGAAATTGCATAAGCAAGAACAGCTAAGTATGTATTGCAGAGATCAGGCCACATGCTCAAAACCATCAGGAAACGAAAAAAGAGAAACTAATTGCAAGAAAAGGACCTTCAGCAGCTTCCCTATCAGATCAAAACAGCATAATCAAGACGTCACCAGAAGTATTCAGATAATTTTTTACAAAATAATAAATTACCATTTCCAACTTGCTTTTCAATTTCTGAGGGGTGTCAATGACAAACTCTCCTGCAATTATCACATGCTTCATCAATCAAAATTATCTACAAGTTGGTATGAGCTCCAGAAGACAGTGTATGGGCTGAACACATAAAATGAAAGAAAGAAAAACTCACTCATTTTCTTAAAGCCGAAGTCATGAGGTATAACCGTATAAAATTCGCTGCCAAAAATAGGGGGAAAAGCCTCAGCTTTGCCAGATGCATAAAAGAAGTTGCATTTTGATCCAATAAACAATGCAATAAAAAAAACTCTTCATCATATGTGTGTCTATGTATAGATGCATAAACAGAGAGAGATTTTTACCCGCTTAATTGTTCAAGCTTTTTCCTATCTGACTGTCCAATCAAATCAGCGATCCTTTTTAATACATCATAGCCCTGAATAAGATGAATAATTGCATTGAAAAAAACTAGTGGAGGAGCAGAGTTAATGCCATTTTTGCAATTAAAAGAACTACATCCCCAAGAGAGAGGACAACTAGCTCTTCATTGATCTTTTCTGGATGATTCATACAGAATATTAACATAATCTTGATATGACATAAGCAGAGGATCGGCATTGTCCAGTATATTTAGAGGTATAACTTCGATTGGACGTGGAAGTTCTTATAAATTCTAAACTTTCACAATGATACGCTTAATAGTTTGCTGTAGAAAGGAGTGGACAATGAGGCGTGTATACAGGTTACTTGTGCCCTCACAGGCTAGCAACAAAGCACGTGGTGAAACAGATTTGCATTTCCTATGTGTTCTGAAGCACAGATGCACCTCTCCACGAGCTTCACAGCATCAAATTTCGGGTGCACAAGGCAACCATTTTTTCGTGGCATTGTTCGGGGGACTTCTCTCATCAAAATCTCTAACATAATTTAATCATGAAAGGGACCAAATGAGTGCATAAAAATTTACAAGATCATGACCCACAATAGCGTTTTCTCAGACAGAAGACAGGTAGGATTGTGATACCAGAACAACGCAGAAGGAAAATTATGGCAGAACACAACTTTAAAGTTGTCTTGCAACCAGTGCACACTAAAAAAAAAAAACATTTTTGTGCAAAAATCAAAGAAAGAGCAATGCTTAAATGTAAAAACCTTAAAAGAAAAAAAGCTGAATTGTAAACAACAAGAGACTATTAAGAGCATTAGTTGTAAACTTACCTTCAATATCGTTGATTTGCTAAGTTTACCAAGAGGCAGCTTTTCCGCATTATATCCTAATACAAAAAAGAAGAAAAACAATTAAACAAACTAAAGATTCAGTAAAAAAGGTTACTGAGGGAACAAAGAACCAAACAAATTAAACTAAATGAATCTTGATGTATGCTTAGGATATGGTCAAATGGGATAATGTAAGACGAAATGATTGAAGAACTGACCTATTTCCATCATTTGCTGTTTCATCATACTGATATTGCATATGAGAGAGAGAAACTTTGCAATACGAGACTCAAGTTTTGATTCACGCAGTTGACTTGTAGTAACAGCAGGTTCAGTACTGACCTAAGAACAATAATGGAATTCTTACACTATGTTGTTAGATGGGAAGTTGAGAGCAAGATTTCTTTAATCATTTTGTTCCCGCCTTCTCCAGCAAACTCTGATGATCAAATTAATGTAGCTGAAAGAACACTGTGCTTTTGGATGCAAACACTCACCTCTTGTTCTTCCTTTCTGCCATAGTCCATTTCCAGCCATGTATAGTATTTAGGGTAACAAATAAATTCCCTCCGGTTGAACCAATGATTTGCTGTTTTGGCAAAAAATTTCTGTACAAACTCATCGATGGCGGTACCTCGTGATGTAAAGGGGCCTTGAAGTTTCTCTTGACCCTTAACACCAACTCTCCCCCATCTATAATAAACCATGAATGCAGCCCCGTCATCAGATTCTGCAAGCAATCAAATAGAAATCACCAATAAGGTTATTAACTTATTAGCAATTTTTTTGGCACTGAGAAACGTAACCATGATATAAAGGAAGCTGTGAGATTGGTCAAGCAAATTATCATGGATTCATTGACCAACTTCACAAGCATGTAATTTTTGCGAAAATGAAGGACAACAAAGTTAGAATAGAACTATAAAGAAATTGTTTATTCTTTGGTCATTAATTCAATGTTTCTGCTGGCATAGCTATAAGATCTAAAGAGAGTTTGTTTATGCTAGGTACAACCAAAATCAATTTTCTAGAACTCTACCTATTTGTGAGAGAATCAAATATGCAAACACAGAACTCAGAAATGTAACCTAGAAGTTGAATTGCGTAGAACTTGTTATTGTTATCCCCGACATTTGTCTGATTCAACATAGCATCATATACATCATCACCCTGCATTGCAAACAGTACAACTGTTCAATACAATCTCATGGCATTTATTCACTTGTACAGCGAGTTGAAAGCAAAGGATTTGCCTGTTGAAGAACATGGTAATTCGCTTTTATGTGGTCAGGAAGCCATTGATCTAAAACAGCAATACCCTTTTTGGTTGCAGTAATTAACTTCTCTGTCTTCACTTCGTCTGTTGCTGCTGCTGCTGCTTCTTTCGCTGCCGCTGCCAATGCCACAACAGTATTGAAACAGGAGGACAAATGAGAAAAGGGCAAGAGAAAAAGAATCAGAATGAGATGAATGAGAGGCCAAAAAAGAAGCAACACATACACTTGGTCAGTGGAACCAAATCAAACAAATTGAAGCAAACACCACTATGCATCATCAACTCGTGCGTCCTTCGAATTTCTTAAAAATGTCGCACTACGAGCAAACTGAACTTTTCAAGTATATGAATCTTTCTACATCTTAGACCTTGGGCAATTTTCCAAATTAATATTTTTTAAAAAATATTTACCAAATTAGTATTAAAAAAAATATTTACTGTCCAATTGCCAAGCGGGGCCGCGATTTAATTTTTTTTTTTGTATTTTTTTGAAAAAAAAAAAGAAATAAAAAAATTAGAGAAGGAACACGCTAGGAATGGAACCCACAACCATCAAAGCACTTCACCCGGACGACAACCAATAAGGAAAACAGCACAATTGACAACATCATTTGCAGATTAATTAATCTATGCACTTATTAAAAAACGTGATATCCATTTGGACATAAAAAACTGCCTAGACCCCTTTTCCACTATAAAGACATGATATAATAAGTCAGGCATGGAAAGATTGAAGGAGGAAAGGGGGAAAAGACGGTTCATTCGTGATCGAGATGTGGCATCGGAGAGAAAAATGCAAAATTGACAAGGAAAACGGCGTTTTTTGGGAAAAAAAAGGCCGGCCAAACCGCCTTGACTGTTTGCCAACGGATTCGTTTAAAAAAATTATGCGAAATAAAAAAAAATTGTCTCAAACGGACACCCGAGCGATGAGATATGCCTTTTCAAAATTTTCCCTTTCTTTACTCATTTCCACTTTTTTGCTACGATTTTTCATCTTTCCATGTGATTTTTAGCTATTTTGCTACGGTTTTTCATTTATCAATTACTACAATTTTAATCTTTCGCCGTGATTTTAAATAATTATATAAATACAAATTATTTTTAAATTAATGATTGATGATTATCATATAAAAAATAACCTTCAAAAGATAAATAATTATAAATAAAATAATTGTAATAACTATCAATGATTTTTTTATTTTTTCAAAAAAATACGAAATAAAAAATAAAAAATTAAATCACGGCCCCGCGGCCCAATTGTCGAGCGACACCTAATACAATAAATATTTTTTAATACTAATTTAATAAATATTTTTTTAAAAAAAAATATTAATTTGGAAAAAAGCCCTTAGACCTTCCCCTTCCGCAGTTGGCAATTGGAAATAGCAAAAAGATGCGGAAAGAGATCGCCTAACCTTTCTAAATTAGACCCTAACCTTGCAATTCGAGTTTAAAAAACAGGTATTGAAATAAATACAAATGAGAGAAAGACGGCCAGACAGTTCCGACTCTGACGACGCCAATTATCACCCAGACCCACATCGCCGTCGGCTTTAAATCACTATATATATAAAAATTAAAAAATTAGCCCAGGAGATTTGAGCCTTCAGTAAAAAAAAAAAAAAAAGGACAGCCCGGATCAAGGTCAGGTGTCTAGCCTTACGAGGAAAGATGCGTCTTTTAACGGAAACAAAAAGACCACTAGAAGTTCAGTTGTGATTACGTTCATTTGCAGTCGCCGATTCCTCCCCTGCATCACCGCAGCAGAGCCTCTCGAGCAATTCTTTCTTCGACCCAGATGAGGAGATGCCCCGTCTCTGGGCTTCTTCGCGGAGTTGCTGGATGCCCAGTCTGCGAAACTTGTCGAACGCTTTGAACTTCGACGGACCATACCGATCCCCATTTGGGGAGTCCAAGTCCCTCTCTCTCTTTCCATTGACGGCCGAATCCACAGAATCCGCCGCTTGCTTATTCTCTTTGGTGAGAGCTGCTCCGAGTCTCCTCGCCTGAAAAAGGGCGAAACAAAGCCTCGAATCGACGTAGAAATGTAGCGACAATTTCGAATGCGTTCTACTTCGAGTTAGAGAGAGAGAGAAAGAGAGAGAGAGAGATGACAGTACTAACCAGGGTGGGTTTTGTTCCGGTGGTACTGAGCCCGCGTTGGGCGAGCTCCGCTCTAAGCTCGTCCACTTTGAGGTTTGTGGCCATTCTTGACAAATAGAGAGAGAGAGAGAGAGAGAGAGAGAGACTGGAAGATGGAGAAAGCGGGAGGAAGATGGAGAAGAATTTAAAGGAGGGGAGAGAGACTGATGAAGAAAACCAAGTTTGCGAAGCACGATTCAAGAGCAGTAAGAAGGAACTGATCCCAGGAGTTCAAAAAGGAATTTATTTATCTTATTATTAATCAAGAATTGGCGTGGTTTTACTCCCGTTTTGTCGTCCGCAAGAGAACCTGTGGACCCTTCAGATTATCCTCAGACAAGAAGCCCGACAAAGAAAAATGGGCCGAATCCAGAACGAGAATGTCTCGTCAGTTCCTTTCAGCCTTATACCTAAGCATGAGCTCTCTAACCTGCTAAAACTTTGCCCATCGACCTCCTGCAAAATTTTTCCAAAGAGGGATTCAATACGACATTTTTATTAACTGCTTTGCTTAAGCCAACTACAACTTTTAAGGACTGAGCTTTCCGTCCTCCTGCTCCTGCAAAACTGGATCCCCCGCTCCGCCGCTCCATCGCTATCAAGTTCACTCCAGCCATGTCGGGTTTTTCCATGCTCGAGCTCTCCTCGTCTTGGTTTGAGTTCTAGCCAGCCTGCCCCTTAAACGAAAGGAACTCGCCTACTCTGTTTGAGGAAATGGACTAGGGGCGCGAGTGGCGGCACTTTTGAAGTAGAATTTCCGTTTCAAAGTTGCTTCTTGAACAAAAATCCGTTTGGTAACGAAACTTATGAAGTATAAATTAGTTTGGTTACACAACTTCATTTTTGCTCGCCACTTGAAGAATAAAAAAATTCAAAGCAGAAGTGTTGCCATGCGTGCCCAAGGCAGAATATCAAAAACGATTATGCTGCGGTGGATCCAAAGAACCCATGAAGATACTAACCCACGGGCCCACGGGGTTCTAGGTCCTGGGCTCGAGATGGGGACTCCTGCAATTGGATTCGATCCTGTTTAGTGTTTATGGAGGTCCTTGCTCAACAAGGCAAAATATGCAGAATCGGTGGACAGACAGAGAGGAATCGATCCAAATGCTGCTCTTAATCGATGATTTTACCGGCAAACTTCTAGGCTCACCGATTTCCACCGAGATCGGTTATCGTCGTACATTAATGGCGATTTAAAAGTATATAACGTTGCTATCGCGTCATCCCACAACCCTCCCGCCACATTTGAACCAATCGAATCTATACAGTAAGTTAGCCATGCTAACCAAGGGCACCCGTTAACTATACCGGCGGAATCATTGCGACAATTCTAAATAGTAACTGCACATAATGGTATCGTATCATGTGTCTCGGACACGAAGTATATTTTGGTTTGTAGACAAGTCCTATGCAATGTGATCTAACATGTGTGCACGGTCGATGCGATATCCAAAGGTCGAGCCATTGGAGGCGCGCGCGCGTACCAGCGCTCGCGACGTATATTTTTTGGAACCCCGAATGATCTCGTCATGATAAGAACATATTTTCGTGAAAATCCATATTGTCGACACACATTTTAGGATTAGCGGTTTCGTACCCTGTGTTTGAACAACGTCGCGTTTGGACTCAAGACGTTCTACTCTAATACCGCGTGTGATTTAATGAGACCACTGCCAGCTGTTTTAAAAACTTAAGCGGTTAGATGAAGGCGTAATTTAATATTTAATTATTTCAATAATAACTAACATGCTAATATAGGCACGGAATTTTTTTTTTTTTTTTGCGTGTGTCGTAAATAGTTTAAATCTGCTATTATATGTTTGCATATCAAATTGGATTGATTAACTCCTGACAAGAAGAAAGCCGCCGATCTTTCTTCTTTCGGTATCGATGCGATTAGGCTGGACATGTACATGCTCACGTCACCTATATTTGTGGTCGAAAGCTGTTTGCGTTGACTGATAACAATGAGCCAAGGCACCACTAAAACGATGTCGCTTTTTATTTGAAGCGCATAATTTCTGTTTGGCTCGGTCATCTTTTCCCTCAAGCAACCGTGCTTTTTCTTGATCCCTCTGAAAAAAAAAAAAACGAGACCATTTATGTTGTGAGCTTGAGCTTGATATTTTTGCCCATCGAGCAAGCATTTTATGCCTTCTTTTTTCCATTTAATTTTGAAAATGAGGGTTATTGTTGCTGTGCGGCCGATACGATTGGCGTGGCTACAGCAAGCGGAACAAACTAGGCACTGCAGAGCGAAGTTTACTGTGTGAAGGCGATTCTTCGCAGCGTCGAATAGTACTTTCGTAAAAAAAGAAAAGCTCGACTTGGCAACGCGTCGATGATGTCGTAACATGGTCACGTGACGCTCGCTCAAACGAAAGGAAGCACTTAGATGAACATTGTCGAATGGCGAGCATTGATTTTTTTTTTCTTCAAGAAGGATGGCTCTGATACTAATTTAAGAATAGAGCAAATAAAGAGAATTGAGGAAATTTCTGTATATTTCGACATACAGAAAAGAGAACATCGAGAAAGCCTATTATTCATAGGCTTTATCAGAGAACTTATTTAAAAAATTAAATTAAATGTGCAATTATTTAAAACAAAAATCAAAGAAAATATCTTAAATATCTTTGGAAGATTTATCTAAAATATCTATAATTTTGGCGTAAGTGCGGGTGCCGAACGTGAAACAATCGAGATTCTTATCATTTTCGTGAATTTTGGGAAAGCACGAAATGGCGCAATCATACAGGAGCACTCGCGACGACCATTCGTCGAACATCGAGCTAAAACGACACGGACGCACGTGACCACGTGAGGCGAACCGGCATTTGCTTCTGCGCTCATTGGCTCTGGCTCCACCGGCGGCTTTGTCAAGTTGGCAAAAGCTGTGACCCATCCCTTCCCATCCCCGACACATCCCAAGTTGGCAAAAGCTGTGACCAAAAGACCTTTCCCCGTCGCTTCTTCTCTCCAAGTTAAAAATTATCAATCTATACGAACTACTATGATTGTCCACTTGAAAGTTACTTATGCGGAACGCGAAAATCAGAGTCTCCTTAAAATACATCGTAGTAAATCAGAGTCTTACACAAGAATAAATATTAAAAAACCGTAAATTTTTTCAAAAATAATTAGTAAGCGTCAATGGAAATCGTAATTTTTTTTTAAAGCTAATTGCTTAATTAGCACCCAGGACACTCGGTCGGCGTGAAACCCCCGAAAGCATTCAAATTCCAATGCATGAATTTCGTACATATAATGGGCCGAAAATCATTACATGTTTTTTTCGTTTGATAATCCTGAAAAAGCATTTAGCTTTCACGGGGCACGTGGTCGAGGCGGGACCTTCCTTCCAGAACACGGGAAGCGTCTTCGCCGCCCGCCATCCTTCCATTGCTGCTCGACACGTGTGCGTCCGTCCGTCTCGACGGCCGTGACCTTTCTTTTACTTTTTTTTCTATACACACGGGTGTCGGAGGGGAACGACGTTAAATTCCTCGTGAAGGAAAGCCCTGTATCACGTGCTCGGGATGGGGACCGACAGCCTCCCTTCGAAATCGAACCGGGCGAACGAGTCAAGCTTCTGGTGCAAGTCCTTGAGACCGCGCCCCATTTGACTCGGGCGAACCTTCTTTCCTCCTTCCTGCTTCCAGAAAACGTGAAGACGTCTCAACTCTCAAGTCTCAACTGATGACGCTGATGGCATTCTCCACGATCCCACCCACACACACACACACAAAAAAAAAAAAACGTTGGAATTGTAAAATATTATTCCTTTTTCGCAATTCAAAGTCACTTACTTCAGGTGGTAAAGTTCTTTAATTTTTCAAAGCACGTTTAGTAAGACTTAGTGGATATCCCACCATAAATTTCTCAATTCCATCGTTCCCATAGATTCGAGAACGGAGAGATATTCAAAATTGATAAGAAATTTATTTTTCTTTCTTCCCGCTCGTAGTAGCGTCATAACTATGTCCAGTCGCAATTCAGGTAGCATAAGTAAATGGGCGCAATCATTATGAAAAATCTATAACTTTAAACAAATCATAACATGTGATAAATCAGTTATCCCATAATGGCCAAAAAAAAAAATCATCGAGTTTCTTCATAATAACATAAAATACATTGCTTGCCCAAAATTGTTTCATGCACCTATCTATTTTAGAACCTTAGGAGGTTCGGGCTCGAGCGCACGCTTGGTCGGACATCCCACCCAATGGGCAAAGTCTAAATTTGTATTAGGAAATCGCTTTATGTACTCGTATCAATTATGCCCGCGTCTCTATTTCTCGAAAACGCGATTTTTGTTCTCGAAGGAACCTCTTTCCCAGATTCTTAATTCTCTTCCGACCCTCCCAAAAGACTCGATCAAAGCAAACTTAGCAACCATACTACCTAAACCTTAAGTAAAATGCTCGATCTTGATATTACGAGGTTTTAAATAAAGTTATGTGCATAGTAAAGAAAGAGTTTTTTTCTTTTCTTTTTCAATCAATATACATATATACACACACATAGATGTATATATTTTTCCAAATATCTCCTTAGCGAAAGTTGCTCGAAGATTCCGACCAAACAAAAAAAAGTCGCTCGAAGATTGGATCCATACAAACAAACGAATCAAGTAAGTGCAAGAAAATCCACAAGACGGCTCTACGTCACCAAGCAGCACCAAGTGGGGCAAAGCAGGAAAGGCGTCTTTGACCTGGCCCAAACCTTTTCCCCGTCCCTTCCTTTCCTTCGCTCCTTCCACAGCGCGTCTCCCCTCCACCTCTTTATATACTGGCCAACCCTCCTCTCTCTAAAAGACGGAGAGAGAGAGAGAGAGAGAGAGAGAGTTTTTCCAGACACCAAGAAACAGCTTCCCTCCCTCTCACTCCTGCAGAAAAACTCTTTCTACAGCGCCGCAGCGTCGAGAAACCGCAGAGGAACCCCTCTTTTCTTCGACTCGTTAGTGCATCCGTCAACTCAATGGCTCGCTCGCTCTCGAAAGCCAAGCTTTTCTCAGCCGCCCTCGTCGACGGCATCTCCGCCTCCATCGCCAGGTACTTCCCGTTTTTCTCGCGTCCCCTCCTCGTTTTAGATTAAGGGTTTTTCTTCTTTCCTCGCAAAACAGGGGTAAACAGAGCGTTCTTGTTCCTCCGTTACCTTCCCCTTGGTTTCTCGCGTAGAGCTTCGATCCTTTTTTTCCCTCGTGATTGTTTGCATGTTCATCTTGCTCAACCGCGCTAGGTGATTCTCGTGCAGGCGCGGGTACGCGGCGGCATCGCAAGGGGTTGCTTCCAGCTTCGCGAAGGTGATGCCGAAGAAAACTGGGGAGGAGATGGCCAGATCCGCCGAGAGCGTCTCGTGGGTTCCCGACCCAAAGACCGGGTACTACAGGCCCGAGAACCGAGCCGAGGAGATCGACGTGGCCGAGCTGCGCACGATGCTCTTGAAGAACAAGAACTGAGCCCGCCTAACAATATCCCGTCGCAACCGATCTCCCCTGATTCGATCGTGATTGTGGCGACGCCTGTTGTTTCCGGATGCGTTTGTCCCACGATATGACTCGAACGGATTTGGGAAGTTGGGAATCTGCATCACCCTCTCCGCTGTGCTAGGAAATTGTCAGTAGTCTATTGTACCCTGGAATTTCCGCTATTCATGCGGATTGATATTAGATTTGCTATTCTGCGTTTTAATCTCATGCGCGCTTCATGTTCAGATCAGATGACGATGTCTCAAATTAACCTGAAGATCTCGTAATAAAATTCGAACAAAAAAACTTAGTTCCCTACATCGCTTCGATTTCAGACTTAACGTTGGGTACAGACTGAAGTACATGCCACGATGACTGAAATCACCTAAAAGGGTCCACCTTCAAGAACATCTAAAGTCTACACGGATGCAATCACTTTTAGGTTCACGCATGAACACGTCATTACAAACATGAATCGCTCGGTCGGTCTCGCTTTGTAATGGATTGTGAGCTGTCATATCAATGGCGATCACATTATTTATTTGCTTAGGCTTTTTTTGGGAAAGGATTTATTTGCTTATCTGGGTATTGTTAATTATGCATAATCTCCACAAAAATACTGTAATTTCTTTTTCCATGGTACTCTCGAAGATAACCCGAAAGTACCTTCATTTTACAATGGCCATGTAATATGGCCCGACATCTAATACACGACGCGGGCCAAATGAATCAATCGCTGCAATAGACCAACTCGTCTTGTCGACCAAAAGCGTAGTCACACACGACCTCTAACATAGGGGGAAAAAAAAACTTCACTGAATATCCTCAAAATAACATAAAATATACTCCCCCGCCCAAAATTGTTTCATTTGTTTTCTGCGCCTATCTATTTTTTTCAGCTGAAAAATCTAAAAATGATAACGTAAGGAAAAATTTTCAAATAAGGATCCTATAGTGTCCTCATTCTCAAATAAGGGAAATGTTTTGAAGTGGTCGTGACTCGTGAATGTTTTAAACAAGGGCCTGATCGTGCCAGCTAGCTAATCGATCAAGAGAATTTTCGGCAAAGTATAATTTTAACTTAATTTTTTGTTAAATTAAATTAAGAAATACAAAAAAAAAATACAAAAAAGAAAAAGAAAAAAGAAAAAAGAAAATATAGAGCAGCTTGTGTTTCTTTATTTATTTTTTTGTTTTTTTTTCAAAACAAAAAAAGGAAAAAATAGAGAAAAAGAGAAAACAAAATGTTAAATGACGAAAACGCCCTAACCATATAGTGAGGGGCGATTTTTTAGACTGACATGGTTAGCTCAAGCCCTTATTTGAAATAATATACACTTCAAATTCTTGTTTGAAACAATGAAAGTACTTTATATCTTTATTTGGAACAATATTCACTTGATACTCTTGTTTGATAAAACGATGGCACTTCGAGAGCTTATTTGAAATTCTCTCTTTTTAATATGGGTTTTAAATAATTTTTTTTTTGGGTCAAAGGGTTTTAAATAAAGTTACGTGCATAGTACTTATTTACTGAAAAAATTTGTAAGTGGCCATTGATTTAAAAAAAAACGAATCTTTTTGTTTGTGATATATATATATATATGTATGTTTGTTTATATAGATCTATCCAAATATCTTTCTTTCCGAAAGTTGCTCGAATTTCGGATCTATACACACGAATTAAATAAGTGAAAAAAATCCGCAAGACGGCTCTACGTAGTCGACAAGGAGGGCAAAAGCAGGAAAGGCGTCTTGACCTGGCACCAACCTGTGGACCTTATTTCTCCGTCCCTTCGCTCCTTCACAGCGCGTCTCCCTTCCCCCACCTCTGTGTAGTATATATATTGACCAACCCTCCCCCCTCTCTCCAACACATCTTAAAAAGCAGAGAGAGAGAGAGTTTCCAGAAACCAAGAAACATCATCCCTCCCTCTCGCTCCTGCAGAAAAAAAAACTGTTTCTTCTGCGGCGCAGCGTCGAGAAACCGCAGATCAACCCCTCTTTTCTTCGATTCGTCGTGCATCCGTCAACTCAATGGCCCGCTCTCTCTCGAACGCCAAGCTTTTCTCAGCCGCCCTCGTCGACGGCATCTCCGCCTCCATCGCCAGGTACTTCCCGTTTTCTCGCGTCCCCTCCTCGTTTTAGATTACGGGCCTTTCTTCTCTCCTCGAAAAAACAGGGGTAAACAGAGCGTTCTTGTTCCTCCGTCACCTTCCCCTTGGTTTCTCGCGTAAAGTTTCTATCTTTTTTCCCCTCGTGTTTGTTTGCATGTTCATCTTGCTCAACCGCGTTACGTGATTCTCGTGCAGGCGCGGGTACGCGGCGGCATCGCAAGGGGTTGCTTCCAGCTTCGCGAAAACAGGGGCGACGAGGAGCGCCGTGATGTCGAAGAAAACTGGGGAGGAGATGGCCAGATCCACCGAGAGCGTCTCGTGGGTCCCCGACCCGAAGACCGGGTACTACAGGCCCGAGAACCGCGCCGAGGAGATTGACGTGGCCGACCTGCGCGCGATGCTCTTGAAGAACAAGAACTGAGCCCGCCTAACAATATCCCATCGCAACCGGACTCCCCTGTTTCGATCGTGATTGTGGCGACGCCCGTCGTTTCCGGACGCGTTCATCCCGCGATATGACTCGATTGGATTTGGGAAGTTGGGAAATCTGCATCACAATCTCCGCTGTTTTAGGAAACTGTTAGTAATCTATTGTACCCCGGAATTTTCGCTATTCATGCGCATTGATATTAGATTTGCTATTCTGCGTTTTAATCTCGTGCGTGCTTTATCTTCAGATGAAGATGTCTCAAAGTAGTCTCAAGATCTCGTACTAAAATTCGAACAAAAACACTTAATTTTCTACAACAACCTTACGTTGGTACAGACTTAAAGTACATGCCACGATCACGATGACTCTGAACCACCTAAAGGGTCGCCTTCAAGAACATCTAATTCTACACCAATGCAATTGCCTTTAAGGTCCTTGCGCGGACACATGTCATTACAAACACGAACCGCTCGGTCGATCTCGCTTTGTAACGGATTTGTTAGCTGTCATATCAATGGCGATCTCATTATTTATTTGCTCATCTGTGTGTTGTTAATTATGCATAATCCCACAAACAAAATATGTAATTTCTTTTTCCATGGAACCCAATACCCCGAATTTCTCTTCATCTCTCAAATAACCCAAAACTACTTCACTTGCAACTTCAATTCATAGCGGCCATTGTAAATACGACACATACATCTGATCTGATACACGACGCGGGCCAAATAAATCAGCCCCTGCAATGGATCAACTCCCCCTGTCGACCAAAAGCTTAGTAGTCACACACGACCTCTAACACATGGTGACTTTTGGGTCATTAGTGCGGGTTTGAGATTACTGACGTCTTACCATCTTCTTCTTCTTCTTTTTCGTGGGATTATCAATTAACTAATGATTTTAAATAACAAGAAATTTTCAAAATTCCCAGATAGATTTGGAAAAAAAAAAACGCGAGATTGTTTCAATTAATTGGGCTAACCGTGAATGACGCAAATCTCGCGATGGGTACACGGGGATTCAAGCCGCATTAAGGGGGTTGCTGACCGGGACGCGCAACAAGTCGTCGTCACCTTTCGGAACAAGTACCTACCCAAACCCAGTGGCCATTATTTGCTTCTTCCCGTGAAATTCTTTAATGGGGGATCCAGGCACTTAGCTTAGATATGCCAAAGTCGCATAGTTAGGTCCAACCTGAATTAATTATACGGTGCCGAGGGACCTCCAATGAAAAGCAAGAACATACTTTTGTATCGATACATGCAATTATCGCGTTATAAACTTATAATCCATCGATTACGATGCAATTGTGGATGCGTATCTAAAAAAAAAAAAAAACGTGTAGGAGGATAAGAGATATTTCAAATTTTATCAAGAAAGCTCTTAAACTAAAATTGGACTATGTATTATTTTTTTCCCTAGAGAATGGTCTTCGATTTGTTTTTTTTTTAATACGTTCATTTGAAAGAGAATTATCTCAGCATGCGAGTTAGAGATTTCCTGGTACAATATCTTTTGTTCATCCAACTTAATTATCGCACGCTCGACTTTGTCTTCGCCTTGATTTTGTCTAGTCCGCTAGTCGTAGTTGATGATCGAAGCGTGTGCCGAAAGCATCCTCCACTACCCTTCACAGAAATTTGCCTACGCCTACCCGATTACTTGCAAATTACGAGACAAATCTAGTCATCTTGCGGGAATAGGTGTTTAAACATGAGTAAAACCAAACATTTTTATATGCTCTTTCTATACGTTTCGCTATGCCTATCTACTTGTGTTTACAGATTTAGACTTGACATTAGAAATAGACCGTGCGCCTCCCCGTTCGCGGGAATTTCATGCGTTCCTTCCTGTTTCGGTTTCCACGTAAGACGGGTCGTAAAGTATCTCACGTCGCTCGTCAATCCCGCCGCCGCCTGTTCCTTTAATCGGGTTTCGACCAAAGATATGGTAAGATAGGATTGTCTTCGACCCAAAGGGCGAGGGCAAAATGGTTTAGATGAGCGGCGAGAAAGGGGAGGGGAATTCAACCGCACAATCAGGAAAGGACTCATCACCATCGTCAACCGTCCATTCCTGTTTTTTGCTTTTGTTTGCTTCTCGAATGTCCAATTCCATGTAATTATTCTCGCGACAAAAAAAAAATTCGTGACTTATGTCGTATAATGCCGACGAGGGCAGTGCCGTGGTCATACGAAACTACAAAAAAAGGACTGCACGTGGTTATACTTTTATTCTATTTTCTGTGTTCGTGACGTGAAGCTAAAGACGTGGTGAATTGTCTCGAGTTCGCTTCATATAAGAGGAAAAGGAACTTTTGTTCATCGAGGCAAAGATGGCGACAATGACGACTTGTCGTTTGGGAGGAGCCAAGTTCCTCTCCAACACTTCTCTAAATAATCGGAAATAACTGGTCATTCCAATCATAGATCTAGCACGATCTCACCGACCGTGGACCCTCGGCCAGCGTCGGCTGCCGACCCTAGGTGGAGCGACGGGCAGCTTTGGCTTTGCAAGGAGTAGAGATTGAACATTGCCAACATTCAGGGGTAAAGAAGTAATTTGAAGACATTGGTAATGCGATGGCGAGATTGGGAAAAAAAAACTATTTAAACACGCGAAGAGCATTCCACGTATGTATGTTGGGCGGGAGTGCATTGGGGTTAAGGAACTTTGGAAAGAGAGCCGCTAGCCTGACAATCTGACTGTGCTGTCGGTTATTTTTTAACATACGATCTCTCAATCAATGGATGTTTTCTGTAAAACACGCGGTGGTGGTGTGTGGATCTACGGTTGAGATTGTATCGTCCCCGACAGTAACAAGCATTTTATTTTCCCTTCGGAAATGCTAAATTTTGGTTTAAAAGACCTTTTGGGATTGAGTTAGCAGACATCTCAACGTTGGTAGAAGAACCTTTTATCGAACACCAAACGACGTTTGTGTCTATATCGGTTTATATAATTTGCCAATCATGAACGGGAGTTGACCATAAATTTCTGCTCCGATGCATCAAGAGAAAGGATAGACATTGAAGATAACATTATATTTTTCGACCAGCTGTATGGAGAGACGTTTTAACATGGGAATATTGGCTAAGTAGGAGACCGGCACCCGCCTGAATATGATATTCTTGTAATTATTTAAGAATTCGGCATATGCATACGCAACTTAGAATGCCAGATTTTCACTTACGCAAGACACATGAATTTGTCCTCGTGGCCGAACTTTGTCGGGACCCCTAATTCACGTACACGGCGGCGCGATCACAGCCACTGCTCGTGGGTGGGGCTCGTCGACAATTCGCTTCGCCAGCGATTGTGATTGACCTAGCGCTCACTAGTTCCGAGCTCGGGAAGGAAAGTTCCGTTCTCGTACGCTGCGGAGTTTCCGGTTCCTCTTTCTCTGTTGTGATTGGCTCGTGGACGTTTTAGAAAGAATCTTCAATTCAAGATGTATAACTTCCAAGTGCTTTTCTGGGAGCATCAACTGCAGAAAACGTGAAGAATATGTTTTTTGGAGCAGGAATAAGAATAAGCTTTTCCTAGGTGGATGTTCTTTTTAGGTCCGAGGAGGACTGTCTTGTTAGGCCACAGTTTGAAAGCATCTTCCACCGAAGGACGACTGATTACCACCAACAGTTTAACTGCATCCACCGTTGTACGTAGAGGGGTTCTAGGACTCACCTGTTTAGTTTTTGTTTGGGAGTCTGTCATGAGTAACAGGACTCTGTAACGTAGTGTACCTGTCTTTGAAAATCTCTTGTTATGATTCCCGGGTCACGGCGACTATGCATAGCAGGTGACGCCTCGTAAATTCACCAAAAAAGTTATAATAAAAGAAATCCTAAACTTATTGCAATTGTGTCATATTCAGTCATATTTTTTTTTTCTTTTTGCTGAATGAATCATAAACATTTTGCAATTATGCCAATTCACTTCATCCAGTAAAAAGGCGAATGATAATCATCTGCAGGGCCATTGGAGTAACATTGACACTAGACGAAGTTGCTAAAGCCAGATTTAGCTTGCCCACGTCAGTGAGGTAGATCTGGTGTTGCCATCAACCTTGACGGGGACGAGCTTTGTCGGCGCCACTTAAGACGCCATAGCAAAGCTGTTAGCTGACTCTAGTGTTGGAGGATGATGATGATGATGATGCTTTACATAAAAAGATTAAGCAGGATCCAACTGCCAATAATTTGCTAGTTATGAAACGATCACCGATTTGCAGTTCCGTAATCTCAGGAAGCCGGTGTGGATGACAAAAGGAGAACAGCAGTTGCCATGGCCGTGGTGACGACAGTGGCGTCAAGGTGGAGCCGACAGAAACTATGATGGTGGTTGGACTGCAAAGGTGAGGAGAGAGAATGAGAGAGTGAAGCGTGAGATTAGAGTGGTGAGGTTGGGTATGGTGCCTAATTTGAAACAGCAATTTCCACGTTCAAATGAAGGAGATCAGATCCAGAATGAACAGCAATTTGCATCATCATGAATATCTTAATTGAGTAGTGCTTCTAGTCACGTACTTCCTCGATATTTTTTCACAGACAATGCTGCTAAAAAGCAGGCAACTACATCCAGAATGCCTATCCTTCTCTAACTTTCCAGCGCCCTTCATTGCCCAGGCTTATTGTTTCTCGGTGTTACAGGTGAACATGACTAAGGCTATAATCAGCAAAGATGCTAGTTGGACAAAGCCAGCAAGAATTTTTTCAAAAGTTGCTTCACTTCTTAAAATGCAAAAAAAATTGTTAGTTACGCAACTTCATTAACCTTCGGGACCGAACAGATGTTCAGTTGAATCAAATCAGAAACTGTGAACCACCAAACTAATCCTGACCTCAACAACCTGCCCATCTCTAGGATCTCTTTCATAGGAGAGTACAGGCAAGCCATCTCATGCCAAAAAGAGAGCATGCCAGGAAACTATGACCTCGAGCCTACACAAACATTACAGTTCTCTCCACTTTTCACTCTGCTCAAATCATAGACACCCATGGACTTCTGACTAATGGCGGCCCCGGCAGCTCAAAGCATTTTGTCGGACTGGCTTCGCCCAATGCTGCCTGACAAACAGGGAAGATATTCAGACAAATCAGGAGAATAGACCATGATCGGAAAACCGATACAAAATGTGGCAAGTCCATGATTTACATCGTTGTGGCCGCCTGAGGCGTGCAACATTTTTGGTCATGAGGTGCCTGAATCACAACAACTAAGTTCAAACATATTACCAAATCCTTCTCCTCTTCTACACAGATTCAGCATCGCTCATTATGCAATTAATGATGGGTCAAAAAGCAATTCTTGATGGCGTCTTTGGGTTAAATTCCAAGGCTTATCCTACATCCAACCGAGATGAATGTAAGGGTGATCATGCTCAATCCTCGATTAAGCGACATCTTGTGTACATCATCGTTCAACGGTTTACTGGCTTAAGCAAGTTGAAAGCTACATTATAATCAACCCTCAACATTACTCCTATGGCGCTGCAGATGATTATCATTCGTCTTTTTACTGGATTAAGCAAGTTGCTTGCCACGGTATAGGAAAGTCTCGGTATTATTCCACTGCTATAGCCCTCCAGTGGATGACAGCTAGAAGGTAAGGTCGACTATTGGTATATCACAATATTCAAGAGGCCAAGGTTCCAAAAACACTTCAGCTGGATAAATGAAGGGGGTCATTGCTTTGGCATTTCCAAGAGAAGCTGTTTCTACTGTTTCTCAATGTGGCAGCTTTATCGCAATAGGGACATAATATAGGTGACTTATGAAGCTTGCTTATTCAGGAGCCATCTACTCCCTCACAACTTATACAGAATCATTATGCACTCTCCAGCTGATCATGGTCATCTCATTAAAAGTTCAACCTTGGGTTAAGCACTAAAACTGTCAAACAGTTTCCATCCAAAAAGAGCCAAAGAGGCAAAGTGATCTCCCTGGAGCACATCATCAGAGCGTGCCATTTACAAAACGTGAGAATATGGTCAATGTGGATCTCATTGGCAAAACAATTTAGTCACATCATTATCCTGCCATTGCCAGGATCTCCAAGATTACAAGTTTTTGCTCATTTCGAGCGGTCGCCATCTAAGTTTTGACACAAGAGCACTACATGAAGTTTGGTAATAAAACCGTCAGCACAATGTTAAGCCCTACGAATTACGAAAATACATCCTGAAATTGAATGATATACGTGCTCAAAATCCACAGATTAGTCAACAACTTTCACTCTCTCTTCTTATTAGCAATTATCTCAGCTTAACAGAGTGGAGATGAATTAGCATACCTTGACTTGCCCTGACGCCATAATAAGTATCTCTACGCCGGAAAACCAGACACAAGTAGTCATTCAGTTCATTAGTAGCTCTATTTCTTGGTTTCAGCCAAAGAGATTTCATGTCTTCTTAAAAAACAATGTTCCGAGACATGCACAAGGAAAGTGACTATACAACTTCACACAAAAGATGCCTGTATCAGATTCCATACCAGATTGTCATCAGTCGTCAAACACATACAAACTCCCATGCTGCAAAAGGACATTAAGTAAAAATGTCGCCACAAAAGTCCATAGGTAGAATTTGACTAACTTTCTCAGTCTGATCAAGTGCACAGTAATATAGAAATTTGACTAACTTTCTCAGACTCCACATATATTTCTTCAATTATGCGACTTATATTGTTATGGAAAAAGTTCCTCCAAGATACCCATTTCAGATTATAATCTTCGTTTCATCTCAATTAAATAGTTCATGGATTGATCCACACAACATGATTGAAACCACGCCCGCAAGTCCAAGGCTTTAGTTCCAGCCATCGTCATGTTTGTAATTCAAACACCAATCTGCTTACCAGTAATTCACCTCCTTGTTTTTTCTCAATCTGTCAATTTGATTGGTCATAATCTTCACTGTATGTATTATAAACCGAAAAGCGCCAAGCGAGTCAACGCATCACAATACATCAGCAATAAGCAGCCACCAGTCACCACCGGCCAGTAAAAGCAATTCGAATTCAGTACGTTTCATCACCCAATCCAGAAAAGGGGAAAAAAAAGGAACGAAAGAGAAACAGTATGATCGATCTCCACCTACCGCGCAAAGCACCTAAATCGAAGCAGCCAGAGTCTTCATCCTGATCTTCCTCGCGGCTCCGCTGACGCAATCGAACCCACACCCGCACTGGGGGGACTCGAAGAAGTTGTCGATGGTGAAGGAAGCGGAGGCGAGGCCGACCGAGAACTCGAGCTCGTCCCCGACCCTCTGGACCTCGACGATGTTGAGCCAGAGGAAGAGCACCTTGACGCTGACCCCGCTGAGGCTGGTGAGCTTGTTCTGCGATATGTACCCGCTGATCGTGGGCTTGTACCGGAGCTGGAACGACCCTTGGAGGGAGAAGCTGCAGGAGCCGCCAAAGTAGGCGTGGAACTCTCCCGTGGAGCGGTCGAGCTCGTAGCCGGTCACGCCCTTGGGGAGGATGCCCTCCGGGAAGTTGTATCCCTGGAGGACCTCGTAAGCCGACGGGCTATCGTCGTCTTCGCCGCCGGAGGAGGCGAGGGGAGAGGCGGCGGCGGAGAAGAGGAGGAGGAGGAGGAGGAGGTGGGAGAGAGTGAGGATGAGAGAGAGAGACATGGCGGTGTTCCTGGGGGCGGTCTGCTAAGACTCTGCTTGTCTCACTTGTGCAGAGAGAGAGAGAGAGAGAGTTTGAACGAGGTGGGGACGACGATGACAGCGAGTCTGAACGGGATACACTCGTCTGTCTGGTTGAGCTTCAAGCAAATGACGGTGGGCGGGGTAGAGACCGCGAGGCAATGAATTTGTACACGTAACTCAATTTTGGCTTCAGTGGACGATGCTGGATGAGCATTTGACACGTGTCGCTCCCTTCAACGTAACGTTCCAAGACCACGTGCGTGATCAAACGTCGTCGCATTTGCACCGTTCGACTGAAGCAAAAATTGAGTCAATTCAGACAATTTTACCTGAAAATTCGCTGACGGGAGACGTCAGTTGTCATACGTGGTATGATTGGAGCTGATGTGTTGAAAATATTAAAAATAATATTTAAAAATACCCACGTCAGCTTCAACTGTGCCCCGTAGGATAATCGATGTCAACGTCAATAAATTTTCAGCCAAAATTAGCCGGATTGACTCAATTAACAGAAATGCAAAAAATTTAGGACTGAATTTCCACCAATAAAAAGGTTTAGTAATGAATTAGTATCAATAGAAAGTTTGAGACTGAATTGGTACAAACACAATAAGTTTAAGATTATTTTTTTTAACACTTTTCCCGACTTTGGCATATGAGATGGCGGGTTTGGCTAGGCAACATAATGAAAATGTATCGAACTGCAAATCCTGAAACAACGATTCGACCCCGTCCTTGACCTCCAGGAGTTCCCGTCCAGTATTCAATGGGGACATTGTGGCTAAGGACGGTCAAGTATCGTTAGGACAAATCTTTGTAGCGATTCATTACCATATGGCTCCACGTCATACGATTGGACTATATCTAATTGGCAGTGGTTAAGAATCAAGAGCCGTGATCGAGACACCCGCCTGCACGACACAAAATCTTGACCTCTCGATCCAATCCCAACCAGGCCCAAGAAAAGCTTAAGATCGGAAAGTCAAACCAGCCTCGACACACCAACGGCTTTCCCGGTGGACATTTTGACGAGAAAATTACCCACGAAATAAAATTCCTAAATTTATTATATTTATCTCAATTTAATCACAAACCTTTGAAAATTTAGCCAATTTAGTCATAAACATTTAAATATAGCCAATTTAATCTTCAAATTGTTGACGATTTGTCAATGTAGTTTATCCGATCAATTCTGATTGAAAATTGCTGATGGAAATGCTAATTGTTTTACTTGGCAAGGTGGCCTGGCCCGCGGTCGCCTTGCTCCGTAGCTAGCAAGCTACATAGAGAGAGAGAGAGAGAGAAAAAAGGAAAATGGAAGAAAAAATAAAATGAAAAAAATAAAATATTCTCAAAATATGTAAAAATAAAATAAATTATTCACGTTAGAACCAGCTATGCCACGTAAGATGGCCATCATCCACCTTAATGATTTACGCCCAAAATTGGCCGCATGAACTACATTGACAGAATGTAAAAAATTTTAGGATTAAATTGGCCAAAATTAAAAGTTTAGGATTGAAATGACATAAATGCAATAGACTTATAATTTATAATTTATAATTTTATTATTATTATTATTATTATTATTATTATTTTGGGCAACTACTCCTCGTTTTGACACTATATGTACACCATCAAAAGGAAAAAGCACATTTTGTGAGGACAATAACGTATTCTAAAAGTTCCTCGTGATACCAAGCAGCAGTTAAAAAGTTGCTTTCCGCCGTTAAAAGGACGTGACATGCTTTGCCAAACACAATACAATCGCCCCCACATTTCAATTATGCCATACGGATATCGAAACGTCACTCTCTTCACTTACGCTAGGCAGACGCCCATGAAGGCTTCTTGACCCTGAATTTCCTCCTCTTCTCCAAGCCATCGCAGTCGAACCCGCACCCGCAGGTCGGGCACTCGTCGAAGTTGCTCACCGCGAAGTCCGTGGACGCGATCCCGACCGAGAACTCCAGCTCGTCGCCGTCGCGGACCACCTTGACGATGCTGAGCCAGAAGAACCACACCTTCACCTTGATCCCGCTAAGGCTCGAGAGCAAGTCCGTGGATATGACCCCGGTGATCGTCGAGCTGTACTTGAGCTCGTAGGAGTCGATCGAGAAGGTGCACGTCCCGTTCAGGTACACTGTGAACTCGCCGGTCGAGCTGTCCAGCTCGTAGCCGAGGACGCCGTTGGGGAGGAGGCCGATGGGGAAGTCGTACTCCTCGAGGACATCGTAGGCGGTCAGCGAGTTGCCGGTGGCGGCGGCGGAGGAGGAGGAGGAGGAGGAATGTGATGGCTGGGCCGAGAAGGCCAAGAGGATGGCGAGGATGAGGATTGAAAAGAGACGGAGACGGAGATGGAGATGGAGATGTTTTGGGAGGGACATGGTCGATGTGTTCTTGGTTGGGGAGATGATCCGAAGTCTAACCTTCTTTGTGTATGGATTTAAAGAGGAGGGACATCTTTTGACTGTTTGGTTTTGAGAGGCAGGTGGTCGGGAAAATAAACACAGTCGAGTTTGGTCGCGGGGAAAAAATAAAATGGAAATGGATAATGGTATATTCCATGAGGGTGGACCTACTTGCAGTTGCCATGTGTTTGATGGATACATCTTAACAGATCTGCATAATTAGTTTAGGTTTTTGTACGTATGAATCATGGTTTAGGTTCCGAATGTGCAATTTTGATGTCCTTTGTAAGGTTAGACTTTGAATTATGGACCGATAACCTTAATTTAAGTTTTGGTAATAAGACGGCCTGATATGTAATCAGCATTTTGCATGCTGCGTCCCATGGAAAGAACAGTTTCGTCCGATATATTTTCTGATCCAAAGTCTGGTTTTCTAGATAAAAGGTATCAAACCTTGTTACATTCCACCTCGTTTCGGTTTTCCGCTCGATGTCGACTGAGGATTGATCAATGCACAAGCAAAGTCAGAGACTAAAATTAGACACTATCACATGATCAACCGGGAAAAAAATTTCAAAAAAGCCCTACATTTATCGCACTTTGGCCAATTCAGTCTTAAATCTTTCGAGGTAGACGAACAATAGCACCAGACACAAACGCAATTGCTTGGCTACACTCCCCCGCCAAGCAAACGTGGGGAAACGAGTTTTACACTTACTCGAGCATTTAGTTAGATCAAGTGAATAACGACCTAGCTGTACCGAGAATAGTTCACGGAATTGCGACGACCCAACCGGACCAAAATCAAGATAGAACACCGCCTCAGTAGTCACCGACTCCAAGCTGCGATACAATCAGTGAACTAGACACAATAGATGCTATATGCAAAGAAGGCATTAACCACAGCAAATTCTTAACCATACACTTCATTTTTCAACAGAGAGCAGATCATAAGATGGTTGACAGATTAAAAAAACGACGACAAATTAAACAGATATCTCAGAACAAACTCGCTATAAACTGCACAGAGAAACATGACCTACGCATAGAGTTACTCCTGTAAGAACAACACTCACAAACAATACTAAGGAGAATGATGCGCTTGATCTGGACTAGCTAAAATAAAGGAGTGGAAACACCGAGCGCTATTTCATTATACAATATTCCAAATCTATGGCCAAAAAGAAAATCGTCACGATAAAAAAATTCTTGAACTCGACTTTGATAGGTATTAAAGAAAGCAACCGTAGTAATTGGGAAGAAGGAAATATCATAGCCGAGGCTTTAACATCGATACTGCTGACATACGTCCAATCCATAGTGCGGTACATGTGAACAACAGTGTTTGGTTTCAATGTTATGTCTGGGTCATGTGACGTTAATAGATTCTCTAAGGTGGCATCATAAAGCAACCACCCTGTCCGCGTGTTGATTGTATCTTTCCTAAAGAATTTTTTAGGAGAACGACAGTTGGTCGCTTACCCACTCTATCTTTCTTATCTACTTTAGGACAGACATATCCCTCTCTCTCTCTAACATGAGCTAGTCAATTTGGAAAAGATGAGCTTAGGTTGGATGCATATAGAAAACTTGATCTCACAGAATGTTAGAAAAGAACAGCAACACCAAAGGATCCAGAACTGGGCAACATGCCGGTTTACTCCCATTAAAAGGAAGAGGCCTATCTGTGAATCGGCAAAAGCTACCCTCATGCAGGCTAGAATCAGGGTATACATATTTTGGAAGCTTGTGAAATGCCTCTTGAATGGAGTGGGCAAGGAATTTAGCCAGTCATGGACAACCGACCAAGAATAATCTGATGATTCAAAACCGGAGGCATCCTTCCAGAAGACAGATTTTGAATAAATTCACTGATCATTCTATGGATGTTTTGAGGCATATATTTATGAGGATTGAGGATCAGAAAACTCAAAGTCCCATACACATGCGCCCGAGCACAGAGAGAGAGAGAGAGAGAGAGATAGATAGATAGATAGATTCGTAAGAGTTCACATTTCTGAACTTGAAGGTATGTATTTTATGTAAAAAGAACCAGCAACCCCTTATGGGTTGTATCCGAAGATATGAAAGTGGACGCTTTTATGTCAGCATGAGAAGATCAAGCTCCCAGCACTGCACAAGGGAAATAATATATCGCAGCAAAATCTAAAGGTTCTAGTCTTGAATGATGCCTGACTTCTGGAATCAATTATGCAACCTTTAATTTACTTTTCTTCCAGACGCTATATAAGAGGGGAAATACGTTCGCAACTCTTGACAATCCAGATGCCCATGAAGAGACGAGCCTCAAGGACAAGGCCAACTCAAAATCGTCACTAGGGATACTGCAATATACCATGCTGGAATGGTAATGATATCCATCTTATAGTATTCAGTCGGAACCTGCCTCAGTAGGGGCGAGCAATGGGTTTGCACTTACATTGTGAAAGACAACCTCAACAAGTCAGTTTTCTACCAAAGTTGCAACTGGAAAAACTTTAATTAACTTCAGTAGTCTCTGATCTGGGCATATGCTCTCAGCAGAACCCACCTCAGTTATTTATCCCTAATTTGCTAGTTCTACACACATATCACCCTATAAATCCATGAGATAACCGGCATTTAGCCAGCATATGCTACCATAGATGAATATAGGAGTCCATGTTTCATAAGACATGGAAGTTCATGATTACAGTCTATGTAAGCAGAAGCCACCAAATGGATCCAATCCTGTTTTTGCAAAGTGAAAAATCATTCTTACATTTTATACATGGCACGTGACAAATTTTTATAAGGCCAAACTTAGTTCTAGACCACCAAAAAGATTACATCGTGCAAAATAAGAGGATCAAGGGGATCATCATAAAGAAGGAAACGTGAATAGCAAATCAATCCCGACACAGAGAGGAGATCACAAATACTAAGAGAGAGAACAGAGTTTCTTCTCCTAATCAGTATATTGTGGTTGAGAGAGCCAAGAAACAAGGTGATAATTGATACCGTTTCTACTATACGAATAACGAGTTAAAACCAGATTTAGGGGTTCAATGATGGTCTATTTTGAATTAACGATGTTGCATCAACTCACAGAAGATATATCAAGAGCAGCATCAGTTCTCCAAAGGATGTTGGAAGCACACGATTGAAAGATGCTCTTATAATTAAAAGAATTGATACAACCCATGCAAGAGGGACAATTATACAGCCAAAAAGAACTTATGAAACTATCGATACAATAAACAGAAAAACCTGAATGACCTTTACCACTAACAATAACAGAAATGATTTTCTACACAGTAAATAGAATGCAATCGACGGAGACAATTTAAAATAAGGAAATATCACAAGTAGAGTCATGTCTGAATCAATTGACATCCTTGAGTCTTCTTATTAATGTATCAAGAGATTTCTTTTTCGGGTTTTGCTTGGCTCCTCTTGTTGTAAAGGAAGAGAAATACCTGTCTGAAGGATCCCTCAACTTTTCTGAGATTGTCACAACTTTCTTGGGGTCCAAAGTGTTGTAACTCCTCTCCCGGATGACAGCATTCAAGAAATTCTCCGGATGATTGCTTAGAAGCAAATTGATCATTTGCCTCGACTCAGCAAGTGATGTTTTCAGCTGGTTTGCTTCCTCCTCCGAGAAAAGTGGAGCTTGATTATCCGCAAAAGATTCCAGTAACCGTACATCCACATCAATCCCCGTGATTGCATTAACATTAAACCTTTTCACCGACTCGCCATATAAGGCACCAATTATCATCTCCGAAATGTGAGATAGGACATCTTGTAATACTCTCCTGAGAACATTGGCTGGCAATATCTGCTGTGCGGTCGAAACCAAAGTTTCCAAATAAATAATCACCTCATTTACATACTCGTTCCCACTTTGGGGAGGCTCATCAGCCATCCAGTTTACATTCTCAATTAATGACATGAACCCATCAACCTTTTGTTTAAGCAACCCAGATAACATTTCCTCCGCTGCGGCACGGGACTTAATCAGAGGAAACTGCCTCCGACTCCTCTCAACCATTCTCAGAGGAACGCCCGAAAGCTGTGCTGCATGACGGGAGAAGAAATCACAAGCACGCTCAAATACTGCCATATTAGCAGCAATTTGCATCGCCTGGGAAACCCCATGGACGGACGTATTCACAATTTTCAACAGAGCTCCGTCCAGGACCTCACCCAAAAGCCTGTCAAGATACTTCTTGACGACATCGTAAAAATCCAACTGCCCTCCGTAAGACATGAAACTCACGGAATCTTCAATAAAAGACCTCACGATACGGCAACAATCCGGCACAGTCGATGAAAACGGCGCAATGTAGGGAAACGCCGGTATGATATCCGAAGCTTGCAACTGAAAAGAAAGCACATTCATCGAATACTCATACTCTTTCTTCATCAACATCTGTTCAAACTTATCGGCAGCAAGCGCTTCGGTGATCTGCTTTCGGCAATCAGACAGCAATAACTCGTGGTACTTATCCCTATGCTTGCTCAATACGTCAAGCAACGAATCAACCAGGTACCCATATCTCCGCAGAGTTACTCCTAACAAGCTCACATAGTCCTTTATCAATAAAAGATGATTCGCTGTCTGCATTCTAGAAAACTGATCCTCCAAAACTGAACACATTTTACTGACCGCAGTCTCCCACAGATTCTCGACTTCCATTTTCGAGATCAACCCACCTCCAGTCCTCATAATACGATCCTCAACAATGAAAAAGCCGGCGATTTGCGCAAAAAAGGTCTGGTGCGATTCGAGAAATGGAGTCATAGACGATACCTGAAAATCCGACGTCAATTGAAGCTTCCTGTTCTCAAAATAATACTGCTTGAACCGGTCCTGGAGCCCTAGAGTCTGGTGAATATGATAAGCTCTATAGAGCGGGGTTAAATCGAGACCTGAGAATCCATTCTCGGACTTCCCATCACTCTCAATCCCTACGCTGAGCACGTCTTCGTCGTCCTCCTCTTGCAGAGCATAAACGCAGTCTCTTAAGCTAAGCCTACTCTGTTCCTCAGCTTGTCTCTGCTTAATCCTAAGATCTTCATCTCTCTGTCTCGCGGCAGAAGCTTGCCCAATCGCTAATTGACCTAGGTTCCTGCTAACCACGCGGATCTCCACAAGCCAATCGCCGAACTCCTTGCTCACCTTCCTCTCTGTGTAGGTTCGAATCTCCGATATCTTCTTCTCAAGCATGTTTCTGATCGTGGACGACGGCGTCTTGTCGAGGAACTGAGCCTCGATGGCGTCGACGCACTTCAAGGCCATGTAGAAGTTGCCATCGGAGAGGTGGAGATTGGCCCTGGAGCAGAGATCCATGAGGCCGATGCAGGAGCCGACGGAGCCGAGGGCGAGGTCGATGTTGACGGAGACGTTGCGAGCCTCGAGGTAGGCGTCAAGGGAGTTGAGGAGCGGGAGGGCAACGGACTGGAGGGTGGAGTTGGAGCGGGAGAGGGCGGACTTGAGGGAGTCGACGTCGGAGAGGAGGGATCGGAGGTCGTCGACGGCGAGGATGAAGTCCTGGTAGTGGGCCTTGCAGACCTCCTCGATCTCGGACTCCTTGGCGCGGGCGAAGTGGCGGAGGTGGTGGAGGAGGGTGTCGGGCTTGCCGGAGGCGAAGGCCCTGCGGATGAAGGGGCCGAGGTCCTCGTTGTTGCAGATGGCGGAGGATAGGAGGAGCTGATCCTGCTTGTCGGCCGAGTCCCCGCCGTCCGCCGCGGCGGTGGGGACCACCTTGCGTCGTGGCTTGGTGGCGGATTGCATCTTCTACTTCAACGCGATGTCTGAGAGAGTCGCTCTCTCTCTCTGTCCCTTCTCTTCTGCGGAGCGACGGAGAGAGAGAAAAAGGGAAGTCTTTCCTTCGGTTATTAGGACATGGGTTGGATGGTGGTTTTGACCAAATTGACACTTTTAAATGTAGTGATTTTGGGGGGTGACTGCGAAGAATAAGGATGGGCAGAATGGTAATTTAGACGAAGGCGAACGCAAGAGGACGAAGGGGGCGAAGGAAGAAACCGGTTGACTAAGGAGGAGAGAGAAGAGTCGTGTTTTGGCGGGCGGCGACACGCCGGAGTTGTCCGGAGGGGGACATGAGCCTTAACAATTACTGAAGCTTCGGTAGTTGGCCGACCTGGATAACGTCTGTAATCTTTACTCCATTCGGAGCTCTTCTCGTTGCAATTTTGAATCCAAGCAATTGTCCAAGCAATAGCTATGATTTGACGCTTGTTGAGATTACACCTTCGAACATCTTGTGCGGAACAGAAAGTTTATATGAAGAGGGTGCGGCTCAATCAATCAGGAGGAAAGAAGAAGAAGTCGTAGAAGAAAACGATGTCGTCTCAACACTTTTTGGTTAAGGAATTTCTATATTTTTATTTCCTTTTCTCTGTGTGCGTGCTGAACTGTAATTCAAGTATTGGCTGCTTTGGATCTAGACTTTTTGGTCCATATAAATTGTAAAGATGAAGGCTGAAGACGACGAGCTCTCAGATGAAAAAGCTTCGTGAGAATGAAGGAAATTGCTACAACAGCAAGATTTCTCTCTGTTCTGCTTTAGTTTCTTCTCTCTTGTATTCAGCTTTCTTCATGGTATCAGAGCCCTTCTCTGAGAGCACCAAACACACACTGAACAATGGCACCGAGAGTTCCTAAATTCCCATTCCCTATTCACGTAAACATAAACAATTTTGTCACGATTAAGCTTGCTGAAGATAATTTTCTTCTTTGGCAAGCATAGTTTCATAGATTTCTTCGGAGCCAGGAGCAATTTGGCTTTGTTAATGGTGAGATTTCACCACCGTCACAGAAGCTGTGCGTTGAAATTGATGATAAGGAAGTTGAAGAGCAAAACCCCGATTATGCGGACTGGATGAGAACTGACCAGTTGATATCGTCTTGGATCAGTGGAGCAGTCTCCGAGAACATTTTGGGTTTGATTATCGGCTTAGAAACATCTTACGAGGTATGGCAGACTCTCTTAAATCGATTTACGCAAAGGTCCGTAGCTAGAGAGAGTTTGAGCTAAGGGGCAAACTCCAAGCATGTCAAAAACGAGGTAGGCCATTATCTGATTATCTCAGAGAGTATAAACTACTTTGCGATCAGTTGAACGCAATTGGTAAGCCCATGGATGAGATAACGAAGGTTTTCGGTGTCTTGGAGGGGTTAGGATCAGAATATGAGAATTTTAGAACAACTATGTATTGTTTGAAGCCTCAACCAGATTACGATGAGGTTATTTCACAACTAGAGAGGTTTGAAACGAGGTTGCAAAATTACTCCTCAAGCCAATATAACTCAAATTTCGCCTACTATAGGCAGAGGAATGTTGAAAGAGAGCAGAAGTTGGATCTTGACAGTGAGGTTGTCCAAGTCCAACCAAATTTTGCTTTTGTGGGTCAGAGAGGAAACAACCAGTTTTTTGAAAACAGAGGTGGACGTAATTATGGCAGAGGTGGTCGTGGTTATGGTAATCGAGGTCGTGGTTATGGATATCAAGGAAGAAATCAGAGTTACAAATTATTTGACTCAAACCAAGATCGAGATGTTCAAGTGTATAAACAACAGATCAACAATTTTGGTTCAGGACAGGGTTTTCGGCCTTATGCAGGTGCTTCACAAAGATATCAGGATGTTAAGTCATATCCTTCCCCGACTTCATATATCAAAAACGTCCAAGATGAGAAAGCTACAGATGGTGTGAGACTAGTATGTCAAATCTGCAAGCGACCAGGATATGATGCGCTTCGGTGCTGGTATCGGTTCGATAATTCCTTTCAAGGAGAAGACATCCCGACAGCCCTTGCGGCAATGCATCTTGAAGATCCAAAGGGCAATGAATGGTACCCAGACACGGGTGCCACAGCCCACATAACCGCCAAGCCGGGTATTATTCACAACTCCTCAAAGTATAATGGAACAGATACAATAATGATAGGAGGTGGGTCTTGTCTTCCTATTACGTTCACTGGGAATGAACTTTTACAAACTGAGTTTGATGTGCTGCCTCTTAATGATGTGTTGGTGGTTCCCAAAATAAGGAAAAATTTGCTTTCGATTTCTAAGCTAACCGATAATTATCCATGCTCTTTTGTTTTTAACAAATGTGGTGTTTATGTTAAGGACCATCAAACCAACACCTCAGTGATGCTCGGAAGGAAAATTGGGGGTCTCTACAGAGTGGACTAGCAAACAACCGAGGCTCTTTTTACTCAAAGACATAAACAGGTTGGAGAAGACGTGTGGCACCAGCGGCTAGCTCACACTAATTCTCAGATTTTGAAGTTTCTTCAGAACCAGAAGATGATCCAGTGCAACAAAACAACTCAGTTTGTGTGTAGGAGTTGTCAGATAGCAAAAAGTACTAAGTTACCATTACCATTGTCGGAGTCCAGAACTAACTTTCCCCTGGAAAGGATTCACTATGACGTTTGGGGACCATCGCCAGTGAGATCGTTTTAGGGTTATAGATTTTATGTTATCTTTGTATATGACTTTTCTTGCTATAGTTGGGTTTATCCAATGAAGTTGAAGTCGGATTTCTATGATATCTTTGTTCTGTTTCAGAAATATGTGGAAAATCAGTTTGATCGCAAAATTAAAGTGTTTCAATGTGATGACGAGGGTGAATTTTCAAGCATTCGATTTCAGAATCATTTAACGGCTTGCGGGATCAAAAATTATATGTCTTGTCCATACACTCCGGAACAGAACGGAATTTCTGAATGAAAGCATCGTCATGTGGTGGAACTTGGTTTATCAATGCTATATCATGCAAGAGTTCCGTTGATTTACTGGGTGGATGCCTTCTTGACTGCCACGTATATTATAAACATGCTTCCCGCTCCAAATTTGCAGATGGAGTCTCATCATAGCAAGCTTTACGGGCATAAACCAAGTTACGAATATCTACGGGTATTCGGAAGTGCTTGTTATCCTTGTCTCAGACCTTATGCCCAACACAAGTTCGATCCTCGCTCACTCACTTGTGTGTTTCTCGGCTACAGTGATAGACATAAAGGGTACCGATGTCTTGTACCCTTTGATGGCAGAGTTTATATTAGCCGAAACGTCACATTTGATGAAAGTTTATTTCCTTTTGCTAAGAAGCTAAATGAAGCGTTTCCACATTGTACTGCTTTGTATAAGAAATGGGTTGAAGAGGTTAAATTTCTGGATTATAACAGAGAAGAGCAAGTAAGGAATACTAGTAATGACAATGCAGGTTTTCTACAAGAAAGTGGCGTGCTTGAAATTGGACAGCTACGTGTTCCTTATACTACAACTGAGAAGTCACAGAAATCATCACATCAACAATCACCACCTCTTTCGGATTCACCATCTGTTTTAGAGCCAAGAAGGGAAAGTGAACTTGTCCAAACTACTGTAGCTCCAGTTGATAGCATCCTGCGTGAAGCAACACGAGTTTTGCAGCCCTCTCAACCAAGTGAAACAACAAATCACACTATGCAGACGCGGTCCAAGTCAGGAATTGTGAAACCAAATCCCAAGTACGCTTGTTTGGCTGAATATCATGTGCATGCAAAGCCAAAGACAGTCAAATCGGCATTAGCACATGAGGGATGGAATAAAGCGATGCAAGAAGAGATGAGTGCACTTAATGAAAACCAAACCTGGACCTTAGTCCCGAGAACAAATCAGATGCATGTAATAGGGTGCAAATGGGTTTTTAAAACCAAATTAGCACCTGATGGAAGTCTTGATAAGTTGAAAGCACGATTGGTAGCGAAGGGGTTCCGTCAAGAGGAGGGAATTGATTTCCTCGAGACATTTAGTCTGGTCATAAAACAGACAACAATTCGGATTGTTCTCTCAGTTGCAATGGTAAAAAAGTGGTCAATACATCAACTCGACGTCAAGAATGCCTTTTTGCATGGCACATTAAAAGAGACGATTTATATGGAGCAGCCTCCGAGATTTGCCCATCATACACTTCATGATCATGTGTGCTTACTCAGGAAGTCCCTTTACGGCCTACGACAAGCACCGCGCACCTGGTTTGAAAAGTTTAGTAACTTCCTACTTGAGTCGGGATTCTTTTGTAGCACCACGGATCCATCACTTTTTGTGTTTCATAAAGGGCAAGACACAATTCTCCTCTTACTTTACGTGGATGATATTTTGCTGACTGGTAATTCTGATCATTTACTTGCCCAACTGATCAAATCTCTCAGTTCTACTTTTTACATGAAGGACTTAGGGTGTATCCACTACTTCTTGGGTATAGAAGCAAAGCACAAACATGAGAAACTCTTCCTTTGTCAGACAAAGTATGTTGTTGATCTTCTTGAGAGGGCACACATGAAAGACTGCAAACCGATATCAACACCTCTGTCAGTGAAACCATCTCATACACCAGATGATGCAGTATTTCTTGATGAACCACTTGAATACCGAAGCCTAGTTGGGGGTCTTCAATATTTAACGATAATGAGACCGAACATCGCTTATGCTACTAATATGCTTTGTCAGAAAATGCAGAATCCTACAGTGGGTGATTTTGACAGATTGAAACGAGTTCTCCGATATGTCAAAGGGACTGTCAACTTGGGCCTCTTCATTCACTCTAACAGTTCATTGAAGCTTTATGGATTTTCGGATGCCGATTGGGCAGGTTGTGTTGAAACAAGGCGTTCTACTACTGGTTTGTGCACCTACCTTGGCTCGAATATAATCTCATGGTCAGCGAAGAAGCAGACAATCGTATCTCGATCATCCACAGAGGCAGAGTACAGAGCACTTGCCTCTGCATCTGCGGAACTTACATGGATAAGTTTCGTTCTTCGGGACATTGGAATATCGTCAGCTTCACCAACGGTACTCTTTTGTGATAACCAATCAGCGATTTCTCTCACTGGTAATCCTGTTTTACATGCTAGGACAAAGCACACAGAAATTGATTTTCACTTTGTCCGCGAGAAAGTTTCCTTGGGTTCTCTTAGTGTACAATATGTTCCGAGCAACCGTCAAATTGCTGACATTTTTACTAAGGCGTTGTCGAGATGGGACCACTGCATCATCCGAACCAAACTGGGCTTAGGGTTCAAACCCTTACCCAGTTTGCGGGGGGATGTTGAGATTACACCTTCGACCATCTTGTGCGGAACAGAAAGTTTATATGAAGCGGCTCAATCAATCAGGAGGAAAGAAAAAGAAGTCAGAGAAGAAAACGATGTCGTCTCAACACTTTTTGGTTAAGGAATTTCTATATTTTTATTTCCTTTTCTCTGTGTGCTGAGCGCTGATCGCCTCTTTTTATCTTATTTATCGGGAAAAGAAAAAGAATTACGTTCATGTTAAAAATACATTATTTAAATTCCCACAAGACGCCAATAGACATGCGGCCCTACTTATAAAGAGATTGGAGATAGGAACGCTAGTGTCATAAATACGGGGTTCCACTCCATCGCTATGCAAGAAGACATAGCAAGAGTTAGGAAAAGAAAGAGCTAGAGATATCACATACCAAAAAAATAAAATAACTCATAAGGCATTTCCTTTCTCTGTATGAAATACCCTTTTTGTCCCTCGAGAGAACCGATAACCCTTCACGTGGCATTCCTATTAACGTGAATAAAAAACCAATTAAATTATTCCAAATAAGAAGAAAACCCTTTTTAACTGAATAACTTACACCAAAGGTTTAGCCCAAAAAAAAAAGGGAAACTTACACCAAAGGGGGGAGAGAGAGAGAGCGCGCGCACTCGGTCATCCTTGACCACCATGGAGTCCGTGTTGAGCGCTTCGGCCGCAACCTTTCAGCATGGAGATCACAATCTCAATCGCTATGGAGTCACGACATCGTACGCTCCCTCGTCGCTGTGCCTGTGTCCGAGATGGGAACCTTGAAAAATCTCATCGCGTTAAATCGAGTTCACGGTTGCGAAGAGGCCTGGATCATGAGCACGACGGATCACTCGAACTATATAATTCCGGGTCAACCAAACCCAAAGCGTGCTTTTAGCGGGTCCGGGGAAAGAGTACACCCTCCTTGGGGGGGCCATCTGCGTCCTATCATTTTGGCCCAACCTAAATATAACAAGAACGCGGCTTCAGATTAGTGCTCCGTTTGTTTCGCGCAAAAATTGATTGATTTAAAAATATTTCTCTAAAATTAATTGCTCGTATCACCTAGAAAAATGAATTAATAAAAAAAATTTCAACTGAAATAATTAAAATATTTCCCGTTAATTGATTATTTTAAACGATACAAATAATTATTATTTTTTAAATTATTTATTTTATGCGTGGAGCCCAAATATATATGATATTTCTTTTCACCCGAATATTTGATAATAGTATCTTTTCCTTATAGCCATTAATAATTACCGTACTTTGAAGATTCGGAGCATCATCACAATTTGACATATGATTGATCTCATATGTGAATTAAAGGGCAAAAATTCACCGATAGAAATAATAAGTGCAATTTATCTATGTACGGACCGAAAACAACATCCAAGAAACGTATTTCGGACTTTTCAGCATTTGATTCGCGAAAAATATGTTAGTTTAGGAAAATATTTTTCTTTTCTTTTCTTTTTCTCCTTATTCCTCCTTTCTCCTCCGACCGCAGAGTCGATGATGGCTGACAGCCCGGCAATGGGCCATAATGCAGGCAATCGAGCTCAAGGCTGGGCTGGCTTTGGACGATTTCAAGCTCGCCTGCCGACAAAAGAACGAAAAGGGAAACGAGAAACGCGAACAAAATTCGTCCACCTCAAAAGAAACCAAGATGAAGAACAGTTAGCGAGAATCTCACTTACCTCAACAAAGAAACAAGAGTGGAAGAGATGGCATTCTTGGACAATCGTCCTGCTGGTCCTGTGCATTTCGCATGCGAAGGGGAGATCGGCAAAGCCCGAGATCGCAGGGATGGGCTGGGCCTCGAGCTCGCCTGCGATCGGTTGTTGGCGACTGGTCGAAACCAGAAGGAAAAGGGAAAAAAATATAAACAATTACAATAATTGAATTTTCTTAAAAGAAACTCTAAAAATGAAAATCAATTTTTTTTATTGAAATGAGTACATGGAGGAAAATGAAATCTGATTTTCTCCATCAAACGAAGGAAAATATTTTTCAAGTCTTTTTCATATTTCATCCAAATACTGAAAAATATTATCATTTTCCTGGAAAACAACTTTCCAAAAAATATTTTCCAAAAACGTTACAATTTTCGCTAAACAAACTGAGCCTGAACGTGAAAAGAATTAAATGAATAAGCATAAAGAGAAAGTAATTTTTTTTTTTTTGGGGTCAGAAAGAGCGAGGTATGTTGATGGTAATGTTTTAGCAAGATTGATTATAAACATATGGTAGAAATGTATTTATCTAACAGCTGGATCTATGAAATTAATTCGTCATAATATAACGAAAAGACATATTTCCCCTTTTCTTTTTGACATTATTTTGTTGCCTTTTAGAGTTACATTGCTTTGGTATTCAATCAATCTTAATTTTCCATCAAAAGGAAGGCTATGCCGATCTTTCGGTTTGTAGTAGGTGTTGGTCCGATAGGCCCAATTCGACTCATTTAAGTAAATGGGTTATCCGCACTATATTTGGGCTCGTTTATTTAATAAAATTAGCCTTGTTCGAGTTGCACGTTTTAAATCGATTCGCGTTGACCTGATTATCATCATAGCTCGACACGACGCACACGACACTCCAGAGCGGATTTACGAAAAAATGACGAATGATGTTACCAATCAAAAAGAAAATCTCGGTTTTTATTTCCTCGTGCATGGTTCCATTCCATTTATTCGAATCTACTGCAGAAACTTCATACGCAGCATTTTCAGCGAGGACAAGCGCATCTGCAACGTCCCTTCTCACATCTCTTCACCGGGCATTTGAAGTACCTGCAGAAGCCCCCGCAGTCTTGATCTCCGGTGCAAGGGTGGCCTACGATGTCGTCCACCGCCGCAGGAGGCCCAGGCGGGCAAACGCAGTTTTGGTTCCGACAGACTGCCTTTGGATTACGGCATTGAAAGATGCAGTCTTCGTTCGATCTGCACTTGGCTCGACAGCTTGGGACACCTGTCAAACTCAACGCACGATAAGTGAGTATGTGGTTGCTAGCTATGGGGTGACAATATCAGGTGTCTCAAAAACCGAACCGAAGATGTAAGTTAAACCGATTATGGAACCAAACTGATTCAAGATTTCGGGAATTTCAGTTTGATTTTGATTTCAGTTCGGAAAATGAAAAAAAAATTGACCTTTGGGTTCTGCTCGGTCCGAACCGAACTAATAAACAACAAAATCCCCAGAGCGAAAAGGACAAGATAAAATGAATTGGGCATGTTCTCGGAGTGGTAAGTCGAACAGGAGGAAAAAAAAAAAAAGAGCAAAGAAAACCAACAACATGAACCGAACCGGTTCATATTCAGTTCGGATCGCGGATCGTTTTAAAGCTAATGCACATTTAAACAGTTCAGTTCGATGCCGGTTTCCCGAAAAAACGAACCATTGACACCCCAAGGGCCAAGGTAAAAAGAGAGAGAGAGAGAGACCAACATGCTACGAGGAGCAACAGCGCAACTACGAATGTGAACTGGCACGAACTCTTCTTCTCCATGTCTTGTACGTTGTATAAGACCACAGGTGACAGATCTAAGTAGAGGAGATAAGATAAGCAGGCAGTTCATTGGTAATTTATAGTAGAGCTTGGCAGTCTCGTATTTACTAACCTGCTCTCCATAATTTAATTTGCATCTCTCTATTATTGGCAAGAAGATCTCCATGTCTTTTTTTTTTTAATAAGAAGGATCTTTTACCAATTTAGGGAATAAGTGTCGCCAATTTACTGATTTAAGCTTTTCGTTCCCCAACTTTTAAGCCCTTAATTACTTATCAATGATGATGGCTTCCTCTCGCAGAGGAAACTTTCAAAAGTCATAAAACTTTTGATATATTTTCGAAAAATGATCGCTTATATCATTTACAAAAGTGAATTAATAATTTCACTACTCACGAAATTGGTTAGGCATAAATTATTGTCGGTAATAAAAATAAATTTCGTTAATTAATTCCTTTGAGCGATATAACTAATCCTTTTTCAGAAAATATTTTTCAAATCTTCAGTTTTCAATGAAACAAACTCGCCCTCAATATTGAGCAAAAAAGAACTAACTAAAGAAACTTACTCTCAATAATTACTCTAATGTTATTGCGCTTGAAAATATGAGAGGAATAATGTCATTTTGTTTTTGTTTGTCTATAGGAGTTACATCTTCAAAATTCGATAAATGGACATCGAACTTCATCAACTTGTGAGAGGCAAATCGAAATGAAAATATTTAAAATTGAAGTTGTGTTATATTATTAGTATAATTGCAAACGTCAACTATAAAGACTTTTGCGCATGCACGCGCGCGTGCGCTCACACACATATATATACACACACACGATTTAAGTCTTAATTGAAAAGGAAAAATCTCATCGGTGAATGGTATGAAGACTAGTATTGTTGCAAAAACAAAGTGCCTAAACTAATTTTTTTTTTGGCCGGAGCCTAAACTAAATTTGAACGCTTCAAAAAGTATGGTATTTCTTTTCACCCGAATATTAGATAATAAAAGGTTTTCCTTATAGCCATAAATAAAAATTGTACTTTGGTGATTCGGACCATCATCACAATTTGACATATGATTGATCCTAGATGTGAATTGATGGGTAAAATTTTACCTATAGAAATAATATGTGTAATATATCTATTGACTGAAAACAACTTTCAGAAAAATGTTTTTTTTCGATTTGTGAGCTAGTCTAGCAAAATATTTTTCATCCATGGAAAAAACTCGTTAAAAAGTGAGGAGACTATTCTCCTCTTTTTGAGAAGAAAAAAACATTTTCCCCATCTTTACTCCTTTAATTCCTTTATGTTCATTTTTCTAAATTTTTTTTTCCTGTTCTCCTTGTTCCTCCTTCTTTCTCCACCGGTAGGGACCTCGGCGATGGCTGACGAGCTTGAGGCTTGGCTGGCCTTGGACGAGTTCAAGCTTGCCTGGATCCGGTGAAAAGAGGAACACAAGAACAGGTCTCCTGTCAAAAAAAAAAAAGAAAAGGAAAAAAAGAAAAGGGAACAGGAAACGAGAACAAAATTCATCCACTTCAAAAGAAACGAAGATGAAGAACAGTTAGCTAGAATCTCACAGACCTCGAGAAAGAAACATGAGGAGGAGAAAATTGACTGGACTAATCTCTGTGATTCTTTGTAACTTCATACTGACAGACGCGATTTTTGAAAATCACTCCGAACAAATGATGCTATGATTTTTAAGTATATGTGTAAAATTCACGACTCATCCAGACCAAACACTTCTCTTGATTTATGTAAGGTTAATGACGACAAGTGTCCGAGTGCTTATTAAGCGATTAGAACGAATAACATTTATTGTTTTCAAAGCAATTTTCCCCCTTTTTGGTGGTTTAAAGGGTATTCACTATTATAAAACAACTTGACATTGACATATAGGAATCTATTACGTATTTTTTTAATTTACCTCAAATTATCGAGGGAGAACGCACACCAAATGAGAAGCTCCAACTGCCAAGAGAAAGGCCCGCTTTGCTTTTATCTGTCAAATAAAAATTATATATTAATTTATATATCACAAAAATATTTTAAAAAATAAACGCGAATGCCTAAGGGAGTTTAATGCCGAGAGCGCCCGAGGGAGGAATAACGGGCGAGGTAAACGAGGGAGTTTAATACCGAGAGCGTCTGTCAAATAAAAAATTTATAAATTAATTTATACATCATGAAAATATTCAAAAATTTAAAAGCAAATGTCTGACAGAGTTTAATACCGAGAGCGCCTGAGGGAGGAACAACGAGTGAGGTAAATGAGGCCTCGCAAAAATGAACTGATGGAGCGAAAGAGTGAGAAACGAGAGCAATGGCGTTGGCTTCTGAGAGAGTGAGGGAGGAGAGAAATGACTTCTGAGAGAGAGTGAAGAAGAGAGAATGCGAGGCTTCTGCTCCCCCCAACACAATTTGAAAAAGACTTTGCGCGTCCTTTAGTGCGTTTGAAGACGCACTAAACCGCAGGCCTGATTAAAGGCCTGTAGCACCCGCAGCACCTGCAGGCCTTTAATCAGGCCTGCGGGAAGGGAAGGGCTGGCAGTCGCGCTCCATTCAAAATGGTGCGCGATGCGTCGCTCGACGGTGGGGGAGCCCATTGCACCAGTCGCGCGTGGATCTTGCACGACAATTGCACTGTCGTGCGAGACTCAAATCGGTAACTATTTTTAAAATTTACCTAATATTATAATTTTTTTTATAATTAAATTGGAAAAAAAAACCCAATAATAGGAAGGCTAGAATTACAACAGAGTATAAATACCAAAAGCGAAATCCCCAAATGCTACGAGGATCATAATTTTAATTTCCCCTAGTTTTAGCTTTTTCCGGCCAGTACCCAGCCCGAAGACAAACATGAAGACTCAGGACTCGGAATTGGGCCAACCTTAGACCAGCCAATTATTTCTGGCTCGACGTTCGGGTTCACTAGGTTTTTCGAACTATCTTACCCATCATCTGAAAGTCGCTAGGCCAAAAGCGTTGGTGGTATTGTACGTGAAGGGATCGTCTGCCCTTCCCTTGAAATCCGGGCCGTTCATCGTCATGAATGGACGGCTCAGATTATTATTAAAAAAATAAAAAACAAAAAATCCAAAAAATTACCTCATAAAAATAGAAGATTTAGGCAGTCCATCTAAAAATGATGGCTCGGATCTCAAGGGCAGGCGCCTGCCCTTACGGTTTTGCAACAAAAAAGAAGAAAAAAAAGAAATTACAGTTAAAAAAGAGGGATTAATTCAGCGCTTAGCCAGCGGTTATCTGGCGAACAAGGACCGGGCAAGCGGTGGAGCGCATCCTCCTGTAACGGTGGCATCTCTCTCCTCCTCCAAACCGTCCACCTTTTAATTTGGGCCAACTGACAGACCCAAACACAACCATTCCTTTGTTCCCCAAACAGATTAACCACCATCCCCATCTCCACATTATCGCTACAAAACCCTCCTTTTTCTTCATACCCACCAAGCGCTCGACGATATTCCCCACTGAAGGGGAAGAAAGAGAAATAACACACACACCATGAAGATGTCCTCGCTCTTCGCCTCCCTTTTGGCCCTGGCTCTCTGCCTCGCCCTCCTCGGCCAGAGTGGCGTTGACGCCCGCGGCGCCCGCACCGCCCCCGCCGCTCCCTTCGTCATCCCTCCAAACGCCTCCACCGCCGAACTCGTGGCCGCGGTCTGTGAGATGTCGAACCGCAAGGACCTCTGCCTCTCGAGCCTCCAGTCCATCCCGGACGTCGGCTCAGCCCCCGATGTTGGCGTCCTCGCCATCACCGCACTCAAGGCCGCAACCAGCGATGCCAGCAACACGTCCGCGGTCATCCAGGGCATGCTCAATGACACGACGCTGGCGCCCACCGTCCAGCAGGCTCTCAGCGACTGCGCCGACCACTACGTAGAGGCGGTAGAGCAGCTCGACGACGCAGTTGCCGCGCTGACCGTGAAGGCATATCCCGACGTGCGCAAGTGGGTGAAGATCGCCATAGCTGATGCCGATGAATGCGAGGCAGGGTTCCAGCAGCTGGCAACCGGGCCGAACATCTTGTCTCATAGGAACCTGATTTTCCGGCAGTTGTGTAACAATGCCTTGGGCATCGTCAAACTCCTGAACGCTTGAACGGAGGTAGAAACGCGCCTCTTTTTTTGTTCTTCAAATTTGCAATGGGCGTTCCATATATATATATATAGTCGGCTCTTGTTGTAACTCGCGATAGAGATTGCGGAGCTCAGTCTGCATGAGATTCATGTTCTTGAGTTTCATGTAATGAGAAGATCGAAATCCGTCGTGATTTGTGGAGCAATGGTTGCTATCTATCAACGACATGTTGGATCATTAGGTCTTACCCCAGAAGATTACTGTACGTCGGATCTTGCGCAAGCGGCGACAAAAATTTCTACAAAGAAAAGTTTCGTCTTCGGTTAGTGCTCATGAACCTCGACGACTATGGAAATAGGAAAATAAAACTTTGTTATATTACTCAGCATATGCAACATAAATCTCTCCGAAACTCTAGGTAGAAATTGATTCCGAAGAACAATAACAAGAATGAAAGAATAATGGCTAATTAAAGGAGCTAACCTAACCTGGAAAGATCGTTCCTAAAACTAATGTGAATTACTCCCCCTAAGACGCTTGTCCAGGAGCAATATAAGAATAAGATAAATTAGGTAAAAGAGTCTTCTTCATCCGTGACGTCGGTTGATTCGTTGTAATTCGGTGCCTTGTCCACGCAAATTTACATGGTATCCGGGCCGAGTAACTCAGTTAGTGGTATTGGAGCCCGGTCCGGTATTGTTGTGTTCTGCGTAGTAAAGTGTTCTAAGGGAAAAATCAGTCTCATCCCAATTGTGCTAATATGCTGGGTGAATCAGACTATCCATGAACGTATGCATGTAAACCGTCCTCGAGAAGTCTTTCCACGGCCGCCCTAGTTACTTCTTCACCAAGTAATTGCTCGAGGCCAAGTCATTGGCAGCTCTGATGGTGCAATAACGAGAAAGTACATGCCCGAGTCCTCACCCCCATCAGCCCTCGCTCGGGCACTTATGATATCCTATTGATTTTTTTTTTTTGGGGGCAACGAGAGTATATGTTGCAGTTCTCAAAGAACGAATTCGTATCTCCGCAAATGAAGTCAATAATGCCGTAAATGTCGCACTCTTTGTAGAATTGCCTCAATTTGTCTGTAAGGAGCGTATCTTGGTACCCCTCGAAGCTGCACCGGTAGAACGAGGACTTGTCGGCGCTGTTTCGGAGAGCCACGACTTGTCCCTTCTCTAGCCCTGCTGTGTTATGGAAGGTCATGTCCATTGGAATAAAATGGGGTGCATCCACAACTGTCACAAAACAAAGCAAGATTCTGAATACATTCTCCTGTTACCATAATAGAAACATTGTTGCAAACAAATGGCAAAGGAAGACATGTAGTTCATATATTTGAGAGCATCCTTACTAAATGTGGGAGAGCTAAAAACACTCCACCCATCATGGTCGTTGCGATCTCCAGTGATCACAGTCCGATTGATGCCGTCTCCGACCGTCATGAGGTTCTTCTTGTTCGAGTTGACATAAACGTACTCGTGACAGGCGCCTGCAGTTATGTTGATCAAGAAGTAGTCATAGGATCCATCAACGTCATTAGGAGCCGCCGCGCCAGCCTCGTTCATGCCGGTGAAGTTCCCGCTCCCATCCTTATTTACCACCACCATGTCGTGGGAAAAGTACCAAAACACTCCTAAAACTATTGCATTTGTACCAATTAAGTTCTAAACTTCAATCCTAAACCTTTGTGTATTTATATCAATTCAGTCAATCCGGCTAATTTTAGTAGGAAATCGCTGACGTTGACGTCGAGAATCCTACGTGGTGCTGACACTGACATTTCAAGTAAATTTTTTCAAAAAGCTATTTCTAAAAATGTAACTTTAATCTTTTTTTTTGTTCTTTTTTTTATTTACTTTCCTTTTCATCGCTAAAGCGGCCGCCCCCCACCACCCCCTCTTTTTCCAAACCCAACCACCAAACTCCTCCCGCCGAACAGCTTCGTTTCCTCTTCATCGATGTCACAGAAGGCCCGGGTGCTGGGTGTAGCGACGGCGATGGATGGAGACCGTTAGGGAAGCGGCTCGTCTGGGAACGCGCGACGGCCGAATCGCTAGACCTCGTCAGATCTGGAAAAAGGCTGCAACTTGCAGGGATGCCTAAGGGGCTGCTCGGCTTCAATGGAGCGTTGAACATTCTCAGGGGTGGCAAGCGAATCGTCTGGATCTACCGGGTCGCGGAGCTGTTGGACTGATTGAGGCGGGGGAGCCGCAACATGAAGGTCTTGCCGAAGCACAACAGTGGAGTTTTTGAACCAACGGTGACTCTATAGGTGGACCATTGGGCGGCTGCATTTGTCTTGGGCGGAGCTGCGTCCGGCATGAAGCAAAACGACGGGTGGTTCCTGGGGACGAGCTGGTGGGGAAGAAGGGAGAGGGGCCTCTGCTGCAGGCTGCAGGCTGTAGCGGTGAAGGGCGAAAAAAAGAGCGAAAAAGACAATTAAAAATACTTAAAAAAATTACTTCAAATGTCCATGTCAATGACACGTAGGATTGTTGGTGTCCACATAAGCGATTTCCGATTAAAATTGGCCGAATAGACTGAATTGATACCAATATAAAAAAGTTTAGGACTGAATTGACCTAATTAAAACCACCCACCTGGGTGGCGCTGCTGGAGCGAGCACTCTTCCTCTCGCAAAAGGTTGAGTGTTCGAATCCCGGGCGACGCAGGGTGACTTAACCGGTGGCACGTGTGTGGTGGCTAGCACGTGTCGCCCCCAGGGTTTACTTCCCGGCTGTCGGCCGTGCGGGGGTTCTCTGGGTTATCAAAAAAAAAAAATTGACCTAATTAAAAAGTTTAGGACTGAATTGGTACTAATATAATATATTTAGGACTCTTTTGGTACTTCTCCCCCATGTCACGGACTGCATCATGTCGATCCGCGGCAAAAATATAAGTCTTGCTTAGAGACGCATAAAAAGCACGTGTTAGGCTCGACATGTTCAATGAGACCTGGTTGAGTCGCAGAGGTTTTAGTCTGCTCTCGGAGTACCCCATGGCTGCCTGCTTCCCCCTTCCTCGAGGACCAACCTTTGTTGATATTAGTGGACGTAATAGTAATTAGTAACTACATTTTGGAATAATCGTAAAAGAACCATCATTAAATACTCTCACCATATCTTCAAATCCGTATTTTTCATCTCCCTTACCTAAAAAACCCATTTGCTATCATCCAAACCCCTCGCCTGTCATTTGGGATGCGAATAATAATCATTTTCATTCTTTATTTCTATTCCAAATCTGTTTTTGAAACAGAAATCTGTTTGGCAATACAATTTCACTTTTCGATTTCTGAGACAAAAATTTGTTTCATAAATAGATTTGGAGTGGAAATGATAAGTTAATTTTTTTTTAGCTTTTCTATTTCTGGAATAGAATGAGAAATAAGAATTTTTCTCATCGCTCACTTCATCTCTCTCGCGTCCTTGTCACTTGTTCGCCGGTCACCAGTTGCTGGCCCGCTGGTCACATGTCCACATTTCGCCAGTCGCACATCCGTCAGCCCTCGGTCGTCCGTCCATCGGCCTCCCATCTGCAGGTCATCAATCTGCCGTCCACCCATCTACCGATCGTTGGTCCGCCGATTGTCGTCCGTCCATCGCCAGCAATTCTAAAAATTTCATATTGTTATCAAGCAAATTTCAATTTTGGGAAGATGAATTTTGTGACATCATCAAACGCGTTTATCTACTTAGAAACTCGTTTAGAAATCAGAAATAGAAAAAATCCATTTATGGCCAAAAAATGATTTGAGAATCAAGCTTGTCGGTGTCATCATAGTGAGCTCGGCCTAAGCTCACAAGGGCCGCTTCCAGATGCGAGCCTCTACAACAGGCTCATGAGCCAGGCAAGTTGTATATTAAAGGTCGGTCATGGTGGCCATGGCCGCTAAAACAATGTCATTTGACCCCAATTCGGCCCTGAGTGGGCGCGGCAACAGTTGTCGGCCTCAAATCTACGGTGTTGTCAATCTTAGACCTGAGATTGGCGATGTTCTCTTAAGGAGCAAGCCTTTCGGGTACAAGAAGAGCGGCGAGACATATAATCAGGGGTGATCGATTTCAAGGTGGGTAGGCTTTAGACCTGAAAACCTATCTTGTTAAAACAAATTCCTAATTTTTGAAATCCGGAACCTATCTTGTTTGCCCTGAAGTCTATTTTAGAACCTATCACGTTTCTTCGGTTCGGTTCCCAAGGTCTACTTGAGAATCGGTTTCTAATTTGTTCCTTTTTGTGATTTCATTTTTTCTAGCAAAATAATATGAGTAGCAATGAAACGATTCAAAGCAAATGATGAATAATAAAAATTATTACCCTCCAAAAGCAACAATCCCTAAGAGGAAAGGTGAGGGAGTGCTACCCTTTTACTGAGTCGTGACTACTGAGGTTAGGTTTTAGGGAAAAAAGCACATTAGGGCTTAGGCAGATGGACAGCTCAATTGTCAATATTTGTATACGATCCCCACTTTGATGCTGATTTTTTCACCAACTTAGTTAAGTGCCAAATTGGAGAAAAGCGAGCACTTTAGCGCTAATGATAAGAGGTTTCGGCCACCTCAATTTTTTTTAAAAATAAGTTAATTTTTTAAAATTAAAAAAGTATTAACATCAAAGTGAGCGTCATACACAAATATTAGCACTTGAGGTGTTCTTCTGCCTTAGTGTTCGGCTTTATAAGTCATGAAACCGGTTCCATAACCGGTCCGACATCACACCCCTACATAGAACCGTAATTTGGTAATTTATGTGTGGGTCGACTATAACTTACAGTAAATCACAACAAATGAGAGACGCACAATTCGGCATTAACCATAAAAAGAAATGTTGCGGAGTTTGAATATGTTATCATCATAGTACGTACTAAAATGGAGGGTTCGAGAACCCGACATCGAGCATATAGTATGATTATCAATCAATAGCTTTGTTAACAAGTGTCGAGTGAGAAATAATAACTAAAAAATATATATTAAATAAAGTGCTATTTATGAACTTGTTAAGATTTTTCCTTTTAGATCTGTATTTATTATTTGAAGCAAGTGACGTCATTAAAATGTGCATTCTTCCATTTTCAAAATGTCTTGAAAAGTGTTAATTCTAATTTTAGTAATTCAATTAGTGTTGTAAAATCACTTGCTAACAAGACCATTACAATCGTACGTAAGAATTAATTGTAAAGTTACGAATTTATGATGTATTGTGAACTTGTAAGGATATTCTTCAAAATTCTTCATATGAACGATATATCACAAGATTCAAAAATAATTTTCACATACATTCATAAGCACGTACCATGTGCTTTTATTAAATGTTGGGAAGACAGAAATCTATCGGGTAGTGGGGAAATCTATACACACTCGCCAAATTATTTCACCTAATATTCGCTGTAGTTGCATGTAGAAAAGAACGTTGAATATAAAGAGTGATATAACAACATTTATTTCTATTTTTGATTAAGATAAAAGCAACAAAGAAAGAGTACCTTTAAATAAAATTCACAAGTAGAGTGTTTCAAGTTCATTTTGTGAAGTTTGATCTATTCTAAAGACAAAACAATTATAACATCGGCATTGCAATAGTTTTTTTTTTCTCCGAAAGAGTACACGAAAATTTTACAAACTCAACATATGGGATGCATGCCGATGTGATCCGTGAGCATCTAGGAGTTCTTATGCTCCTATTTTGCAATCTTCCGTTTAGGTTAAGTCGATTTGGATAATCACTCGCTACATATAACATAAATCTCTCTCGGAACTCTAGGTGGAAATTGATTTCGAAAAGCAATAACCAGAATGAAAGAATACTGGCTAGTTGAGTAAAAAAAAAATTATCCCTAAGTCAACTTGGAAAGATCCTCCCTCAAACTAATGCGAGTTACTCCCCCAACGGCAGCCTGCTTGTCCATGAGCTATTTAAGGAAAATTAGGTAAAAGAGTCTTCATCTGGGAAGTCAGTTCGTTCATCCAAGAAAGAAGTTTGATCCGCCGAAATCTGGTGCCTTGTCCTCGCTAATTTACATGGTATCCAAGCCATGTAACTCGGTTTATGGTATCAGAGCTAGGTCCGATATATTACATGGTCAAGATGAACCGCAAGACTTGAAGTGCCTTAATCTCTAGGTTTCTTCTAGAGATTCTAGAGTAATCTTAGGGGCGGGCAAAACGGTAATTTTCTCGTATTCTAGAACTCTCTTCTCTAATGCCAGTAACTGGTTAGATGGAGAGATGCAATCTAAGCCGCTACATCAAAAGATGTTCAACGATTGTAATGAGAGGCTCTCTAGTATAAATAGAAATGTCCTCGCCTCACTTGTATCATCTTTTTTCTCCCAGAGCTTATCTCTTTAAACACTTTCTCTCTCTACGATTTGGGTGAGTAAGCTAATGATCCCTAGGAAAAAGCTTAGCTCACATGAACCCTAAAAAATTTGAACTTTTGGACTCTATTTGCATCATGCTAGATAATCATTAATTTTAATTTCATGAATCTTAATGAGAACAGAGACAACGAGTCTAATTGTAGGACGACACAAAATCCAACTCCTTGGTACTACGGCTCCTTGTACTCTAGTCCTTTCAGGATTTTTTATGATCCATGATGCACTTATCAGCTGAATCCATTTGGAATTTTAGGAACTCTAATTGTAGAATCGAACCAATCAGGTGTTTATGTATCTCAATACCATTCAATATATTGAGGTCTTCCCTTCATCTAATCAAACTTCCGTCCTAAGGTTAGAGAATGTAACGTAACAATCAACTCACCTGGAGCAACGCGTTCTGGAGAACCTCCGAAAACTGGCCGAGATGGCCTCGGATAGACGGAAGCACCAATGGCGCAATGCCATCGCCATGAGCTGAGACTGTGAGAGTGAAGAGGAGCTCCGAGTGCAAAACTAGAGAGAGTTTTGAGAAGGAGGGAAAACAAGAGAGAGAGAGTCGCAACTATTTATTTTGGCACGAGACGGACATGGGAGGGTTCAGCAGAAACGAGCTTAAGAATGTAAAATTAAGTAAAGTTCTTATTCAATCCCGGCGACGATATAGGCAAGGAGTCTAGGAAATTGTAGTTAGGTACAAATTTCAATTTGTTAATACTATTGCTACATGTAATAGTCCTTAACTGAGTTAAATTATCATTGTTTTTTTTTTTTCATTCGTACTTTGAAGTGCTTATCAGTTGAACCCTAACAGATTTGGCACTTTTGGGACTCCATTGAAGATTCCCGAGACTTGAAACAGCCTGAATGTGAAGTCTTAATTGGATTGATTATCATAAAAGCAATGAACCTATCGTGCTTGTGCCAATTAAGTCCTAAATTTTTTAATTTGACAAATATAAGTTTTAAATCTTTGAACAATTTGCTCCAATGTAGTCCTTTTAGTCAATTTTAGTCAGAAATCGCCGACGTTGACGCTGCACATCCTACATCACACGACTGACTTTGATGTGAATAATTTTTCAAATTTTAGAAATATTATTTTTATTGTCTTTTTTTTTTCACTATGACCGGCGAAGCCCCGGCAAGGGCACGAAGGTCTCGCCCAATTCTGGGCAAGGGCCTCTCTCGTGGGGATTATCCTGTGCAAGGCCCCAGTGACCCTTGCGGGCCTTGCCTGCCACAGTCGGAAGGAAAAAGCAAAGAAATATTAACATATGAGAAAAAACTAACTTTCTATACAGAATAATTTGAGCGGGAGGATGAATCCGTGCTACCTTCTGAAATATATATAAAATTCACTCTGCATCCAACAACTAGCATCTTAATGAGTGCACACTGATTTAATTAGACCCACCCTACTCGATCAAGTCAGTAACTATCAAAATTTTATTGAAACTATGTGGGTCCCCCACCATGAAATCCTGCGTTATGACTATATGCAATATGTTTTCGAATTGGCGTTAGAGTTAGGCCCATTCTATTTTATATTCACTGATGAAAATGGGTACGAGTTTGACTTGGAGTTTCGAAACGGCGTTCCAATCCACCGACGCCCATAATCGTTGTTCTGTATGAAATCACAATTAATCATGTAGATTCAAGAAGATCAGATCAGATCCTTTATTGCCCATTGAAAACAAATAACAGGAATGAAAGAACAAACGTAGCTAATTTGTCATCTCCGAGAGTCCCTTTTCCCGTCTTTTCCTTCCGAATCGGAGCGGGACGGCTATATCAACCCGCTAGTGTAAGGCACGCCCGTTTGAGGCAACCAATCGTCCCCGAGCAAGAAGCTCGACACCGTGAAGTTCGCCGCGTCCGTGGTGTGGATCACGTGGCTTCGATCTGGGCCCGGTATTGTTATACTCCACGTAGTACAGAGTGCTGAGCGCGAAGTCTCCATCCCAAATTTGTCACCCGGCGGAGTTTATCTCAGACTACCCATGAAGCTTTCCATATACACTGCTTCCACGGCCACCCTCGATACGTCTGCACAGAAGTATTGCTTGAGGCTTGATCGTCGGCCGCACAGATTGTGTAGTTGTGAATGGATGTGCTCGTGTACTGGTTCATCCGTCCGCCCCTGGGCATTGATCATGTTGGACTGGACACTCGTCGGGAGGCGGGGTAGAGGTTGCAATACTGGAATACGACGGTTGCGTTGCCAAAGATGAAGTCGATCGTGCGTAGACGTCGCACACCCGATAAAACTGCCTTAGAGAGTGCATGTAGAGAGTGTCTTGATACGCCTCGAAGTTGCAGTTATAGAACGCCGACAGGTCAGCTCCGCTGCGGACAGCCATGGTTTGGTGCTGCCACAGCTGCAATAACGCTAATGGATTCACACATCGATCCTTATTGTTATAATAGGAATTTGAAGACAAAATTCGGTGCCACCACAACTGCAATAACGATAATGGATTTACACATCCATCCTTATTCTTATAATAGGAATTTGAAGATGAGACTGGACATACAAACAAATATTATAAAAAAAATTAATGAGCTCTTGATATTTTTATTTTGTTTTATGGGCCTGAAAATAAGCTCCAGCCTCGACACCTCGGTTACAAAAAAAAAAAAGGAACAATAATAATAAGCTTCGGCATATATGAATGGCTTTACATGTTTTAACATAAATAATCAAAAGGGAAAATGTCAAAAAAGGGCCACAACTCTATTTGTTTTCTAAATTAAGGGTGCGTATGGTAATGTTTCTGCTCCCGGAACAACTTTTGGAACAAAAACACTTTTTTGTGTTTCTGTTCCCGGTTACGATTTTTGGGAACATAATCGCCTTTGGTAACTGCAAAAAAATTCTGTTCTCGGAACAAAAAAAGAACAGAAACGCGTATGGTAACCGCAAAAAAAAAAGGTTCCAATTTTTTCATTTAATTAAGGCAACTATATATATATATATATATATATATATTAAAATTAAATTAAATCTCATTAAATTTAGTAAATCAAAATTTATGCACGGTTTATAATTACAATATGGACAAGATCGGCTATAAAAAAAAATTAAAAAACAAGTCGAATTTGAAATTAAACAATGAGAATATCAAATATGTTTTCCATTGATAGAAAAAATTACAATTATGAGACATACATAAATGTTCCCAAGCAATTAAAAATATGATTACATGATAGAAAAATACAAAGTCATGAAATTGCAGGCATATTGTAGTCACTTGCCATTTTATTTGCAATATTTTTCCTAAGCATGTTCATCTCACTTCCCTGCATATCTAATACATCATCAACAACCTCTTCTTCTGTAGACCCATATGTATAGACAAGATCACCATAGTCAGGATTACCATCATCTTCACAATTGTCCTCATCATCCGACAATATCAAATTTTGACCACTTCCTATTGCTCGCTCCCCAGTAGCATATGTGGTTTTCATGCAGGCGCAATTTTAGGTGAGGTAAGTCTGATTCAGGGTTTCATGCAGATTGGAAGACTAGTCCTATCAATTACAATCAATATAATGAAAGCACAATCAAGTGCATAAATGAACCATCTCAACGAACATCAATTCAGAATAAGAGTCTCCTAACATAGCCCTAGGGGTTTAGAGAACCCGTGATTAAAGGCCAGGGGTAAAATGAGAAGATTTGGGGACGATTTGCCTAAAGGGCGAAATCGTCATTTTTGGAAGGTTTGGATATCAAATTACCCAAAATATTCCATGGCCAGCTGATTGTGGCAATTTCCCATTTTTGAAATTTTTTTCGGAATTTCTTGATTTTCTTCAATTTTGGGGAGACGATTTGTCAAAAGGGCGAGATCATCAATTTTAAGAAAGATCGGGAATCAAAATATCGAAATAGGTCTTGGCCAATTGATCGTAGCCATTTCCTATTTTTTGATTTTTTTTTTTATGAATTTTTTGGGAGACGGTTTGCCGGAGGGACAAAACTGTCATTTCTAAAAAGATCGGGAGTTGAAAGACCCGAAACAGGTCATGACCAGTTGATTGTGGCCATTTCCTATTTTTTGAAAATTTTTAGAAATTTTAGAAAATTTTCTTTTTTTTTTACAAAAGTGTTTCAAAACCTTTTCTAAAAAGTATTTCGGGAACACAGAAATAAGTATTTGTTGTTCCTCAATTATGCTTCAAAAGTGTTCTTTTTTCTGAAAAGTGTTTCCAAAATATTTTGAGAACATTTTTTTACCATATGCGTTTCTGTTTCTAAAGTGTTCCGGAAACACTTTGGGAACAGAAACACTTTTTCTGGAGCGTTACCATATGTAGGGGTGTGCATGGTCCGGGCCGGTCCGGTCCCAGCATGAACCCAGGGACCGGACCAATAGTCCGGTCCCCATAATTACGGGACCAAGGACCAGACCGGGACCAGACTGGACCAGGACCGGCGGTCCGGTCTGGTTCGGTCCCGATCCCGGTCCAATACCTTTGTACCTATTCAATGCAATTTGCCTGGTGACAACAGGGAGTCAACTAATCTTCCCTGTACAGTCCTTTTGATCTGCGAGACAATTTGATCAACACTTTCCCAAAGATATCGATAATAGTAGATTGAGCAAAACTTACTATCTCAGAATTTTACAGCATGAAGTGCATCATTAATTGGATCAAGAGAGGTGACAGAGGTCCACGTGATAAACTACACTGAGCAACTTGAAAGAACGAGGTCATTCAACAAGCATCCACTTAATTTTGGATGAAGGCGTTCTGCATCACAAATCATAAAGAAACACAGCAAAAAGGAGGAGTTCCTCAACCAAGTCAGCAGCATCTGATTGTTTTCAATTTCTTTTGTAATTATACAGATATATTTATATATATAAATAATTATATATTATTGGCGGTCCGGTTCGGTCCCAACACAAGAACCCGTGGACCGGACCGCCCAGTTGCCGATTCCATTTATTTGGATCGGAGACCGACCTGTCCACCTCAAGGATCGGACCAACCCGGTCGGTCCGGGCTGGTCCGGTCCAATTTGCACACCCCTAACCATACCCACCCTAAGGGTCCGAAGTGCAACTTATTTCAAAGAAGAGCACGAAGTGCCTCTTTAGTTTCAAAAAAGGGCCTGCGAGGGCATTTTCGTCTTTTTATATTTTGTGATTTTTCTTTTTTCCCTTGTTTTTCTTTCCTCTTTCCCTTGCACCGAAGGAGGAGGAGGCGAGGAAGGAGAACTCCTTGCACAGGCCTGGAGGCGGAACTCGGGCTTGTCGTGGAGCTATGCCGCGTCGAAGAAGACAAGAGGGATTAGGGCCGCGGGGTCGCGGCGGAGGTCAGGAAGCGAGAGACGGAGCGGTCGTCGACGTGGATGGCGCCAGATTTGGATCGGGATTGGAGGGCAAAGAGCTCCGCCGCCCGGTCAGCGCCGGAATCGGCGAGGACTAGGTTGAGACGACGGCGAGGACGGCGAGATTGAGCAGGATTCATCTGGAGATGGCCTCCATCGTCGCCGATCGAGAAATCGAGATCAAGAGGTTTTTGGGGAAGAAGATGACAGGAGTGTTTTAGGTTGTTTGGAGACTGTTGACTTGCTTGCTGTGAAATCCGAGAGGCTGTTCACCATACGACACTTCTTTCGCCTGCTCTGCCTCGACGCCTGGTTGAAGCTCAACTGGTCGTGCCCTGTCTGCCGGAACTCCCCTCTTCCCACCCCTCTCTCCATGCCCCTCTCCGAGGTCGTACCGCTCTCTCGGTAAGGCAAAGACCGCCGTAGACGGCGCTGATTATTCCTTTCTTCCTTCTTCCTTTTTTATTGGGTTGGTTTGGTTGGTGGGTTTTGGTTTCTGCAAGTATTCTTGGCGGGAGTGTAAATTCTATAACAAACGAGGTTGAGGGATTGTATTGGGGAGGATTCTTGTTCTCTCGTTTCACTGAATTCGTCATTTTGATTGGCGATAGTTCTTTAGAGTGAAGAAGAGACAGAAAAGCCCGAGCTCCATCTCCAGGACCTGCGCAAGGAGTTCTCCCTCCTCGCCTCCTCCTCCATCGGTGCAGGGGAAAGAGAAAAGAAAAACAAGGAAAAAAAAAAAAGCAAAGGAGGAAAAAAAACCACAAAATGTAAAAAGACGGAAATGCCCGGTTCAGACCCTTTTTTGAAATAAAAAAAAACACTTCGGGCTCTTCTTCGAGACAAGTTGTGCTTCGGATCCTTAATTGAGAAAACAAATACAGATGGGCCCTTTCCCTAATCAAAATTGTGCTTGTTCACCGAGAGTAATGCTCCATTTAATGAATATACTAATTAAATCCAGTATAACTTTATCAAATGCGAATTGTGGAGACATGTCAATTAAGGATGCAGAATTCAAAATTACTTTGGTTGATGAACCGCCCACTACTTTTAATAATGAGTTCCCCGTGCCGCTTCCCGCCATGGAAAGTCCCAAATGGGGAATCCAATAAACTATTATGAAAATTCGAAATCCATCTTTCTAAATTCTTATCAGGCAGAAAGAAAAGTCACTAATACCCAATTAATCAAATACATGTATGGAACGTACGTTACTATAAGGTTGTGCAGAGAAGCTACATGTGAAGTGCAGTCTTACCGAATGTTGCGGAGTAAAACGTGGTCCAACCATCGGCCACGCTCCGGTTGCCGGTGAGCATCGTCTGGTTGATGCGTCTCCGATCATCATGAGATACTTCTTGTTCTTGGCAATGGAGACATGCTCCTCGTCACATATATCAAGTAAGCACTCACTTGTGCCGTTTTGGAACAACCGCGACTGCATCATTGATGGTTGTGAAGTTCCCGGTCCCGTCTCGGCTTTTACCACCACGATGTCGCTGACAAAGACAGACTCATTCCCGCTCGATTGAAGGAGCGTCCTCCTCGTTACCGACTCGTAAATTCTTCATGTTCGAGTCAACATCTTGAACGACATGCGGCCATTCTAAAAAGGCAGGTGCCGGCTCTTTGGCTGCCACGCGCCGGCGCCGCCCTTGCCCTTCTTCTTCGGGACCCAGCCCCTCGTGACGAGCACAAGAGAGACGGTGCTCGGCTTCGTGCCATTGGCAAGCGGCACAGAGAGGCCGTTATTAATGCTTCACGCCGAGGCAGTGGACTGGAGGCCGTCGAGGCACGCCATCTGATTGGTCAGAATAGCGAAAAGCAGGGTCTGAATGTCGTCGGCCTTGGGCCGAGCTCGTCCCATTGACTACCTGGAAGGAACTGAGGAGGAAGTCAAGGTCGAGCGAGGCGAAGAAGCGGCAGTCCTCGGGGGCGCGGACTGCAAAAACGGGGAGGGAGGCCTTCCGGGAGAGGAACTTGCGGGATTAATTATATTTCTTTCGTATCTTACATAAATAAAAAATTAATTTGTTTACCCAATTGCTTTCAACTGAGATAAATAAATTTTCTTGACAGAGTGTTTCGTCCAAGTGAAAATAAGGAGTGAGAATATCTTAAATTAGAGGGTAGCCGCACATGTTCAAGTCCCCTTTGCTGCTTTGTCGAGAACATTGCCTAGGCTCCTCCTCGTTGCCACTAGCTTCCTCTCTCTCTCTCTCTAAGGAAAAAATTGTCCAAACAGTCTTAAATTTTTTGCATTTTACCAATTCAATCATAATCCTTTTAATTTTGGCAATTAATTCATAAACATTTTCATATTTTGCCAATTGAGTGTATTCGGCCAATTTTGATAGAAAATCGATGACTTAAACACCGGTCGTCTTACATGGCACGTTTCACGCTAACATGAACAACTTTCAATAATGTTTTAATACATTATTTCGAACGTACTTATTCTTTTTATACTTTTTTTTTCTCGTTTTCCTTCTTTACTTTTTTCCCCGTCCATCCCGGATGTCGCCTCATCCCCCAATGTCGGCGTCCTTGCTATCCCTGTGGTCCGCATCGCAGCCGGCGACACGTCCGTGCTTATCCAGGGCCTGCTCAATGACAACGCTCACGCCCACTATCTAGTAGGCTCTCAGCGATTGCGCCGACCACTACGTAGACGCGGTCGAGCAGCTCGACGACTCGATCACCGCGCTGACCGTGAGGGCATATCCTGACGTGCGCAAGTGGGCGAAGATCGCCATAGCTGATGCCGATGATTGTGAGGCGGGGTTCCAGCAGCTGGCAACCGGGCCGAACATCTTGTCTCATAGGAACCTGATTTTCCGGCAGTTGTGTAACAATGCCTTGGGCATCGTCAAACTCCTGAAGGCTTGAACGGAGGTAGAAACCGCGCCTCTCTTTTTGTTCTTCAAATTTGTAATGGGCGTTCCATATATATAGTCGGCTCTTGTTGTAACTCATGATTGAGATTGCGGAACTCTGCCGGAATGTGATTCATGTTCTTTAGTTTTACGAAAAAAGTTTCCGTCTTTGGTTGGACCACATCAAGACGACTATGGAAATAGAAAGATAAAACTTTGTATATTACTTAGCATATGTAACATAAATCTCTCCGGATCCCTAGGTGGAAATTGATTTGAAAAAAACAATAACAAGAATGAAAGAATACTGGCTAATCAAACAGCTAAACCTAACTCAACTTACAAAGATCCTCCCTGAAACTAATGTGAGTTACTACCTCTAAGGCAACTGCTTGTCCAGCAGCAATAGAAGAAAAAAAGAAAGAAAGTAAAAGAGTCTTCTTCATCCGCCACGTCGGTTCCTTCGTCCAAGAAAGAATAAGCTTGATCCGCCGAAAATCCGGTGCCTTGTTTGAGCTAATTTACATGATATCCAGGCCAAGTAACTCGGTTCATGGTATCAGAGCCGGGTCCGGTATTATTGTGTTCTGCATAGTAAAGTGTGCTCAGCGCAAAATTACCATCCCAATTGTGCCAACCCGCAGGGTGAATTAGACTATCCATGAACGTATGCATGTAAACTGTCCTCGAGAAGTTCTTCCATGATCGTCCTAGATACGTCTCCACCGAGTAATTGCTCGAGGCTAGGTCATCAGCCGCTCTGATGGTGCAATAACGGAAGTACATGCCTGAGTCCACACTCGGATTGTCCCTCGCTTGGGCGGTTATGGCGTTGTACTGATTTTTGTTTGGGAGACGAGGATATATGTTGCACTTCTCAAAGACCGCGTTCGCATTTCCGAAGATGAAGTCAACCGTGCCGTAGATGTCGCACTCTCTATAGAATTGCCTGAATTTGTCCGTAAGGAGCGTATCTTGATACCCCTCGAAGCTGCACCGGTAGAATGTGGACCGGTCGGCGCTGTTCCGGACAGCCACGGCTTGTCCCTTCTCTGGCCCGGCCGTGTTCTGGAAGGTCATGTCCACTGCAACAAAATGGGATGCCTCCACGACTGCCACAAAACAACGCAAGATTCTGAATAAATTCTCCTATTAACATAATAGAAACATCATCGCAGACAACCTTACCAAAAAAAAACATCATCGCAGACAAATGGCAAAGGAAGATATGTAATTCATATATTTGAGAGCTTCCTTACTGAATGTGGGAGAGCTAATAATACTCCATCCATCATGGTCGTTGCGATCTCCGGTGATCACAGTCCGATTGATGCCTTCTCCGACCATCATGAGGTTCTTCTTATTCGAGTTGACATAAATGTACTCATGATAGATGCCCGCAGTTATGTAGATCAGGAAGTAGTCAGAGGATCCGTCAACGTTATTAGGAGCCGCCGCGACGGCCTCGTTTATTCTGGTGAAGTTCCCGCTCCCGTCCTTATTCACCACCACGATCTCGCGGATCGACACTGCATTATGTCTACCCGCGGCGAAAATATGCCTCGTGCTTAGAGACGCATAAAAAGCACGTTTTAGGCTCAACTTGTTCAATGAGACCTGGCTGAGTCGCAGAGGTTTTAGTGTGCTCTCGGAGTACCCCATGGCTGCTTCCCCCTTCCTCGAGGGCCAACCTTTGTTGAACAGCGCCAAGGAAGCGCTGTGCAACTTGGTGTCTTCCGACAGGCGAACAGACAGACCGTGGCTGATCCTCGAGCCAGCGGCGGCCCACTGGAGACCATCCGAGCAGGTCGCCTGATTGGTCAGAACAGCGCTAAGCAGGGTCCGGACATCATCCGCTTCATCATCTGGGAGCTCCCCGACCTTGTCATCGACCGCTTTGGATGATTTGAGAAGGAACTCCACGTTCATCGCTGCGACGTGGCGGCAATCCTCGAGGGCGTGGGCCTCGGGAGCTGTCAGGCGGCCACGCACTATCGAGAGACGCTCATCGACTAAGGACAGAAACCTGCACGCTCGGGAGAGGGATTTCCGCACAAAGTAGCGGCCGAAGTGGCGGACGTCTCCGGCTGCATTACGATCGGGCAGCACGGAAAAGCAGAAGGTAGGGTCGAGAGTCGAGTTGCAAACGGTTTCCGACGACACGAGGCTCGCGCCTCTTACATGGATATCGTCATCTTCTAGCGCAAGACAGCTGGAGGCTGAACAAAGCAAAGGAAGAAGAACAAGGAAGACGTATGGGCTCGACATGTTGGAAGAGAGGGCTTTGAGCGAGACAGACAATGATTTCTCGGAATATTTGTAGAATGATACAAACTCCAATGTCTTAATACTACTGCCCCACGTAGTAATCCAATAACGAGCGATAATTATCATTAATCTGCCTTTTGAATTCAGATTGTTCTAATCCTCATCCTTTACGAACCATCACGTACTTATCAGCCGAACCCTAAGAAATTTGAACTTTTGGGACCCTATTTGTACAGTGTTGGATAATCATTAAATCTAACTATATCGAATGCCAATAGTGGAGACATGTCAGTTAAGCAGCAGAATTCAAAATTAATTTTGTTGGTGAACCGCCCTATAGCTTAATAATGAGTTCCCTGTTCCCGTTCCCGCCATGGAAAGTTCGGAATAAGGAACCCAATAGATTATTATAAAACTCCGAATCTCTTTTACTAAATTATTATTAGGCAGAAAGATCAATTACTTAATACTTATGATGCAGTTGATTAAATACAAATACAGCACGTACGTAAGGTTAAGGTCATAGAAAAGCCATATGCTAAGTGCAGTCTTACCGAACGTTGCGGAGTTGAATGGGGTCCACCCATCGTCCACGCTTCGATTGTCGGTGTGATCATCATTTGATTGATGCCGTCTCCGATCATCATGAGATGCTTGTTGTTCTATGCAATGTGCACATACTCCTCGTAAACACTGGCAGTCACAAATATCAAGAGGTATCTACTTGTGCCGTCAGTATTGTTCGGAGCCGCCGTGACCATGTCATTGATGGCTGTGAAGTTCCAGGTCCCGTCCTGGCTCACCACCATGATGTTCGGAGCGGACATGCATATCGTGCCGGTCGAGACGAGGCTGGTCGAGGCAATGCCTAGAGATGCCAAGAACGGAAGAACGAGAACGAAAATGGGCGAGCTTGCCATTGCCTGTTTCTAGGGTTGTGTTTAATGGCGGGTCAGGTTTAGTTTCATTGGCTTTTATGGAGGGAGATAGAGACAAGATGTCTAGAGATGGCCACGGGCCGATTTGGGCCCAGAATCGGCTTGGAACTGGCCCGTTGACTGGGCCAGCCGGTTACGAAACAGAACCGGCCCGACGAAATTTCAAAACCGGTCTTGTAAGCTTGTAGTAATTTTAATTGTGGTGGGCTCCACTCCTTTTTTCTTTTTGTTCCCCCCTCCTCTCTCTCTGTCGCAGCCCACGCGAGGGTTTTTTTTTCCAATTTAATTAAAAAATATTTACAAAATTAGGTAGATTTGAAAAATATTTATCGATTTGGGTTTCGCACGACAGTGCAATTGTCGCGTGAGGCCCATGCGGCGGAGGGGCCACTGCGCGACACTCTCGTCGTGCGACTGTCGCCTGCACCCCTGCAGGCCTGATTAAAGGCCACTTCTCTTCTCCCTTCTTCAACTTTTGAAGATTGAAGCAGAAGTCTCACGCACTCTCTCTTCTTCGCTCTCATTTCGTGATTGAATTTTTCTCTCATCTCTCACTCTCTCAGAAGTCTCACACCTTACCCTCTCAGTCGCTCTCGCGTTCGTTCTTCCTCCCTTAGACGGTTGTCTTAGCTACAACCGTCGTCGTCACTCGTTATTTGGGGTTCTTTCGCTCATTCAGTTCATTTTTGCAAGCCCTCATTCTACCTCGCCCATTGTTCCTAAGGGTGAGCGGTTCCCGATCTGGTCCTGTTTCCCTCAAGAATCGGGAACCGGACCAATAGTCTCCAATAAGAAAAATGGTTCTTAGAGGAAATCGAACCCCCAACATATGTATATTTGAGAGCATTTGACATAAACTCTTTCACATCTTCACTTCAGTGAACACTGTCTTCGGAAGAGTATCACTGATCTTCAGGATTAACCAAAAAGAAAAAGCCAAGAGTAATAGCCTCCGACAAATAACAAGGTAAAAACTGATGTTCAACAAAAATAATCGGCCCCTATCTTGCTTCCAAGCTTGAAAACTATCTAAACAGAAAATAATTCCAGCACTGCCAGTGGTAATCGTAACTCAAATTCAATCAACAGTAAGCAACCCAATAGTTAAAAGTGTCCTAAATCACTTCTAACCTAATTGAACGAAACTACACAATCTAGCAATAGTCCTTTGATTTCTACCAAAATTCGCAGAAGTTGATTACCTGCGGGCCTGCACTTATTCGGATGACTGCTTCCACAAATTGCGAACAACATAAAGGCAACACAAATGAGGCCCGTCCTAGCTCGGAAACGTGCGCTCTCGTCCTGCGAATTGAAATTCGCCAGAGAAGAGAACATTGAAGAGGAGAGAGGGAGGGACCTGTTGAGAAGAGACATCGGTTGTGCGGGGCATGATGCGGACTTGGAGCACGGGAGGATACCGATCGACGACGATGCAATCGCCGCCGTAGACGGACTGCATGGCCTCCACTTCCGTTGCCACCTCCTCTTCGTGTCCGGCCATTGGAGGTACGCAGATGATGGAGGGAGAGAGAAGTGTACGATGTTCGGGCGACGATGATTGACTCAAATACGCAGGCTGAAGACGACGGCGATCAGAATTGCAGATCGATAGTGTGTGCATAGCGAGAGAAGAAGAGGAGAGGACTGAGAGCCGAGAGGTATGTCTGCAGAAAGAAAAAAGAAATGAAAACCTAAATTAAAATGCCAAAATCTACAAGTGTAAACGTGAGATGTGTGTATATATATTTAAAGTTCCTGGTGGTCCGATTCCGGAACTTGATATTGGAACCGGGGACTGAACCGCCCGATCACTGGTTTCAATTTTAGAAACTGGGGACCGGACCGGACCCCCTAAAATCGGGAACCGGACCATCGATCCCCGTTCGGTCCGAGCGGTCCCGATCCGGACGGTCTTTTTTGCTCACCCTTAGTTGTTCTTCCCTAGGCGCTCTTGGTATTAAACTCCCTCGGATATTTGCGTTTAATTTTTTTTAATATTTTCATGATATATAAATTAATTTATAAATTTTTTATTTGATAGATAAAAAAGCAAAGCGGGCCTTTCTCTTGGCAGTTGCAGCTCCTCACTTGATGCGTGTTCTCCCTCGATAATTTGAGATAAATTTTATTGTATTTTTTCCCTAGTTCTGTAAGAAAAAAATTATTTATTTGATCGTTATTTATACCAGTATAATGCATGTTACTTATAGGTTGTTAATATTATGTCCCAAGAAGCGTGGGTTGGGTTTTACCCAGTCCAAAGAATATTTTTTTAAAAAATTAAAAATTTGAATAATTAAAAAATAAAAATGGCCAAAATCAACTTACCGTGGACTATTTTCGGTAATTTGGCCTCCGAATTTTAAAAAATGACGATTTTTCCCTTAAGGCAAATTATCTCCAAAAAATTACGAAAAAAATTCAAAAAACTCCCAAAAAATAGAAAATGGCCACAATCAACTGACCATGGACTATTTTCGGTAATTTAGCCTCACTACTGGTCTGGACTTGACGACCTGCCATTAGTACCAGACTTGAGGTGTATTAGAAAGAAAGGAAGGCTCCGTACATCACGAAGACATAATTAGATGGTCCGGAAGACGCCGAGTAGTAGTGATGCGCGTAACCATTGCAGCAACTGTGGAAAATCAAGGCACAATAGACAAAATTGTGCACATAGATATGCCCGACAATAGATCACAGTTGTGTGAATTATGTAAAATAGATATTTTGATTTATTGTAATGTTATAATATGACAATTGTGCGATATTGATTTAGTTCCTCTTTGAATTATGTGCAACATTAATCGCCGATTTTTTTTGGTAATGATATAATATGACAAATGCGCGATACTTATTTACTCCGTTCCTCCGTTCTATGTGCACATGATATATATGAATTTCTTGTAATGTTATACTATGACAATTGTGCGATATTTATTGGCATCCTCTGTAATTTATTTGTAGATATAGGACATACATTCAGCCGAGACCTGTGGATGATTCACTACTTACACGGTAGGACCGACATAGATCGCAAGCCATATGGGACGCTCAGGTAATTGATTAATTTAGCAATTGACCTGTCACTTGTGATAGCATTATCAAAATTCCTACTAACACTTCTCCATGTCACATTTCATAGGGTCATCATGATGAAGCACTCACATGCCGGAGATCGATGATACACATACATGAACTTGATCAGTGCATAGTCTCACATCTGCAAGCTTCGGGCTTTTATCAGGTTTATATGATGGGATTTTTCCAACTGGATTGGCATCTAATTACTGCACTAGTCGAGCGGTGGAGGTCAGAGATCCACACCTTTCATATGTCGGAAGGTGAATGCACGATCATGCTGCAGGATATTGCAATGCTGACATGCCTTCCCATTGATGGACAAGCAGTTACGGGCCCTACTAATTTGAATTGGGGCGCTCTCTGTGACGATCTACTGGATGCTCGTCCAACATAGATGCAGATGAGATTGGGTTGGCTGAAAGAACACTTTGCTGAGATTCCAGATGATGCCGATGAAGTCACCGTGCAGTGGCATGCTAGAGCATTCATTTTTCGGTTGCTTGGATGATCTATTTTTGCTGATAAATAGGGTCTAGGATTAGTTTACTATTTCTTCCATTATTGAAGAACCTTAACATCATTACCTAGTACAGTGGGGGTTCAGCAGCGCTTGCGTGGCTGTATCGGGAACTGTGCAGAGCAACTAATCCAGAAATGAAGCATATCGGCGGTTTCTTACATGTTTTGCAGATTTAGGCGTAGAAGCGTTTCAGATATATCTCCCCATCCCTGAGGGATCGTAATCCTTTCCAGATGCACCTCTCGGTAGCCGATATGTAAGCTAATGCTTTTGCAGTTTGTGAGTCATTAATTCTTTCTAGTACGTGTAATATATGAAGATCTCATTATTTTTTTTTTGCAAATGGAGTCGGGCCCGACAGACAACAGAGGTGCCCACGCATACTTGCTACATATGCGCTACCTACTTGATAGAATGTCATCTGCACATGTAAGTAATGATAGCAACAAAGGAGTTTATTATAATGTTAACTTTTAAAATAAATTTTCGTTTAATTTGATATGTTTTATTTGCGATAATAGATTTCTTAGTTGCCCTACACTAATGACATTATGGAGCAATTACCAAATTACTGTCGGCAAGGACAACACATTTGGACGGCTTGTGTCCCACTCATATGTTACTGGATAGTTGAGTGTCATTATCCAGATTGAGTACCACGATAGTTTGGTATGCATCAGCCAATACCGATAACTCCTAGGGATCATACCGCCTTGCATGATATTGAATTAAGGCCATTTGGGAGGGATTTGATAGCTATGCACAGAGAATTCATCATCATATAGCACTACAAAAAAACTGCCTTTTAGCTACGAAATTTGCGACGAAAATTTCGCCAAAATTCGTAGCTAATGGGTTTTGCGACGAATTTTGCGACGCAAGCAAAATTCGTAGCTAACTCTGCGTCGCAAAGTTTGCTACGAAATTTCATCGATTCGTCGCAAATTTTGCGACGAATTTTGCTACGGTCGCTTAATTCGTCGCAAATTTGAGACGAATTTTTGTTCATCGCAAATTTGCTACAAATTTTTTTCATCGCAAAATTCATCGCAAATTTGTGACGAATATTTGTTCGTCGCAAATTTGCTACAAATTATATTTCGTCACAAAATTCGTCGCAAATTTGCAACGAATTTTCTTTTGTCGCAAAATTCGTCACAAATTTGCGATGAATCTTCGAATTTCCGTCGCAAAATTTGCGACGCCGTATTAACGACGACACTATTTTTCATCACAAAATTCATCGCAAAATTCCTGATTTGCGACGAACTTCACTTTTCGTCGCTAATTTGTGATCGATATACGCATTTTTTATTTATTTTTTTGCAACGAATTTCGCAACAATTTTTTTTTCAATTTTAAATCTAATTATAAGCAAAATTAATTTATAAAAATTATAGTTACAATTGATTAAGCAAGTAATAAAATCTAAATATTATAATAATATGAAAACAAAATACATTCAGCTTTTTCAATTACAAAAAACTGAGAGATCCCCCCTAGTGCTAACCATACACTGCACTGTGATCACTCAAGTTACTTCAACATAAGTGTTGACACCTGATTTTTGACCATCCGTTATTATAGTTTTTATTTCTAAAATTAATTAAAAATAGAAAAAAAGGTCAAAAAATTGCAAAATCAACTTTGGGAGCCTTAGCCTAGCCTTAGGAACCAATTTTTAACAAAAAATATTTTTTGAATTTTTTAATATTTTTTGGAATTTATTTAATCATAAAAATACCCAAAATATCAGAAAAATACCATCCGTGGTCAGAAAATTACAAAACAATATTCAGAAATTTTATTTTAATTCTCTCATTATTATGTTCACTTTTTATTAGGGAAATCCGGCTTGGTTCATTGGGTTCCTTCACAAACCTAATCCCGAACCGGGCCTAAAAAATCCTTTTCGAGTCTTCTAATTTTCAATTCTCGGTTTTTATAAGCTATGACATTGGAATCCAAAGTATTGAAATGCAATTGGGTCAATTTACCCTCCAATTTGATCAATTTTAACCAAAAGGGCTTAATTGCATAAAAATCTTTCAATTTAGTCCCCGGTTTCACAAATTTTGAAATTAAATTTCACACGGGCACACCCATTAAAACTAAACACCTCTACCCAACATTTTTCATCATGCTGAATCCATTGGTGGGCTCAATTTTGGCTAATTCGATCGTTTAGGCCTTCGATTTGGCGAAATTAAATTTCGGATCCTAGGGACAATTTGGGGTTTTCACAGAATTTCAATAAATTGATTCACGAAAATACCCATATTTGATGGAAAACATGTCAAGGAATCCGATTTTGCCATCAATTTCATGAAAAGAGGTCATTTGGGGGGTCAATTTGGCGATTTGGCCGAACCGGATCGGTCGGGTCCGGCCCGACCCGACCCGGTCCGACCCGGGTCTGCAACATTGTTGCAGACCCACGCACAGAATGTGCAGAAACAGGGCATGATGGGCAAACGTGGGTGCTCGAATTTTCAAGAAAAAAAGAGACACCGAACGTGGGGGACAAGAGGAAAGAGGGCCATGCTCGTTTTCAAGGCCGAGGAGCGCCGGTCGGCCACGGAAAAAGGGCGATATTCTCGGTTTAAACCGAGGTGGACCGAGAGGGGAGAGGGAGAGTTCGAGCGAGTAGGAAGCGAGGGCGAGGCATGACGGAGATCCCCAACCTTCAGCATGCCGCACTGAGCATCGCCGGAGCCTCAACCGCCGCCGACGTGCCGAAGACAGGTCGGTAGCTCCCCCGACATCCATTTTTTCTCTATGCATACCAAGTGTTCGACGAAATGCTTCAATGAGCATTTCGTTTTGTAACGCTCGGTCATGCCTCCCCCGAGCCCCATTCGTGTACTAGGGACCCTAAACCCTCATTATATTCATCTCTAAGCTCGCCTTGCTATTCATTTTGCATTAAACCGCGGCGAAAACACGGCTCGGAGCTTCGCCGGCAACGGTTCGGACCGGGAGCTCAACGGGGAACTTCCGGCGGTCTTCAAGCTCAAAACAAACTCAGGTAAGCTTCTACGCTCTCCATGGATGTTGTTTGAATGATTGAAACCGAGCTCGGTGGCCTAAAATTTTTTATGTAAACTTTCGCCGGAGCCGATTCGGTCGCCGGATTTTCGGGGCGTTTCCCGACGTGTTTTTTGCCATGTTTTGGTCGTGCGTTGATGCTGAGTGTCTAAGGAGTCGAATGCCGCAAGAACGGGCGAAAAATACCAAGTTTCGGGCCCGTTTCGCAATTTTCCGGCGCCCTCGCCGGAATTTGTACTATTCCCGCCGGAATTTTCACTGTTCATCGTCTTCTCCGGCAACCCTCCGGCCGGTCAACGGTCAACGGCCGACGTGGCGTGCCACGTAGGCAGCCACGACAGCCGGGTGGGGTCCGGTCCGGTTATTTTTCAAATAAAACAAATTGACGGCCACGATCGCGACACGTGTCGCGATCCTAGATTTTTGGAAAATAAATAAATTAAAATCAATCCGGCGGACGAGATTGTGCCAAGTGGCACGCTGTGGAACGTTCGATCTAAGGTTAGATCGGACGCGCCGAAGGTGACCGCGTGGCACAATCTGGAGCGTCCGATTTCGGATGGGTCGCGACAGCTGGCGACTCCGCTGGGGACTTTGTTCTAGAACACTTGGTTCTAGACCTCAAGTGGACCTAGGTCGTAATTAAAACGTTGAGTGATTTTTCTAACCTGCAGGCGCTCTTGAAGGTGAGGTAAGTCCGCTCACGATAGGTGTTATATGTTTTTGCAGATTGGAGTGATAAGGGGTGTAGTCTGTGATTAACATTGTCTTATGCAGGATGGGCGTAGGAATGTATGTTATATGGATGATTTGAAGCGCTGATTGATATATAAATTGTTGCGCATGATTCACTGCATATTTGAGGATCACGACACTTTGCACAAAGCGCCCAAACCCAGGCCGCGAAATCATCTTTTCAGGTAGCCGTAGATCAGGGATCGATATGCAACGCTCTAGCGTGGATTGCGCTGGGGTCGACCATATTCGATCCCACTCACTATCCAAGTCGAGACTTTTATCCATTTGTTGTGGATTGCGCTCATGGACGAATTTATCGACTCGGATAGATGGAAGCCTCTAGGTTCCTCACCTAAGCCATTTTGATTGCTAGAGTCAAGCCTCACTTGTCTCATGCGCATGTGTATGGATGGTTGGTATACCTAAAACCAAAAAATCATTGGGTACCTCTCATGGTAAGATCCTGCCATTTCTATTTAAATTCACTTGCAGCTTTTTATTTTTGCACGACATGCTGCATTCATCAAGTCCGATGGTTGAGTTTAATTCCACTTTAGAGTACGGATAGAAGAGATGATTGTTGACACCTGATTTTTGATCAGTCTTTCATAGTTTATTTTTAAAAAATTCATAAAAAATCTATAAAAAGTTAAAAAAATTAAAAAATCATCTTTGGTAGCCTTGACCAAGCTAAAGGAACCATTTTTGATAAAAAAAAATAATTTTTCATATTTTTTAATATTTTCCAAAAATAGAAAAATACATGAAAAATGAAGAAAAATAACGTTCGATGTCGTAAAAATATAGAAAAATAGTCAATATTTTTATTTTAATTTATTTTACATTTTGAACTCATAAATAGTCAAAATTTAAGTTCAATTGCATGTGTTTCTTCACGACGCATAGAGTTGAATTTGGCAAAAAAATGTCATTCGAGTATTTTAATTTGTAAATTTCTACATCTTTTTTAGTCTTGACGTCCAATTAGATCGACCACCATCTACAATAAATGCCCCTTGCTGAATATTTTCGTTTTTGTTTCACATGATTTCATGATGTAAAACGCCGAGTGGATCCCCAAATATAATCGGGTCGGCATGAGCTCGATAGCTCGTCCAAGACCAAACCAGGGCACGGCGAACCCCATGTGAGTACTCTCGAACTCCTTCGATGCTTCCTAATGCTTTTCTTAGGTTAGATCGTGTGTAGAATGGCTAGGACAGCTAAATCATTCTTGAGCTGTGATTGATAAATAGGACCTTACTAGGAATGCCATGTGATTTATTTGCATATCTAGATTCCTTGAGTTGGGCATTTTATTACTGATTGTGATTGCTAGGATAATCACTCTTATCTACATGAATTTCTAGATTTAGGGTTCATACCTTACTCATCCGCATGAATCTCAGGCTAGAAAATTCAGTCAACTTAGGTACCGAAAGGGCGTCAACTCTGACAGTTGGTGTAACTAAGTCCCCGAAACCATTTCTCTGGTTCTCGCAGAATTGAATAGAAACTCCCAACTATTCGATTGGGTGGTCCAATCATACCCTAAAAAAATGATTGGTGGCGACTCCATGGCATGCACACTTAGCACATGTCACTAGACCACACTGAAAGTCGATCACGCATACCTCCGTTGCGATTTGGGTAATGGGCCTTGGGAGAGGCCCGCGTCCGACCAGACAGGACGGCCCATTAGCCCTCGAGAGCCCGACAACCTCAAGAGGGTCGCGACAGATTGGCGACTCCGCTGGGGACTGGTTCTTAACCATTTAGTGGACTTGAGCCGATTAAAAAGTTGTTTGATTCTTCTAACCTAATTTTATGCAGATGCTCTCGAAAGTGAGGTGTATATGCTAACGAATGTGTTAGATGTTTTTGTAGACGGGAGAAATAAGGGGTGAAGTGCTTGTTAACTTTGTTTTATGCAGGCAGGAGTTTTGGATGTATGATTGTGTGGATGTTTATATTGAAGCGGTGATTGTTAAATAAAATGCATGTCTTTTGCTTTAGCACGACACAATGAATACACACAATTGCGCCTAAAACCCCAGGCGCCCTCTTTAGGAACACAATAGAAGGAATTGAAAATGGAATCTCCGTGAGGAAAAACATGGGGTAATCCACTTTTCAATTCCGCTCACTTCGAACTATGGATTGAGTCCCAATGCAACGATAGTTATGCAATGGAATCGGCTCTTCCCAGAATTCGAGGTGAGAACCTTGGCTTTAGGTACCAAGCCCTATCTTTTGATTTTTAGGAGTTTTCCCTCACTTGTCTCATGCGTTTGTCTATGGAAGGTTAGTATACCTAACACTGCTAAAAATACAGAGAAGCTTGATTTTCTCTTAAGTTTGGTTGGTAAGACTTTTCTGTCCCTCGAACTTGTTACAGCTCTTAATCATTATATTCATTGCATAATTCCAGTGATTGGATTAAATGCCATTTTGAGGATAGATAGGTGTGTTTTCCTCCCAATGTTCTTGATGGAAGATGAAGATGGTGTCATCCCATTACGAGCGCCAAGTGGACAAGAAGAGCCTGCTATGGACATCATTGAGGTATCATCTAATGAAGATGACGATTTGGAATAGGTGATCCTGAAGTCACGTCTCAAAGATCGAAACTGGGGCATCTCTAAGTATTAAGATTACATTCCTTTGTTTTAATTTTCATTTCTAGCCTTCTTGTATAGGATTTATTTTGCTGAGATCCTCTCTATCTAATCCCTTATATTGATTGTATTAGGGATCTATTTGTGTTTATATACATTCAGATTGAAATTTGTTGTATTTCTATTGACTTGTCATTGGAATGTGATAGTGGCATTTCTTCTAATCACTCGAATACTCCAAAACCAATTTTATAATTCCTTTGGATGAAATTGAAATTGGAAGTCTTATACAACCTTTTGGCCGTATAGGGCAATACAATCCCAATTTCGCCAGAAGGAACTATAAACTTGAATTGGTTCATGCATGTTTTGCATCATTGGTAATCCACAATAATTGATCAAGAGTATTCGTGTTTTTCAAATTTAATGAAAAGATAGATATCCAAATTACTCTCGTTCTTAGCAAACGGCTTTAATTTGGATACCGTATCTTCAATTGAATTTAAAACACATCGTAATTGTGTACTTTTGAACATTCCATTGATTTTCTTGGAATTGATCAAAGGCGATTATCGTGAATTACATTCCTTTCAATGATATGCTTTCCTTTGAGGAATATTGATAAAAGCTTTTGCACAAGGCCAAAACCCTTGTAAAAGCTCTTATCCCTATTAATCACAAGTAAGCATAAAATTGAAAGGATTTATGCTTTATTTTTCAAATTCTTTCTTCTGATTCTGCCTTTTCATTTGAAACAGGTTAAAAACAAGTAGAGAAGAGAAGTCTTTTTGTGCATAATCGCGGTGGGAGGTTCCTTTATCCGATCATAAGCAAGATTAAAAAATCAAGATGTACACGCTCGAATCATCAATGTCAAAGCGCAGCTTGCCTAGGTTGAGAGTGGTCAGGTGTTCGAGAAAGTCAGCCATACAGAAGTTGAGACACACACATTAGAGCTTTCATTCATTTCGCTCAATCGAGGGACCTTAAAAGCAGATCATACAAATCATCGGGGTGGAAACATAAAACCGCAATGAGCCCTAATTAGCATCACAAAGGAACCAAGTTGGCCCTCCATATTATTGATGCTTTGCTTATACTCACCACCTCGAGACTCGAGATCTGCAAGCTTAAGAAGAAGGCGTTTACATTCCCCTTTAAGCTCGGCAACCTTGGTCCCGTGATCTTCAGCGGCTATTTCCAGGTCCCGAACTAGTCCTCTCCCATGGGCTATATCCGCGGTAATGCTGTCAAGCCTTTCTTCCTGCCACTCACATTGAAACTTCAACACGACATTACGACGGTCGTGCTCATAGGTGGTCAGGGATAAGGCCAAGCGCTCCACCAAATTTCCCCTCTCGCGAAGCAACATCGAGACTCGCTTGTTGGCGAACTCAACAGCCTTTCTGTGACTATCGGCCACAAGGTTGGCCAACACCAAGCAGTTGGACCGATCCTCATAGCGAGCTCGCAAAACGTGAGCCACGGTAGCTTTTCGATGAGCGACACGGTAAGTCTCTAAAAAGTTTATAAAGAGGGTTGGGAAGATTCTATATTCCCTCTCTAAATTAGTGCCCTCGATGGAGGTGGTGTCTATTTCCACGAGCAAAATGCGGATTTCATCTTCAGTTTCTGGGTGATCGGCTATATGAGCATAGCCTCGACCGAGGAGGTTATAGAGTTTTTCCCACTGGGTCAAAATTTCGGCCGAGAAAGCGCGAATAGGAGAGGAGGTCATTTTCGTTGGAGTGAGGGAGAAGAAGATGAGTGTGGTAGAGTGATTAAAATAAGAAAAGGCAATTATGTAAGAGTGTTAATCTTCTCTGCATTAACTCCTCCTTTTATAGCAACTCGAGAATGAAGAAAGGCACAGCAATAATGCTCGTGGAGCCAAGTTAATTGGGTAAAGCAGTGGTGGCTCTTTCTGTGAACCATCAGATCTGTCCCAGTCCGCGATTTCAGGCTTGATAAACCTAAAAAAGTTGTAAAAAGATATGTCGGTGTCACCATATTAAAATTGAGCGGGAGTTAAGCGCAACTATCGAAAAAAGTTGCGAAAGGATTTGGCGGTCCCATCATATTAAAAAACTGAGCAGGAGGCGAGCGTAGTTCCACCTTTTTGAAAATAAGTGGGAGACAGACATGGATATCGAGAAAAGGAAATCGATTTGGTGTCCCTCCACGTTGAAAAGAAGAAAGAAGATGACAAAGCGGGAAATACGAAATCTTGGGAGCAACGCTTGCCTGACGATCTTCATCCATGTTTAAAGAACGTTTCATGGGCATACAGAACCACTCAAAAGAAAATTTAGAGAGAGTGAGCATACATGAGAGAGTAGAGAACCCTGAGTGAGCAAAAATTGATCGAACATTTTTCGATCCAACATGTTTGAGGGTTACCATCAGTTGCTAGAGGCGACTGATCCAAAAATCTCAGAAAATGAACTACTGAGAGATCTCGAAGATTCCAGGATGGCGTTTGGTACCAGAACCACAGAACCCAACCCTTTCGGCAACGAAGTTCAGGATCTCAGCAGCGACGACAACAGCAGCAGCAATGGTCAATCTCGGAAAAGGAAACGTCGCCAGTGCCACACTCAGAATGAAATCCAAGAGCTTGAAGCTTTCTTTAGTGAATGCCCTCTCCCGAACATGAAACAAAGAAATGAATTGGGCCAGAAGCTAGGGATGAAACCTTTGAGGGTCAAGTTTTGGTTTCAAAATAAGCGAGCCAAATTGAGGGCTCAACACAGACGTCAAGAACTTGCGATTCTAAAGGAGGAAAACGAAAAGCTTCGAGCGGAGAACATGAGGTATAAGAAAGCTCCCAGCACTATCGCTTGCCTTAATTGCGGTGGCCCTATCACTCTCGGCGAAATGTTCCTTGATAAGCCTTATATGAGGATTGAAAATGCTCATTCACCACCCCACTCCCTCGAACCATCTTCGATACAATCGGATTTTGTTGGAGATATGCATGAACAAATCAATTCTACGAAGTCAATATCGATGCCTTCTAAAGGATGTGATATGCGTCACCATGATTGGAGTTTCCTTAACGATGAGCTTACTATCACGACCGACCAATCCAAAGCTGATGAATTCCCTCCACAACAATTTCCGGCTCGATCAAATTCTACTGGAAATAGGCCAGAGAGCAATAGCCAAGTTGTCAACACTGTTCCGGGTCGCAAGAAGACGAGGGTCAATTGGTCCCTCGAGCTTCATCTCAAGTTCCTTAGTGCGGTTCAGCAACTAGGGATCAACTCAGCATATCCAACGCGCATACTTGAGATCATGAACATACCAGGACTCACTAAAGATGGAGTCGCGAGTCACCTCAAGAGCTACAGAAGGGCGCTAAGACAGCGCCACACAGCACTGAACCTGAAAGAACTCAACTTGTGCCTAAACACTAGGCATGGCTATAACTACAATGCCCCTGAAGTAAGAAATACCCTGCCGAATCTAGGCACCGACCAAGCTGGTAGCAGCACCATCGACTACTTGGGCGCTAATCAGAATATTCCCCCGAATCATCTCAGCACCCCTCAAGAGTATATGCCACAAGTGCAGCAGGTACGAACTCCTTGGTTTGAGCAGCAACTTTTCGCTAGTGCTTTTCCTATCCCCGATCAACATATTGCGCCTAGTGTTCAAAGATCTGCCCGGCTTGGGCATATGATTTTGGAAGATCAAGCGGGCGGATGCTTTGAGGATTTTTGTTTCTCCCATTCCCAAATGGAAGGTGCTTTTGATAGTGAACCGATCAATCATCCTCTTATAATCTCGAGCAACGACGAAGGTTCTAGCTCGAAGAATCAGATCGCTCACAACAGAAACAGGAATCCTTCAACGCCAAGCGATGATGGTCAACCCGAATATCAGTTGCTCGAAGAATCAAAAGATTTCCTTGATGAGGAGCTCCATATCTGGATCGATCAGTTTAAAACTGATGGACTTATGAAGTTATGATCCAAAATGACGATTATATGTCTGATTCATGGTGTAGCTGGCTGATCACCGAGAATCCTCAAGGGAACTAGGCACATGTGAATGGATGTATCATTAATCTTTCTGTCATAAAGTCTTCCATGCAAGATAATCTTCCTTAATGCCTAGAGTTAATCTGGGGCAGCGATCAGTACTACCTGCGAGCATCATCATGCTTGAGTACGACAATCCCTTGTTAGATTAGAGTCGAGGCGAATCAATTGAACGCCACGAAGAAAAACATTTAAAGGCTTCACATAGGAAAATGCGAGCAAAAGCCCGAGCGAGCTCAAAGACGGTTAGCTCTGTATCGTTCTAAGGGACCTTTAGTCGTTATGAACTCTAAATTGAGCTTGTTTCATTCTCGATGGGGGTCGCTAACTGCTTCAAGAATTTTATAACAAAAAACGAACCAGTTAGGGACGCCAATAGTGCTTTGTCCTGGTAGTCAGTGAACTGGAAGTGGTACGAAACGTCAGGAGTTCGATCTCAGGATTGAAAAATCATTTTATCAGTTTGTCTATCACCCGATGAAGTTCAAACAGATTCGACGCAGATGACTATAGAACTTGGGGCAATTCGAAAATCATCGATTCATTTTCATCAAGCGGCGAAGTTGGTATTGTAAAATGTGAAGCACGCAAATGACAAATCCGAAGCAGAAGGAGATGAATCATGATTCGCTTATCCAAGGTCGGGATTTCAACCTTCGACTAAAGCCAAATCTAGGATGGGTTTTTGATCTTGCCCACTCGACAAAACCCATCTCCACTGAAAATGGGGGCAAACCATTCCTACATCTGGAAAGCATGTCGAAGCCGAAGATATCAAATTCATCGTTTGATCCGTGGGGCAAGTCCCCGAAGCAATAGTTATCATCCGCAGAGCGTAATGGAATCCATCCTTTCAATGTAAAACACATTTGGCCGCGGAGCCACCCATTTGGTAAAAAGAACGTATCGTTCCTAAATGATTTTCAATCAGATGCGGGGATAATGTTCTCTCATTTTCCTCTCAGGTGATGAACAGAGATGAGGCACCCAAGAAGCCATGCATTCAAATAACAAAACAGTGCATGAAACACGCCCAAAAAGATGAATGAATCTCCTCCGACGTAAATCCTCGAGGTGGATTCGTTGCCCAACCAGACGAAGAAATCATGGCCACAAGCTTGAGGGCCGGCTTCTACAATCCGCACATTGGCATGCAGAATGGAATTCAAATCAAGAGTAAAGTAGTATCGTCCCAATTTGTTTTGAATTTGGAAACCCAAAATAATGCTTAATATTTATCCTTGGCAGGAGCTCGCCATCAGGGCAGACATGTAAGTTTCATTTTTCTCCAAAAATCAAGAAGTCGAAAGAACTTTAGAACACCCAACAATCTTGTGTTACTATGTGAAGTGCAGATTTTCACAACCCTTGTACACTCGTTGGAGCATATGACCAAGGGTAAGATGTATCGTTCCAATTTTTGTAAAGTTTTAGAATATACAATGACATATCCCTTTTATATCTCCAGGATCTCCAGCCTCGATGGGCAGGTAAGTATCCCTTTTCCCAATTCATTGGAGATTAAAAACTTTCAGAATTAATTCGATTCTCACATCTAAAAAGACATAGAATTCTTACTTCATTGACATTCATGTTTTAAAACATGAGATTGTCTGAACATGAATTACACATGTATGGTGCATCATAAAATCCCTTTGAAGGATAAATCTTGATGAAATGAAATGAATTTTTCCAATAAGAGTCGTTTGAACTGTTCAAAAGGGTATTTTCTCATAAGAGAAGCGAGCCTAATCCAAACACGTCCCATACACACTTGAGAGATGAGGAGATTGGAAATGATAGCGAAACCTTAACCTATGGATATAAGGGTCATTCGCAACGATTACATGGATCGAGATGACAGAGGCATTTATTTCTTCATTCCAAACACTACAGATGCCCATTGAGAACCCCATTGAACGGCGATTTTCATTCTCAACCCTGTCAAGAACCACCCCACATTGGGGCAAATGAAGGTTAGTCCAACAGTATCAGAAAGTAAACGGTTAGAAATTTTCTTGCTCGGACTAACATAAATCTTTGTGTGTTGTTTATATGATAATCCAAGTGTCATAGGAAGACGAGAATGATTCATTTCTCTATCATACACACTGTTATCCTTTGCACAACCAAGTTGAGCCAGCAAATTCATTTCATCAACCTATTGGTGATCATTGCATATTCCAAAGCAAAGGCAACATCACTCTAGGAATGGAAGCGTGCCAAAGTTTAAGTTGCATATCTAGCATGATTGCCGAAAATCCTAGCTCCAAAAGAAAAGAAAAACACGGGATTAAAAAAAAGGGGAAAAGAAAAATCCCTAGACATCAAGAAAAATCAAAGTGCCTGGTAAAAAGCAAGGCTGATGTCTATTCAAAATATCCCCAGTAAAGTCTAGAGAGACGATGAAAAGACCCTGCAAAGGAGTTAGATCAAGATGACTACTCTCCAAATGTTGTCGTGCTCAAATTGCAAACACACAAACAGACGATCTCTTAATGTAACAAGAGACGCTTTTAAACATCCTTGTGCGCTCTAAAAGAGGAGTGTACACTTCAAGAAATGGAGATGTTCTTCGAAGGACATGTGGCAAATTTGCAATGATCACCAATGTCAAACCCTTCACAATTTCTGGGCAAAAAATAAGCCTTTTTCGGTCCCCAATCCTTCCAATGTTACAACCCTGAAGTAGTCTTATCTGACTAAGACACTTGGGTTAATGTATAACTTAGCTCAAAGAAGTACGAGCAAGACTATTTCTTTCTCATTTTGCAGGGTTCTTGACTTGTAAACCCGGATCAGATAGTGAAAAATTTCGTTCAACGGCCTTGACTCAAAAGTGAGTCCCCCTTGGAAACCGATATCCAAGCCTAACACTACGGTCCCGTGAAAGACCTCCTGATCGGTCGAAATGTATGCGTTGCGAATGATCCTGAAACCCAGGCACAGGTCGGTAGGAAATTGAGCACTTTCCCTATTAAAGATCATTATCACAGAGCAGTGATGAGCCTTCTTGGGTGAGAAATACTCCAATGGATGTTTTGAGCAAACTCTTTTTGAAATTTTCAAATTGTTTGATCTAGAGTTTCCGTGCAAGGAATTTATGATCACATCTGTATATGGCAGGAATGTTTTGGATAACCTCTAACAATCAAAATGCACATTTCATGACTAAAACTTAAGTCGTAGAATTTTGTCAGTTAGACAATTATTGTCTTCCCAAAGATTACTAATATCTTCTTGGCGAGGAAAATTTTTTCAGGTCTAAGCTTTCTGCAGGACTTTTGGCCACCCCAAAGACTGGGTGCGTCATCCTTAGGTGAAGCCTTTTAGTAGGCAAATCTTTTCTAAGACCGATCCACAGAATGATCGAGTCTCCGACTAGCCCCGAAGAGCGGGTACGTCATCCTTTGATTCATATCAATTTGGAATCTCATAAATGGTAGAAACCGCCTGAAGGGTCAACTCAATGGTAGAAACCGCCTGAAGGGTCAATCAATGGTAGAAACCGCCTGAAGGGTCAACACAATGGTAGAAACCGCCTGAAGGGTCAATGTATGGTAGAAACCGCCTGAAGGGTCAACCAATGGTAGAAACCGCCTGAAGGGTCAAAACAATGGTAGAAACCGCCTGAAGGGTCAATGTATGGTAGAAACCGCCTGAAGGGTCAACCAATGGTAGAAACCGCCTGAAGGGTCAACTCAATGGTAGAAACCGCATGAAGGGTCAATGAATGGTAGAAACCGCCTGAAGGGTCAAAGGACTGGTAGAGACCGCCTGAAGGATCAACCCAATGGTCCGATCCACCATACGGATCAAAACCTTGATGAATCCCGAACGCGGGAGGAGTCGTTTTCCCTAATAAGCCTTACATTAGGCAAGCCATTTCTAGTTTAGTCCACCACACGGATCAAAACCCTTGGCAAATTCCCAAATGTGGGATGCGTCTTCCTTAGGTTCCTATCAGTTAGGAATCCCATTATGGTTTGACCTACCATACAGGTCAGAGCTTAACATCCCAGGACACTCCGATGACAAGTCCTTAGGAATCTACTTGAACCCATCAGACACAGCAAATGCCGCAAGCATTCGGCAGGTAAGGGGCAGGGAAGTCTATCTACTCCTTAACTTTCTTACATCATATCAGGGAATTGAATGAGCACATCTCTTTTTAAGGAAAAGCACACATTGATGGGCATGAAAATTGGATGTCATGATTTCTTTTCTTTTCCCAGTCGAGTTGATCGGAACACAGGTGTCACCTTGTCTTTGAGAGAAACCTCTGATGAAATTCCTCTCAAAGAGGGGCAGCTGTTGACACCTGATTTTTTATCAGTCTTTCATAGTTTATTTTTAAAAAATTCATAAAAAATCTATAAAAAGTTAAAAAAAATTAAAAAATTATCTTTGGTAGCCTTGACCAAGCTAAAGGAACCATTTTTGATAAAAAAAAAATAATTTTTCATATTTTTTAATATTTTTTAATATTTTCCAAAAATAGAAAAATACATGAAAAATGAAGAAAAATAACGTTCGATGTCGTAAAAATATAGAAAAATAGTCAATATTTTAATTTTAATTTCTTTTACATTTTGAACTCATAAATAGTCAAAATTTAAGTTCAATTGCATGTGTTTCTTCACGACGCATAGAGTTGAATTTGGCAAAAAAATGTCATTCGAGTATTTTAATTTGTAAATTTCTACATCTTTTTTAGTCTTGACGTCCAATTAGATCGACCACCATCTACAATAAATGCCCCTTGCTGAATATTTTCATTTTTGTTTCACATGATTTCATGATGTAAAACGCCGAGTGGATCCCCAAATATAATCGGGTCGGCATGAGCTCGATAGCTCGTCCAAGACCAAACCAGGGCACGGCGAACCCCATGTGAGTACTCTCGAACTCCTTCAATGCTTCCTAATGCTTTTCTTAGGTTAGATCGTGTGTAGAATGGCTAGGACAGCTAAATCATTCTTGAGCTGTGATTGATAAATAGGACCTTACTAGGAATGCCATGTGATTTATTTGCATATCTAGATTCCTTGAGTTGGGCATTTTATTACTGATTGTGATTGCTAGGATAATCACTCTTATCTACATGAATTTCTAGATTTAGGGTTCATACCTTACTCATCCGCATGAATCTCAGGCTAGAAAATTCAGTCAACTTAGGTACCGAAAGGGCGTCAACTCTGACAGTTGGTGTAACTAAGTCCCCGAAACCATTTCTCTGGTTCTCGCAGAATTGAATAGAAACTCCCAACTATTCGATTGGGTGGTCCAATCATACCCTAAAAAAATGATTGGTGGCGACTCCATGGCATGCACACTTAGCACATGTCACTAGACCACACTGAAAGTCGATCACGCATACCTCCGTTGCGATTTGGGTAATGGGCCTTGGGAGAGGCCCGCGTCCGACCAGACAGGACGGCCCATTAGCCCTCGAGAGCCCGACAACCTCAAGAGGGTCGCGACAATGATCTCTCCAAGTCGGTCCCACATCCCGGACGTATTCAAGTATGGGCGACGCTTCATCCGCCATCAAACTGTCGGGACATTCAACGGAGCTTACCCTCTCCGAGCTGTCCAAGGAATGATCCAGTGACCATACCGATAGTTGAAGGACATGCAATAACAGCAAATCCGAGACACCTGTCGGGCGTCATCAAAAGGGCATCTGACGAAAATAAAGATCCGAAGGGCCAAACCGAAGACACCAAGCGTCGTCCCTTGAAGACCCGACTTGGGGCATCTCTTTAGGTTCTTAAGGGCTACATTCCAATTGCCCATTTTCTTTTATCAGGATCATCGAGTCTGTAAGGAACACCCGTCTGTGGGTCTCTCATCTATCTTTTACACCTCGATTCCTAAGTCTTGTCTAAGTGTCTTGACATTGGAATGTGACACTGGAATTTCTCTCAACCATTCAGATTTTCCGGTTCAATTGCGTGTCTTACCCAGGTGAAATTTTCGTTAGAACTCACACTTGGCATGTTTAACCCAAGTACGAGAATCTAACATTCATTTCATGGTACGGCGAACATGGAATTGAACCGGTCTATAGCATGCATCATTGGTAATCCTTGGTAATTAACTAAAGTCGTCCATGTTTCCTGAGTTCAAGAGGAGACATGATACCCAAATTACCTTCGGGAAATCATTTCAATTTGGATGCCCTATCTCTAATCGAATTTAGGACACATTGGAATTGCATTTTTATCTTCTTGGAAATTCCACAGATTTTCTGGGGATTTACCAAAAGTGATAACCATGGATTACGCTCCTTTTAGTTTTATGTTTTCTCTTGAAAAACATCGATAAGAATTTTTCACATGAGGTTAAGGCTTGTGTAAAAGTCCTTATCTTCGTTAATCACAAGAAAGCATAAAATTGAAAGGATTTATGCTTTACTTCCCTTTCTGACATATTCCTGTCATTCGAACAGGTAATTTCCAGAATCAAAATTCGGGGACTTGTGTGAAGAATCAGTCGCAAGTTAAAATGGACCAGGATGGCATAGAAAAGCGCTGGACCACCCTAGAGAGTCAACTGATGAGAGAAGACCAGGGAATCCTCAAGAAAAATAGTCAACTGGTGAGGGCATTTTGCCATCTTTCAAGACGTGGAACAACATGCAATCAAAGGAGCCACATGCAGAAGAGAATTAGCTGTAACCTAATCTCTTTAAATTTGAAAATTTGTTGATTGTGTTTTATTGATCCTCAGGAGTGGTCCTTCAAGAATATCGAAGCTAGTTGACAACTCGAGCCACTAGGATGGATGTTTGAATACAGTTTGAATACAGACAAAGGAGTCAACTTCTCACTAAGACGACATACTGGGGCAAAGCCCGCCAAGATGAAAAGAGACAGGAAGCTCCGAACGGCAGATATCCCCTAATTGAAAAGGGAACCGTAAAAATTGTGAAAGGATCAAAGCAGTCGACGGGGGCAAATCCCACTTAACTAGAGCAAACGCCACCTAACCGGGGCAGCCGGATCAAGTGTAAAGACGTGTCGTTCCTAATTGTTTTTCAATCAGATACCGGCATAATATTTCCTATCTCCTCCTCTCAGGTGAAAAACATGATAAGATGGTCGAGGGCCAACAAAGAGAAACTTGCATTCCCTACAAGATGAAGAGGAAGGTGATGACGAGAATGAACGGGCCCATTGAAAATTTCCAGCATCTTGGACGCCAGAAGTGACCAGAGCGGGGATAGTAAATCCGTAGTCGTTTCAATTAAAGCTCCTTATGCAGCAATCAAGTCACTCATTCATTTCATCGTACAGGTGGAGTAAAAGATTGTTAAAGCGTAAGGTGAATGCGACAAGACACAATGAAGAAAATTGTTGCTTGTGAAGTAACACTCCAGGGTGTTGAAGTACTCAGCCACAAATAAACCCGTGTTTGCTGATGTCAAACAACAGAATGATCGAGGGACATCATGAAATGATAACAAGGCAAAATATGCATGAAGAAATCGAAACGTACCGGCGAAGCTGAAAAGTGTCAAACAAGACGGCATATCAAACGCTGAGATCTTCGAAAGATCGTAGGATCATATCGTCTGGCAGCATATCATCTGCTGAAATCTTTGAAAGGTGCGAAGTGCCAAAATCACCTGACACGGAGTGGATCGACTTCAACTAAGTAGGAATGCACCGATACGGCGCGATCAAATCGCCTACAACTAAATCGGCCAGCCCCAGACAAAGCGTCCAGTGGCTGGGGGCAAATCACTCTCTACCCGGAAAGAGTACCAAATGTAGGATGCGCCGAATTCACCATGGGGATACGTAGGGGAAGTCCCTGAAGTAGTTACCGCCCATGAATCATGATGAAGTGGAGTAATCCATCAAAGACAAAACACATCAAACCCTTCTAAATGAGAAGGAGAACGATACGGAGCCATCGATTCGGGTAAAAGGACGTATCGTTCCGAAATGATTGTTTTCCTGATATGAGAATAATGTTGCATTTCTTTCTCCTTTCAGGTTGGGAACAGAAGCAAAGGGCTCAGGATGCAGTGCTTTCCAATGACAAACAGGGAGTACCCCTTTTCATGGCATCTCAGACATGCACTGTGGCTAAATATTTTTAAGAGCATTCTAATGGCTCAATTTGGGAACAAAACCTTTGAGAAAATCTAAAGAAACTTCTCAAATCTTCGTGAAAAGAACACTTGAAAAGAAAATTTCAAGTTTTGCAGATTGACACATCTGATAAAAATGCCTTCTTTGAGTAAAATGAAAAGTACGAACTCATTTTTCGTTGCATGCATACATAACATGCATCATGCATATCATCCACATACAGAGAACCCAAAGGAAGAAATGCCGGTTCCTGCAGGATAATTTTCAAGGGTAAATCGTATCGACTCCAATAGTCAATTGTACATGCCCTTTACTTATGAGGTTTTTTCTCTTCAACAGGGAAACATCAAATACCTCAAAGGGCAACTATGATCGGGAGAATCACCAGCCCGCCACACGACAAATCCCAAGAATATCAAGCTGTCTAGGGATAGAGAAAAAATAATCGAAGACTCTGGCAATTGAGATAGATGACTAGAATCGACAAAATTCATGGGAGCGGGCTCCCCCATCTGCTTCGAGGAGCCAAGCCGGGGGCAAACTCTCATGATTCCCCATGAAGGCGCATCAGACTAGGGCTATTAAACCCAGAGATGACAAACACCCAGACAAGCCTGCCTGGGGCGGAATACTTGGGAAACACCGTTCCTTCAAATGTCGGAAGGACGAAGCCTCGAAGGGAATATCTCCTTCCTGAAATTCCAAGTGAAGCCGGATAAATACCCACGCATGTCTCTTCATATGCAGGTGCATGAACGTCTTCAAATTGGATTGAAAATCGTCAAGGAGCACGGGAATGCCAAGGCACGTTGCCAAGACGAACACCGCCCAACTGGGGCAAAGCAGTTGTTAACGTGATCGAGGATTATCTCACGAACAACACCCACGAATGCAGACGAGATGAAGCAACATTCATCGTCCACATCAGTATATGATACTGAAACGACCTCCATCAAATGTGGCGCATCAACGATCGACGAAAGAGAGAAACACGTCAGTAAAACGTCACCATGGGTCCCAGGAGAGAAGACATCCCCAAAGAGGATGAGGATTGCAGCAAAATGCAAAATGAAGTTAGCTGGGGCAAGCGTCACCTAGCTACGACAAATCACGCCCAACTGGGGCAAGTGAATCATTTGTGCGCCGGACAAAGAAGGACGTTTCTTCTCTGGCAAAATCCATGGACGCAATGACAAAGTCGTCTGCATCAGAAGCAAACCCCAGGATACAAACCTGGGTGGATGGTAACTTGGCATCGTTCCAATTTGATCTCCCAAAGATTTCATGCTTAACATGAGTTTGCTCTCATTCGGCAGAAAATTGGTGGCACCAAAAAGCCACAAAAGAAAAGATCTCGCCCGACGTAGAGGCGAAAAGAAATATCCATTGCAAGAGGCAAGTTGCCAGGAAACGGATCCCTAGAAAATGACGTAGAATACGTCCAAACGCACAGATTGATCTCATCCAGTGCAAATCCTAGAGAAGGATTCCGTTGCCAAACAGATGGATAGATCATGGCCACGAGCTAGATGGCCGACTTCAACAAGCCTTACATTTGCGTTCAAATGGAGGCGCGAAGCGAGAGTAAAGCAGTATCGTTTCGATTTGTCTTGAATTTCGAAACACGAGCTTACACTTAATGTTTATTGTTGACAGGGATTCACCGTCAAGATGGATAGAAAATTGTTGGCACCAGAAAGCCGCAAAATAAAAGAACCCGCCGACAAGGAGGCAAATAAAATTATTGACCTTGGGAGTCAGTACTCCAAGAAATGGTCTTTGATTATAAGATCGAGTGGAGGGTAAAAAGTATCGCTTCCACACTTCGTGCTTTGACATGCATTCCGATAACAATTTCCTTTTTCCTTGAATAAAAGGAACTCTGAAGAGTGGCGTTGGAATGCGTCCAAAAAACACAAATGGATCTCCTCTGGGGCAAATCCCGGAGAATGATTCATTGCCAACCAGATGGGAGATCATGGCCACAAGATGGATGGCCAACTTCTGCAAGCCGCACGTTTGTGTCCAAATGGAAACACAAAGCAAGAACAAGGCTGTATCGTTCCAATTTGCCTTGAATTTTGGAACGCAAACTGACACCTAATTCCCGTCTTTGACAGGGGATCGCCATCAAGGCGAACCAGGTTTTCACATCCCAAGTATTACCCATTGGAACACATGACCAAGGGTAAGATGTATCGTTCTAATTTTTTGAAAAATTCATGAACGTACAATAACATGTTTCTTCCGCATTTTCAAGGATCTCCAGCCGCGGGGGACAGGTAAGTATCCCTCTCCCCAATCCATTGAAGATGTTGAATAAAAAATAGAGAAGAAAAGAAAAGTTTTCAGAATCTAATGTCTAGAAAAGACATAGAATTCAAATTTCATTGACATTCATGTTTTAAAACAGGAGGTTGTCTGAACATGAATAAGAACATGCATTGTGCATCATAAAACCCCCTTGACGGGTAAAATTTTTGGAGAAAACGAAAGAGATTTTTCCAATCAAAAGTTGTTCAAAACTTTCAAAAGGACGTTTTCTCAAAAGACGAGAGGCAAAGCCTAATCCAAACACGTCCTATACACACTTGAGAGAGAAGTGGAGCAGATCAGATAGTGAAATCTGGACCTACGGAAGTAGGGATTGTTCGCAGCAATTACATGGATTGGGACGACAGAGGCATTCGTTTCCTATCTCTAAACACTACAGGTGACCATTGACAACCCATTTGAACAGCGATTTTCATTCTCAACCCTGTCAAGAACCACCCCACATCGGGGCAAAATGGAGGTCAGTCCAGCAGCATCAGGAGAAAATGGTTAGAAATTTTCTTGCTCGGACTAACATTAATCTTCGTGTGTTGTTTATATGGTAATCCAAGTGCCATAGGATGATGAGAAGCATTCATTTCTCTATCCCACACACCATATCCTTTGCATAACCAAGTTGAGCCTGCAAATTCATTTCATAAACCCGTTGGTGGTCATTGCAAGTTCCAAGACAGAGGCAGCGCCAGTTCAAAAACGGAAGAGTTCAAACTTAGGGTCTGCGAAGAAATCCCTAAGTTAATGCTGAAGCTTGTTAGACCTTTGGCCACATGTCTAACAAGATCTCCCGAAGATGAGAAAAGCGGGATTTCAAAACAAAAATGAAAAGGAAAAGATGATGAGAAAAATCCCCAGCATCAAGAAAAAGCAAAATGCCTGGTAAAAGCAAGGCCGATGCTTGGGTGAACAATTTGTATCAATCCCCCAGTGAAACCTGTTTGAAAAGGGGAGAAGAGAAATCCAAAAGGAGTCAGGTTAAAAAAGACTACCCCTCGAATGGTGTCAAGCACGGAGCAAAGACACAGATAGAGTTGTTACTCTCTTAATGCAGCCAGAGGCGCTTTCACAAGAATTTGTGCACACCTCAAAAGCGGTCGTGTACCTCAAAAATTGAAGATGCAAAATGGAAAGGACAGGTGGCAAATTTGCAATGATCACCGATGTCAATCCCTTCACAAATTCTGGGCCAAAAACAAGCCTTTTTTCGGTCCCCAATCCTACCAAAGTTACGACCCTGAAACAGTCTTCTCTGATTAAGACACTTGGGTTAACATATGGCTTAGCTCGAAGAGGTACGAGCAAGACTATTTCTTTCTCATTTTGCAGGGTCCTTGACTTGTATACCCGGAGCAGATGGTGAAAGCTTTCATTGAATGGCCCTGACTCGAAAGCGGGTCCCCATTAAAGACCGATACCCAAGCCCAACATTACGGTCCCGTGGAAGACCTCCCGACCGATCAAAATGTATGCGCTGCGAATGAGCCTAAAACCTAGGCACAGGTTAGTAGGGAATTGAGTGCATCCCCTAAAAAAACCATTATCTCAAAACAGGTGAGATGACTTCCTTGTCGAGAAATATTCCAATTGATGTTTTGAGCAAACTCTTTTTGGAATCTTTAAATTGTTGGATCCAGATTTTCCGTGCAAGGGATTTGTGATCACATTTGCATGTTGCAAGAATGCTTTGGAAGACCTCCAGCATCAAAATGCACATTTCACGATTAAAACTTAAGTCATACGGTTTTTGTCAAATGGACAGCCGTGATCTTCCCAAAGATTACTAACATTTTCTTGGTGAAGAAAAATCTTTCAGGCTCAAAATTCTGCAGGATACCTGGAGAACCCAGCTCCTAGACTGTCGCCTCAACAAACTCAAGGTAGATACCGCCTGAAGGGTCAAATCATGGTAGATACCGCCTGAAGGGTCAAATCAATGGTAGATACCGCCTGAAGGGTCAAATCAATGGTAGATACCGCCTGAAGGGTCAAACCAAGGTAGATACCGCTTGAAGGGTCAAATCAATGGTAGATACCGCCTGAAGGGTCAACCAATGGTAGAAACCGCCTGAAGGGTCAACTCATGGTAGAAACCGCCTAAAGGGTCAACTCAAATGTAGATACCGCCTGAAGGGTCAACCAAAGGTAGAAACCGCCTGAAGGGTCGAATCAAAGGTAGAAACCGCCTAAAGGGTCAAACTATGGTAGAAACCGCCTGAAGGGTCAACTCAAGGTAAAAACCGCCTAAAGGGTCAACCAAAGGTAGAAACCGCCTGAAGGGTCAAATCAAAGGTAGAAACCGCCTGAAGGGTCAACTCAAGGTAGAAACCGCCTGAAGGGTCAAATCAAAGGTAGAAACCGCCTAAAGGGTCAAATCAAAGGTAGAAACCGCCTGAAGGGTCAAATCATGGTAGAAGCCAAGTAATCCCATCGGACGTGGAAAACCTCCGTTTTTGGGAACCTTTTCAAGAAAATCAGGCAGTCTTACCATGACGTGGAGAACCCTCGTCCTAGGACCCCTTTTTAAAATTAAACATTCCCATCGGACGTGGAAAACCTCCGTGTTGGGAACTCCTTTTGAGAAACAAACCATCCCATCGGACGTAGAAAACCTCCGTGTTGGGAACTCCTTTTGAGAACCAAGCAATCCCAGCGGACGTGGAAAACCTCCGACTTGGGACCCCTTTTTAAGGAAATCAAACAATCTCACCGGACGTGGAAAACCTCCGTCTTGGGAATCTTTTTCAAAAATAGACAATCCCATTGGACGTGGAAAACCTCCAATTTGGGAACCCATTTGAAGAACCAGGTAATCCCACCGGACGTAGAAAACCTCCGACTTGGGAACCATTTGAAGAACCGAGCAATCCCATCGGACGTAGAAAACCTCCGTGTTGGGAACTCCTTTCAAGAGAACCAAACAATCCCAGTGGACGTGGAAAACCTCCGGCTTGGGACCCTTTTTTTGAAAAATCAAAGAGTCTCATCGGACGTGGAGAAACCTCGTCATGGGACCCTTTTTCAAAATTCAGGTAATTTCATCAGGCGTGGAGAAACCTCGTCATGAGACCCTTCCCAGAAAAACAGGTAATCTCATCAGGCGTGGAGAAACCTCGTCATGAGACCCCTACCAGAAAAACAGGTAATCTCATCAGGCGTGGAGAAACCTCATCATGAGACCCCTTCCCAGAAAAACAGGTAATCTCATCGGACGTGGAGAAACCTCGTCATGGGACCCTTTTTCAAAATTCAGGTAATCTCATCAGGCGTGGAGAAACCTCGTCATGAGACCCTTCCCAGAAAAACAGGTAATCTCATCAGGCGTGGAGAAACCTCGTCATGAGACCCCTTCCCAGAAAAATAGGTAATCTCATCAGACGTGGAGAAACCTCGTCATGGGACCCTTTTTCAAAATTCAGGTAATCTCATCAGGCGTGGAGAAACCTCGTCATGAGACCCTTCCTAGAAAAACAGGTAATCTCATCAGGCGTGGAGAAACCTCGTCATGAGACCCCTTCCCAGAAAAACAGGTAATCTCATCAGACGTGGAAAACCGCCGACTTGGGACCCCTTTTCAAGGAAATCCTATTGGACTTGGAGAACCCCTGTCCTGGGAACCATTTGAAGAACCAAACTGTCCCGCCGGACGTAGAAAACCTCCGTGCTGGGAACTCTTTTTAAGAAACAGAAAATCCCATTGGACATGGAAAACCTCCGTTTTGGGAACCTTTTCAAAAAATCAGGCAGTCCTAGCATGACGTGGAGAACCCTCGTCCTAGGACCCCCTTTTTCAAAAATAGGCAATCCCATTGGACGTGGAAAACCTCCAATTTGGGAACCCATTTCAAAAATCAGGAAATCCTATTGGACTTGGAGAACCCTTGTCTTGGGAACCTTTTCAGAAGACCAAACAATCCCACCGGACGTAGGAAACCTCCGACCTGGGAACCATTTGAAGAACCGAGCAATCCCATCGGACGTAGAAAACCTCCGTGCTGGGAACTCTTTTTAAGAAACAAACCATCCCAGCGGACGTGGAAAACCTCCGACTCGGGACTCCTCAGAAAAACAGGTAATCCCATCGGACGTGGAAAACCTCCGTTTTGGGAACCCTTTCAAAAATCAGGAAATCCTATTGGACTTGGAGAACCCCTGTCCTGGGAACATTTTCAAAAGATCAAACTATCTCGTCGGACGTAGCAAACCTCCGACTGAGAAATCCCCTCTGGCCCCGCTAGTCAGCGCCATGGGATCCCCTTTCAAACCAAAAATATCCCCTCTGTCACCGCTAGTCAGCGTCATGGGATCCCCAAAGCTTGGGGTGCTCGATAAATCTTTCTGTGAGTGTTTCCTGTCAGTAGCCGGGAAAGGTTTTCGAGGAATAAAGCCTGGGATAGTGTGTCAGAAGCTACGAGGGCCTATTTAAAAAAACAAAAACAAAAAAAAAGAAACAAAAAAAGAAAACAAAAAAAAAAAGAGAACAAGCCCCTCCATTTTCCTGGCACCCTGAGAGTGCAGTGATAAAACCTCAGATTCCGCAGGCAGCATTTGACAGGTGAGCTTCAGGTAACCCTCTCTCACTCCGGCCCATGTTCGAGTCGCAAGAGTAAACCGGTGATTAATTTGAGCATTCATCAAAAGACTTGAGCGTCCGATGTCATAGCATTTCTTTCCCCCCAGTCGAGTCGGTCAAGATCCAGGTGTCATTTTGTCTTTGAAAGCAACCTCTGACGAGCTCACTCTCAAAGAGGGGCAGCTGTTGACACCTGATTTTTGACCATCCGTAATTATAGTTTTTATTTCTAAAATTAATTAAAAATAGCAAAAAAGGTCAAAAAATTGCAAAATCAACTTTGGGAGCCTTAGCCTAGCCTTAGGAACCAATTTTGAACAAAAAATATTTTTTGAATTTTTTAATATTTTTTGGAATTTATTTAATCATAAAAATACCCAAAAAATCAGAAAAATACCATCCGTGATCAGAAAATTACAAAAAAATATTCAGAAATTTTATTTTAATTCTCTCATTATTATGTTCACTTTTTATTAGGGAAATCCGGCTTGGTTCATTGGGTTCCTTCACAAACTAATCCCGAACCGGGCCTAAAAAATCCTTTTCGAGTCTTCTAATTTTCAATTCTCGGTTTTTATAAGCTATGACATTGGAATCCAAAGTATTGAAATGCAATTGGGTCAATTTACCCTCCAATTTGATCAATTTTAACCAAAAGGGCTTAATTGCATAAAAATCTTTCAATTTAGTCCCCGGTTTCACAAATTTTGAAATTAAATTTCACACGGGCACACCCATTAAAACTAAACACCTCTACCCAACATTTTTCATCATGCTGAATCCATTGGTGGGCTCAATTTTGGCTAATTCGATCGTTTAGGTCTTCGATTTGGCGAAATTAAATTTCGGATCCTAGGGACAATTTGGGGTTTTCACAGAATTTCAATAAATTGATTCACGAAAATACCAATATTTGATGGAAAACATGTAAAGGAATCCGATTTTGCCATCAATTTCATGAAAAGATGTCATTTGGGGGGTCAATTTGGCGATTTGGGCGATTTGGCCGAACCGGGTCGGTCGAGTCCGGCCCGACCCGACCCGGTCCGACCCGGGTCTGCAACATTGTTGCAGACCCACGCACAGAATGTGCAGAAACAGGGCATGATGGGCAAACGTGGGCGCTCGAATTTTCAAGAAAAAAAGAGACACCGAACGTTGGGGACAAGAGGACAGAGGGCCATGCTCGTTTTCAAGGCCGAGGAGCGCCGGTCGGCTACGGAAAAAGGGCGATATTCTCGATTTAAACCGAGGTGGACCGAGAGGGGAGAGGGAGAGTTCGAGCGAGTAGGAAGCGAGGGCGAGGCATGACGGAGATCCCCAACCTTCAGCATGCCGCACTGAGCATCGCCGGAGCCTCAACCGCCGCCGACGTGCCGAAGACAGGTCGGTAGCTCCCCCGACATCCATTTTTTCTCTATGCATATCAAGTGTTCGACGAAATGCTTCAATGAGCATTTCGTTTTGTAACGCTCGGTCATGCCTCCCCCGAGCCCCATTCGTGTACTAGGGACCCTAAACCCTCATTATATTCATCTCTAAGCTCGCCTTGCTATTCATTTTGCATTAAACCGCGGCGAAAACACGGCTCGGAGCTTCGCCGACAACGGTTCAGACCGGGAGCTCAACGGGGAACTTCCGACGGTCTTCAAGCTCAAAACAAACTCAGGTAAGCTTCTACGCTCTCCATGGATGTTGTTTGAATGATTGAAACCGAGCTCGGTGGCCTAAAATTTTTTATGTAAACTTTCGCCGGAGCCGATTCGGTCGCCGGATTTTCGGGCGTTTCCCGACGTGTTTTTTGCCATGTTTTGGTCGTGCGTTGATGCTGAGTATCTAAGGAGTCGAATGCCGCAAGAACGGGCGAAAAATACCAAGTTTCGGGCCCGTTTCGCAATTTTCCGGCGCCCTCGCCGGAATTTGTACTATTCCCGCCGAAATTTTCACTGTTCATCATCTTCTCCGGCCACCCTCCGGCCGGTCAACGGTCAACGGCCGATGTGGCATGCCACGTAGGCAGCCACGACAGCCAGGTGGGGTCCGATCCGGTTATTTTTCAAATAAAACAAATTGACGGCCACGACCGCGACACATGTCGCGATCCTAGATTTTTGGAAAATAAATAAATTAAAATCAATCCGACGGACGAGATTGTGCCAAGTGGCACGCTGTGGAACGTCCGATCTAAGGTTAGATCGGACGCGCCGAAGGTGACCACGTGGCACAATCTGGAGCGTCCGATTTGAATGGTTTTCTAAAAAAAGAAAATAAATTAATTTTTGATCCGACGGCTATTATTGAGCCACGTGTCTCTCTGTGGGTCGCCCGATCTAGTGGAAGATCGGACGCACGAGACGAAGCCACGTGGCACAACATGGACCGTCCGATCTGGGAAATTTTCGGATAATTAAATAAAATAGATAAAAAAATCAAAAAATTGTTAAAAAATAGAAAAAATGTTTTAAAAATATAAAACGATGTCGTTTTAGACCGATTTCAACCCCTAGGGTCGGGCCGGGCGCCCGAGAGGCGCGGGCCGAGCTTGACCCGGCCCGAAAAATATTTTTAAATATTAAAAAATTCAAAAAAATAATAATAAAATAATCAATAAAATCAATAAAAAATGAAAAATCATAAAAAAAAGAAATAAATATATAATAATGAAAATAAATATGGTATAAAAAAGTTATAAAGAAGAAGAAAAAAAAATATGGCGACTCCAAATGCATGCATAAGTTGCACATGCCACCACGACCACACTAAGATCGAAAGCGATCGACTCTTATCGTCGAATCCCTCAAAAGAAAACTCCCGCCGCGATTTGGTATGGGCCTGGGAGGGCCCGCGCCGATCCAATGCCCGCGATCGGTAATCCATTAGCCGCGTCCGATTTTCGGACGGGTCGCGACAATAAGAAACGATACATTTCCAGATAAGTATACATTCTCACTTATCTAGTACATTTCCAAATAAGTGAGAATATGGAGGCCGCCGAGTTAACATCTCTAAAATAGTGCTCCCTAGACGCCATATATCAGCTGTCAAGTGTCAACCCATAGCTTCTGTTCTTCAGACCGATGCCAACTGCCAACGAGGTCGTGTACCTGCATCAACAAGGAACAGGTAATCAATGTCAGGCCATGTCATCTAGCCTGCAGCAAGTAACTGCAATATTCGTGGAAGAAAAAGAAACATGAGCCTTTAGATCACCTAGTCCAATACTAGGGAGCTTCACTGAAAATAATACCCACCGATAGAACTAAGGATGAAACTGCAGCAACCTAATAGACTCATCATCCTAACTAGAGTCAAAACCAATCTAGTGAAACAAAGATGTCTTGAACGATAGAAATACCATTAAAGACATGCAGAATTGCACACGAGAAAAGAACGAAGATGTCTTTAAGGATACCTTGGAAGCTCCTTGAGAGATCATCTGGACATTGACTCCATTGGTTCGTAGAACATTAAAAGCCTGGCACAAAATCCTGCAAGAATAAGGATAACGACAATAAGACTGAGTTAAGAGAAACTTTTTTACCATACAGCTTTCCACCCTCTGCAGAAGTGACAATTAGATTAGATCATATTATAAGCAATGGCAGCAAATTGGACTTTCAGTCTCTTTTACGATCCAAATTTTGAACATAACACTAAAAAAAGCTGATCTCACTTCAAGATTAGAGAAATCCCAATTCATTTGGTAGACTGTGTCCAATTGATCCCACTGCCATAAGAGTATCAGTGCATGTCAGCAATAAAGAAATGCCACACAGATAAAACCAAAGACTAAATATATTTCATTGCAAACCTCTGTTCCCACTGGAAAGACAGCTTTCCACAAATCTTCCTGCAAAGCAAATTTAGAACTTCAACTTAGGGCTCGTTTGACAAAATTGAAGAATAAATGCTGACAATTTAAGTGCAGAATTCTACGTAACAATTTCAAGTGCACTGAAATCAGCCCATAAAATGTTATTTCATTTACGTTTTATCCATTCAAATGAAGACCAACTTGACTGAGCAGGGATACAAGCTCAAGTCAAGAATCCCACTACACTGAAGTTAAACTAAGCAAGGAGAGAAGCAAAATTAAGTGCTACAACCAGACCCTAGGTTTGCAAAAGTCGAGGTGCTACATGACATAGAATGATCTGTAACTAATTTAAGGATATCTTGTGACCGCAAAACGAATCTAAAAACATGCTCTTAAGCTGCCATAATAATCCAACAAAATTGAATCAAACACATTGATAAAATATGAGAATCTGAGCTACGTGCAAAGCCAACTTAATCAGTAACAATCTTATCCTGAAGCTGATCAAGCATTATATGGCTCAGAATTGAAACCTTGCAGTTTAATATGACTACTAAGATGCATACCTTTTCTTTTGCCCAACCAAAAGCAAAGTTATATATTTCCCGGAACTTTTCTGTTAAGTGAAAAAAAAATCAGAAATAAAACAAAAGACCTTGCAAGCAATTGTCATACTTATGAATCGAACTATGGTAATAATTTCATTTAATTGCATACGCTCATCTTTCAACTCAGAGCGCATATATTGTATCCTTTCACGGAATTTCTCCAGGGAATCTATTTTGCCAAGAAAGACCAGCCTTCAGAATAATGCATGAGGGAAAACAGTGCGGTATCAGAAAAAGCAGAAAAAAGAAAAGCAAGGAGAACTACCTAAGTCCCTACAGTCCACTTATGAACTCCGGCTTCGAAAATTCACACATGGTTGCAGCCTTCATGTGCCAAGAAAGAACCAGCTGATACAAATGAATCTCATCATTAGATAAAACAATGAAAAGAAGAAGCATATCAGCAAGTGTTGTGTTCTTCTCTAATTTGAACATACAAGCAAAACCATATCTCGAAAGCGTCCATCAATCTCATCGATCCAGAACAAGAACTTTGACTTAATGTAGCCGTGCAAATTATCAACTGAAATGTCGCAAGAGAATGAATACAAATTCAGTAGAAGGAGATGCATCCTCCAAAGAAGTACCACAACTTAATGCAGTGGAGGCAACTTGCAAATGAATACAAATTCAGTTTCTTAGGTTGCTTTGTGGTAAGATGTTTTAAAGCTGTGACCCGAAAATCCCTGTAGCATGAAGGGCGAGATTTCCATCAAATGAAACAAATGAGTTGAAGTTTGCAATCAACAAGTTTAGATGTAGAAATAAATTATACTTAGAAAGAACGCAAGCACTTTATTTCAAGTTGTATCCTTTTGGACAAGCCGACATATACTGCGAATTATTTAAAGAAGACATGATCTTCAACTAGGTGTTAAACACATACCTTGCAAATCTAGAATCATGGGATCTTTCTCCGCAGAACAAATCTGCACACAATGTCTCACTGTAATCCGTCCACTTAGGGGTTCCAATGACTCCTTCAATTAATTAGGACTGATGGCCATGGATCCCAATCTTATAGTGTCTTGTCTTGTCCCAGCACCAGGCAAAAATGGCTGAAGATCCTGCACTTTCCATAATTAGTTTTCCCAAATGCATGATGCAAACAACAAGGAACTGAAGCCTGACCAACATTGGCCATTTCTATGATCTGACCCAGAACAAAAGAAAAGCGAGGGCAAACATCACTGCATGTAGATCGAAATAGAGCGATGTTTGGCATTCAACTCCTATCTTGTTTTGGGATGCAATCCAATCATTTCGACTACTTCAATGAATCTTCTTTTCGTGAGCAACAACGCAACTAAATGTCTCATGTCCTTTTATCCAACTTTTCGTCTATTTATCACTAACAAATCTAAGTCGTAAATTGAATCAGCCCCAAACCCACTCGAATGGCTTGCAAGAAGGGATCATCTACCATGCCAAGTGAAAAAACAAAAAATAGAACACCAAATTCCTCCTGTGGAAACCTACCTCACCACATGACTCAATAACAGCACCCAAACTGGAGAAAAGCAAAACAACCTCTTATTTCACCCATTCGCCTTCATTTCAGAGACTAAACAGCAAAGCGGATCAAAAGTAACGCCTTTTTAGGAAAACCAAAAAAAGGACACGATTCTTCGGGAGAAGCTTGGCGACATCAGGATGAAGAACCACATGCCTGCGCATCACAAAAACGGAGACGGAGACGGATACGAAACTATCACCGACCTGTACTCGTAAGTGTCGTCGAAGTACTTCTCATAGTACTAGATCTGGCCCATCTTCTCACAAAATCGACCGAAAATTCCGGAGCAATCTGCGGAATCGAAACTGCGAAACAAAACCAAGCTGATCAGAACATGGATTCGAGTTAGAAATCCGGGTAGCAAAGAAGATGAATCGGATCGTCGATCGGAGGAGCACCTGAGGGTTTAGGGAGGAGATCGGGTCGTTGATCTCGAAATCGGGTCATTGATCTCGAACCGGGACTTGAGGTCGAGGACCGAGCAGTTCGGGGACAGGCCCATCACGACCAGCGCCGGAGGAATCGACGGCTTGGGCGCCGGCGTGTCGTTGGAGGTGGAGGGATTGGGTCGAGGGAGGGGGCGGCGGCACTTGGAGATGGAGGAACAGGCGGCGTGGCGAGAGAAGTTGGGTTTGTCTCTCGGGTGGAGATGCGAAGGAAAGAGAAGTAGGGTTTGTCTCGAGGGGGGAGATGCGAAGGAAAGAGAAGAGGAAAAGCACTTCGTCCGAATCCGAGCCCGGGGTCAAATGGTTAGGAGGGAAAATAACGCGACAATATTTTGGACGAAATTTTTTTAAAGCCGTGCCTCTTTAGCGACGCACATAACTTCATCACTAAATTCGCGACAAATCAACTTTTTCATTGCTAAAAAACAACTTTTATATATTATATTTTAATATAGTCGCTAAATTAGTGACTCGCAACTTTAACGACGAAACTGGCTTTCATTGCTAAATTAGTGCATCAAAATAGCATATGCAAAAAATGAAGTAATATCATAAACAATAATAATGACAATAACAATATCATATGTCGCCGTAATAATTATTACACATAATTAATGAAAAATTATCAAAAATAATAATCATAATTAGCGAATTATTGGCGACGAACCAATGAGTTCATCGCTAAACGGCTCCTGCAAAATTAGCGACGAATAAGGAAATTCGCCGTTAAAGATTTTCACATATTTTCAATTTCTTAATTTCTTATTTATTCTATTTATGATTGAATATTTTATTTTTATTTTTATTTTTGAAAGAAAATAGAATTAAAAGGAATTTGAAATTGAAATTCTATCATATTTGCAATTTCGTCGCAAATTAGTGACGGATCACTTGTTCATTTCTAATTTTTCATGGCTAAAACTTATTATTTTTTTTGCAATGAATAATAATAACATTAATAATGATAATAATGAATAGTTATCTTCATTTATTAGAAATTGACATGTAAGGACTCGTTAAGTTACACACTTATATAAAAAAGAATAAGCCTCAATTCCAAGAAATTATATCTTTTATTAAAGCATTCACTGAGGAAATAGAAGCCATTTTGATGGAAACTATCCAGGAACAGAATAAATGTTTTTTAATTCATAAATAAGGACAAACCCGACTTATGTAAGGACTCGTTGACATGTAAGGACTCGTTGATTTATTTTTTTATATTCTATTTTAATATATTCGCAAATTTAGCGACGAAACTATCTTTCGTCACTAATTTATTAAATTTTTATTTATTCTATTTATTATTAATTATTTTCTTTCTAGAACGATGGAAGGATTCGGTTGGGTGCTCGCGAGAGCAGGGGACCTGGGTAAAGACCGGTTCGACTGGTCCGACTCTATTTTTCTAAAAAATTAGCCAAAATTTATGGGCAATTTTCAAAATGAAACCTCATAATCGAACTTAGGACATGAATTTTATCCAAAAATGTGATTTTTTCCAAAAGTTCATGTCAATTTCCACAAAAGCCCCAAATTTTCATTTAATTGCAATTTGGCAAATCGTGAAATTGAAGGCTCAAATGATCAAATTGGACCAAACCACCTATGCCAATCGATTCAGAATGATGGAAAATATTGTAATGGTTTCAATTGGTAATGTTAGTCCCTGAATTGAAAGTAATTTCAATTATGCCCAAATTCAATGACTAAAATGCAATTAAGTATGCAATTTTGCCCAATTCATGCAATTGATCCATTTGTGCAAATAATTGGGCTAAATTGCAATAAGGGACAATTAGATTGAATGTCAAGATTCTAAAAAATGCCAAAATTACAAATTAAAAAACCCAATTGACATTTTTTTTACCAAATTCAATCATATGCGTAACAAAGGAACACATAAAATTGAATTTGAATTTAGATTTTTTTATGAGGTTAGAAAGACAGGATTTAAAATAAAAATATTGACTATTTTTTCATATTTTTTTGACCTCGAATGCTATTTTTCTTGAATTTTCGAGTATTTTTCCATTTTCTAAAAATACTAAAAAATATGAAAAATATGAAAAATTACTTTTTTTGTCGAAAATGGTTCATTGGGCTTGGCCAAGGCCACCAAAGTTGATTTTGTAATTTTTTGACTATTTGTGAATTTTTTTATGAATTTTCTAAAAATAGGATATAAAAGACTGATCCAAAATTAGGTGTCAACAGGGGCACGTCGCAAAAAATATAAATTAAGGATAGTAATTAGAGACGAACAACTGTTTTCGTCACTATAGAAAAATTACATATTTATATATATCTAAATATAAGTATGTCAAGAGGTTTTTTGTCAAATATGTCAAGATTTGATTTGTTATAATATATATTTCAAAATTAGGATATTATTTTAAATCTAAATCACGACTAATATAAATTAGTACTAATGTTAAAATGTTTATGATTTATTTGTTAGAACCGAAAGCTTTCTATATATTTATTGATTATTATAACTTATGAATGGAATCCTATTTTTCAACCAAAAAGATATTTAAGAGATAAATGACGGAAATATTTTTTTATCCACTTGCTATGAAATTGAATCTACAATTGATATTAATTCATTTCCTTATATCAAGAGCTTTTTTATCGGATATATCAAAAGTTGAACATCAAGAATTTCATGTTTTTCCCCCTATTTATTCATTCTTTGTAAATACATGTCTAAATATAAGTATGTTCGACATTTTAATATGCTTTTAACAAACTAATGTTTGCCATTTTGTGTCAATTTTTACATTATATTAGCGACGAAATACTTTTGTGATGAATTTCAACTTTAAGCATATCAAGAGCTTTTTTGTCGAATATATCAAGAGTTGAACATCAAGAAATTTCAAGTTTTCTCCCATTTACTCATTCTTTGTAAATATTTTAGTCGTTAAATAATTTTTTTGTCGAATATAAATAAAATAAAAAATAATTAGCAACGAAAAAATGCTTTCGTCGCTAAATTGCATATCTTCCCATTCAAGCATGACAGCATATCTCCCCATTCATATAAATTAATTAAATAATAAAAAATAATTAGCGACGAACAAATGAGTTCATCGCTAATTTGCACAAAAATTTAATAAATTTGTGAAAAAAATAACAAAAACATAAAAAATAATTAGCAACAAAGAAATGATTTCGTCGCTAATTTCCACAAAAAATTAATTTAATTTGCAACGAAGGGTTAGATGCGTCGCAAATTTTGCGACAACTTACATCTTTCGTCGCAAATATTTTTTTTTTTTCATTCAAATTAGTGACGAAAATGATTATTCGTCGCTAATTTTAATGATTTTTTTATTTATTACGGTAATTTAGCGACGAAAATCCACTTTCGTCGCTAAATGGCATGGGGGAATTTGCGACGAAATGGACTTTCGTCGCAAAATTTTTATTAATTGTCAATATTTTGCGACGAAACTCGAGTTTCGTCGCTAAATTTCAAATAATAAAAAATATTTAGCGACGAAAAAGTGATTTCGAAGCTAAATTTTCTGAAAAATAAATTAATTGTCAATATTTTGCTACGAAATCAACAATTCGTCGCAAAATTTGCGATGAAAAGTTGATTTCGTAGCAAAATTTGCGACGAAAAGTTGATTTCGTAGCAAAATTCTCTAATATAATTTAAATAAAAAAGAAAATCTTAATGATGTTGCGACGAAATCAATTTTACGTCGCAAATTTCGTGGCAAATTTTCCACCGAAAGTTTTTTGTCGCTAAATTCGTGGCTAATTAGCTACGAAACTTTTTGCGTCGCTAATTTCGTAGCTAATTAGCTACGAAAATAAATTTCGTAGCTAAATTCGTGGCTAATTAGCGATGAAACTATTTGGTCGTTGTTTTCGTCGCTAATTAGCCACGAAAAAAATTCGTCGCTAATTTAGTCGCAAATAGCGACAAATTCATTTTTTCGTCGTGATTTTCGTCGCAAATTAGCGACGAATTTTTTTCGTAGCAAAGTTTCGTAGCTAAATCCGTGTTTTTTTGTAGTGTAGGACAATCGTGACGGATATATAATCCAAGAAGCTCCTACAATGGAGCTACTTCACTTTCATTTAGCATATATGGAATGGTTCCGTAAACATACACGGAGATGGATTTTTATTCCGGGAGCCGGAATGGGTTCATCGGTTAGTGCAAACACTTCCAATTTAAGTCGCTACTTATTATTATTATTATTGACATTTGAAAACTTTTGTGATTTTTTTATATCATTACCAGAGTGATGGCGTCGAATGTGCCTTACATATTTTGGACACCGTCAATCCATCTCGTCAGGCTTAGAGAGAAATACAAAAGATACTTAGGGCAACGTTATATGCCCAGCATGAGGAGAGGCGGATAGCAATGATGCCACCACCACAGCTAGCAACTACAGCAACACCAGTTGGGCCACACGATAATGAGCTACCTGAGACTGTTCAGCCGACCCGGAGGACCACTCGAGTTCATCCAGGTGGTAATGTTGTCCCCCACACCTTGGAATATCATACGACAGATTTCGCTTTGGGGTTCACTCCAGGGTTTGGCCAGACACATTTTGATATAGGGTTTGCCCAGTTTGCTGGTCCATCTCATGGGGGTTCTACTTTTCAATGTGGTGGCAATCAAGAACCGCATACGCCAGCTACTTCTTTGGCTTCATGGTGATCCGATTTCCCCCTTATTATGAAGCCTATCCTATAGTAAGACATGCACAGTCTAGGCGTGGCATATTTTCGGACTTTGATAATGCATCACCATTATAGATTCATGAGTCATCACAATATATGCTTTCGTCATCCACACGTCTTTCTCCTTCGAATCCTCGTTCTCATCGTTACAACACCAGACTCACTAATCGACGAAGAGCACCTGATTGCGGAACATGAGGCCATATTGGAGGACGACATCATTAGTGCATGTCAGTGCAATTCAGGTTGATGATTGTTCTTTTTGGGGTTAGGTAAATTGAGGTTGAGGATTATTATCTATCACTATAAATTTTCATTACTAGATTTTTTTACTCATTTATTTTTTCACGTTCATTTAATCTGGATGTGTCGTATCTTACCACAATGTTATGCATATTTTTAATTAATAATTTACATATTAAATAGATTAATTACAATAAATCCTGATCCAGTGGCGCGGTGGGCCGCAACAGTGAGTGGTGGTGGCGCGCCGGCCGATCCGACGCACGACGGACAGTCGCGTGCTAGCCACACCGACGCGCGGGTCTCACGCGACAATGGCATTGTCGCGCAAGACCCAAATCGGTAAATACTTTTTAAATTTAACTAATTTTGTAAATATTTTTTAATTAAATTGAAAAAAAGACGCCCCCCCCTCCCCCAAAAAAAAAAAAAAAACTTGTTTCCCAACTCCAAGCATGTCTTTCCCCTCTTTGTCTCTCTCCTGCTGCTTCTTCATCTTCACTTTTCTTATTCTCTCCTTCTTCTTTTCCTCTGTTGCACGCGCCACCAGCCACCCCTCCATCTTCACCTACCGCCTTCCTGTTCACCCATGGCCCCAAATCAGAAATGCCAGTTCATGAGCCGGAACCATCGGTTCCGAAACCGTGCCACCTCTAGTCTTGTCTTCGTATTATGATTGCTTGATGGAGAATTTTCTTGAAGTCAATTGGAATGGAAGAAATTAGAAGCGCGTCGATCTTGAACTAGCTTTCAATGCAAAATTTTAGGACATGAAGAAAGATAGAATTCAAATGGGGAGCGTAGGTCTTTGCTTGGTCCTTATTTTTAGGGCTTTACCAGAAGGAACGACGCATCTGTATCATAGTTGTTAAGGCAACAAGGCGAGATAGACGCCTCTAAAACGCCTAGGCGATTAAGCGCCTGCCTAGTCGTTCGTAAGGCGATAAGACGACAATCTACCTAAATTTTTAAATATATATATTATAATTATATATTTTACATTTGTACTTCAAAACTTACATTCATGATTCAACAGAGCAAATATATGTATGAAATATTATTAAAAACAAACAACTATCAAATATATTTAAGACATATAATAATCATAAAATGAAGTAGGTAATCGAGATTAAGTAACTATAAATTGAATAATTTCAAAATAGTCTAATATGCTCTACTAAATAAGTTTCAAATATAAAGAAATGTCTCAAACATATAAAAGTGGTTTTTCTCTAATGTGTATGGAAGTTGGACTTGGGCTAGAATTCGTGGGCCTCTCTTGTCCAAGGCGTCCACAACGCGACCAAGGCGCCCGCCTTGAGGAGAACCAGCAAGGTGACAGGACGCCTGAGGCATCCAAGGTCGTCTTGTCGCCTAGGCGACGCCTTGATAACACCGATCTATACGGAGTTCCTTCCTTGTGTTGACGTCAACATAAAACGTAAGCAGGATATGTACAGCGTGTTAATAAATTGCTCGGACAAGAAAAATGCAACTCAAACTCGATATCATTCCCAAGCTTATGTCTATGTATTAGGTTTCGAGGAGTCGAATTTAGACGTGAGAACTAAAAGAGGAAAAAAAAAAGGAACCATCTATGATCTTTCAAGGGCTTGCTTGCAAAGGTTTTATTTTCATAGCTTGCACAAGGCTTGAAAACCATCTAAGATCAAATGTGGGCTGCGACGGCCTCGCTTGGCCAAATCAAGCGAGGGCGCCTAGATAGATCTGGCGAGGGGTCACGCACTCTTGCCCAGTGCCGACGAGCCTCGCTGGCTCTAGAATTTGGGGGCAAAATAAATGTAAAAAAAGAAAATAAAAAATAAAAAAATCATAAAAAAAAATTAAAGAAGATTGAAATATTATTTAAAAAAGTCAATGTCAGCACCGCCTAGCCAAGTGGATTGAATTGACACAAATGTAAAAGGTTTATGACTGAATTAAGCACAATTTATTTATTTTTTGGTAATTTTCCCTTTAAACATGTGACTTACAATCGGAGTGGCAGATGTTGTGTTACACCTTCCCACTAAACTCGACACGTGAGAGGAAGATTATTTAGGTGCATGTGTGAGGATACTAGATGAAAGAAGTCCCACATCATTCATGTATTGTCCCACAAAACGGATAAAATATCCTCGTTGATTTATAACTTATTAACTTGAAATTGATTATTTTTTATATAAAGGTATAATATTTTTGCTGCGCGGACTAACAACTGTTGTCAACTTCATGGGTCTCAACTTCCCTGTTGCAACTCATTGATGGCAAGTGCTAATGACAAGGGCAAAAAAGGACAAATAAATGGAGCCAATGAAGGCGAAGCCTCGCAATAACACCACTCACCTAATCCATAAAATAATTAAAGATCTAGATTTTGGATTAATAGTAACTACATTTTGGAATAATCGTAAAAGAACCATCATTAAATACTCCCATCAAATTTTCAATTCCGCATTTTTCATCTCCCTTGCCTAAAAAACCCATTTGCTATCATCCACGTCCAAATTTACGGCCAAACTCCTCGCCCATCATTTGGGATACGAATAATAATCATTTTGATTCATTGCCACCACGGCTGCAATAATGATAATTGATTCATACATCGATCCTTATTGTAATCATAGAAATATGAAGATGAGATTGGATGTACTAAGAAATTTTGTAAAAGAGATAATAAGCTCTTGATATTTTTATTTTGTTTTTATGGGCCTGAAAATAAGTTCCAACATATATGAATTGCTTTACATATTTTAAGACTAAGTATACAAAATCGTACTTGTAATTAACAATTTCACCAAGAGTAATGCTCCATTTAATGATTTAATGTATACTAATTAAATCCTATAGTATCACTTTCTCAAATGCGAATATCGGAGACATGTCAGTTAAGGCAGCAAAATTCAAAATTCATTTAGTTGGTGAACCGACCAGGACTTTAAATAATGAGTTCCCTGTCCCGCTTCCCGCCATGGAAAGTTCTAAATGAGGAATCCACTAAACTGTTATGAAACTTCAAAATCCATCTTTCTAAATTCTAAGTAGGCAGAAAGAAAGATCACTAATACCCAATTAGTCAAATGCATCTACAGAACGTACGACAATAGGTTGCGGAGAATCTATACGCAAAGTGCAGTCTTACCGACTGTTGCGGAGTTGAACGTGGTCCACCCATCAGCCACACTCCGGTTGCTGGTGAGCATCGTCTGAATGATGCCGTCTTCGATCATCATGGGATACTTCTTGTTCTTGGCAATGGACACACACTCCTCGTAAATACCAGTGGTTACATGTATCAAGAAGTACTTGCTCGTGCCGTCAGTGTTATTGAGCCACCGCGACTGCATCATTGATGGCCGTGAAGTTCCTGGTCCTGTCCTGGCTCACCACCACGATGTCGCTGACCAAGACAGAATCATCTCCGCTCAACTGGAGGGACCGTCCTCCTCGTCACCGATTCATAAATTCCTCGTGTTTGACTCGATATCGTGAACAACATGCGGCCATTCTGGAACGGCAGTTGCCTGCTCTTTGGTTGCCACGCACCGGCGCCGCCCTTGCCCTTCTTCTTCTTCGGGACCCAGCCCTCCCCCTTGTGACGAGCGCAAGCGAGACGCTGTACAGCTTCGTGTCATTTGCAAGCGGCACGGAGAGGCTGCTCCTTAAGCCCCACGCGGAGGCAGTCGACTGGAGGCCATCGAGGCATGTCATCTGATTGGTCAGAGTAGCGCTAAGCACGGTCTGAACGTCGTCGGCCTTGAGAATCGGGAGGGCCGAGCTCGTCTCGCTGACGACCTGGAAGGAACTGAGGAGGAAGTTGTGAAAAAGTATAATCGGATGATTCTTATTAAACTTGGAATAGGTATATATACACAAATGCTATAGAGATTTGCTCCTAATGATGGAGAGATTTTCTCCACTGATACAGCTAATCAATCTACTAAGACCAATTGATACTCCTAATTGATGGAGAGATTTTATCCACTGATGATACATCTAATCAATCTATTAAACTAATTCATCTCCTAATTGATGGATTTTCTCCACCGATCGATCCTTTCCGGCAGAAGGACAGCAGAAGTGCCAATATTTGTGTACGACGCTCACTTTAGTGCCAATATTTTTTTTTGATCATTTCAGTGCCAATAATTGTGTGCGGCAATCACTTTAGTGCCAATTTCGGCCAAAATGATTAGTTAAGTGTCAATTCCGGCCAAACAATACACGTGGTATTTTTATTAATTTTTTAATATTACGTGTCAATTTTTTTTAAAAAAATTGAGCCACGTGGACATTTAAATTATTAAAATAGTTAATTTTTCAGAAAAAATTAAAATTAAAGTAGAAAATATCCTAAACATTAAAAAAATAAAGGAAAAAAAAATAAAAGAAAAAGGAATCCTCAACAGTCTTCTACTTCGTGGATCTGGGCATCGCTACCCCCCGTCGCTGGTTGGTCAGCGTTCGAAAACTCGAGGCTTTGAGACCCATGAACCCCAGATCCGAGGTCTATGCCACCTTGACTCCGTCCAGCTCACATCGCGCCTCCACAGCCCTTCCGTCGTCATCTCAATCGTCCGTCGTCGCTCGAGCTCATCGAATCCTGCCACCCCCGATGCCCAGCTCGACGAGCGGTGGCTGGGCGATTCCGGCCTCGCCCAGCCATGGCAAGGCTCGACCTCGCCCAGATCTGGGCGAGGCCTCGGCCAGCCACGACAGGGCCTCGCCGACCCCCGGCAGGGCCTCGCGGGGGTCGCCGGGGATCGGCGACCCCGCCGAGCACTCTCCCACCCATCGCCGATTGGTGAAATGATTTTCTGTGCTTTCTCGTTTCAGATCTGGCTCAGTTCAATGGGTTCAAGCAGCCGGCGAAGCAAATAGGTACAGTACAGAGGCGTTTGGAGCTAGCCGATTGAGCGCCATTTCCGATTTTTCTTTTTCCTGCTCCAAGTTGATGCGGTTGTTGTTATTCTGATATGTGTATGATTCCAGTTACTGCCGAGGAGCTTGCTAGAGCAGAAACCTCGCGTCGTCCACCGAAAATTCACTGATTTCTAGGGCCTCCGGTCCTCCCAGCATCGTCTTCGTTCTCCTCTGGTTCCGTTCTCGGCTTCATCATCGTCATCATCATTATTATCTATTTTTCCATGTTTATACATTAAATCTCGCCGTGATTCTCCATATGTTTTTAAATTTTTTTAATTTTATTTTTTGCTCATTTTCAATTTTTTGGTTTATTTTTACTTTTTTAATATTAAGTGGATTTTTTTTATTATTATTTTGAATTTTTATTTGCTGACTAGGACGCTTCGGCGAGCCACGTAGGCGCCACATATGTTTTCCGACAAGCCACGTCACACTTGGCACTAAAATGATCGTTTAAAAAAAAATTGGCACAGAAGTGATCCGAAAAAAAAATATTGGTACTAAAGTGAGTGCCGTACACAAATATTGGCACTTCTGCTGTCTTCTGCCATCTATTCCTATAATGAAAGATACACAAAAAAACTATGATACAATCAATACTCCCCCTCAAGATGGAGCGTGGAGATCACGAACGAGCTTGCAAATCAAATGATGAAAATTTTCTTTACCCAAAGCTTTCGTCAGAACATCAGCCAATTGGAGCTTAGAGGGAACGTAAGCTGTCTTCAATGTACCCAGTTGAAATTTTTCTCGGATGAGATGACAATCAATTTCTATATGTTTGGTGCGCTCGTGAAATACGAGATTAGAAGCAATGTGAAGCGTTGCCTAATTATCGCAATAAAGAGTGGCTGTATGTGTAGATACCCGAAGATCTTTGAGTAACACTTGTAACCAAGTAACCTCACAAGTGGCGGACGCCATGGCACGATATTCAGCTTCGGCGGAAGAGCGAGAAACCGTGTGTTGTTTCTTAGTTTTCCAAGAGGGTGGGCTGTCACCAAGAAACGTAATATAACCGGTGATGGAACGTCGGGTGGTTGGACAAGCACCCCAATCGGCATCACAATAAGCCCTTAATTGTAATGCGCTAGAAGAGGATAAAAAAAATTCCAGTTCATGGTGCCTTCTTGATGTAGCGAACGACCCGTAAAGCAGCCTGCCAATGAGGCTCGTGGGGAGAGCTCATGTGTTGACTCAAGATGTTAACGGAAAAAGTAATGTCGGGTCGAGTGATGGTGAGATATAATAGACGCCCAACTAAGCGACGATAGAACGATGGATCCAAGAGGGGTGTTCCACTGTCTGCAACAAGTTTGACATTAGTTTCCATGGGAAAATCAATGGGACGACTACCCAGGAGACCCACATCTTTGATGATGTCCAATGTATATTTCCGTTGAGAAAGGTAGATACCGTCTTTGGCACGAGCCACTTCGATGCCGAGGAAATATTTTAAGTGGCCCAAATCCTTCATCTGAAATTGCGAGTGAAGGTATCTCTTCAAAAGATATATGGTGGCTGGGTCGTCTCTAGTGATGACAATGTCGTTGACATATACAAGTACAGCTGTGAAAGATGAGGGTCGGCGAGATATAAATAAAGAGTAATCAGCTTTCGATTGAGAGAAACTAGCAGCTATGAGAGAAGTGGGTAGTTTAGAAAATCAATTTCGTGAAGCCTGTTTCAACCCATAAAGTGATTTGCAAAGACGACAAACCCGATGCTCCCCCTGTTTAGCAAATCCGAGTGGAATCTTCATGTAAACCTCTTCAGCCAAATCCCCATGAAGAAAGGCGTTGTTAACGTCCATTTGATGTAAAGGCCATCCACATACAGCAACAATTGCAAGAAGGCATCATACAGTTACCCGTTTGGCCACGGTAGCAAATGTTTCATTAAAGTCAATACCTTCAGTTTGGGTGTAACATTTGGCAACGAGGCGAGCTTTGTACCGTTCTATTGAACCGTCAGATCGGCGCTTGATCTTTTAAACCCATTTGCAGCCAATGGGTACCTTCCCTAGAGGAAAATCAGTAATGAACCAGGTTTTATTGAATTCTAAAGCCTTTATCTCAGCAGCCATTGCTTCTTTCCATTTGGGATCCTTGTTTGCCATTGTCAAAGTGGTAGGTTCTTGATCATGGGATAAAGCAGATAAAAAAATACGATGGGTAGGGCTAAAACGAGAATATGAAATAGAAGAGCTTAAGGGATAACGCGAACCTGGAGAAACACGCTTGCGCGGCTCGGGAGTTGGACGAGAAACATGCCCGCAGTAATAATCTCGCAGTTTAAGAGGTGGATGCCGATCCCTAGCAGGATGTCATGACTGTTTAGATGTGTCAACAAAGTTGGTCGAGGTAGGAGAAGGGATATATGAAGCCGTGGTTGTGGGAATGGATGAATCCGATGTGGATGGATTAGGGGAAGGAACTTGTGGTTCCGTAGTGGGTAAAGTCTCAATGGACGGTGAGGGAAGATCTTTATTGATTGAATGATCCGGAATGGGAATAGGGAGAACCACATTTGAAGGGTCAGGAGGAATGGAGGAAGGGGTGGTGGCATACGTGAATACGGTTTCGTGAAAAACAACGTCACAACTCGTAAAATATTTGTGATTGTCGAGATCGAAAAGACGATAACCCTTTTGTCCTCTTGGATAACCAAGAAAAATACAACGGATGGCCCGAGCACCAAATTTGTCACGATGTAAATGATTACAAGAAGCATAACAAAGACAACCGAAAACTCTAATATTATCATACGTTGGCGGGGTGTTCAATAGCCTTTGAAAAGGGGTGTTACCGTCCAATAAAGGAGTGGGTAATTTGTTAATTAAATAAGTGGCTGTGAGAATACAATTGCCCCAAAAATGAAGAGGAAGGGAAGCTTGAAAACGCAAAGCACGAGCCACAGTAAGAAGATGACCATGTTTGTGTTCAACGATGCCATTTTGCTGAGGGGTGGCAACCATGCTATGTTGGTGAACAACACCATTAGTGGCCAAAAAAGATTGCATGGGTCGTGAAAAAAATTCGGAACCATTATCGATGCGTAAAATTTTAATAGAACGAGTATATTGAGTAGCAACATATGCCCAGAAAAAACAAAGAATGTTATATGTTTCACTTTTGAATTTCATAAGAAATGTCCAAGTACAACGAGAAAAATCGTCAACAATCGTGAGAAAATAACAAACACCAGATAAAGTAGGGGAATAAGGTCCCCAAATATCGCAATGAATTAATTAAAAAGGTGCAATGCTAGTAATAGAACTACGAGAAAAAGACAATCGATGATGTTTAGCAAGAGGACAAATATCACAAAGCCGGGTGGGAGTATGGGACGAGAAAGACAACGTATCCCGTAATGCCGCGATAGTGGTATAAGATGGGTGGCCAGGTCGTTTATGCCATAACTCACGAGTTGGGGATGATGATGCGAAATATTGTGGTTGTGATGTTGTTTGTAGATAGTAAAGACCACCACTAGCATGGCCCCGTCCAATCTCTGTCCCCGTCAAGCGGTCCTGGAGAATACAATAAGAAGAATAAAAGGTCACCAATGCATTCAGTTCACGAGCAAATAGTTAAACCGAAAGCAAATTATGCTTAAAAGATGGGGCACATAAGACATTGTGAGGGTAAGACGATGATGAAGAAGGATAGAACCCGCCATGGTAATGGGAACCGTGCGACCATCTGAGACACTAATGGATGTAGAAGGCGGGGCATGAACATGGGTAAGCAAATGAGGGAGGCAAGTAACATGATCAGTCGCCCCCGTGTCAAGGATCCAAATAGAGGAATCAAGTACTGCAAAGGAAAGACAGTGAAAAATACCTGTGAGGTTAGCTGCTGGCTGTACATTTACCTCATTGATCAAGCGAAGAAGTTGTTGATACTGTTCGGTAGTGAATGAATTCACCACAGGAGTGGACGAGGACATGGTGGATGATAATACAGGCGCGGTTACGGTATCCTGACGTGGTTGAGGACGTCGAGCAGCTCGATAAAGAGGAGGATAGCTGTTGAGTTTGTAACAGACATCTCGAGTGTGACCAACAATATGGCAATAAGTGCATCGTTCTTTAGAAAGTTGACGCTGCTCAGTGGAACGTGGTCTGGTGGCTACATTAATAGATCTAGCAGAAGCGTCACCCAAGGTGGGCATGGTGAGTAAGGCAGATCCTTCGTTCATGGCACTGGGTGATTGAAGAAGGCGCTGTGATTCATCCTAAAGAATGAGAGAATAGGCACGACCCAAAGAGGGAAGAGGATCCTGAAGCAGAATTTGACTTCGTATTGGTGCATAGACATCATTCAAACCCATTAAGAATTGCATCAGTTGACGATTTTTATAATGAGTGGAAAAAATATTAAAAGCGCCACAGGTACAAGAATGTATAGACATCAAAGTACCCAGCGCATCCCAGCAAGCCTTCAAGGCATTGAAATATTTGGCAACTGAGTCATTGTTTTGTTGCAAAGTGGCCATGACATGCTCGAGTGAAAAAATACGTGGGCCGTTTGAAGGAGAGAAATGATCATGAAAGTCCTTCCAAACGCCAGCAGTGGAATCAGCATAGAGGACAGAAGCAGCGAGATTACGATGGATGGAGTTGAGGAGCCACGATAAGACCATGTTGTTAACACGGTTTCAAGCTTCGTAACTTGATTCGGTAGTGGCCGGTATGGGAATAGTGCCATCGACAAATCCCATTTTGTTCTTGGCAGAAAGAGCCATGATCATGGTGCGGTGCCAAGTGGTGTAATTGTCACCAGTAAGAGGATGGCTAGCAAGATTCGTCCCCGGATTATCTGAAGGATGTAAGAAAAAAGGATTGGCAAGGCTGTCGGTAGAGACGACAGAGCTTGAAACATCAGACGTCAGAGTTGAAGTGGTAGAACTCATGTTTAAGAAAAATGATGGAGATGGAAAAAAACGGAGAATTAAAAAATATGCTCTGATACCATGTGAAAAAGTATAATCGGATGATTCTTATTAAACTTGGAACAGGTATATATACACAAATGCTATAGAGATTTGCTCCTAATTGATGGAGAGATTTTCTCCACTGATACAGCTAATCAATCTACTAAGACTAATTGATACCATAGTTGTCAAGGCGTCGCCTAGGCGACAAGGCGACCTTGGGCGACCAAGGCGTCCTGTCGCCTTGCTAGGTCTCCTCAAGGCAGGCGCCTTAGTCGCCTAGGCGTCGCCTTGTGGACGCCTTGGGCTCCTTGGACGCATAGGCGACGCCTTGGGTGCCTTGCTAGGTCTCCTCAAGGCGGGCGCGTTGTTCGCCTAGGCGTCGCCTTGTGGGCGCCTAGGCGACGCCTTGAGAAATATAAATATTAAAAATTATTTATTTTTAATAATATTTCATGCATATATTTACTATATTAAAAGATGTTAATTTTTAATAATCTTTTATGTATATATTTGCTCTGTTAAATCATGAATGTAAGTTTTGAAGTATAAATATAAAATATACAATTACACATATATATTTAAAAATTTAGCTACATTGTCGCCTTATCGCCTTGCGGACGACTAGGCAGGCGCCTAACCGCCTAGGCGTTTTAGAGGCCTCTGCTCGCCTTGTCGCCTTAACAACTATGATTGATACTCCTAATTGATGGAGAGATTTTCTTCACTGATGATACATATAATCAATTTATTAAACTAATTGATCTCCTAATTGATGGATTTTCTCCACTGATCGATCTTTTCCTATAATGAAAGATACACAAAAAACTATGATACAATCAATAGAAGTCGAGGTTGAGCTAGGTGAGGAAGCAACAGTCCTCGAGGGGGCGGACGGCAGAAACAGTGAGGGAGGCCTTCCGGGAGAGGTATTGTCGACCCGGGTGAGGAACTTGTGGGCCTGCGAGAGGGACTTGCGCACGGAGAGCGACTGTAATAATAGATGTCGCCGGTGTCGTTGTTCGGCAGGTTGGACCAGAAAACGGAAGGGTAAAGAGTGGACATGCATATTGTCCCGGTCGACATGAGGCTGGTGGAGGCAATGTCAGCAGCCGCGAAACCTAGAGATGCCAAGAATTGAAGAGCAAGAAGAAGAGGGAATGGCACGAAAGTGAGTGTGTTCGCCATTGCTGGGAAAAGAGATGGTTTGCAGGGTTGTCGTTATGTATTCGTATTGTGATTGCTAGCTGGAGATTTTTTTTTTTTCAATGCAAGTAGGACATGTACATCATGTGAATAAATCCTTGGGCAAATAAAAGCTCTAAGCCGCCAAAACGAGGCCTAAGATGACCGTAACTAGAATCCAAAAACACATGATTTGAAATTCATCGTTCTTGATACAAATCCAAAACTCAAGTACTTCTCCTCTATTGCACTTTTTATCACTAGCCCAATAAGGCAGTCTCTCACGACACAATTCGGTAAGCGCTCCTTATATGAGTTTCTTTTTTTTAATGCATTAGGGTTAGAGCAGAGACTTGAGCGCTATTTATAGAGTTTTCAGTTTGGCCCTCTCATCTCGGGTCGAGCTTAACTCCGCCCACACAAGTCAGGCCTATATTAGACTAATTAAGAATCTTTATGTCTCATCTTATTAAACTCCATAAAAATTAATGTAGCACATATCATAAAAACTTTGATAAAAGCAACTCAAACTCGCTATCGTTCCTAAGCTTACATCTATATGCTAGGTTTCAAATGTAAGGATCCACGTGGATCTTTCAAGCGCTTGCATGCAAGGATTTGATTTTTCATAGCGTGCACAAAGCCGGGAAAATAGCTTCTACAGACACCATTCGGAAACCGGAAATGTATGAAGGATTAATTATATTTCTTTCTTATCTTCCATAAATAAAAGATTAATTTGTTTACCCAATTGCTTTCAACCGAGATAAATAAATTTTCTTGACACTAGTGTTTCATCTAAATGAAAATAAGGAATGATAATCTCTTAAATTAGAGGCTACCCACACACGTTCAACGGTTCAAGTCGCCTACGCTACTTTGTCGAGAACATTGTCTAGGTTCCTCTTTGCCACTGGTTCCCCCCCCCCCCCCCCCCCCCTCTCTCTCTCTCTCAAGAAACAATTGTCCAGTCTTAAATTTATTGCATTTTACCGATTCAATCCTAAACCTTTTAATTTTGGCAATTAATTCTTAAACATTTTCATATTTTGCCAATTGAGTGTATTCGGTCAATTTTGATCGAAAATCGATCACTTGGATGCCGGTCATCTTACATGGCGCGTTTGACGCTGACGTGAACAACTTTTAATAATGTTTTAATACATTATTTCGAATGTACTTATTCTTTTTATACTTTTATTTTTCGTTTTCCTTCTTTACTTTTTTCTAGTCCATCACGGATGTCGGCTCAGCCCTTGATGTCTGCATCCTCGCTATCTCTGCGATCCGCATTGAAGCCAGTGACACAGCCGTGCTTATCCAGGGCCTGCTCAATGACAAGATGCTCGCGCCCACTGTCTAGTAAGTTCTCAGCGATTGCGCCGATGTGGTCGAGCAGCTTGACGACGTGGTCGCCGCGCTGACCGTGAGGGCATATCCCAACGTTCGCATGTGGGCAAAGACCGCCAAAGCTGATGCTGATGATTGCGAAGAAGGGCTCCAGCAGCTGGCGACCGGGCCGAACATATTGTCTCATGGGAACCCGATTTTCCGGCAGTTGTGTAACAATGCCTTGGGCATCGTCAAACTCCTGAAGGCTTGAACGGAGGTAGAAACGCGCCTCTCTTTTTGTTCTTCAAATTTGTAATGGGCGTTCCATATATATATAGTCGGCTCTTGTCGTAACTCATGATTGAGATTGCGCATGTGATTCATGTTCTTGTGTTTTCATGTAATGAGAGGATCGAAATCCGTCGTGATTTGGGACAACGCTCATCAAAACTCAAACGACTGTGGAGATATGTAAATAAAACTTTGTATATTACTCAGCATATGTAACGTAAATCTCTCCGGAAACCTGGGTGGAAATTGATTCCGAAAAACAATAACAAGAATGAAAAAATATTGGCTAATCAAACTAGCTAACCCATTCGAACCAAAAAAAAAACTAGCTAACCCTAACTCAACTTGCAAAGATCCTCTCTAAAACTAATGAGTTACTCCCCCTCAGCCGCGATGGTTCATTCCTCCAAGAACGATGCCTTGTTTGATTTGTCAGTGCTAATTTACATGGTATCCAGGCCAAGTAACTCGGTTCGTGGTATTGGAACCGGGTCCGGTGTTATTGTGTTCTGCATAGTAAAGTGTGCTCAGCGCAAAATCACCATTCCAATTGTGCCAACCTGCAGGGTGAATTAGACTATCCATGAACGTGTGCATATAAACCGTCCTCGAGAAATCCTTCCATGGCCGTCCTAGATACGTCTCCACAGAGTAATTGCTCGAGGCCAGGTCATCAGCAGCTCTGATGGTGCAATAACGGAAGTACATGCCCGAGTTCATATCTGGATTGGCCCTCCCTTGGGCAGTTATGGCATTGTACTGGCCATTGTTTGGGCGGCGAGGGTATATGTTGCACTTCTCAAAGAGCGCGTTTGCATCTCCGAAGATGAAGTCAACCGTGCCGTATATATCGCATTCTCTGTAGAATTGCCTCAATTTGTCCGTAAAGAGCGTGTCTTGGTACCCCTCAAAGCTGCACCGATGGAATGTGGACTGGTCGGCGCTGTTCCGGAGAGCCACGGCTTGTTTCTTCTCCGGCCCTGCCGTGTTTCGAAAAGTCATGTGCACTGCAATAAAATGGGGTGCCTCCACGACTGTCACAAAACAATGCAAGATTCTGAATAAATACTCCTGTTAATATAATAGAAACAAAGGATAAAGAAAGACATGTAATTCATATATTTGAGAGCTTCCTTACTAAATGCGGGAGAGCTATAAATACTCCATCCATCATAATCGTTGCGATCTCCGGTAATCACAGTCCGATTGATGCCTTCTCCAACCATCATGACGTTCTTCTTGTTTGAGTTGACATAAACGTACTCGTGATAGACGCCTGCAGTTATGTAGATCAAGAAGTAGTCATGGGACCCGTCCACGTTATTGGGAGCCGCCGCGACGGCCTCGTTTACGCTGGTGAAGTTCCCACTCCCGTCCTTATTCACCACCACCATGTCGCGGATCGACACTGCTTTATGTCGACCCGCGGCGAAAACGTAACTCTTGCTTAGAGAGGCATAAAAAGCACGTGGTAGGCTCGACATGTTCAATGAGACCTGGCTGAGTCGCAGAGGTGTTAGTGTGCTCTCGGAGTACCCCATGGCTGCTTCCCCCTTCTTCGAGGACCAACCTTTGTTGAACAGCGCCAAGGAAGCGCTGTGCAACTTGGTGTCCTCCGAGAGGCGAACCGACAGACCGCCATTGATCCTCGAGCCAGCCGCGGCCCACTGGAGACCATCCGTGCAGGTCCCCTGATTGGTCAGGACGGCGCTAAGCAGGGTCCGGACATCATCCACTTCACTGGCGGGGAGCTCCCCGGCCTTGTCTTCGACCGCTTTGGATGATTTGAGGAGAAACTCCACGTTCATCGCCGAGACGTGGCGGCAATCCTCGAGGGCGCGGGACTCGCGAGCTGTCAGGTGGCCCCGCACAATCGAGAGATGCTCTTCGACCAGGGAGAGAAACCTGCACGCTCGGGAGAGGGATTTCCGCACAAAGTAGCGGCCGAAGTGGCGGACGTCACCGGCTGCATTAGGATCCGGTAGCACGGATAAGCAGAAGGCAGGATCGCGAGTTGAGTTGCAGGCGGCCTCCGCCGAGACATGGCTCAACTTGTCATCTTCCAGGGCATGTGAGTTGAAGGACGAAAAAAGCAAAGGAAGAAGAAGAGCAAGGAAGAGCTGTGGCTTCGACATGTTGGAAGAGAGGGTGATGAATGGACAACGAGGCATCCCGGGCTCTGCGAAAGATTATATAAAGGTTGGAAAGGTTTTGAGCAAGGAAAGAGATAATAGTAATAAGGTATAGACATATTAAACGTAGTAATCCAATATCGAGTAGTAATTATCATTAATCTGTTTTGTGTATTCAAATTCTCCTAATCTTCATCCTTTACGACCGTATTTATCAGCTGAACCTAACAAGTTTGAACTTTTGGGACTCTCTTTGTGCCGTGCTAGATAATCATTAATTTTAATTTCGTGAAATTGATCAAGATCATATCCTTTTTTAATATTAATGATAGGAGTCTAGTTGTAGCACGACACAAAATCCAAGACTGCTACTCCTTGTACTAATCATTATTCGAGAGAAATTATCATTGGCTTGTTTTGTGTATCCAAATTGCATTAGTCCTTCCGAGATTTTTATAATCCATGATGCATCTATTAGCTGAATCCTAATGGGTTTGGAATTTTTGGGACTCTAATTGTAGATTCATGATTGATTGAAACAGTCGAGTGTCAGGTCTCATGTATTTAAATACTATTCAGTATATTGAGATCAAGTCCTTCAACCCGGTGACGATATACGTTAGGAGTCTAGGAAATTGTAGTAAGATACAAATTTCACTTCGTTAGTATTACTGCATCATGTAATAATCCTTGACTAAGTGAAATTATCATTGATTTTTTTTTTTGTCTTTCGCATATCGACATACTTATTAACTGAATCTAGTGTGCTTGTGCCAATTGAGTCCTAAAATTTTTAATTTGTCAAATTTAAATTTTAAATCTTAGTCTTTTTAGTCAATTTTAGTTAGAAATCGCCAATGTTGGTGCCGCACGTCCTACATCACACGACTGACTTTGATGCTAATAATTTTGCAAATTCTAGAAATATCCTTTTTTTTTCCTTTTTCTTTTTTTCACTCTGACAGGTGAGGCCCTAGGTGAGAGGGTGCTAAGGTCTCGCCCAAGTCTGGGCAAGGGCCACTCACGTGAGGATTACCCTTGGCAAGGCCCTAGCGACCCTTGTCGGCCACAGTCCGAAAGAAAAAAAAAAGAAGAAGACAAAAATATAACATATGGAAAAAAAATCATATTTTTTTCTTGAAAAATAACAAAAATGCTTATGTCAGCGTCGACCATGCCATGTAATACGGTAGACGTCCACGTCAGTAATTTCTGGCCAAAATTGACCGGAAGTATTATATTGATAAATCATCAAAATGCTTAGGACTTTTATGATAATTTCCCCGATATCCATTACTATTTAAAAAAAAAAACAACTTTCTATACAAAATAATTGAACGGAGGATGAACACATGCTACCTTCTGAAATATATATAAAATTTACTCTCATGAGATTCTTATGCGTCACGGCATCCAATAACTAGGGGTGTCAAAACTGAATCAAAAATCGAACTGAACTGAACTGAACCAAACCGAACCGAAATTTCATGCTTTTTGAGTTCAGTTCAGTTCAGTTTAGTTTTTTGTTCGGATAGTGAAAAGAACCATGTTCCTCCTAACTAGTTTGGATCTTTTTGGTTCAGTTCATCAGTTAACCGAACCGAACTGTCTTCTTCGTTTCATGATTTAATATACTTTTTATTTTTTCGTTTTTTCCCTTTTTGGTGGCTGAGGGCTAGCGGAGCTGCCACCACTGGCTGAGGGCCGGCAACACTCGTCGGATGCGAGCGAGGGGGGTCGCGGCCCCAGACGAAGGCGAGGCCGGCGCAAGCCCTCTCGGTGGCCGGCAAGGGTCACGAGCCCTCGCCTCGCTAGATCTGGTGGTCGAGAGGCATGGCAAGATCGAGCGTCGATGAACCTGGCGATGGCGAACCATCTGGAGGGTTGGTGGAGACGATAAAGTCGAAGGTGCGAGCACCGAAGAAGACGAAGAAGCCATACATGAAAATGAATAGGGGCTTGGTGGAATGAAACCTCGCGGTGGATTTTGAAGAAACCCTAATCGCCCATTTGGATGTGGACCTCCAAGCAGCAAGGATCATGGAATCAGTGCAATCGGGGCCGAGATTCAAGGGAACCAGTCAAAGACAAACGTGAAGAACCGAAGAGCAAGGAGGAAGAGGAAGATGGAAGATGGGGGTAGCGCAAGGATGAGATTCTCATGATGCCAGATCTGGATTTTGATTAGGAGGATGGGTGAATGGATTCTCAGGACGCAAATTTGGAATTCTTTTTTGGGTGGGGATCGTGGGATTCTCATGATCAGAGTGGGGAGGGATGGGAAGGAGTAGAAAAACTTAAAAAAACTAAAAATTGAACCGAACAGAACCGAACCGAACTGGATTTTTAATTTGATTCACATTCAGTTCAGGGCGAGTTCAGTTTAGTTCAAGGTTACATAACCGAACCGAACTAAACCATTGACACCCCTACCAATAACTTGCATCTTAACGAGTGCACACTGATTTAATTGGACCCGCCCTGCTCGATCAAGTCAATAACTACCAAAATTTTATTGAAACTATGTGGGTCCCCCAGCATGAAATCCTGCGTTATGAGTCTTATGACTATATACAATATGTTTTCCAATTGGCGTTAGAGTTAGGCCCATTCTATTTTATATTCAGATGAAAATGGATACGAGTTTGACTTGGAGTTTCGAAACGGCGTTCCAATCCACCGACGCCCATAATCGATATTCTGTATGAAATCACAATTAATCATGTATATTCAAGAAGATCAGATCATATCCTTTATTGCCCATTGAAAACAAATAACAAGAATGAAAGAACAAATGTAGCTAATTTGTCATCTCCACTTAGGAGAGTCCTTTTTCCCCGTCTTTTCCTTCCGAATCAGAGCGGGACGGCTATAACAACCCGCTCGTGTAAGGCACGCCCGTTTGAGGCAACCAATCGTCCCCGAGGAAGAAGCTCGACACCGTGAAGTTCGCCGCGTCCGTGGCGTTGATCACGTGGTACCCTGGCCACGTGACTCGGCTCGTGGTGTTCGATCCGGGCCCCGTATTGTTATACTCCGCGTAGTACAGAGTGCTCAGCGCGAAGTCCCCATCCCAAATTTGCCACCCGGCTGGATTTATCAAACTACCCATGAAGCTTTGCATGTACACTGTCCTCGAATACTGCTTCCACGGCCTCCCTAGATACGTTTGCACAGAGGTATTGCTTGAGGCCAGGTCGTCGGTCGCTCGGATTATGCAGTTATGAATGGATGTGCCCGTGTTCTGGTTCACATCCGTCCGCCCTTGGGCAGTGATCATGTTGGACTGGCCGCTCATCGGGAGGCGGGGGTAGAGGTTGCAATTTTGGAAGACGACGGCTGCGTTGCCAAAGATGAAGTCGACCGTGCCGTAGACATCGCACTCTCGATAAAACTGCCTCAAAGAGTGCGCGTAGAGAGTGTCCTGGTACGCCTCGAAGCTGCAGCTATAGAACACCGACAGGTCAGCTCCTGTGCGGACGGCCACGGCCTGGTGCTTCTCAGGACCGGCTGTGTTCCGAAAGGTCATGTTTACCGCCACGAAATTCGGTGCCACCACAGCTGCAATAGTGATAATGAATCCATGAAATCAATCCCTATTGTTATAATATAATTTGAAGATGAGACTGGACGAACAAAGAAATTTTTATGAATTTTTTTTTTTTTTATAACGAGCTCTCGATTTGTTTTTGTTTTTGTTTTTTGGGCAGAAAATAATGCCTTTACACGCTTTAAGATAAAGTATACAATCATAGTGATACTAGTAATTGCCATATGACAAAAAATAATGCTCCATTTAATGGATATATCAAGGATATCTTGGTATAACTCTATCAAATGCCAATAGTAGAGACATGTCAGTTAAGGCAGCAGAATTCAAAATTAATTTAGTTGGTGAACCGCCCTATAGCTTAATAATGAGTTCCCTGTCCCGTTTCCGCTCATGTAAAGTTCTAAATAAGGAACCAAATAGATTATTATAAAACGTCGAATCTGTCACGTACGTATGGCTAAGGTTGCAGAAAATCAATATGCAGTGTTGTCTTACCGAATGTTGCGGAGTTGAACGTGGTCCACCCATCAATCACACTCCGGTTTCCGGTAATCACCGTTTGGTTGATGCCATCTCCTATCATCATGAGATACTTCTTATTCTTTGCAATGGACACATACTCCTGGTAAACCCCGGCGGTCACATATATCAAGAAGTATCCGTCTGTGCCGTCGGTGTTGTTTGGAGCCGATGCGACGGCGTCGTTGATGGCTGTGAAGTTCCCAGTCCCGTCCTGGCTCACCACCACGATGTCGCTGACCAAGACAGAATCGTCCGCACTCGACTGGAGGAGCGTCCTCCTCGTCACCGATTCATAAATTCCTCGTGTTCGACTTGACATCGTGAACGACATGCGGCCATTCTGGAACGGTAGTTGCCTGCTCTTCGGCTGCCATGCTGCGGCGCCGCCCTTGCCCTTCGTCTTCCTCGGGACCCAGCCCTTCGTGACGAGCGCAAGCGAGACGCTGTACAGCTTCGTGTCATTGGCAAGCGGTATGGAGAGGCCGTTCTTCACGCTCCACGCAGAGGCAGTCGACTGGAGGCCATCGAGGCAAGTCATCTGATTGGTCAGAATAGCGCTAAGCACTGTCTGAATGTCGTCGGCCTTGAGAATCGGGAGGGCCGAGCTCGTCCCGTTGACGACCTGGAAGGAACTGAGAAGGAAGTCGAGGTTGAGCGAGGCGAGGAAGCTGCAGTCCTCGAGGGCGCGGATGGCAGAAACAGTGAGGGAGGCTTTCCGGTCGAGGTACTTGTCGACCAGGGCGAGGAACTTGCGGGCCTGCGAGAGGGACTTGCGCACGGAGGAGCGACCGTAATAGTAGATGTCGCCGGTGTCGTTGTTCGGCAGGTTGGACTTGCAGACAGAAGGGTAAGGAGTGGACATGCATATCGTCCTGCTCGAGACGAGGCTGGTCGAGGCAATGTCGGCAGCCGCGAAACCTAGAGATGCCAAGAACGGAAGAACGAGGAGGAGAGGCAAGAGCACGAAAATGGGTGAGCCTGAGCTTGCCATGGCTGGAAAAAAGAGATGGTTTAAAGGGTTGTGATGAATGGTGGATTAGGTCTAGTTTCGTCGGTTTTTATAGAGGGACAGAGAGATGGTTATGTCTTCGGATTGTGATTGCTAGCTGTAGAATTTCTTGAAGTCAACTGGAACGGAATTCAGAGAAGAAGCGCGTCGATCTCGAGCTGTTGCTTTCAATGCAGAATTCTAGGACACGAAGAAAGATAAAAGTCAAGAGGGGGCGCCTGGGTCTTTGCTTATTTCTTATTTATTAGGGTTTTACTTTTTACCTGTGCGTCCATTTTGGTCTTCCTCGGTTGTCGCGGATGGGAGTTCTTTGTGTTAACGTCAACGTAAGCAGGAGATGTACAGCGTGCTAGTAAATTGCTCGGACAAGAAAATTGCAACTCGAACTCAATATCATGTATTCGACAAAAAAAAGAAAAAGAAAAAGAAACCTCAATATCATGTAGTCTAGGGGACTTGAACATGTGTGGCTAGCCCTAATTTAAGAGAATCTCAATCTTTATCTGCAGTAAAAAAAAAAATATTCATCCCATGCGAAAGCATGTGGGTGAATAAACTAATCTTTTTTTTTTGGTAAAGAATAAACTAATCTTTTACTTACGTCAGATGTCATGGAAGTATAATTGATCCTTCATAAAAGATCATCCTGTCCAAATTCGACTCCTCAAAACCTAATACATAGACGGAAGCCTCAACGTTTCATCTCTAAATGAGGGCGGTAAGAAATGATAATCAAATTTAAGCTAACAAGTTATAGGTGAATTATGACATTTTAATCTATTTTAGATTACAATACCCTCACACATGCACATGGATAATCTCCGTCTCAAGTGTCGATTTTACTGGAAAGTCCTAACACACAAGCCGGCACCTCGATAGGGAGTCATATTCAAGATTCTTCCTTGACCCACACATATTTGAGCCTAACCTGCCTTGGTTCAGCCCTAGAGCCATTAGCCTCTCGGGTTTTTAAGGTAAGGCAGATGAAAAATGCAGATTTTAAAATACGATGAGTATTTAATGATGTTTTTCTGCTTTTAGGATTATTTCAAAATTTATTTACTCTTCCAACCACCAGTTCAAGACTTCAAGTTGTACATGACATGACAACATGCCTTAGATCAAGAATTTGTACTATCCAAAACCACGTTTTAATTATTTCCATGGATTAGGTGAGGGGTGTAATTGCGATTTGCGAGGCTTTGCCTTCATTGGCTCCAATTGTTTGTCCTTTTTTTGCCGGCTTCATCAGCACTTGCCGTCAATGAGTCGCAAATAGGGAAGTCGAGCCCCATGAAGTTGATAATAATTGGTAGATACCTTCGTTTGAAAAGATAAATCAAATCTAACCTAATAAGCTATAGGTGATTTATGATATTTCATCTATATTAGATTACAATACCCTCACTGATCTCCTACTGTTGATCTCCCCAGCCAAAGATATTGGGCTTATAAGGTTGCGTATGGTAGCGTTTCTGTTCCTGGGAGTATTTTTTAAACAGAAACATTTTTTTGTATTTCTGTTCAAAACTACGATTTTTGGGGAAAAAACACGTTTTGTAAGTAAAAAAAAAAAAAAAAGTTTTTTCGGTCGTCGGCCGGCGGCGGCGACCAACGACCGGCTGCGGCAACCGCGGCCGACTACCGGCTGCGGCAACCGCGGCCGACTACCGGCTGCGGCGGCCAACGACCAGCTGTGGCGACGACCGCCGGCGACCGCAGCCGACGACCGGCGGCAGCTGACGACCGGCGGCGGCCGGCAACCAATGGTGGCGATCGGCGACCAACAGCGGCGGCCGGCGACCCACGGCAGAGGCCGCTGCAGCGGCGGCTGACGGCCGAAGACCGGCGACGGACGTCCGGCGACCGCAACCGGCGATAGGCGTCCGGCGGCAGCGGCCGGCGACGCGTCGGCAACGATGGATAATGGTTTCAAAAGTGTTCCAAAAATCCAGAAGCAAGTTTTTTTTTATTCCTTCAAAAGTGTTCCCTGACTCAAAAGTGTTCCGCGGAACACTTTCAGAACATTTTTGAACCATACGCGTTTCTGTTCCAAAAATGTTCCCGAAACACTTTTGGAATAGAAACACTTTCCCTGCCTACCATCCATACGCAGCCTAAAAGACTGATGGTATTTCGATAGGTCAGACTCAACTATGTGTGTGGGTCAAGGAAGGAATCTTGAATATGACTCCCAATCGAGGTGCCGACTAGTGTGTCATGGCTTTTTAGTAAGCTCGACAAGTGAGAGGGAGATTATTCATGTGCATGTGTGAGTGTATTTTAATATAATATAGATTTAAATATCATAATTCACCTATAACTTGTTAGCTTAAATTTGATTATCTTTTCAAATATAGGGTATCCACCAATTGTTATCAACTTCATGGGGTTCAACTTACCTTTTTGCAACTCATTGATTGCAAGTGATAATGAAGATTCCATAGAATAATTAAAGCGAAGTTTTGGGTAGTACAAAATCTTGATCTAACACATGTTGTCATGTACGACTTGAAGCCTTGAACCGGGGGACGGAAGAGTAAAATTTTTTTGAAGTACTCGTAACAAAAACATCATTAAATATTTTAAAATCCCCATTTTCATCTGCCTTACCTGAAAAAAGAAAAAAAAATCCCATTTGCTATCATGCCCATCCAAAATCCACAGCCAAACCCCTCGCGCACTCTCTTCCCATGCCCTTACTCTCTCCTCTCCCACACACTAGCATAGCACAATAACGATCGAAAGCCACCCCACTGCATTGAGCCGCCGCGGCTCGACACCATATCCCGACCGGGACGTTGATGATGACGCACTCGCCCGTTGTTAGCACTCCTCTTCCTGCATCCTTGTCTCTGTCTAGGGTGACATCATTCGGGACTAGCGATGGCAGCTCAGCCTTGGCCCACAGGCTTGCAATGGCCGCGTCCGGCTTTGCGTTCCTCTACAATATGCTCGTGAGCCATGCAAGTTGTGTGGTGACGGTCAGCCAAGATGACCATGACCGCCAAAATTAAGGTCGTTTGAATTGACCCCAATCTGGCCTTGAGTGGCGCGGCAACCATTGCCAGCCTCAAATCTACGACCAATGCAGTGAGAGTAACGGTGCTCTTTTAGCCATAAACTTGTTTGTAAGAAAACCTGTTTAAAAAGCAGATTTATTTGTGGTGTCAACGGCACCGTCAGATAACGATGCCGTTATCCTGGTACCATCAAACTCCGAGAATATTCAAAAGGTGACGTAAAGACGAAAAAAACCATTGCAATTTTTTCAAATTTTTATAGAATAATGGAAGAGTGGATTCGTTAAGATCTATTGGCTGCACGGTCACTAGATTTGTTTGCTGTATGTTATCATCATAGTACGGAATAAAATGGAGGGTTCGAGAAACCGACAGCGAGCATATAGTATGATTAACACAAGTTTTGTTAACAAGTGTCGAGTAAGAACTAATTACTAAAAAAATATACTAAATAGTGCTATCTAGGAACTTGTTATGATACTGTTAAATCTGTTTTGAAATATACAATTCATTATTTGCAACAAGTAACATCATTGAAATGTGTTTTCCTCCATTTTCAACATGACTTCAAAAGCGTTATTTCCAATTTTAGGTAATCCATTTAGCGTCCCGAAATCACTTGTTGACAGGACCCTTTATTAGAGAAAGAATAACAACGTTAATTGTAAAGTTCACAATTTAGAAATACATCACAGATTATTAACAAAGTATTGTGAACTTGTAAGGACATTCTTTAAAATTCTTCATGTGAATAATATGCCACAAGACTTAAAAACAATTTTCACATAAACCCAAAAGCATCACATGCTTTTATTAACTACTGGGGAGCCAGAGATCTCTCGAGAAGCGGGGAAATCTATACACACTCGTCGAATTATTTTATTTAACATTTGCCATAGCTGCATGTGGAAAAGAACGATGTATATAAAAACCGATATGACAACATTTACTTCAATTTTCGATTAAGATAAAACCAACAGAGTATCCTTAAATAAAACTCACAAGTATTGTGTTTTAAATTCATTTTTTTTTATGGGATACAGATGTGATCCAGGTGCATCTAGGAATAAGTCGAGTTGGATAAATAATCACTGTCAAGTGTCAAGTCAATGCGGATGCGAGCATTCTCTCGTTTGACTAAGAACACCGCAAGCTCCCGTTGTATACGTCCACTTGGGCATTTGTTAGCTAATTTCTAGCCCCACCGTCTAGTCTTAGTATGCGAAGCAAATTGAAACTCCACATAGACTTGAAGTGAAATTGTAGACACGGTATTATATTCCAAGGAAAGCTACAGGCAAGATCGTTTGGGAGGGGGGAACCGAATGTTGTGGTCGCGCGACAACATCGCAGGAGTCCACGTCGATCGATTTGTTTGGGGTTCGTCTGGTGCAATCGCATGTGGGGGGTCAAACAAGGTGCTAATAAGTAGTGCTCGTCCTGTGGGATGTCTCCTGGTTTAGGGATGAGTGGGATGTTTTCATGCATGTGTAGGGTTTGCTCATCTAAGGTGGACTTACTCGTCGGTTAAAAAAAAAGGCTACTAGTTTTGTCTCGGAAAGATTGGTTTTCAATAACACCCTCTTACGATGTTTAGCTAGTCGTCCCAAACATTGTGTTGCAACGTTAAGAAAAAACCGAGAGATGGGTAAATTCACCTCGTAGCAATAAAGTTAGGTGGGTCTGATAAATTGACACGTGATGTGTTGGCTCATATTAGAAAATCACATGTGATTTTTCCCAAAACCCTAACTCATATTCCTCTCTCACTTCCATTCTCCTAGACCATTCCATCGCCGGCATCTCTCCAACCACCACTGTCATTGACTCCCCAACCATCAATCTAGTAGTAATTATCCACATTTCGATCGGAAAAATTACCAAAAAAATCTTAAACTTATTGCAATTGTGACAATTCAGTTCTAAATATTCTTTTTTTTGCCAATTCAGTTCTAAAATTTTTTCAACTGTGGATGCAGGCCTGACGGAGACCTAATATTTTAGTAATTTTTTCAAATTTTCTTTTAAAATTTTTGTTTTTATTTTCTTCCCCTTCCCCTTCCCTTTTCCTATTCTACCTCTAGCTGGTCGCCAAACCTCGACGACTAACCAGAGGACTACGAGGCTCTCGCCGACCTCACCATAGCCGGGTGAGGACCAACCTTGTCGTGGTCAGCCGAGGACATCCGAGCCTCACCCAGCAATGGCGAGGTCGAGTCTCCCCATGGCTAGGCAAGGCTCGCCTCATCAGATCTAGGATGGCAAGGCCGAAGAGAGCCTCGCTGGTCGTCCTATGGTCGGTCGCTGAGGTTCGACAACCAACTGGAGGTAGAACAGGGAATGGGAACGGGAAAGGGAAGAAAAAAAGAAAAAAAAATAGACGAGGTTCGATAATCGCTTCAGTACTAGCCGGCCAAAATTCGCTGGATGGACTGAATTAGCACAATTACAAAAGATTTAGGACTGAATCGTCAAAAAAAATTAGACTGAATTGGGACAATTACGATAGATTGATAATTTTTTTGGTAGTTTTCCCCATTTTACCTATGATTTTCACTTTACCGTGCAACATTTATTTCCGAATCCCTAGAGCGACAGTTAACAATGCTCTCTCGTGTTATCAACTAATTATTATTATATGAATCTAAAATTGTAATCATCGGTTTAGATATTGATTATAAAGTAATGTAGCAATACACTTTATGGATATCATATAAATGAAAAGTTCAAGTTATTCAATCACGGGGTTTATGGAATCGCTTAGACCAAATTTTTTTGACCTCGAAATCATTCTTAATCATTTGTCAACATATTTATGCGTGTTCTTCAATCCTGCTAACCTCCCCTACATGCTACAAGTTGGTGGAAGCAAGCCAGAATGCCTAATTAACAATGCTTTCTCGCCTTGTCAACAAATTATTATTGTATGAATCTAAAATTATAAGCATCGGTTTAGAGACTGAGTTATAAAGTAAACTGGCAATACTCTATATGGATATCACATAAATGAAACGTTCAAGTTAATCAACCACGGGGTCAAAAGTTCATGGAATCCCTTGGACCAAAATTCTGTGACCTCGAAATCATTCTTAATAATTTGTCAACCACACTTATACCTCCTTCAATCCCTATTAAACCTCCCCCAGCATTGCTACAAGTTGGTGGAAGCTGGCCAGAATGCCAACTTAGGGTTTCATTGGCGTACGAAGCAAGTTGGAAACCTCGGAGTTCAACACGGAAACATGTGCAGCAAAAGAGACGAAGATTCCTTGTTCAACTCTCGAAACATCACGGAGAGTTGAATGATATCTCAAGAGAAGGACAAGAGAAACCTTATTGCAATTTACAAAATGCGGTTGACCCACAGCATTTTTCAAATGCAAATTGCATCGACAAGAGAGAGAGAAGAAAGAAAATGTAAGGGGAGTTCCAAGACTATGTGTTATTCTAATAATGTGCATAACAAAGTCAAAGTCATATGCGTTTATATCTCCGTGACTCAAAGTTCGATTTCAAACACGTAAGAAGGTAAAAGTTAGGCGCAAATTATGCATATATTATAGATAATGAAAGTCGGTATCTTTGAGTTTGGCCTATTGAATTGGGGCTGGTGAGATTTCTATGATTAGGTGGCTTCGGTGACAATCCAAGCATAGACCACCGACTCCTCTTAATTTAAGTGTCTTGACTAAACCAAATGGATATTCCTTATAATTTACATGATCTTCTTAGTTTTCTTCTATGGGAGGGTGATGATTGCAGTGACGAAAATTTGTTCAATCTCGGATCTCGTCTCAACCTTTGAAGATATGGACCGTGATCTTCATGAGTACGTGATCAAAATTAGTTCCTCTAAGCTCACATGACAAGATTTTTGTAGTCCTAGATCTATAATTTTTGCCGATTGTGGCATGCATCATAGAAAGAGGGACGTCAGTATATTTAGGGCGCACTCCTTGACTCTATTTCTGGCCAGAATTAGATTTTTTCATTTCTATTCCCTAGACGAATTTCTCAGCCAAGAAACATGTTTGATAACGATACTAAATTTCTATTTCCGGAACAGAAATTCGTTTGATAACAGCACAAAATTCTATTATTTTACTATTTAAAATTTACTATTTCAAAAATAAAAATATTATTTATATTTTACTCTGGCAACGACGGTGGCAGCCGACGGAGGTCACGGCGGTGGCGGCCAACAGTGAGGCGGGGAGCGACTACGGGCGATAGAGGTCGCCAGCAAGTGGCGGCAGTGGTCGGCGGAGGTTGTCGGCAGATGGCGACGACCGGTCAGGCGGTGGCCGTGGCAGCCGGCAGAGGTCACGAACGCTGGGCGGTGGCGGCGGAGACTGCCGGCGGTGAGGCGGGTGGCGACCGACGGTGGGTGATGATGGCGGCGGCCAGTGGTCGGCGGCGGGTGACGACGACTGGAGGTGGGCGGCGGCGGCCGTTGGTGAGGCGATGGGTGACGGCTGGTGGTGAGGAGGGAGGAGGGAGGAGGAGGGAGGAAGGAGAAACTTGTTTCTAATTTTTGTTTCAAAAACAAAAAAAGTAATTTTTTTTTTTACTTTTCATTTCACATCCAAAACTATTTATGAGCCAAAAATGTCAAACGCATTTTGTTTCAAATCTATTTATTGGAAAAAAAAAGAAAAAAAGGGAAACATAAATGTTATCATGCGCGCCATTAATCTCGTCTAGTTGATTATAATTTGGTTCATGCGAGAAATGGTGGTTTTGCTTGAGAATTTTTACATCTCATTATCCTCGGATGGGATAAATGACGAGTTAAGATTTAGGGTTAATTAGTGTTATTTGTTTGGGTGATCATCGAATTTTCAACTGAAAATCGACCACTTCTCAATCATTTGCACCGACACAAGCATTAAGAATATGATCTATCTTTGTTTTAAAGGCTTTTTATAATTGAATCCCTTATTTCCTTTTTGGCCCCAAAATAGCAGATTCATTTGAATCATGCCAAAATGACATGTCCGACACGCTTAAAGCTTGATTTGACTTGTTTTTTTCCCAGGATATTGACTCTTCTCTGGCTGAAAACTTTGAATCTTTCGATCCAACCTCAAGAGTACGCATAGATCCGAAAGCTACCAACCACCGATCATCTAGAAGTAGGTTATTACATCCAACCTCCAGGTCACCCACGACGAAAATTCCAATCAAGGGTATGAAGTGCCCTATTTTTCAAGCAAAGGCATGAAGTGTTCAAATTATTTCAAAAAAGGGCCTGGCTAAAGGGCATTTTCCTCATTTTTTTAAATTTTTAAATTTTTTCTTTTGTCATTTCTTTTCTTTTTTCCTTTTGACTTTTCCTTCAATTTTTTTTCTCTTTTCCCCCCTTTCCAGGCCATCGCCTACCCCAGGCGAGGTCGGGGGAGGGCGACCCTCGTCGACGTTGGCCAAGGGAATCCCTCGCATGGGTTGACGAGGCCAGGGAGGGCTACCCTCGCTCAACGCCGAGGAGGGCAACCCTCAATTAAGGCCTACTATGATCAAGGGAGCGGAGGGGAGGAGAGGGAGGGAAAAGGAAAAGAAAAAAAATTGAAAAGAAATGAAAAAGAAAAAAGAAAATTCAAAAAGGTAAAGGACGAAGATGTCTTTCGGTTATGCCTTTCTTTGAAATAATTTGAGCACTTCAGATTTTTATTTGAAACAATGCCCTTATTTAAAAAAATGAAGACACTTTATGCCCTTAATGAGAATTTTCCCCGACCCATGGGAACATCTTTTTCTACGTCATATTCCAGCATGGTATCAGCCAAATTTTATCTAAATTGATGTTGAATGGACATAATGAAAGATTCATACAAAAATCTGACGTGGAACTCTTAGGGATTATAGTTATCTAATTGGATTCTGGGATCTAAAGAATATTTAAGAGATTTAGTTACTTTTCCGAACAGTTGTCTAATTATTTTTTATGATAAAATCTCTACGATTTTTGGGTTGTTTTGATGGGCGGCACTTCTTAACTTAATCACATTACCAATTATAAATTGATAAAGTGGAGATTGTCAAAGGAAACGATGACGTGTCGTGATTCAGCTACAATTTCTCATTGCTTGCTCATCAATCACAATCTCATACGGCTACAATCTCTCCATTGCTTGCTCGTCAATCACAATCTCAATCAGCCATGACCTCTCCACCAATTGCTCATCAAGATCCACCAATTGCTCATCAATCAAGATCAACAATTTCCGCGAAGTGAGCTGCATTTTGGCCCACGAAATTCAGCCCCAAATTACTCACAAAATGCTAGCAATTACAGAAATCAAAGAAAGGGCAGTGTTCGATGTCAATTGTGCAATCGCTTTGGCCATCGAGCCAATGTATGCCGTGATCGTGGGCCTCCGTCCCAATCTATAAATTCGGCACCACAGCTCCATATTGCTGAAATTCCGCCACCACCATCCATTTTTTCAAACTCGTGGTATCTAGATTCTGGTTCAACACATCACATCACAAACAATCCGTCTCAATTGTCTTCTCTTCAGCCTTACACAGGCAACCAACATGTTACCATAGGTAATGGGTCTAGCCTCCCGATAACCCATACAGGTACTCTTACTTCCCAAAAATTTTGTTTGTCTAATGCCCTAGTTGTTCCCTCTATAAAGAAAAATTTACTTTCCATTCATCAGTTTTCACAGGAAAAAACAATTGTGATTTCATTTTCTCACCTAATTATTTTTCTGTGAAGTGCCGCCGTACGGGCAAGATTCTCTTCCAAGGGAACCTTAGTCAGGGACTCTATCAACTGTCGGGACTGTTCGAGTTTTCTCCTTCAGCCTATCACCTGTCTCAATCCAGCTCTCTTGTCCGTTGGCATCACCATTTAGGCCATGCTGCATATTCCATTATTTATCGCATGTTCAATAAATCGTCAGTTGTTCAACCAACTTGCTCGGCTTGTGCATCTAGCAAGAGTCATCGTCATTGTCATCCTCCCATTTTTCATAGGTCCACGGCTCCCCTAGAACTAGTTCATTTCGATATTTGGGGGTCGGCTCTTGTAACATCTCATCAAAACACTAGATATTATGTCTATTTTATTGATAATTACTCCAAATTTTCCTGGCTCTATGTGTTCAATTCTCGTGATCAATTTTTAAATATCTTCGTGGTATTTCTAAACTTTGTCGAAAACCAGCTCAATACTCGAGTCAAAGCTATCCAAAGTGATTGCGCCGGAGAATTTCTTTATGCACCTTTTGATAAATTGCTACAGGAGCGTGGCATTTACAAACGGACGTCTTGTCCTCGCTTGGCCCTTCAAAATGGTTCGGCTAAGCGCAAACACAGTCATGTTGTTGAAATAGGCCTGGCTATGATGCATCATGCGTCTATTCCCTCTTATTTTTGGGATTTTGCTTTTGAAAGTGCAGTTCACATTATCAACTGATTGCCTACTCCTGTTCTGCAGTAGCGCTCCCCTTGGGAAATACTTTTTTCTAATGCACCACCCATCGAGCATCTTCGGGTGTTTGGCTGTGCTGTATACCCGAACCTACGACCTTATGCCAAGCACAAACTAGAGCCCAGGTCACATCAGTGTATTTTCTTGGGATATCCATCAGGTGTGAAGGGTTATCGCTGCTATTCTCTACAACAACGACGGTTCTATACAGTTGCAGACGCCATTTTTGACGAGACTATTTTTCCATTTGCTGCTCCTGTCATCGCTGTATCATCAAATATGTCTCCACCAACATCATCAGAGTTACCTCTTTATGTTCCCCCATTGACGTTTTTACAACCTGATAATTCACATATGCAAGAGCAGAGGACTGATGCATCCTACATGTCGACACATGTACACAGCGATCCCACCACCCCTTGCTAAGTATCTCTCCAAACGCAACAAGAAGTGCCATCTCCTGCCACTAAAACCATCCCACAGATCCCAAACCAACAGGCTAGCAATCTGTCACCACAACCGGCGCCATCCGCCCACCCCATGGTGACCAGACTTCGCGACGGCACCGTTCCTCGTCGACATATGCAAAAGGATCACACCTATGCACTCGCCACTTCGGCAGCAGTTCCATCCCCACCATTTTGTTATAGTGAGGCAGTAAAAGACCCGAATTGGCGAGCAGCTATGGCCGAAGAGTACACCGCATTACTCAAAAATCAGACATGGGAGCTCGTACCATCTTCTCGGCATTGTAAGCCCATTGGCTGCAAATGGGTCTTTCGAGTCAAGCTTCGGGCAGATGGCTCTTTTGAACGATACAAGGCCAGATTGGTCACCAAGGGCTTTCATCAACAGCAGGGACTCGACTATAATGAAACCTTCAGTCTGGTAGTGAAACATGTCATGATTCGCACAGTTCTCGCTGTTGCATTTTCAAGTGGTTGGAAACTCCGGCAGCTAGACGTTAAGAATGCTTTCCTCCATGGTCATCTCACCGAAGAAATATTCATGGATCAACCACCAGGTTTTGTTGATCCTGACCATCCTCATCATGTCTACCGCCTGAAACGCTCTCTCTATGGCTTGAAACAAGCACCCCGTGCCTAGCATCAACGTCTCAATACTTTTCTTATCTCTATTGGTTTTGTAACTTCTACCGTGGACTCATCACTATTCATATTGCATACAGCCCATTACAGTATCTTCATACTCGTCTATGTCGACGACATCATTCTTACAGGATCCCCTACAGCGCTATTGTATGCTCTCCTAGAATCTCTACAAAAAGAATTTGCTATCAAAGACTTGGGTAATCTCCATTATTTTCTTGGGATTGAACTACAACGCACTTCAAATGGTATTCTTCTTCACCAAACCAAATACGCAGCGGATCTTCTTGCCCGACCAAAAATGCAGGATGAGAAGCCTATCGCCACCCCATGTGTAGCAGGCTCGGATATTCCATCTACCTATTGCGGCGAGCTATTCTCGGATCCGACACTTTATCGTAGTACCGTGGGCGCATTGCAGTATCTTACTCTCACTCGGCCCGACATTGCCTTCGCTGTCAACACTGCCTGTCAATTCATGCATGCACCCATGGAGGTCCATTAGCAGTTTGTCAAACGCATATTGCGCTTCATTCACGGCACGCAACACCATGGCATAATCTTTACCCGCAGCCGAAAGTTTCATCTTCATGCGTTTTCAGATGCAGGTTGGGCTGGGGATCATGATACTAGACGATCAGTTGGCAGTTTTGGCATATTCCTTGGCTCAAATCTCATCTCGTGGTGTTCCCATAAGCAACGAACTCTTTTGGATTGAGGCTCTTCTCCGCGATCTCGGTGTCTCATGGCAAGGCCCTTCAGTTCTTTGGTGTGACAACATCTCAGCCATTTATTTGACAGGGAATCCCATCTTTCATGCTAGGACAAAGCACGTGGAAATTGATTACCACTTTGTGCGAGAACGGGTCGCCAAAATTCAACTCCATGTTCAGTACATTTTTACTACTGATTTGGATCAACCTTTTTTGGTTATTTCTTAGAAAATTCATGGAAAATTCATAAAAAGTCAAAAATTACAAAATCAACTTTGGTGGACTTGGCCAAGCCTAAGGAGCCATTTTTGACAAAACAATAATTTTTCATATTTTTCATTTTTTTAGTATTTTTAGAAAAATAAAAAAATACTAGAAAAATCAGAAAAAATAACATTCGAGGTCACAAAAATATGGAAAAATAGCCAATATTTTTCTTTTAAATCTCTTGTCTTTTTGACCTCACAAAAATGCCAAAATCAAATTCAATTTTAGGTGTTCTTTTGTTACACATATGATTGAATTTGAGAAAAAAATATCAATTGAGTCTTTTAATTTGTAATTTTGGCATTTTTAAGGATCTTGACATTCAATCTAATTGTCCCTTATTTCAATTTAGCCCAATTGATTGTACAAATTGCCCAATTGCATGAATTACATACTAAATTGCATTTTAGTCCTTGAAATTGGGCATAATCGAAATTACTTTTAATTCAAGGGCTATCATTGCAAATTAAACATACTCCTCAATGGTTTTCACCATTTTGAATCGATTGGCATAGGCAATTCAGCTCAATTTGGACATTTGAACCTTCAATTGCATAATCTCCAATTTGCAATTAAATTTAAATTTGGGGTTTTCGTAGAAATTAAGGTGAACTTTTGGGCAAAATCACATTTTTAGGTAATACTCATGCCCTAAGTTCGATTATGATGTTTGTCGCGACCCGTCCGAAAGCGGACGCGGCTAATGGATTACCGATCGCGGGTCTTGGATCGGCGCGAGCCCTCCCAGGCCCATACCAAATCGCGACGGGAGTATTTTTCAGAAGGATTCGACGATAAGAATCTATCGCTTTCGACCTTAGTGTGGTCGTGGTGGCATGTGCAACTTGTGCATGCATTTGGAGTCGCCACCGGTCTTTCTTGGAGGGTAGACCGGAAACCTTACTGATCGATTGGGAGAGATCGATCAGTTCTACGGAACCAGAGTTTTTGGGTTCGGGGACTTGGTTACGCTGGTGTCGTTACCAACGCCCTTTCGGTACCTAACGCTAGTGATTTTCCTAACTAGGATTTCATGCAGGCGCAATTTTGGGTGATGTAAGTCTGACTTTGCACATTAACCAGTTTAACATGCTCACGTAATCATAATAAATAAATAGATGTCAATCACATAAACATCTATCCTACGTGGTGATCATGGAATTATGATTTAATGGGTCTTGAGCCAATGAGACCACATTTAATCATTTTAATATTTTAATAACGGAGAGCCGCTCTTCGCTTCTTCTTGGTTTCTTGAACTTTTCAAGAATTGGGCCCCAAAGAGCTCGCCGACTTAAAAGGCTCCCCCACGTAATCCTCGTAGCATTTACATCAACAATCGACTATGCTAAAAATGAAGATTACATGAAAAATAAAAGGAGTACGCAGCCTCCATTTAATAACTACAACCCCAAATATATAAATAATCATCATACATTCATATATACATCAATCACATTGATTAGGGATTTTTCCATGATCACCACCCTTCCACGTAAATAATAAATTCACAATTTAAAACTTAGGAAGGCACAATAAAAATTCTACGTTGAATCATATTCAGAATTTTTATGTAAAATAAGATAGCCATAAATTTTCGATTCAAAATTGATTTAGTCTCAATTTTTGCTACGTTGATTAATTTATCATATAAAATAATCAACCTCCATTAGCCATGTAAGACGAACAATTCGTTAATACATATTGGCCATAGTATTGCAAAAATTGCAAAAAATCAATTAAATGCACGAAAACACCTAAGGATCGGCTCTGATACCACTGTTGGGATCCACGTAACACGTAGGGGAAATAAATAACAACCCATACATGTATCTCCAGAGGCGTACTTCGTGCATTTCAATCGAAAAAAATCACAAAGCCTCAAAGGGAGTAAATAGATTACCTCTCGTAGCGTGCTTGAACGGAGGTGTCGGTTCGATATTTTTCGATCTCAGCCTCCACAAGTGTTAGGCATATAGTTCGGACGCACCACCAATTGACGAACGGGGAGACGACTAATAACTCCACAACAATTGTGCTAGCAATATGCGGAATCAATATTCCGAACTTAGTATATTTTGCTCACTCAAGATGATGAGAATATAGAGAGTGTTTGTGTTCTTCTCTCTAAGCTCTCAAAAATTTGCACACTCTACAAAATGTCTCTCCCTTCAACCTCAAAACTCTTGCCATCCTTTTATAGCCAAAAATACATTCCAATAAATTGTATTTAAAAATAGCACTAACAATTATAAATTCTATCTAAAAATAGCACTCACAAATAAATGACATTTAAAAATAGCACTAACAATAGCACTCACAATTTATAATTCAGAAATGCTATTTAAAAATAGCACTAACAATTATAAATTCCATCTAATAATAGCACTCACAATTTATGATAAATAAATGCCATTTAAAAATAGCACTAACAATAGCACTCACAATTTATGATAAATAAATGTCATTTAAAAATAGCACTAACAATAGCACTCACAATTTATAATACAAAAATGCTATTTAAAAATAGCACTAGCAATAGCACTCACAATACAAAAATGCTAAAAAAAAGGCACTAACAAAGGTGTTAAAAATAATAACCATTATTATTATTACAAGAGTTAAAGAGGTTACCAAACAGTACAAATATGCATAACGTATAAATACATATGGCGTATAAATACGTAGAGCATACGTATACATCCGTGAAACCGGGGACTAATTGAAAGAAAAATGTGCAATTAAGCCCTTTTGGTAAAAATTGATTAAATTGGAGGGCAAATTGACCTAATTGCACTTTAAGACTTTAGAATCCAATGTCATAGCTTATAGAAAGTGAGAATTGAAAACTAAAAGACTCGAAAATGATTTTTTTTTTTTTAGGCTCGGTTCGGGTTTATGTTTGTGAAGGAACATAGTGACCCGAGCCGAATTTTTGAGATTTAAAGTGACACACTTGAAGAGGAAATTAAAACAAAATTATCGAATATTTTTGGGTATTTTTCTGACAACGAATGGTATTTTTCTGATTTTTTGGGTATTTTTATAATTAAATAAACTCGAAAAATATTAAAAATACCGAAAAATATTTTTTGTTCAAAATTGGTTCCTAAGGCTAAACCAAGGCTTCCAAAGTTGATTTTGTGATTTTATGACTTTTTTTGATATTTTTAATTAATTTTAAAGAATAAAAATCACAATAATAAATGGTAAAAAATCAGGTGTCAACAGCTCCATTGCCGAATACTGCCCATTCTTGTCCAGCCAAATCTGGGCCGAGCGAGCTCGATCGGAGCTCGAGGTAAGTCTTCTGCACCTCCTGCCGTGTCAATTTATGAATGAATCGATCTGATTTCCCGTGGTCTGTGTGATTGAACTTCCATGGCCATACTTGGCACTTTGCATGACACTTGTGATTCTGTGGATTAGATGTCGTGATTCTTAGATATGTTAAAATAGAGGTTATTGCGAGTCGATTGCCACCGGTCTCGTTCCATTCCGTCAAGATTCCACCGTTAGATCATCGCCGGAGATGCCCAGCCGTTCATTCCACCAGAGTCGCGAGGTTGAAGACGAAGCTGACGTGGCGTAGTCAGCGGGTCAAAGCTTAGGTGGCAGTCCGCCATTGGTCCGCGTGGATGTCAAGTCAGCTCGACCGTTAGTCAGTTAGGGCGAGTCAGCATAGATCGAACGGCCTAGGTTAATCGAGTCTAACAAATGGTGACCGTCCGATTAATAATTGGGATTATTCGAAAATAGTTTTAAATTGGAAAATCAAACAGATCCGAAACGGTGCCATATAGGTTAGTAGGTATGCGACGTCGTTTTAGGTTAGTTGGGTTAATGGCCCAGATTAAGTCTTGAGTTCTAATCGTGACCGTAGATCTAGGCAAGCGGATCGGACGGCAGAGAGACAGTCAATCTTCGATCAAGGCCGTAGCTTTAGGTAATCTGATCCAAAGACCATGGATTAACCACGCGGTTCATTAGAGACCGTCGGATTAAATCCGATTAATCCAATAATAAAAAAGGCTGGGACGGCGTCGTTTTGGGGGCGTAGGTTCAGCGGGTCTGGGTCTGGGCCAGGTTCCGACCCGAGTGGGTCGGGTCGACCCAGTCCGAATCACATTTTTTAATAAAAAATTCAGAAAATGATTTTTAAAAAATAAAAAAAAATCAGAAAAATCTTAGAAAATTCTAAAAAATGCTACAAAATCCTAGAAAATCCGAAAAAAATGTAGGAAGATTGTGGGAAATTCCTAGACACTCCAGAAATCCCCAAAAATTGAGGATTGACCACAGACAACTGGTCAATCCTATTTTTGAGGTTTCTCATCCGTTCTTTCTAGAATTGTCGTTTATGCCCTTTAGGGGTAATTCGTCCCTGCTTTGTATCTTGAGATAGGTCGAAAATGCATAGATTAGGATAGGGTCAGCTAGATGGCGAATCCTTTTGCTCGGGTTTTCAAATCTCGTCATTTTTCCTGAAATGATAATTTTACCCCCAAAAGGGTAAATCGTCTTTCTCACTCCAGTCAAGTCCTGCAAATTGCTTAAAGTTAGGGTTTGGGTTAGGTGGACGACCAACCCTAATATTTGAGATTTTCAGTTCTCATCTTTGTCCAAAATGAAGATTTTACCCCTCCGAGGGTAAAAACACTTATAAATTCCAGAAAAATCCTGGAAATTCTCAAAAATAGGAAATGGAAGGATTTGCTCGCCAATTCCTTTTTCACTGTCTTTTGACTGAAAATTTCATCTAAAATGACCATTTTTCCCTTTCGAGGTGAATTGTTCCCGAATTCATCAAAATTACGATTTTGCCCCTCATTGGCAAATCATGTCAAAACCATTCCTAAGCCTTGATTGAGACTTCTCTAGGCTAATAGGGCCTCATTAGGGATGCCATGCTGATTTCATGTGATTTATCTGCATGCTATGGATCCTTGACTTGCGCTTTTATTTTAATGACTGTGAGTGATAGGGTAGCTATTCCTGTCTGCATGAGTTCCTAGATTTAGGATCTGTATCCCCACTCGTCTATATGAAATCCTAGGGTCAGATAAACGATTCAGCTTAGGTACCGAAAAGGCGTCAGCTCTAATAGTTGGCGTAACTAAGTCCCCGAACCCATTTCTCTGGTTTCCGCAGAATCGAATAAACCGCTCCCAACTATTCAATAGGGTTTCCGATCGTACCCTCCAAGAAACGATTGGTGGCGACTCCTTGGCATATACACATATCACATGTCACCAGACCGCACCGAAGGTCGACCATATATATCCAGCCGTTGCGATTTGGGTAATGGACCTTGGGAGAGGCACGCGTCCGATCAGGCAACATCGGGCGGCCCATTAGCCCCCTTGACGGCAGGCCAGCGCTCGAGAGGATCGCGACAGACTGGCGACTCCGCTGGGGACTTATTCTAAACCAGAATCTCTAGTTATAAATTCCAGAGGGCTTGAGCCGATTAAAAAGTTGATTGGTTTATCTGACCCTGTCTTTTGCAGATGCTCTCGAAGGTGAGGTACATACGCTAACCACTGTGTTAGATATTTTTATAGATTGGAGAAATATGGGGTGGAGTGGTTGTTGACATTTTTCCTGCAGGTTGGAGTTGGGAATGTATGTTTATCTTACGCACATACTGAAGCGGTGTTTTGATACAAACTGCTGTTCATGACTTTGCATTGTGATGATCACGACCATTGCACACACTGACGGTCAAACCCCGACTGCAACCACCCCTAGGTTACCTTTGATAGGGAAAGGATGTGAAAGGACTCGTGTTTGATGGCACTTGAGACTTTGGTGTTCGTTCCCACTCACAATATAAATCGGCAATATCTAGCCCTCTTAAATGGGTACTCTTGGGGAGAAATCTGCCTCATTGGATCGTGGAAGCCTGAGCCGTAGGTTCCTTACCTGATTTTTGATTTCTAGAGTATACCCACTTGTCTCATGCGCATGTCTATGGATGGTTGGTATACTTAAAACCGCCCATGGTTACAGGAGAACATTTCACATCCCCCAAGTGTGGTTGGTAAGGCATTTACTTTCAATGTACTTCACTATTCCCTATTTCATAGTATGGCTCATACATTGCATACACATACATGCATTTACATACATCATGAAAATCACTCAAGTGACTAATTGAAATAACGATAATAAGGGGGTAGGATGTCACTTTTCCCTAGAAGTTCAACAGAGTTGGTGACCTTCGAGTGCCTAAGGAAGGTCACTCGCCCTGGACCAAACACAAGATTGCATTTTACCCGATTTGTGTATGGTCGAGAGATAACTGGACGCAAGTTGGGATATGATGAAGATTGTCAAACCCGCTACTATGTCGAAAACCTCAGATTCAAGCGACAAAGGGACGAGATGTTCAAGAGTTACTTGGAAATGCAGAGGCAACGTCGCAACCGCCTAGCTAGGGAGGCATACGCCCGTCGGAAAGCCGAACGACAGGCTAAAGAAGATATACCTATGATCACTTTTTGGGAAAAGAGAAGACGCCTCGCGACCAAGACAAAGCCGAAACGCATTACACTCAAGAAGGTAAAACTCGAGAAGGCTCCTGAGGTCATCATACCATGGACAAGAGAATGGCCAGAAGAGCTAAGGCACTTGGATCAACACACTGAAGACAACCCATCACACTCGACTAGAGGAGGGTTCCCGACTGACTTTCATTGTGAAGAGGGGTAGACCTCTAGGAAAATGGTGATTTAGATCCTCACATTCCATCGGCTTTTTATGGCTTTCTTGTTTGAGGAGTCTCTCTTTACATTTCTTTCATTAGGCGTCCTGATTGTAATAAGAAATTCATTCCACTCTGTTCATTTGATGTATTGACCAATGGAATGTGACATTGTTGTTTTCCTTAGTCACTGGAGTGAACCTGACTAAATTGCATAATTCACTTCCCTGAAATTCAAATTAGGCTTTAAGTCAGGCCTTTGAGACCTGAAAAAGGTCCTAATTTCCATTTCTTCAAATTGAACTATGCAATTAAGTTAGCCCATGCATACTTCATGGCATCTGCATAATCACATGTTTAAAGTAATTTTTGACAATTGACTTTTCAAAATCATTTGCATATTTTAGACTTGATGGGAAAGAATGATATTCAAGTGTTCAAAGTTCCCCGGGCCGAACTCCAATCATGGTGGGATAGCATGGGCAAAGCCAGCCAAAACCTAGAAGTACGCTGAATCACGACTGGGATATCTGTTAGACCTGCTGAAGATTGAGTGCTCACCTGCCTTTATCCAAGCTATGGCGCTCTATTGGGATCCTACCACCGCTACATTCTGCATGAAAGGACTGGAGATTACCCCCACTATCGAAGAATACAGCGCCGTCATCGGGGTTGAGTTCATTCACTCGCTAGTCCAACCTCCCATAGGATTTGAACCCTTGAGTCAATTAGCTGAATTCCTTGACACAAGCCTCAAAGAAGTCAAAGCCGACGCCAAAAGTAATTCTGGGCGAGTTTCACTATCCTTCCTCCTAGATCGATTTCCCAACCTCCCTGCCGCTTGTTGACACCTGATTTTTTATCAGTCTTTCATAGTTTATTTTTAAAAAATTCATAAAAAATCTATAAAAAGTTAAAAAAAATTAAAAAATCATCTTTGGTAGCCTTGACCAAGCTAAAGGAACCATTTTTGATAAAAAAAAATAATTTTTCATATTTTTTAATATTTTTTAATATTTTCCAAAAATAGAAAAATACATGAAAAATGAAGAAAAATAGCGTTCGCTGTCGTAAAAATATAGAAAAATAGTCAATATTTTTATTTTAATTTCTTTTACATTTTGAACTCATAAATAGTCAAAATTCAAGTTCAATTGCATGTGTTTCTTCACGATGCATAGAGTTGAATTTAGCAAAAAAATGTCATTCGAGTATTTTAATTTGTAAATTTCTACATCTTTTTTAGTCTTGACGTCCAATTAGATCGACCACCATCTACAATAAATGCCCCTTGCTGAATATTTTCGTTTTTGTTTCACATGATTTCATGGTGTAAAACGCCGAGTGGATACCCAAATATAATCGGGTCGGCATGAGCTCGATAGCTCGTCCAAGACCAAACCAGGGCACGGCAAACCCCATGTGAGTACTCTCGAACTCCTTCGATGCTTCCTAATACTTTTCTTAGGTTAGATCGTGTGTAGAATGGCTAGGACAGCTAAATTATTCTTGAGCTGTGATTGATAAATAGGACCTTACTAGGAATGCCATGTGATTTATTTGCATATCTAGATTCCTTGAGTTGGGCATTTTATTACTGATTGTGATTGCTAGGATAATCACTCCTATCTACATGAATTTCTAGATTTAGGGTTCATACCTTACTCATCCGCATGAATCTCAGGCTAGAAAATTCAGTCAACTTAGGTACCGAAAGGACGTCAACTCTGACAGTTGGTGTAACTAAGTCCCCGAAACCATTTCTCTGGTTCTCGCAGAATTGAATAGAAACTCCCAACTATTCGATTGGGTGGTCCAATCATACCCTAAAAAAATGATTGGTGGCGACTCCATGGCATGCACACTTAGCACATGTCACTAGACCACACTGAAAGTCGATCACGCATACCTCCGTTGCGATTTGGGTAATGGGCCTTGGGAGAGGCCCGCGTCCGACCAGACAGGACGGCCCATTAGCCCTCGAGAGCCCGACAACCTCAAGAGGGTCGCGACACCGCTAAAGGGACTAAATCAGGTAGAGCCTTTATGTTGGCCTCCTTTAGCTTCGTGCTATTCCAAATCTCGTCTGTCACCTTCGATCCTATTATAGCCGTTGTAGTCAGACAAGTCTGTTGTGGGTGGGATTACTCAAACATCATCTTTGCTGAGACATTTCTTTCCCTAAATCGCTTCAAGAAAAATAAGAAGGGAATCTTTAGAGCCTATAGTGATCTTCTGTACCTATGGTTCACATCTCATGTCAGACAATTCCATATCCGTATGGGTTTCACTGAGATTAGCCCCGATGCTCATCCCCTTAAAACCTTCGTCAGAACCCATACAGGCATTTCTAAGTTCAATTTTAGAGAATGGAAAGAATTTCTTAGAGCTTTAAAACCCGAACAGCTCCGATGGCGGCTAAGGCTGCCAACACTAGGCAAAGTCAGATTAGCATGTAATGGCGAAGATCCAGTCCCTTTGTTAGGATTCACGGGCGCTGCCGCATATTATCCGAAGAGGGTTATCCGACAATTTGGGGCATTACAGGGGATCCCTTCTCCACCACGACCTGGTGTCTTTTCCTTTGACATACCAAACGAGACCCTCTTGGGAGAAAAGAAGAAACAGTTCGAAGCCAAAGTGACGTTTATTATTCACTCCCTGAAGAACTCTCAAGCCGAAGATATAAGCCGGCCAGAGAATATGACTCGCAAGGAGAACATTCACAAGGCCACCACTGAGTACATTCAGCACTTTGAGGCGACCAGACGCAGCTTTGTCGAGTCTTATATACCTGAGTATATTGTACCGTGCGTGCTTGGAGTAGAGCCATACATACCTGAAGATATGGGGTCGCCGTCATATTCAGAAGATGAAGAGTCCCAGACTGAAGAGAGGAATCCATATTGGGACGATAAGAATACCTTAGACCTCAAGCGTCCTAAACTTGAATAGATTATCCTGTCAAGTATAAAATAAGCAAACATTGCGATGCCTTTTCATGCATTCTCATTTGTACTGGATATTATTTTGGATACATGAGCATGAATGTAGACATATTTTACAAATACATCAAAAAAACCATCGTCAAAAAATTATGCTTCTTTTAATTTCATGAATTCTTTTGGCAAATGATTAAAAGAACTACTCCCATGAGACTAAGGCTCATAAGGTAGTCCTTTTTCTCATTCACCAACAGAAAACATGCAACTAAAGGAATTAAGTGCCTCCTTTTGTCAATACAAAAGAAATATTCACTGGAGTTCGTTTTAAACGGGTACACTCTAATCACGGAATTTCCAACGCATCGCTTTCGCACTCGACTAAAAACGAGGATGGAACAACAAGAACTGACCCCGCGAGTGGGCATACTAGAAAATCAAATGACTACCATGACAATCATGATGGCTGATATTAAGCCAATGCTGGAAGCCTCCCAAGCCAGACAGGCAGTGCCTCTTAACCAGAACAATTCGAATCTGTCCTTCGCGCCAGATGTAGCTAATAAAGAGGCAGCGGACGATGCCCAACGTACCGAGGAGGATGTTCGTATGCCAAACATCCAGTCACAACAGAAGGCACCCCCCAGTTGTCATCAACCTTGAGAAGGATGAAAAAGGGAAGCAGACTGTAAAAATCGAAGTGGAGGCTAAGAGATTAGCCAAGATCGAGGAATGTTTAAGCAGTCAGGGTTATGAGTTGGCCCGCTTCGACAAGATATCTCATTTCGCTAAGGTGGAGACCCCTCTTGACTACAAGGAGCCAGATTTCGTGAGGAAGTATAATGGGACAGGCTGTCCATGCGCTCACCTCAAATATTATCTGCGCAAGATGGCGCAATATTCAGATTATGTTCCACTGCTGATGAACACGTTCCAAGAAAGTTTGGCTGGCGCCGCTCTGGCATGGTTCATTGAACTGGACCTAGATGATTATGACGGATGGGAAGATCTTGCAGAGGACTTCCTCAGACAGTATAAGTTCAACACGGCTACGGCCCCGACAAGAGAAGACCTTCTACGAACCTCAAAGATAAGGGGCGAGCTGATTAGAACATACGCCCAGAGATGGCGAGCTTTGGCAACCCAAGTAAAGCCGTCAATCCCCGAAGACGAGATGATTGATCTATTTCTGAAGGCACTCCCCTACGAATATTTCGACGGATTAAACACTTCTGGATGCCAAACCTTTACACACCTGATGAAGGTGGCAGAAAGGCTCGAATGGGCCTTAAGAGAAAGGAGGCAGCATGAAGCTTCTACCAGAAAACAGTATCCCCTAAAGAGGGAAAAAGAGGCCGAGCTTGACATAGCGTTCATACCAAACCCACATAAGCCCAAGACGTTCAACAATCCTAATCAGACCAAGGGAGGATCGTCGTGGTCGATGCCGAAGGGACAAGAGCCTAGAAAGAGGCAACCCCAAAAGCAGTTCTCTCAGCTTCCAAGGCATTTATCCAAGTTGCTCCCGATACTGCTAGAGCAACACTTGGTGGCGAAGGAACCACTTAGGATAAATCCTGTTAAGTATCTTGGCTTTGACGAGAGCCAGACCTGTGTCTACCATATGAGCGAAAGGGGACATAATGTGGATAACTGCTATATCCTTAAGCTGAAGGTACAAGCTCTGATTGACAGTCAGATTCTGAAGTTTGACAACGTGGCTCCAAATGTGCAAGAAAACCCGCTTCCTGATCATCAAGCAATTGGGGCAATATTCACTGAAGATGAGGAATACCACCTCAAGCTGAAGGTGGACATGTCTAAACTGACTGACCTTCTGGTCACCGTTTCGTCATACCCAAAAGGAGGGGAGATCCCTGCTGACGTAAAGAAGCTATGTATCACCAAGATGATGAGCTTGGGGATAATGTCCAATAGTACCAATGAAGGATTCGAGGGAGTCGAAGCTTCTCTATCTTTGGAAGGAAGCCACTTCATGATCAAAACTGAGCAAGGTAGCACGTGGAACGTCCCGCGTGAGGATCTGGTAGGCGACCTTGGGCCAATCATGGAGCTAGAAGAGGAATTCGAAGAGGACGAACTGGAGGCCAAGGCGCGAAGTCTAGCAGATCGCAGATTCGTGGCTAAAACACTCGAAATGGGGGATATCATAGACAACCTGGGTCAGGATTCTGGAGGATACAACTTTAAAGTAAAATATTCTGCTCCTCCTAGTTTCTATCAGAGAATGGAAGATATCGTACCAGACGGATTGGGAGGAATGGATGATCCCGCTCAACCCGAGATCCCGAGAGGCATGGAAAAGTCTTTTACGAAACACTTTGACAACACTGTGTCGATGATTGAAGATGCTACAACAGTGGTGATTAAATTGGAGGATCTTGACATCTTGGAAGAGGTAGAAGATTGCCTAGTCAAGCCTGTTGTGATTCGATTGCCGGAAGAAGAAGAATGCAACACAGCTGAACCAGAGGAACCTGGTCCGACAACAATAACCATGCAAGTCCCTCCAATAGAAGAGTACGATCCTAAAGCTGTCCACTGGGACTATAGGGACAAAGGAAGTAGACGCAGTAATGAGATCTAGACGATTTTATGCTCCCAGGGAGGTGAGTCCGAAAAGAATGAGGTCTCGAAGGAGGACGCTGAAAAACCCATGTCTATCATTAAGACCAACGAGTTCGAAGTGATAGAGCAGTTAAGGAAGATGCCAGCTCAAATATCCTTACTGGATTTATTCATCAATTCAGAAAAACACAAGAATGCACTATTGAAGATACTCAACGAGGTGCACGTCCCTGAGACAATCAATGATGTGCAGTTAGGAGACTTCGTAGGGGCAATCCTCTTGAAAGATCAACTAAGCTTCTCTGATGAAGACTTTCCCATGGAGGGGAGAGGGCACAACTAGGCTTTATAGATTTCTGCGCAATGTAACGGGAAGAGAGTGGCGCACGTACTAATCGACAATGGATCGGTGTCGCGACCCTCTCGCGGCGCGGGGGCGGGAGCGGGCTAATGGGCCGCCCGATCGCTGGTCTGATCGGACGCGGGCCTCTCCCAAGGCCCATTACCCAAATCGCAACTGCTGGATATACGTGATTGACCTTCAGTGTGGTCTAGTGACATGTGATGAGTGTACATGTCGAGGAGTCGCCACCAATCGTTTCGTGGAGGGTACGATCGGAAACCCTATCGAATAGTTGGGAGTGGTCTATTCGATTCTGCGGAAACCAGAGAAGTGGGTTCGGGGACTTAGTTACGCCAACTGTCAGAGTTGACGCCCTTTCGGTACCTAAGCTGAATGGTTTATTTGATCCTAGGATTTCATGCAGATGAGTGAGGTATAGATCCTAAATCTAGGAGTTCATGCAGATGGGAGATACTACCCTATTAATCACAATCAATAGAAATAAGTGCGTAAATCAAGGATCCAGTACATGCGGATAAAACACATGAAAGCAGCATGGCATCCCTAATGAGGCCCTATTAGCCTAGAGAAATATCAATCAATGCTTAGGAATGATTTTGGCATTATTTGCCCGTGAGGGGCAAAATCGTAATTTTGGATAATTCGGGGACAATTCACCTCAAAAAGGGAAAATTTATGATTTCATATGAATTGGGAAGTCAAAAGACGGGGGAAATAGGATTGGCCATCAATCCAATCCATTTCCTATTTTTCGGGAATTTCCAGGATTGTTCTGGAATTTTCAAGTGATTTTACCCTTGGAGGGGTAAAGTCGTCATTTGGACAAAGATGAGAACTGAAAACCTCAAATATTAGGGTTGGTCGTCCACCTGACCCAAACCCTAACTTTAAGTAATTTTCAGAACTCGATTGAGACAAGAAAGACAATTTTCCCAATGAAGGGCAAAATCGTCATTTTGAGAAAAGGGGCGGGACTCAAAATCCAAACTTAAGAATTGGTCGTCGAGTCCTGGAAGAACGGATAAGAAACCCCAAAAATAGGATTGACTAGTTGTATGTGGTCAACCCTCGATTTTTAGGGGTTTCTGGAATGTTTAAGATTTTCCCACAGTTTCTCCATATATTTTTTTTTGGAATTTTCTGGCATTTTCTAGCATTTTTTTTGGATTTTCTGATATTTTTCCGATTTTTTTTATATATATTTTTTTAAAAAAATCATTTTCTGATTTTTTATTTAAAAAAAATGATTCGGACCGGGTCGACCCGACCCACTCGGGTTGGAACCCGGCCCAGACCCGGACCCACGCGTGCCCCAGCTCCAAAACGACGCCGTCCCCTCCTTTGAATTGTCGGACTTGATCTGACGGCCTTCATTGCGCCGCATGGCTATTCCACGTCCACTGGATAACCTGACTGGAATCTACGGTTCAGATTAGGCGAAGACTCGATCAGGACCGTCTGATCAGATTACTTAAACCTACGGCCACGATTAGATTCTAAGATTCGATCTAGACCGTTGATTCACACTTACCTAAACGACGCCGCACATCCCCTAAACCCTACGACGTCGTTTCAACCATTCTTTATTTCCGATTTAAAATCTTTTCCGAATTATCCTAATTTCTAATCGGACGGTCACTATTTGTTGGACTCGATTAACCTGAGCCGTTCGATCTACGCTGACTCACCCCTAACGGACTAACGGTCGAGCTGACTCGATGTACACGTGGACCAATGGCCGACTGCCATCTCAGCTTTTGACCTGTTGACTTTGCCACGTCAACTTCGTCTTCAACCTTTCGACCCCGGCGGAATGGACGGCTGAGGATCTCCGACGACGATCCTACGGTAGGATCTTGATGAAATCGTGCGAGACCAAAGGCAATCGACTCGCGATTAGCTCTAGTTTGACATATCTAAGAATCAAAACATCCTATTCACAGAATCAAGAACATCGTGCGAATTGCCGAGTACGGCCATGGGAGCTCAATCATGTGATTCACTCAAAATCAAAGAAATTCAGTCACAGAATAGCACCAATGGAGGTTCAGAAGACTTACCTCGAGCTCCGATTGAGCTCGCTCGACCCAGATTTGGCTGGGCAAGAATCGGCTATGGAGGCTAAATCGGAAGACTCGATTCGGGGTATGTGAGCAAAATCAATGCAAAATGAAGACGCGAACATGGTCAGTGACGTTCAAGGAATGAAAGGCACACACTAATTGCAAGAAGGATCATGGAATGTGTGAATCGCCATGAATGCTCAAGGAAGAACTCGAGACTGCGACTCACCTGTTCTTACGATTTCGCGGGGCGCGGCCGGCGGCGATCGCTTCCTGGCGCTCTGGCCGGTCTCCTGGAGGTCTCTCCGAGCTTTGGTCTAGCCTGAAAAGGCCTGACCGATGCTCTGTGGATTCGAGCTCTGTCCTCGACAATGGCGGTTGGAGGACGAGCTCACTCTTTCTCCTTCTCCTTCTCTCTCGATTTGGTTTCGCGCCCTACAACTGAATTTGTTCGTCCCCTTTAACTGAAAGCCGACGTAGGCTTATATAGCCTGTTGGATTTTCGGCGCCGAACGGTGGAGCTTCAACCAACTCCATTTGCCACGTGTAGTCACGTGCAAATAGGTCAGAACGACGTCGGGGAGGATGGGCATTCCGTTTAGTCCCTTTTGGTTCCGCGGTGAGCTTCATTTCGCACGAATTTGGCAAGGATTTGAGCTGTTTTTGCCTTTGTTGACTTTTGCAGGTCCGAAGGTTTGACTGGCCGATTGCTCCTTGCTCCGGCGGCCATTGATCGTCGTTCTAGCTCCAATCGACGGTAAGTGATCTAAGGAACTAAACGCCCACCATTGCGTCTTCAATTGGGGTTGATTGGCCCGTCGATTTCCCCGTCAAAGTTCGTCCATTTGCTGTTCATTCGCGCAGGTGCCTGAGGAGAGTGACGACACTGTAGCGGGCCGGTTCGACCGGTCCGACCGGCGGTCTGACCGGTCCGAACTGGTTCCGACTTACCATTTTTTAAATTAAACCCAAATTAATGGGAAAATTTTGCAATTGAACTTCATAATCGAATCTAGGACATGAATTCTATCTAGAAATGTGGTTTTGCCCAAAAGTTTTCATCAATTTCTACAAAATCCCCAAATTCTTATTTGATTGGAAATTGGGAATCGTGTAATTGAGGGTGCAAATGATCAAATTGGGCTAGACCACCTATGCCAATCGATTTAAAATGGTGTAATCCATTGGGTAGCATGTTCAATTTGCAATGATAGCCCTTGAATTGAAAGTAATTTCAATTATGCTTAAATTCAAGGACTAGAATGCAATTTTAGTATGTAATTTTGTCAAATCCGTGCAATTGAGCAAATTACACAAACAATTGGGCTAAATTGAAATAGGGGATAGTTAGATTGAATGTCAAGATCTTAAAAAAATGCCAAAATTGAAAATTAAAAGACTCAATTGTTATTTTTTTCTTCAAATTCAATAACACGGGTTACAAAGGAACACCTAAAATTGAATCTGATTTTGATTTTTTTGTGAGGTCAAAAATACAAGGAATTAAAAGGAAAAATATTGGATATTTTTCCATATTTTTGTGACCTCAAATGCTATTTTTCTTGATTTTTTAGTGTTTTTCTATTTTCCAAAAATACTAAAAATATGAAAAATGTGAAAAATTACTTTTTGGTCAAGAATGGTTCCTAAGGCTACCAAAGTTGATTTTGTAATTTTTTGACTTTTTATGAATTTTTTGTGATTTTTCGAAAATAAAACTGAAAAAGACTTGGTCAAAAATCAGGTGTCAACAGCTGCCCCTCTTTGAGAGGAATCTCGTGAGAGGTTTCTCTCAAAGACAGGTGACACCTGAATCTAGACCGACTCGACTAGGGAAAATCAAAACGAATCTTGACACTCAATCTTTCTTGTCCCACTGGTGAACGCTTTGCTCTTCATTCTTTTGCTGACGTGAGAGAGAAAGTAGAGAGACCCACCTGTTACTTACCTACTGATCGCCTGCCTGATGCTCGTGCGGCCTGCGCGGTGTATAACGGGTTCAAGTGAATACCTAAGGACTCGTCTTTTGAGTATCCTAGGGCGGTTAAACTCTAGCCTGTATGGTAGGCCGTACCAGAATGGGATTCCTATACTTGACAGGAACCTGTGAATGACGCACCCAGTCTCTTTTGGATTATCAGGGTTTTGATCCGTATGGTAGATCAGACCATGAATAGGACTCCTCTCTGCTAGGAACCTATGGATGACGCACCCAGTCTTTTAGGGATTGTCAGGGATTTTGATCCGTATGGTGGATCAGACCATGAATAGGACTCCTCTCTGCTAGGAACCTATGGATGACGCACCCAGTCTCTTAGGGATTGTCAGGGATTTTGATCCGTATGGTGGATCAGACCATGAGTAGGACTCCTTTCTGCTAGGAACCTATGGATGACGCACCCAGTCTCTTAGGGATTGTCAGGGATTTTGATCCGTATGGTGGATCAGACCATGAATAGGACTCCTCTCTGCTAGGAACCTATGAATGACGCACCCAGTCTCTTAGGGATTGTCAGGGATTTTGATCCGTATGGTGGATCAGACCATGAGTAGGACTCCTTTCTGCTAGGAACCTATGGATGACGCACCCAGTCTCTTAGGGATTGTCAGGGATTTTGATCCGTATGGTGGATCAGACCATGAATAGGACTCCTTTCTGCTAGGAACCTATGGATGACGCACCCAGTCTCTTAGGGATTGTCAGGGATTTTGATCCATATGGTGGATCAGACCATGAATAGGACTCCTTTATGCTATGAACCTATGGATGACGCACCCAGTCTCTTAGGGATTGTCAGGGATTTTGATCCGTATGGTGGATCAGACCATGAGTAGGACTCCTTTCTGCTAGGAACCTATGGATGACGCACCTAGTCTCTTAGGGATTGTCAGGGATTTTGATCCGTATGGTGGATCAGACCATGAATAGGACTCCTTTCTGCTAGGAACCTATGGATGACGCACCTAGTCTCTTAGGGATTGTCAGGGATTTTGATCCGTATGGTGGATCAGACCATGAGTAGGACTCCTTTCTGCTAGGAACCTATGGATGACGCACCCAATCTCTTAGGGATTGTCAGGGATTTTGATCCGTATGGTGGATCAGACCATGAATAGGACTCCTTTCTGCTAGGAACCTATGGATGACGCACCCAGTCTCTTAGGGATTGTTAGGGATTTTGATCCGTATGGTGGATCAGACCATGAGTAGGACTCCTTTCTGCCAGGAACCTATGGATGACGCACCCAGTCTCTTAGGGATTGTCGAACATTTTAATCCGTCAGGGGGATCAGGCCGAGAATAGGATTCCTTTCTGCTAGGAACCTATGGATGACGCACCCAGTCTCTTAGGGATTGTCGAACATTTTAATCCGTCAGTGGGATCAAGCTGAGAATAGGATTCCTTTCTGCTAGGAACCTATGGATGACGCACCTAGTCTCTTAGGGATTGTCGAACATTTTAATCCGTCAAGGGGATCAGGCCGAGAATAGGATTCCTTTCTGCTAGGAACCTATGGATGACGCACCCAGTCTCTTAGGGATTGTCGAACATTTTAATCCGTCAGGGGGATCAGGCCGAGAATAGGATTCCTTTCTGCTAGGAACCTATGGATGACGCACCCAGTCTCTTAGGAATTGTCGAACATTTTAATCCGTCAGGGGGATCAGGCCGAGAATAGGATTCCTTTCTGCTAGGAACCTATGGATGACGCACCCAGTCTCTTAGGGATTGTCGAACATTTTAATCCGTTAGGGGGATCAGGCCGAGAATAGGATTCCTTTCTGCTAGGAACCTATGGATGACGCACCCAGTCTCTTAGGGATTGTCGAACATTTTGATCCTATATTCTAATGAATTAACTAGGATTTATACAAATGAGGTGTGCCTGACCTTGAGGCTTTACCAAATGGGCTATTCTGGGTTTAGGGGTTACCTAGAACCTCATAGAAAGCTGATTCTGAAAATTGTCCTTTCGACACGCAAGGCGTTATTCTGGGATTTGGGGATTCCAAGTATCCTGCAGAGAACTTAAACCTGCAAAAACTTTGATAAGATTCTTCTGGGATCTAGGGGTTACCTGAGATCTCGCAGAAAGATTATCTTGAATGTTGTCCTTTCGACATTGAAGGTGACATACTGGGATCTGGATACTCCAGGCATCAGAGGGATGATTTCGGAGATTGTCCTTTTGACATTGGAGGTGACATTTTGGGATCTGGGAGCTCCAGGTATCCTGCAGAAAGATCAAACCTACAAAATTGTTCATAAGAATGTGTTTTCCCGAGATATGGAATTACCAGGGATCTTGCAAGAAAAATAAACTTGAAAGCTCTTCTTCACAGAGCAAGGCATCCTTCTAGAATCTGGGGTTACCATGATTCCTATAGAAGTTTAACCAAGAACAATAGCATTCTAGAATCTGGGGTTACCAAGAATCTGTCAGAAGCTCAGGCATATAAACTCTCCTTCTTAGAGAAATGTGTCGTTCTGAGGCCTGGGGTTACCAGGGGTCCTGCAGAAGTTTAAACTTGAAAAGTATTCTTCACAAAAGAAGTAGCATTCTGAGGTCTGGGGATACCAGGGGTCCTACAGAAGCTTGAACATGTAAGCTCTTTCTTACCAAAAGAGGTTGTGTTCTTCTGAGATCTGGACTTGCCAGGAATTCTGCAGAAGCTTAGACATGTGAATCGTTTCTCACCAAGAGTTATACAAGCTGTTTTAGGAGCCGAAGTCATCAGAAATCTTGCAGAAGCTCCAACCTGAAAGTTTTCTTACCAAAGGCACATCAATGGTCTTTGAGCACTTTATGACTTATACCATGGTCATGAAAAATTTCAATGAATGCATTATGATGCTTGAGGTTATCCAAAACACCTTGCAACATACGAGAGCGATCAAAAATCCCTTGTGATGAAAGTTTGAATCAAACAATCTGAATTTAGCCAAAAGAATTTGGTTAAAATGTCCATTGGAGTATTCTCATCAAAGAGGACTTCTCACCGTTTTGAGCTAATGGTCTTTTACCAAGAATGCACTCGAATTTCCTATCAAACCTGCGCCTAGGGTTCAGGATCATTCGCAGTGAATACACCTCGATCGATCAGGATGACTTCCAAGGGACCGTAATGTTGGGCTTGGTCAACGGTTTTCAAAGGGGACTTGCGTGCAAGTCAAGGCTTTCGAAGAGAAGTCTTCAATGTCTGCTCCAGGTTTACAAGTCAAGAAACCTGCAAAATGAGAAAGAAATAATCTTGCTCGAACTTCTTCGAGCTAAGCTTAGACATTAAACCCTATGTCAATCCATGTGCCTTAATCAGAAAAAAGGCTTTTCAGGGTTGTAACGTAGGTAGGATTGGGGACCCAAAAAAGGCTTATTTTTGGCTCAGAATACGCGAAGGGTTTAAACATTGGTGATCACTGCAAGTTTATTACCATCTTGCCCCTTCTGGTTCAAAGAGCATCTTCAGTCTTTGAAGTGCATATTTGTCTTTAGAGAACATCTCTCTCATGTCAAGACGGCGACAATACCTTGTCTATGCTTTTGTCATCTGAATGTGACATAATCTGGGAGTATCCTTTGCTGTCCAGCTCCCTTGGGATTTTCTTTTATAATCAGATCTCACTAGTGACCTATACAAAGGTATCATGCCATCTTTTGGCATTTACAAGATCAAACACATGATTCACAAGTGTACAAGTATTTGGATGGGCATCGGCCTTACTTTTACCAGGCACTTTGCTTTTTCTTGATGCCGAGGATCGAATTTTTCTCTCTTTTTTTCTTTTTCTCATCTTTTGTCAAGATCCCACCTTTTCTTTTCTTTTGGGGATCAGAATTTTCAAATGAGTGTGCTAGATGTACAACTTGAATCTCAGCACTCAAACATTAATCTAGGAATTTTTCACAAATCCTGTGTTTTGAACTTTTCCGCTCTTGAAGTGACGTCGCTTCCGTCTTGGAATATGCAATGATCACCAACGGGTTTGCGAAACGAACGTATAGGCTCAATTGGGCTGTACAAAGGGTAAAAGTGTATAGGATAGAGAAACGAATGCTTTTCGTCATCCTAAAGCACTTGAACTACCATAGAAGTTAAAATGACAAGCAACACACGAAGATTGATGCAAGTCTGAGCAAGAGAACTTCTAACCATTTACCTCCTGATATCGCTAGACGTACCTCCAGTTTGCCCCACTGTGGGGTGGTTCTTGACAGGGGTATAGAATGAAACCGCCGTTCAAAGGGCTATCAACGGTCATCTGTAGTGTTTATGATAGAGAAACGAATGCCTCCGTCGTCTCGATCCATGTATTCACTGCGAATAACCCCTACTTCCGTAGGTCAAGGTCTCGCTGTCCTTACCACTCCACTCATCTCTCAAGTGTGTATAGGACGTGTTTAGATTCAGGTTGCCTCTTATTTGAGGAAATATCCTTTTGAACGGTGTCGCGACCCTCTCGAGGTTGCATGTGGGCTCTCGAGGGCTAATGGGCCGTCCAGTCTGGTCGGACGCGAGCCTCTCCCAAGGCCCGTTACCCAAATCGCAACGGAGGTATGCGTAGTCGACCTTCAGTGTGGTCTGGTGACATGTGCTAAGTGTGCATGCCATGGAGTCGCCACCAATCATTTTTTGGAGGGTATGATTGGACCACCCTATTGAATAGTCGGGAGTTTCTATTCAATTCTGCGATAACCAGAGAAATGGGTTCGGGGACTTAGTTACGTCAACTGTCAGAGTTGACGCCCTTTCGGTACCTAAGTTGACTGAATTTTCTTACCTAAGATTTCATGCAGATGAGTGGAGTACGAATCCTAAATCTAGGAATTCATGCAAATAGGAATGACTATCCTAGCAATCACAATCAATAATAAAATGCGCAAATCAATGAATCCAAACATGTAAAATAATCACATCAAATCAACATGACACTCCTAATAAGGCTCTATTAGCCTAAATAAGTATCAATCAAGCTTAGGAATGATTTAGACATGATTTTACCCATCAGGGGTAAAGTCGTAATTTTGAGACAAAAGGGACGATTTGCCTAAAAAGGGAAAAATCGTCATTTCGGAATGAATCCGGAGTAAAACAATGTCAAAAATAGGTTTGGTCACTCAATTGACCCATTTCCTATTTTTTTTTTTGCAATTTTCATGATTTTCTGGAATTTTAGAAACCGATTTACCATTCGAAGGGGTAAAATCGTCATTTTCTAAAAATGGGAATGAAATGTGGAAATCTTAGACATAAGGTTTAGCCACCTATCTGGCCCATCACCAAATTCTAAGCAATTTCCACAATTCATCGGAATATCAAAGACGATTTACCCTTTGAGGGGTAAAATCGCCATTTTGGATTAAATGAGAGAAAATCCAAAAAATGGAAACAAATCAATTTTTTTGTCATTTTCAGCCTTCAAAAATTTTTAGAATTTTTTTTAGGAATTTTCTGCAATTTTTCTCAATTTTGTTTTTGAATTTTTCCTTAATAATTCATTTTTTTGGAAATTTTTTTTTATTCTGAAAATCACCTAATCACGACACGTGGCTCATCTGCAGACGTCCGATCTAGCATTTTTTTTGTTTTTGTTTTTATAGGACGCAACACAATGCAAAAAATAAAGAAGATATTAAGTCATTATACAACATAAACATAAGCAAAGGAGATGGGATCCGGTGAATTTTACGACGTCGGAGTCCGTCGGTGCTCGTGCAACAATGTGCGGGGGGTATAAACCACCAGCAGGAGGCTCGGCCTTCCGATTCTGGGGTAGCACAATATAATTTACAGAAAATAAATAAATAAAACACCTTGGACGCCAATAGGAGGCTTAGCCTTCCGATTCTGGGTCTTTTATGCGAAATATAGAAATGCTATGACATAAAGTAAATACACAACAAATATTTAGACACCAACAGGAGGCTCGGCCTTCCGATTCTGGGTCTTTTATGCGAAATATAGAAATGCTATGACATAAAGTAAATACACAGCAAATATCTAGACACCAACAGGAGGCTCGGCCTTCCGATTCTGGGTCTTTTATGCGAAATATAGAAATGCTATGACATAAAGTAAATACACAGCAAATATTTAGACACCAACAGGAGGCTCGGCCTTCCGATTCTGGGTCTTTTATGCGAAATATAGAAATGCTATGACATAAAGTAAATACACAGCAAATATTTAGACACCAACAGGAGGCTCGGCCTTCTGATTCTGGGTCTAATAGGTAAAATGTAAGGAGTGAGAGGTGGTCTTACCAAGATTGAACCCAAAACAAGCTCGGAAATCCAATTTGGCCCTCGCGGACTCAAGTCTGATCAGTCTGACCTTTTCTCCTTCAAACAGCTCTACGGGACAAATGACTCGGCCAAATTGGACTCACGATATGTCATTAGAACGGCAAGAGAATAAGCTTTCTAACAGTATATGGCTCGTTCCCATACGGTTCATAACGAAAGAGTTATGGCCGAAAAACCGGACGGTTTTCAATCGCCCAATGACCAGAATCTGTCCCAGAAAACTCCTTCAATTCAACCATTAAAACCCATCCAAAACTCAACTAGACTACAATCTCAGCTTGCTAGATTCCTAATTTAGGTGCTAGAGACATCTTATCGAATATTGGAAGCAAGGCAAGCCCTTGAATCACTCACAATGTTCACGGCACCACCTTGACAGAACCGGTTCAGATTTTTCGAACAAAACAATAAGGGATCAGCCCTTAAATCCAAATATAATCCATCTTCAAACCATAAAACACAATAATATATGTCTTAACAAGGAGTGAGAGGTGGTCTTACCAAGATTGAACCCAAAACAAACCCGAAAATCCAATTTGGCACCCGCGGACTCAAGTCTGATCAGTCTGACCTTTGCTCCTTCAAACAGCTCTACGGGACAAACGGCTGGTCCAAATTGGGCTCACGATATGTCATTAGAACGGCAAGAGAATAAGCTTTCCAATGGTATATGGCTCGTTCGCATACGATGTCTGACGAAATAGTTATGGCCGAAAAACCGGACGATTTTTTATCTGGGCGGCGAGCTGAGCGAGAGGAAAAAACGAAAATGAAAGAGAGAGAGTTGAGGGAGAAGAAGAGTCGGGAGATGATGAGGGGGAGGAGATAAATAGGCAGCGGGAAGGAGAGAGGGAGTGGGGAGAGAGAGAGAGAGAGAAAGAAAAAAAAATATAATAATAAAAAAATAAAAAAAGTAAAAATAAAATAAAATAACAAAAAGAGAAGACAAAATCATTAGTCCCCTTTTCCTTTTAAATGATGATGTTTCCCTCCTTTTCCTTTTAATCATTACTAATATTTTTGTCAAATTCAATTTTATGGTGATCAGAGAACACCTGAAATCAAACCTGAATTTTACTATTTATGAGGTTAGAAAATAGATAAAATAAAAATAAAAATACCGACTATTTTTATATTTCTTTGTGACCTCAAATATTATTTTTCTTGATTTTCTTGATTTTCTTTTTCTTTTTTTTCTTTTTTTTTGTATTTTTCGAAAATATATATAAAAAAATGAAAATTATGAAAATTATTTTTTTGGTCAAAATGGTTCATTTAGCTTGGCTAAGGTCACCAAAATTGATTTTTCAATTTTTTCAACTTTTTATGGATTTTCTATGAATTTTCAAAATAAAAATAAAAATAAAAATAAAAATAAATAAAAAAAAAAGTTGATCAAAATTTAGGTGTCAACAAACGGTTTAAACAACTTTTGCTGGAGAAGTTCATTTTGCTTTCTCCAAAACTTGCCTTCAAAAGGGATTTGTGATGCACAATGTATATTTCAACCATGTTTAGATAACCTCCAAATCTAAACATGAATGCTAATGTCACAACTGTGAGAATTCTGCATCTTTCTAGACATGAGATTTGAATACATGCTAGATTCCAAGTAGCCTTCAAATTCTAGAAATAAGGATTCTGACAGTCTTGAAAACCTAAAAGGTTGGGAAAGGAATACTTACCTGCCCCGCGCGGCTAGGGATCCCTGAAAAACATAAAAGGAATATGTCGGTGTATACTTTCGAATTTCAGAAAATTAGAACGATACATCTTACCCTTGATCATACACTCCAATGAAAGTGGATAGATTCGTGAAAATCTGCATTTTTCTTAACAATACAAGATGAAGTGTTCTAAAATTTCTTGAAATTTTCAGTCTTTGAAAAGAAAGGACGTGCACCTGACCATCATAACAGTAAGTCTTCTTAATCATGCATTCCAATCTATCGCGACCCTGCTCCCTTGGGTCCTGCAATATTGAACATATGCTAATGTATGCATGGATGCATGACATGCTTATGCAAAGACTATCATGAAGAGTAGGCTCAATTCGGGGCAGGGCATATGACCGGAATCTGATTTTATTTCAAGGGTAATATTTCTTCACAGCATCTGAATTCACAGGGTGCCTCAGTTCTTCTCCCTCGGAGTTTACAAGAATTAATGCTCCTCCCGTGAGGATTTTCTTAACAATGTAGGGGCCTTCGTAATTCGGAGTGAATTTCCCCCGGGATGGGTAGTACTCGGCAAAACTTTTCTAATTACCAAGTCATTTACTTCGAAGTTTCTGGTCTTGACCTTTCGATTGAACGCCCTGGCTACTCTCTTCTGGTAAGTTTGTCCATGGCAAATGGCTTTAAGACGTTTCTCGTGTATTAAATTCAGCTGTTCATATCTATGCTTGAAATACTCTGACTCAGAGAGTTTATCTTCGGATAAGATTCTCAAAGAGGGAATCTTAACTTCTACTGGTAGAACTGCTTCTGTCCCATACACCAGACTATAGGGAGTTGCCCCTGTAGAAGTCCTGATCGACGATCGGTAAGCCATCAAGGCGAAGGGCAGCCTTTCGTGCCAGTCCCTGTAGTTTTCTGCTGTTTTAGCCAAGATTCTCTAGATGTTTTTGTTTGCTGCTTCCACTGCCCCATTCATTTGTGGACGGTAAGGAGATGAGTTCAGATGTCGAATGCTAAAGTGATCCAGCAGATCATCGACAATCTTGTTGTTCAGGTTGGACCCATTATCTGTGATGATCGCTTGAGGGGTACCATACCGGGATATGATATCTCTTTTGACGAATCTTGCCACATTTCTTGCAGTGACATTCTTGTAAGAGCTGGCTTCTACCCACTTTGTGAAGTAATCAATCGCTACCAAGATGAAGCGATGACCATTCGAAGCCACAGGATTAATAGGCCCTATCATGTCTATGCCCCACATAGAGAAAGGCCAAACTTCAGACATTTTGTGCAGTTCGCTTGGGGGTGCATTGATCTTATCCCCGTATATTTGGCATTGGTGGCATGACCGGACGTGCTGATAGCAGTCTGATTCGATGGTCATCCAATAATAGCCAAGCCGCATGATCTTCCGGGCGAGGAGGTGGCCGTTCATGTGAGGCCCACACACACCTTCATGGATCTCTTTCATGAGGGCATTTGCTTCTCTAGCATCTACACATCTTAACAGAGTAGAATCAAACGATCTCTTATACAGGATTTGTCCATTGAGGAAGAACTTGCTGGCCATCTTGGTTATGTATTTTCGGTCTCCTGACTGGCATCCTTCAGGGAATTCCCCTTTCAAGAGGTAATTCCTGATGTCATAGTACCATGGCTCTCCATCAGATTCTTCTTCGATTAGCATACAATAAGCCGGCTTTTCAACAATGTCGATCCTCAGAGGTTCTACATCCAACCCTTCAGTCGTTTGTAACATCGAGGCTAGGGTGGCTAACGCATCGACAAATTGATTGTGAGACCTTGACAGGTATTCGAATGACACTTCTTCGAACTTGAGTATCAATTCTTCAAGGTATTCGTGATAAGGGATGAGCTTTGCATCTTTCGTCTTCCACTCCCCCTGTGTCTGTAGAATAATGAGCATGGAGTCTCCAAAGACTTGTAACCTAGGTATCTCCATAGAAAGGGCCAGTCGTAGGCCCAGAATGCATGCCTCATATTCTGAAATGTTGTTGGTACAAGGAAAAGTTATCTTTGCCGCGACAGGGTAATGTTGACCATCCGGGGATATCAGTACTGCCCCAGTACCTGCCCCTGATAGATTGACAGCACCATCGAAATATATGATCCACTTGTCTTTTGCTAAGTTCAGAATTTGACCTCGAGTGTTTATTACTTCAGGGGATTCAACGCTTGACGGGTTTTCTGCCAGCATGTCTGCTATAGCTCTTCCTTTTACCGACTTCTGTGGAGAACACTTGATGTCAAATTCAGACAACATCACTTGCCATTTTGCCAATTTCCCAATTAAAGCGGGCTTCTCCATGAGGTATTTGACAGGATCGTTCTCTGTTATGAGCTGGATATGGTGGTGTAGGGTATACTGCCTCAGTCTGCGAAGTACCCATACCGTTGCTACGCAGGCCCTTTCAACTGGTATATATTTTGCTTCAGATGGCGTGAATTTCTTACTCAGGTAATAAATGGCCCTCTCTTTTCCATCTATCGGGCTTGTTTAGGCAAGTAAGGCTCCCAAGGACTCTTGTCGTTTGGTCAGGTATAAGGTCAATGGGTGACCAGGAATTGGCGGTACAAGCACCGGTGGTGTGATCAAATAGTTTTTGATCATTTGGAATGCCTTGCTGCACTCGGCGTCCCATGTTATTTTCGCGCCTTTCTTAAGCAATTTGAAGATTGGCTTAGCCACATCAGACAGCTGATTGATGAACCTGGCAATATAGTTCAATCTCCCTAGAAGGCTTCTCACTTCTTTTACTGTGGATGGAGTTGATAAATCGTGGATGGCCTGGATTTTTGAGGGATCAATTTCAATGCCTCTGTTGCTGACTATGAACCCAAGGAGTTTCCCGGATCTTGCCCCAAACACGCATTTGTTAGGGTTCAGCTTTAACTTGTATTTGCGCAGGCGTTCAAATAGTTTTCTTAATACCTGTATGTGATCTTGTCCTTTCTTGGATTTAGCGATCATGTCATCAACATATACTTCAATCTCTTTGTGGATCATATCATGGAATAACGTGACCATAGTCTTCTGGTAGGTAGCCCCAGCGTTTTTCATCCAAATGGCATGACTTTGTAGCAAAAATTTCCCCATGGTGTGGTAAATGCAGTCTTGGGTTTGTCTTCTTGTTTCATGAAGATTTGGTTGTATCCCAAGAATCCATCCATGAATGAGAATAATTCATAACCCGCCGTACTATCCACCAATACATCAATGTGGGGGAGTGGAAAATCATCTTTTGGGCTTGCTCTATTCAGATCTCGGTAATCTACGCAGATCCGAACTTTTCCGTCTTTCTTCATGACGGGGACTATATTTGCAATCCAGTCCGAGTATGGGATAGCTTCAATGAAGCCTACCCTAAGAAGTTTCATGACTTCTTCCTTAATCTTGTCTTCTAACTCGGCTTTCATCCGCCTGCTGCCTTGTTTGACTGGTTTGATGCCGGGATCTGTGGGCAATGCATGTTCCACGATTTTAGGATCAAGTCCTGGCATATCCGCGTAAGACCATGCGAAGATGTCTCGATATTCTTTTAGTAGCTTGGTGAATTCGAGCCTTTCATCTCGGGATAGGTGTCCGCCGATCTTGACCTCTTTGACGTTCGCGGTGTCTCCCAAATTAATAACGACTGGTTCTTCTGAGGTAGGAGGCTTTGATTCTTCAAAGGTGTTCCAATCTCTTCGAATAGATGCATAATCACTGTCTTCCTCTTCCTTGATGTTATAGGAGTGGTTAATGGAGGGATCTGAATTTTGTAACAACCTGGTATGCATGTTTGAGATGATATGCCTGAAATGTCATGAGTATGGTTAGTTCATGCTCAGTAAAAATGACATGCATGATCATGTAAAGTCTTTTTGAAAAAGTTTTCGAAACAGGTATAGGTACCAATGGGACTAGTCCTCATGTCATTGGACATCCCGGCCCCATGGAAATCTTTTGAAAATTAGGAAACATATGGCAAATCAGGCCTCAAGCTTCTATATGGAAGACTATTATCATCATTGGGCTGATACGTGGTTCCATATGTCCTTAACAAAACATGCGTGGTTTTATTGAATGCGAAATGGGCCGCGTTACAAGATGTACTATTTGGACCAACGGCCGAAGATCCAAAGGCGTTTTCCTATGCGCACAATAAGGAAAAGAAAATACAATGAAATGCAGAAAGTTTTAAACGCAGTATTTAAAGATAAAGGAAGAGTTTCTTTACTTAGAGGAAGTGGCTTCATTGTCCAACCACTTCATGATGACATTCACAGAGTCATCTTCAAGAAAAGGATTTGTCAGATCTGGTTCCATCGGCGAAGTGATATCCTCTTCAGATAGCCATTTTGAGTTCTGGTTGAAGTAGGCATTTAAGGGATTCCTGAACATCCGAAACCTGCCCTTCCAGGTGGGAGAACCGATGAATGAGTTATTCGGGCTGTTTTCGCCTCCCCGACGTCCCAGGCTTTTGCCTCGGCCTCGGCCAGTTGCTTTTGGGATAGATTCATTCGTGGAATATTTCTGGTACCCCAAGCCCATTCTATGTGGATTAGCCTTTAACTGTAACGGGGTATTTATACCCTGATTATGTTTGCCTAGGCCTTTTTTGGGATTGAACCCGTATGCCAGCAGCATCTTAGCTAGTAGAAGACTGGCTTCTGAGATGTAGAGGGTTCTCAACTTCGTCCCGGCTGGAGTATGAACTGTTGCCACCAATTCTAGGGAATGATAGCTTGCTTCTGTTTTCTCTTCAGGCTCAACATAGGGAATGACACTATTCTGGTATGCCTGGAGGTCGACTTCCCCATGTACGGTAATTACCTTCCCATCTACAACGAAACGTACTTTTTGGTGCAAGCTCGAAGGGACAGCTCCCGCTGTATGGATCCAAGGTCTTCCTAGTAAGAACCCAAATGCACTGGGCAGATCCATTACTTGAAAGTTTATAGAGAACTTTGTTGGGCCGATAAATACGTCAAGCTCGATCTCTCCTTCTACCGTCTTCTTCATGCCATCGAATGCTCTTACAGCTGTCTTGGATGCCTTGATCATCTCTTCATTGATTCACAGCCTCCTTATGGTAGCCAAAGGGCAGATGTTAAAGGCTGATCCATTATCGATCAATACGTGTGCCACTCTTTTGCCGTTACATTGGGCGGAGATGTATAAGGCCTTATTGTGCCCTCTTCCTTCCATGGGGAAGTCCTCGTCAGAGAAGCTTAATTGGTCTTTCAAAAGAATTGCTCCTACAAAGTCCCCTAGTTGTACCTCATTAATTGTTTCAGGGACATGTACTTCGTTGAGCACCTTCAACAGCGCGTTCTTGTGCTTCTCTGAATTGATGAATAGGTTTAATAGGGATATCTGAGCGGGCATCTTCCTTAGCTGCTCTATTACTTCAAACTCGCTGGTTTTGATGATCGATATGAGCTTTTCGGCATCTTCCTTGGAGACCTCCCTTTTTTCAGGTTCATCCTCTCTGGGGGCATAAAATCTTCCGGACCTCATTACTGCATCTACTTCTGTGGTCCCGTAGTCCCAATGAACAGCTTTGGGATCATACTCTTCTATTGGGGGGACTTTTATTGTTACAGTTGTCTGATGAGGTATCTCTGGTCCTGTCGTGTTGCTTTCTTCCTCCTGAGGCAATTGAATTACGACAGGCCTAACTGGGAAATCTTCCACCTTGTTCAGGTTATCCAGTTCATCCAATCTAATCACTACGGTCGTGGCTACTTCGACCATTGATATAGTGTTGTCGAGTTCTTCTATGCCCTTCGAGGACTCTGGTTGAGAGAGACCATCCATATCTCCCCAACCGTCTGGTATGATGTCTTCAATCTTTTGATAAAAGCTGAGAGGAGCTGAATATTTCACTTTGAAATTGTACCCTCCAGAATCTTGACCCAGATTGTCTATAATTTCGCATTTCTCCAGCGCATCGGCCATAAACTTGAGGTCTGCTAGACTTCGCCTCTTGGCTTCTAGTTCTTCCTCTTTGAATTCTTCCTCTGATTGAGTGACTGGCCCAAGATTGTTTGCCAGATTCTCATGTGAGGTACCACAGGCGCTATTCTGCTCAGTTGTGATCAAGAAGTGGTTCCCTTCTAAAGATAGAGAAGCTTCAATCCCTTCGAATTCTTTATCAGTGATATCGGACATTATCCCCAAGCTCATCATCTTGGCAATACATAACTTCTTTTGGTCAGTTGAGATCTCCCCTGCTTTCGGGTATGATGAAGCGGTTGTTAGCAGGTCGGTCAGCTTGGGCACGTCTACCTTCAACTTCAGGTAGTCTTCTTCCACTTCAGAGAATATTGCCCCTACTGCTTGATGATCTGGAAGTGGGTTTTCTTGTACATTTGGGGCCGCGTGGTCAAATTTTAGAATCTAACTATCAATCAGGGCTTGCACTTTCAGCTTAAGGGTATAGCAGTTATCCACATTATGCCCTCTTTCGCCCATATGATAGGTACAGGTCTGGCTCTCATCAAAGCCAGGATACCTTGCAGGGTTTGCCCTAGGTGGTTCTTTCGCCACCAGGTGTTGCTCCAGCAGCATCGGAAGCAGCTTGGATAAAGGTCTCGGGAGCTGGGAGAATTGCTTCTGGGGTTGCTTTCTTCTAGGCTCTTGTACCTTCGGTGCCGACCAGGATGACCCTCCTTTGATCTGGTTAGAGTTGCTGAACGACTTGAGCTTATGGGGATCTGGTATGAATGCTATGTCGAGCCCGGCTTCCCTCTCTTTTTTGAAGGGATATTGTTTCCTAGTAGATGCTTCGTGAGGCCTTCTTTCTCTCAAGGCCCACTCCAGCCTTTCAGTAACCTTTATCAGGTGTGCAAATGTTTGACATCCAGAAGTGTTCAGCTTGTCAAAGTACTCATAGGGGAGTGCTTTCAGGAATAAGTCGATCAGCTCCTCTTCTGGGATTGAAGGCTTTACTTGGGTAGCCAAGGCTCGCCACCTCTGAGCATATGTCCTGATCGATTCGCCCCTTGCTTTTGAAGTTCGTAGAAGGTCTTCTCTTGTTGGGGCTGTAGTCGTGTTAAATTTGTACTGCCTGAGGAAGTCTTCTGCGAGATCTTCCCATCCGTCGTAATCTTCCAAATCTAGTTCAATGAACCAGGCCAGAGCGGCGCCAGCCAAGCTCTCTTGGAATGTGTTCATTAACAGTGGAATGTAATCTGAATAGTGCGCCATTTTGCGCAGGTAGTACTTGAGGTGGGCACGGGGACAATCTGTCCCATTGTATTTCCTTACGAACTCTGGTTCTTTATAGTCAGGAGGAGTCTCCACTTTAGCAAAAGGAGATATCTTGTCGAAGCGGGCTAACTCGTAACCTTGGCTTCTCAGGCATTCTTCGATCTTAGCCAATCTCTTAGCCTCTACCTCTGTTTTCACGGTCTGTTTTCCCTTCTCCTCTTTTTCAAGGTTGATAACAACAGGCGAGGCTTTTTGTTGTGACCGGCTATTTGGTTCATGAACATCCTCCTCTGTACGCTGTGTATCTCTCGTCAACTCTTTATCTGTCGTATCAGGTATGAAAGAAGTACCAGCGTTGTTCTGGTTGTGAGTCGTTGTCTGTTTAGCTTGGGATGTCTCTAGCATGGCCTTAATGTCAGCCATCATAGTTGCTAGGGCAGTCATCTGAGATTCCAGCATGCCTACGCGCGGAGTCAACTCTTGCTGCTCCATTCTTGTCTTAAGGCGAGTTCGGAAGCGATGTGTGGGAAATTCCGTGATGAGAGCGTACCTGTTCCGAAGAGATTTTGAGTGAGTACTTCTTTCATTTTAGCAAAAAGGAGCAGCTAATTCTTTCAGCTGCATGCTTCTTGTCAGTAGATGAGAAAAAGGGCTACTTCGTGAGCCTTAGCCTCATGCAAGTAGTTCTTTTAATCATTCCTCGACAAGAATTCATGGAATTAAAAGAAGCGTAATTTCTGACGATGGTTTTTATGCATTTGCAAAACATGTTCACATTCATGCTCATGTGTCCAAGATAGTATTCCACAGAAATAAGAATGTATGAGAAGGCATCACAATGTTTGCTTATTTTACACTTGACAGAATAGCCTATTCAAGTCTAGGACGTTTGAGGCCTAAGGTATCCTCATCATCCCAGTATGGATTCCCCTCTTCAGCCTGGGGCTCCTCATCTTCTGAACACGACAGTGGTCCCATTTCTTCAGGTATGTAGGGCTCTATTCCCGGTACGTACGGCACGATGTATTCAGGTATGTAGGGCTCGACAAGGCTTCGTCGTATCGCCTTGAAATGTTGAATGTATTCTGTGGTGGCTCTATGAGTGTTCTCTTCTCGAGTCATGTTTTCTGGCCAACTTATTTCTTCAGCCCGAGAATTCTTCAAGGAGTGTATGATGGATGCCACCTTGGTTTCAAATTGTCTCTTCTCCTCCTTCGTGAGGGTCTGGCTTGGTAAGTCAAAGGAAAAGATACCAGGTTGCGGTGGAGAAGGGATCTCCTGAAGTGCTCCAAACTGCCGAATCACCCTTCTTGGATAGTATGCGGTTGCGCCCGTGAATCCTAGCAAGGGGACTGGACCCCCGTCATCGCAAGTCAATCTGACCTTACTCAGCGTCGGTAACCTTAGCCGCCATCGGAGTTGTTCGGGTTTTAGGACTTTGAGGAAGTTCCTCCACTCTATGAAGTTGAACTTGGGAACACGTGTATAGGTTCTAGCAAATGTTTTAAGAGGGTGTGCATTGGGGCTGATTTCAGTGAAGCCCATGCGGATGTGGAATTGTCTGATGTGGGATGTGAACCATAGATATAGAAGATCACTAGAAGCTCTAAAGATTCCCTTTTTGTTTTTCTTGAAACGATTTAGGGAGAGGAAGGTTTCGGCAAGGAGGATGTTTGAGTAATCCCACCCGCAACAGACTTGTCTAGCTACTACAGCCATGATAGGGTCGAAGGTGACAGTTGAGATCGGGAATAGCACAAAGCTAAAGAATGCCAAGATAAAGGCTCTACCAGATTTGGTTCCTTTAGTAGCAGGAAGACGGGAAAATCGGTCTATAAGGAAGGATAGAGAGATCCGTCCAGAATTGTTCTTTGTATCCGCTTTGACTTCATTTAGGTTTGTGTCAAGGAATTCAGCCACCTGACTTAGGGGTTCAGGTCCTATAGGGGGTCGGACGAGCGTAGGGGTGAATTCAACTCCGATGACGACGCTGTATTCCTCGGTAGTGGGGGTAATCTCTAGTCCTTCCATGCAAAATGTAGCGGTGGTAGGATCCCAGTAAAGCGCCATGGCTTGAATGAAGGCAGGCGGACACTCAATCTTCAGCAAGTCCAATAAGTACCCTAGTCGTGATTCCGCATACTTCTGGCTGGCTTCACCCATGCCATCCCACCATGATCGGAGTTCAGCTCGGGGGATTTTGAATACTTGAATATCGCTCTTTCCCATCAAGTCTAAAATATGCCAATGATTTTTTAAAAGGTCAATCGTCAGAGATTACTTTAAACGTATGAATATGAAGATGTCATGAGGCATGTATGAGCTGACTTGATTGCATAGTTCAATTTGAAGAAATGGAGATTAGGACCTTTTTCAGGTCTCGGAAAGCCTGACTCAAAGTCTAATTTGCATTTCAGGGAAGTGAATTAAGCAATTTAGTCAAGTTTACTCAGTGACTAAAGGGAACGACAATGTCACATTCCATTGGTCAACACATCAAAGGAACAAGATGCCTAATGGAAGAAAGGTAAAGAGAGGTTTTTCAAACAAGAAAGCCATAAAAGCCAATGGAACGTGAGGATCTAGGTCACTCTTTTTCCAGAGGTTTACCCAGATGAGAGTAGGTCATGAAATCTCCCTTAACCTAAGGTAGGGGAGTTATCTTCAGTGTTTCGGTCGAGAAGTTGTAATTCCTCTGGCCATTCTCTAGTCCAGGTTATGATGACTTCGGGAGTCTTCTCGGGTTCCACTTTCTTGAGTGTGATACGCCTTGGCTTGGTCTTGATCGCAGGGCGTCTCTTCCTACTCCAAGAAGTGATCATAGGTATGTTCTCTCTGGCCAGCAATTCAGCCTTTCGACGGGCATACGCTTCCCTAGCCAGCTGGTTGCGACGCTGTTTCTTCATCTCTAGGTAATTCTTCATGATGCTAATGCATATGGGTGTATGCAATGTATGAGTCATGGAGCAGGAAATAAAGTACATTTTTAGAAATAAAATGTCTTACCAACCACACTTTGGGGGATGTTGAATGCCCCTTGTATCAATGGGTGGTTTTAGGTATACCAACCATCCATAGACATGCGTATGCGACAAGTGAGTATACTCTAAAAAAATCGAAAGTCAGGTGAGTAACCTACGGCTCAGGCTCCCACGATCCACACGAGGCAGATTCCTCCTCAAGGGTACCTACCCAAGAGGGCTAGATATCGCCAATGCAGATGGTAGGCGGGAACGAATACGAAAGTCTCAAGTGCCATCAAACACAAGATCCTTTTCGCATCATTTCCCTATCTAAGGTAACCTAAGGGTGGTTGCAGTCGGGGTTTGACCGCCAGTGTGTGCGATGTGTCGTGATCATCACAATGCAAAGTCATGCACAGCAGTTTGTATCAAACACCGCTTCAGTAAATGCATAAAGTAAACATACATTCCCAACTCCAACCTGCAGGAAAAAAGTCAACAATCACTCCACCCCTTATTTCTCCAATCTGCAAAAACATCTAACACAATGGTTAGTGCACGTACCTCACCTTCGAGAGCATCTGCAGAAAACAAGGTTAGATAAACCAAACAACTTTTTAATTGGCTCAAGTCCTCTGAAATTCGTAACCAGAGATTCTGGTTTAGAATAAGTCCCCAGCGGAGTCGCCAGTCTGTCGCGACCCTCTCGCGGCGCGGGGGCGGGAGCGGGCTAATGGGCCGCCCGATCGCTGGTCTGATCGAACGCGGGCCTCTCCCAAGGCCCATTACCCAAATCGCAACTGATGGATATACGTGATTGACCTTCAGTGTGGTCTAGTGACATGTGATGAGTGTACATGTCGAGGAGTAGCCACCAATCGTTTCGTGGAGGGTACGATCGGAAACCCTATCGAATAGTTGGGAGTGGTCTATTCGATTCTGCGGAAACCAGAGAAGTGGGTTCGGGGACTTAGTTACGCCAACTGTCAGAGTTGACGCCCTTTCGATACCTAAGCTGAATGGTTTATTTGATCCTAGGAATTCATGCAGATGAGTGAGGTATAGATCCTAAATCTAGGAGTTCATGCAGATGGGAGATACTACCCTATCAATCACAATCAATAGAAATAAGTGCGCAAATCAAGGATCCAGTACATGCGGATAAAACACATGAAAGCAGCATGGCATTCCTAATGAGGCTCTATTAGCCTAGAGAAATATCAATCAAGGCTTATGAATGATTTTGGCATTATTTGCCCGTGAGGGTCGTAATTTTGGATAATTCGGGGACAATTCACCTCAAAAAGGGAAAATTTATGATTTCATATGAATTGGGAAGTCAAAAGACGGGGGAAATAGGATTGGCCATCAATCCAATCCATTTCCTATTTTTCGGGAATTTCCAGGATTTTTCTGGAATTTTCAAGTGATTTTACCCTTGGAGGGGTAAAGTCGTCATTTGGACAAAGATGAGAACTGAAAACCTCAAATATTAGGGTTGGTCGTCCACCTGACCCAAACCCTAACTTTAAGCAATTTTCAGAACTCGATTGAGACAAGAAAGACAATTTTCCCATTGAAGGGCAAAATCGTCATTTTGAGAAAAGGGGCGGGACTCGAAATCCAAACTTAAGAATTGGTCGTCTAATCGACCCTAATTCTTGTCTTGGCATTATCGGCCTTATCTCACATACACAGTAGAGGCGACTTACCCCTAAAGGATAATGTCGTCGAGTCCTGGAAGAACGGATAAGAAACCCCAAAAATAGGGTTGACCAGTTGTCTGTGGTCAACCCTCGATTTTTAGGGGTTTCTGGAATGTCTAAGATTTTCCCACAGTTTTTCCATATATTTTTTTTTTTGGAATTTTCTGGCATTTTCTAGCATTTTTTTTGGATTTTCTGAATTTTTCCGATTATTTATATATATATATATAAATCATTTTCTGATTTTTTATTTAAAAAAAATGATTCGGATCGGGTCGACCCGACCCACTCGGGTCGGAACCCGGCCCAGACCCGGACCCACGCGTGCCCCAGCTCCAAAACGACGCCGTCCCCTCCTTTGAATTGTCGGACTTGATCTGACGGCCTTCATTGCGCCGCGTGGCTATTCCACGTCCACTGGATAACCTGACTGGAATCTACGGTTCAGATTAGGCGAAGACTCGATCAGGACCGTCTGATCAGATTACTTAAACCTACGGCCACGATTAGATTCTAAGATTCGATCTAGACCGTTGATTCACACTTACCTAAACGACGCCGCACATCCCCTAAACCCTACGACGTCGTTTCAACCATTCTTTATTTCCGATTTAAAATCTTTTCCGAATTATCCTAATTTCTAATCGGACGGCCACTATTTGTTGGACTCGATTAACTTGAGCCGTTCGATCTACGCTGACTCACCCCTAACGGACTAACGGTCGAGCTGACTCGATGTACACGTGGACCAATGGCCGACTGCCATCTCATCTTTTGACCTGTTGACTTTGCCACGTCAACTTCGTCTTCAACCTTTCGACCCCGGCGGAATGGACGGCTGAGGATCTCCGACGACGATCCTACGGTAGGATCTTGATGAAATCGTGCGAGACCAAAGGCAATCGACTCGCGATTAGCTCTAGTTTGACATATCTAAGAATCGAAACATCCTATTCACAGAATCAAGAACATCGTGCGAATTGCCGAGTACGGCCATGGGAGCTCAATCATACGATTCACTCAAAATCAAAGAAATTCAGTCACAGAATAGCACCAATGGAGGTTCAGAAGACTTACCTCGAGCTCCGATTGAGCTCGCTCGACCCAGATTTGGCTGGGCAAGAATCGGCTATGGAGGCTAAATCGGAAGACTCGATTCGGGGTATGTGAGCAAAATCAATGCAAAATGAAGACGCGAACATGGTCAGTGACGTTCAAGGAATGAAAGGCACACACTAATTGCAAGAAGGATCATGGAATGTGTGAATCGCCATGAATGCTCAAGGAAGAACTCGAGACTGCGACTCACCTGTTCTTGCGATTTCGCGGGGCGCGGCCGGCGGCGATCGCTTCCTGGCGCTCTGGAGGTCTCTCCGAGCTTTGGTCTAGCCTGAAAAGGCCTGACCGATGCTCTGTGGATTCGAGCTCTGTCCTCGACAATGGCGGTTGGAGGACGAGCTCACTCTTTCTCCTTCTCCTTCTCTCTCGATTTGGTTTCGCGCCCTACAACTGAATCTGTTCGTCCCAATTAACTGAAAGCCGACGTAGGCTTATATAGCCTGTTGGATTTTCGGCGCCGAACGGTGGAGCTTCAACCAACTCCATTTGCCACGTGTAGTCACGTGCAAATAGGTCAGAACGACGTCGGAGAGGATGGGCATTCCGTTTAGTCCCTTTTGGTTCCGCGGTGAGCTTCATTTCGCACAAATTTGGCAAGGATTTGAGATGTTTTTGCCTTTGTTGACTTTTGCAGGTCCGAAGGTTTGACTGGCCGATTGCTCCTTGCTCCGGCGGCCATTGATCGTCGTTCTAGCTCCAATCGACGGTAAGTGATCTAAGGAACTAAACGCCCACCATTGCGTCTTCAATTGGGGTTGATTGGCCCGTCGATTTCCCCGTCAAAGTTCGTCCATTTGCTGTTCATTCGCGCAGGTGCCTGAGGAGAGTGACGACACTGTAGCGGGCCGGTTCGACCGGTCCGACCGGCGGTCTGACCGGTCCGAACCGGTTCCGACTTACCATTTTTTAAATTAAACCCAAATTAATGGGAAAATTTTGCAATTGAACTTCATAATCGAATCTAGGACATGAATTCTATCTAGAAATGTGGTTTTGCCCAAAAGTTTTCATCAATTTCTACAAAATCCCCAAATTCTTATTTGATTGGAAATTGGGAATCGTGTAATTGAGGGTGCAAATGATCAAATTGGGTTAGACCACCTATGCCAATTGATTTAAAATGGTGTAATCCATTGGGTAGCATGTTCAATTTGCAATGATAGCCCTTGAATTGAAATTAATTTCAATTATGCTTAAATTCAAGGACTAGAATGCAATTTTAGTATGTAATTTTGTCAAATCCGTGCAATTGAGCAAATTACACAAACAATTGGGCTAAATTGAAATAGGGGATAGTTAGATTGAATGTCAAGATCTTAAAAAATGCCAAAATTGAAAATTAAAAGACTCAATTGTTATTTTTTTCTTCAAATTCAATAATACGGGTTACAAAGGAACACTTAAAATTGAATCTGATTTTGATTTTTTTGTGAGGTCAAAAATACAAGGAATTAAAAGGAAAAATATTGGATATTTTTCCATATTTTTGTGACATCAAATGCTATTTTTCTTGATTTTTTAGTGTTTTTCTATTTTCCAAAAATACTAAAAATATGAAAAATTATTTTTTGGTCAAGAATGGTTCCTAAGGCTACCAAAGTTGATTTTGTAATTTTTTGACTTTTTATGAATTTTTTATGATTTTTCGAAAATAAAACTGAAAAAGACTTGGTCAAAAATCAGGTGTCAACAATCGGCCTTCAACATTTGCCCTTTGACTACTTTGAGAAGGCTGGGGATCAATGAGGAAACGATTAAGACTTCCAAAACAGCTGTGAGAGCTTTCGATGGGATGAAGAAGACTGTGGTAGGTGAGATTGAGCTAGAAGTGTTCATCGGCCCAACGAAATTTTTTATAAATTTTCAAGTAATGGATCTGCCTGGTGCATTCGGGTTCTTGCTGGGAAGACCCTGGATCCATGTAGCAGGAGCCGTACCGTCCAGCTTGCATTGGAAAGTGCGCTTTGTAGTGGATAGGAAGGAGATTACTATGCATGGAGAAGTCGACCTCCAAACATACCAGAACAGCGACATTCCCTACATTGAACCTGAAGTTAAGATGGAAGCGAGCTATCATTCTCTGGAGTTAGTAGCGGCAGTACACACTCCAGTAGGGACAAGATTGAAGGCTCCCTACATTTCTGAAGACAATCTTTTACCAGTTAAGATGCCACTGGCATATAGGTACAATCCAGGAGAAGGTCTGGGCAAGCACGGTCAAGGAATGAGTACCCTTCTGCAGTTGAAAACCAACCAGCATAGAATGGGCTTGGGGTACCGGAAGGATCATATGGGAGAGTCTGCCCCAAAGGCAACAGGCCGAGGCCGAGGCAAAAGCCTGGGACGCCATGGAGGCCAGAACAACCCGAAGGGTTCATTCATCGGTTCTCCAACTTGGAAAGACAGGTCACAGATATCTAATAATCCATTGAACGCCCACTTCAGCCAGAACTCTAAATGGTTGTCAAAAGAGGATATCACTTCATCAACAGAACCAGATCTGGCGAACCCTTTCCTCGAAGATGACTCTGTAAATGTCATCGTAGAGTGGTTGGGCGACAAAGCCACTTCCTCTGAGTAAAGAAGCTTCTCTCATTCTTTAAATACTACGCTTAGAACTTTCTGTATTTTATTGCATTTCATTCCTTGTTATAGATGTAGGAAAACGCATTTGAATCTCTGGCCGTTGGTCCAAACAGCATAAATTGTAATGCGGTCCATTTTGCATTCAATAAAATCGCACAAGTTTTGTTAAGGACAAATGGAACCACGAATCAGCACGATGATGATGTTAGTCTTCCGCACATAAGCTTGAGGCCTGATTTGCCATATGATTCCTAATTTCCAAAGGATTTCCACGGGGCCAGGATGTCTGATGACATGAGGATTAGTCCCGTTTATACCTATACTTATTTCGAAAACTCTTTTGAAAAGATTTTCCACAATCATGCATGGCATCTTTATGGAGTACGAACTAACCATGTTCATGACATTTCAGGCATGTCATCTCAAACATACATACCAGGTTGTTATGCGATTCGGATCGCCACATGGATTGTTCCTACAGCATCGAGGAAGATGAGGATGAAGGTTATGCGTCTATTCGCAGAGAATGGAGTGCCTTCGAAGAATCAATGCCTCCTACTTCAGAAGAACCAGTTGTTATTAACCTATGGGACTCCACTGATATCAAGGAAGTCAAGATCGGTGGACATTTATTCCGAAATGAAAAACTCAGGTTCACAGAATTACTGAATGAGTATCAAGATGTCTTTGCATGGTCTTACGCTGACATGCCAGGTTTGGATCCTAAAATTGTGGAACACGCATTGCCCACGGATCCCAGTGTTAAACCTATTAGACAAGGCAGCAGACGGATGAAAGCCGAGTTAGAAGACAAAATTAAGGAGGAAGTCATGAAACTTCTCAGGGTAGGCTTTATTGAAGCTATCCCATACTCGGATTGGATTGCAAATATAGTCCCCGTCATGAAGAAAGATGGTAGAGTTCGGATCTGCGTGGATTACCGAGATCTGAATAGAGCAAGCCCAAAAGATGATTTTCCATTACCTCACATTGATGTGTTGGTGGATAGTACTGCGGGGTATAAATTATTCTCATTCATGGATGGATTCTCTGGATATAACCAAATCCTCATGAAACAAGAGGACAAAACCAAAGATTGCTTTTACCACACCTTGGGGAAATTTTTGCTACAAGGTTATGCCCTTTGGACTAAAGAACGCAGGGGCCACCTATCAAAAGGCTATGGTCACCTTATTCCATGATATGATCCATAAAGAAATTGAAGTATATATCGATGATATGATCGCCAAGTCCAAAAAGGGGCAGGATCACATACATGTATTAAGAAAATTATTTGAGCAGCTGCGCAAATATAAGTTGAGATTGAACCCTAACAAATGTGTGTTTGGGGCAAAATCTAGAATACTTCTTGGATTCATGATCAGTAACAGGGGCATTGAGATTGATCCTTCAAAGATTCAAGACATCCATGATCTAGCGACCCCATTCACAGTAAAAGAAGTGAAAAGCCTTCTGGGGAGACTGAACTATATTGCCAGATTTATCAATCAGCTGTCCGATGTTGCTAAACCAATCTTCAAATTACTCAAGAAAGGCGCGAGAATGACATGGGATGCAGAATGCAGTCAGGCATTCCAAAAGATCAAGAACTATCTAGTCACTCCACCGGTACTTGTGCCACCCATCCCAAGTCATCCCTTGACCTTGTATCTGACTATACAGCAGGAATCTTTGGGAGTCTTACTTGCCCAAACAAGCCCGATGGATGGTAAAGAAAGAGCCATCTACTACTTGAGTAAGAAGTTCACGCCATCTGAAGTAAAATACATACCAGATGAAAGGGCTTGTGTAGCAACGGTATGGGTACTTCGTAGATTGAGACAGTATACTCTACATCACCATATTCAGCTCGTAACAGAAAATGATCCTGTCAAATACCTCCTGGAGAAACCCGCGCTGATTGAGTAATTAGCAAAATGGCAGGATATGTTGTCTGAATTTGACATCAAATGTTCTCCGCAAAAATCAGTAAAAGGGAGAGCTATAGCTGACATGTTGGCAGAAAATCCATCAAATTGTGAGCCTTCTAGAGAAATAAAGGCAGAAGATCAAATTCTGAACTTTGCAGAGGATAAGTGGGTCATGTATTTCGATGGTGTTGTTAATCTATCAGGAGCAGGTACCAGGGCAGTGCTGATATCCCCTAATGATCAACATTATCCTGTTGCGGCGAAGATGACATTCCCTCGCACCAATAATATCTCGGAATACGAGGCGTGCATTTTAGGCTTACGATTGGCCATTTCCATGGGAATACCTAAGCTGCGAGTTTACGGAGATTCCATGCTCATCATTTTGCAGACACAGGGAGAGTGAAAGACGAAAGACGCAAAGCTCATCCCTTATTATGAATACCTTGAAGAATTGACACTTAAGTTCAAAGAAGTGTCGTACGAATACCTGCCAATATCTCATAATCAATTTGCAGACGCGCTAGCCACCCTGGCCTCAATGTTACAAATGGCTGATGGGTTGGAAATAGAACCCCTAAGGATTGGCATAGTTAAAAAATCAGCCTATTGCATGCTGATCGAAGAAGAGTTCGATGGAGAACCGTGGGACTATGACATCAAGAATTATCTCTCAAAAAGGGAGTTTCCTGAAGGATGTCGGGCGGGAGACCGGAGATACATAACCAAGATGGCCAGCAAGTTCCTCCTCAGTGGACAAATTCTGTACAAAAGATCATTTGACTCTACTCTGTTAAGGTGTGTAGATGCTAAAGAAGCAAATATTCTCATGAAGGAGATCCATGAAGGTATATGTGGGACTCACATGAATGGCCACCTCCTCGCCAAGAAGATAATGCGGCTTGGCTATTATTGGATGACCATCGAATCAGACTGTTGTCAACATGTCAGGTCATGCCACCAGTGCCAAATATATGGCGATAAGATTAATGCGCCCCCGGATGAATTACATCAGATGTTTGAGGTTTGGCCTTTTTCTATGTGGGGGATAGACATGATAGGGCCTATCAATCCCGCGGCTTCAAATGGTCATCGCTTCATCCTGGTGGCGATTGATTACTTCACAAAATGGATAGAAGCCAGTTCTTACAATAATGTCACTGCGAGAAACGTGGCAATGTTTATTAAAAGAGACATCATCTCTCGATATGGTACCCCTCAAGCAGTCATTACAGATAATGGATCTAACCTGAATAACAAGATTGTCGATGATCTGCTGGATCACTTTGGTATTCGACATCTGAATTCATCCCCTTACTGCCCGCGGATGAATGGGGCAGTGGAAGCAGCCAACAAGAACGTCAAGAGAATCTTGGCTAAAACGGCAGAAAACTATAGGGATTGGCATGAGAGGCTACCATTTGCCTTAATGGCATATCGAACTTCAATCAGGACCTCTACAAGGGCAACTCCCTACAGCCTGGTGTATGGGATGGAAGCGATCCTACACGTGGAAGTTAAGGTCCCCTCTTTGAGGATCTTATCAGAGGGTAAACTCTCCGAGTCAGAGTACTCCAAGCTCAGATATGAACAATTGAATTTGATAGATGAGAAACATCTTAGAGCAATCTGTCATGGTCAAAGTTACTAGAAGAGGGTGGCCAAGTCATTTAATCGAAAAGTTAAAGCCAGAAATTTCGAAGTGAACGACTTGGTGGTAAGAAGATTCTGCCGAGTACTGTCTATCCTGGAGGCAAGTTTACCTCGAATTATGAATGCCTCTATATTGTCAAGAAGACTCTCACAGGAGGAGCATTGATTTTGGTAAACTCTGAGGAAGAAGAATTGGGGCACCCTGTAAACTCTGATGCTGTGAAGAAGTATTACCCTTGAAATAAAATCAGATTTTGGTCATGCGGCTTGTCCAGAATCAATCCGAATCATCATGACAATCATTGCATAAGCATATCATGCATCTACGCATAAACTAGCATGTGCTCAGTTTTGCAGGGTTCCAAGAAGCGAACTCAAAATCGGATCCTTTCAAGCGAAACCCTGGACAGGAAGGACCTCGACACCAAGCACCGGGTGATATGTATCTGTTCCATCAAAGGTTAAACTATCTTTCACTCACAAGGATGCCTCTTCTATCTTACATGCAGGAATGAGTGATGAAGATGGAAGAAGGCAAAAGAAGAGCGTAGTAAAGTATCTTTCTCTTCATGTAAGATGAAAAGAATGAGAGAATGAACATTCACATACTTGAGCTCGGGAATAAACATTATTTCTGAAAATGAATTCATTGCATTTATTGCACACCTGTTAAAATCAGGAAATGGTCCAAAGCATGCATGATGCATCATTGAAATCCCTTGTGGAGTAAAACGCCCGGAGAAAACAAGCTGATTTTTCCAGAAATAGGGCTTGCTTAGACTATCTAACAGGAATATCCCTCCAAATGAAAGGCGAACATAATCCAAACACGTCCTACATACACTCGAAAGATGAGAGAAAAGTGAGAATAAGAAAATCCGAATCTGAGGATACAAGGGCCCTTCGCATCGATTACATGGATCGGGAAGACGGAGGCATTCATTTCTCTATCCTAAACACTACAGGTGACCATTGATAACCATTTGAACGGCGATTTCATTCTTTACCCCTGTCAAAGACCACCCCACATTGGGGCAAACTGGAGGTACGTCCAGCGGTATTATGAGGTAAATGGTTAGAAATCATCTTGCTCAGACTTGCATCAATCTTCGTGTGCTGCTTGTCATTTTAACTTCTATGGTGATTCAGGTGCTTTAAGATGACGAAAAGCATTCGTTTCTCTATCCTATACACTTTTATCCTTTGCACAGCCCAATCGAGCCTGTACATTCATTTCATAAATCTGTTGGTGATCAGTGCATAATCCAAGACGGAAGCGACACCACTTCTAGAGTGAAAAATTCGAAAGATAGGATTTATATAAATCCTCGGACTAATGATTGAATATTGAGAGTCAAGTTGTACCTCTAGCACATTCATTTGAAAAATCCTGGCTCCCAAAAGAGAAAGAAGAGACCTAAAAAAAAGAGTGAAAGAAAAATTTCATTCTTGGGCATCAAGAAAAAGCAAAGTGCCTGGTAAAAGCAAGGCCAATGCCCGTCCAAATGCTTGTACACTTGTAAATCACGGGTTTGATCTTGTAAATGCCAAAAGATGGCATGATACCTATGTATAGGTCACTAGTGAGATTTGATAATGTCACATTCGGATGTTGACGCCACTCTAGCGCAAGAAAGAAGTTCTCCAAAAGACTACCAATGCGTTTCAAAGGCTGAAGACGCCCTTTGAATCACAAGGTACCAGATCGGTAGCAAATCCTCAGTGATCACCAATATTAAACCCTTCACATGTTCTGGGCCAAAAATGAACCTTTTTCGGTCCCCAATCCTACCTACATTACAACCCTAAGAAGTCTTTTCTGATTAAAGCATTTGGGTTAACATAGGGTTTAATGCTTAAGCTTAGCTCGAAGAAGTTTGAGCAAGATTATTTCTTTCTCATTTTTGCAGGGTTCTTGACTTGTAAACCCGGAGCAGATGAGGAAAGTTTGTTGGTTCAAAAGACATGACTCAGAAAGTGAGTCCCCTTTCGGAAGCTATATCCAAGCCCAACATTACGGTCCCTTAAAGACCTCTCGATTGATCTAAATGTATGCGCTGCGAATGGTCCCGAAAACCCAGGTACAGGGTATTAGGAAATTCGAGTGCTCCAATTGTGAAAAGACCAAGTCAGGAAAAGTGGTAAGAAGACCTTTCTGACAGAGATATTCCAATAGAATGCTCGAAAGCAAGCATCGTTTGGAAACTTCAAATTGTTCGATCCAGGATATGCCTCACAGGGGTCCTCGATCGTCTTTGCATGCTTTGAGATATCTTGGATAATCTCCGGCATCCCAAGTTATTTTACATAATTGCATAGGTTAAAATGAACCTTTACCTGCATTATGTCACCTCCAATGTCAAAAAGACAATCTCCATAATCATCTATATGTGAGATTTCAGTTTTACAGATTTGACCTTTCTGCAGGATGCCTGGAGCCCCCAGATCCCAGAATATCACCTTCAATGTCAAAAGGACAATCTTTAGAATCATCTCTATGTGAGATTTCAGTTTTACAGGTTTGAGCTTTCTGCAGGATACCTGGAGTCCCCAGATCCCAGAATGTCACATTCAATATCAAAAGGACAATCTTTAGAATCATCTCTATGTGAGATTTTAGTTTTACAGGTTTGAACTTTCTGCAGGATACCTGGAGTCCCCAGATCCCAGAATGTCACATTTAATGTCAAAAGGACAATCTTCATAATCATCTCTATGTGAGATTTCAGTTTTACAGGTTTGAGCTTTCTGCAGGATACATGAAGTCCCCAGATCCTAGAATGTCACATTCAATGTCAAAATGACAATCTTCAGAATCATCTCTATGTGATATTTCAGTTTTACAGATTTGAGTTTTCTGCAGGATACTTGGAATCCCCCAAATCCCAAAATAACGCCTCGCATGTCGAAAGGACAATTTTCAGAACCAGCTTTCTGTGAGGTTCTAGGTAATCCCTAAACCCAGAATAGCTCATTTGGTAAAGCCTAAAGGTTAGGTACACCTCATTTGTATATACCCTAGTTAATTCCTTAGAATATATGGTCAAAATGTTCGACAATCCCTAAAGAACGGGGGCGTCATCCATAGGTTCCTAGCAGAAAGGAGTCTTATTCTTGGCTTGATCCCCCTGAAGGATCAAAATGTTCGACAATCCCTAAAGAACGGGTGCGTCATCCATAGGTTCCTAGCAGAAAGGAGTTCTATTCTTGGCCTGATCCCCTTGAAGGATCAAAATGTTCGACAATCCCTAAAGAATGGGTGTGTCATCCATAGGTTCCTAGCAGAAAGGAGTCCTATTCTCGGCCTGATCCCCCTGAAAGATCAAAATGTCTGACAACTCCTAAGAGACTGGGTGCGTCATCCGTAGGTTCCTAGCAGAGAGGAGTCCTATTCATGGTCTGATCCACCATACGGATCAAAACTTCTGACAATCCCTAAGAGACTGAGTGTGTCATTCACAGGTTCCTATCAAGTGTAGGAATCCCACTCTGGTACGGCCTACCATACAGGCTAGAATTTAACCGCCCTAAGATACTCAAAAGACGAGTCCCTAGGTATTCATTTGAACCCGCTATAGACCGTGCACGCCACACGAGCGTCAGGCAGGTAAGTAACAGGTGAGTATCTCTATCCCGCATCTATCTCTCACGTCAGCTGAAACAAAATAAGCAGAACATTTACCAGCGGGACAAGAAAGATTAAAGGTTAAGATTCATTTTTTTCTATTTCCCAGTAGAGTCGATCTAGACTTAGGTGTCACCTGTCTTTAAGAGAAACCTCTCGCGAGATTCCTCTCAAAAAGGAGCAATTGTTGACACCTAATTTTGGATCAACCTTTTTTGGTTATTTCTTAGAAAATTCATGAAAAATTCATAAAAAGTCAAAAAAATTACAAAATCAACTTTGGTGGCCTTGGCCAAGCCTAAGGAGCCATTTTTTACCAAAAAAAATAATTTTTCATATTTTTCATTTTTTTTTAGTATTTTTAGAAAAAAAAATATAAAAATACTAGAAAAATCAGAAAAAATAACATTCGATGTCACAAAAATATGAAAAAATAGCCAATATTTTTCTTTTAAATCCCTTGTCTTTTTGACCTCACAAAAATGCCAAAATCAAATTCAATTTTAGGTATTCTTTTGTTACACATATGATTGAATTTGAGATACAAATATCAATTGAGTCTTTTAATTTGCAATTTTGTCACTTTTAAGGATCTTGACATTCAATCTAATTGTCCCTTATTTCAATTTAGCCCAATTGATTGCACAAATTGCCCAATTGCATGAATTGCATACTAAATTGCATTTTAGTCCTTGAAATTGGGCATAATCGAAATTACTTTCAATTCAAGGGTTATCATTGCAAATTAAACATACTCCTCAATGGTTTTCACCATTTTGAATCGATTGGCATAAGCAATTCGGCTCAATTTGGACATTTGAACCTTCAATTGCATAATCCCCAATTTGCAATTAAATAAAAATTTGGGGTTTTAGTAGAAATTAATGTGAACTTTTGGGCAAAATCACATTTTTAGGTAATACTCATGCCCTAAGTTCGATTATGATATTCAGTTACAAAAATTCCCCATCAATTTGGGGGTAATTTCGAAGAATCAGGTTAGAACCGGTTCTGACCGGTCAGACCGCCCAGTCAGACCAGTCGAACCGGTCCACCATTGCATCGTCTTCAACCTCAAGACTCCCCGCGCAAATGAACAGTGCCCAGGTGAAGTTCGATTGAGCAATTGACTGGGCAATCGGTCACAATCAGAAGAGGTGGGGTGGGCGTCTTGTTCCTCATTTCAGTACCTTTCGACCAAGCCCAGCCTGGAGACAAACGGCCGCCGGACAAGCTCCAGCGAGGTCAGTCAAACCTGCAAACCTGCGAAAGTCAACACTCTCAAACGCAGGTCAAATTCGTGCCAAATTCGTATGAGGCAGAGCTCGCCGGAGGACCAAACGGAGTTGGAAGGAATCCCCATCCTTCTCGACGCCATTTAGACCTAAAGGCGCATGACTACACGTGCCAGTTCGAGTCTGTTAGTCCCCCCGGTTCGGCGCCAAAAATCCAACAAGCTATATAAGCCTGCGAGGACTTTCGGTTGAAGAGGACGGTTGATCCAGTTGGAAGAAAAAAAACTGAATTGAGAGAGAGAGAGAGAGAGAGAGAGAAAAAGGAAGAGAAAGAGCTCGCTCTCCATCGCCATTATCGAGGGCGAAGCTCGGAATTGCAAAGCATCGGTTAGACCTTTCCAGGCTAGACCAAAGCTCGGAGAGACCCTCAGGAGGTCACCCATATCGCCAGGAAGCTATCGCCGTCAGCCGCGCAATCTGAAGTCACGAAAACAGGTGAGTCAAAGCTTCGAACTCTACACTGAGCTTCAATGGCGGATTTCAGTTTTGGCCATGATTCTTGCATTTAGTGTGTGCGTTTTGTGCTTTGAACATTACTGACCATTGTAGGGCTATCAATTTGGCCCGCGCCGGACGGGCCGGCCGGGCCCGAAATTTTTCTGCATTTTTGGGCCGGGTCTAGTACTCGGGCCGGGTTGGGCCGGCCCGAAGCCAAACTTTTGTAAATACTTATTTTTTTTCTTTTAAATTTAATTTATTTTTATATTTTCTTTTTATATTTTTTCATTTGATGGTTTGTTAATTAATTTTAATTCAAAAAAAAATTTAAAACAGAAAGAAAAAATTATTTTCGGCCCAAATCTGGCCCGGCCCGGCCCGATTCGGGCCGGCCCGAGCATGGTACTGCTTAATTCGGCCCGGCCCATTGACACCCCTAGACCATTGTCGCACATCTATTTTGTATTGATTTCGCTTGCACACCCCGAATTGAGTCTCCCAATCCCAACCTCCATTGCCGAATACTACCGATTCTTGCCCAGCCAAATCTGGGCCGAGCGAGCTCGATCGGAGCTCGAGGTAAGTCTTCTCCTCCTGCCGTGTCAATCTGTGAATGAATCGATCTGATTTCGCGTGGTCTGTGTGATTGAACTTCCATGGCCGTACTCGGCACTTTGCATGACACTTGTGATTCTGTGGATTAGATGTCGCAATTCTTAGATATGTTAAAATAGATGTTATTGCAAGTCGATTGCCGCCGGTCTCGTTCCATTCCGTCAAGATTCCACCGTTAGATCATCACCGGAGATGCTCAGCCGTTCATTCCACCAGAGTTGCGAGGTTGAAGACGAAGCTGACGTGGCGTAGTTAGCGAGTCAAAGCTTAGGTGGCAGTCCGCCATTGGTCCGCGTGGATGTCGAGTCAGCTCGATCGTTAGTCGGTTAGGGCGAGTCAGCATAGATCGAACGGCCTAAGTTAATCGAGTCTAACAAATGGTGACCGTCCGATTAATAATTGGGATTATTCGAAAATGGTTTTAAATTGGAAAATGAAACAGAACCGAAACGGTGCCGTATAGGTTAGTAGGTATGCGACGTCGTTTTAGGTTAGTTGGGATGAACGGCCCAGATTAAGTCTTGAGTTCTAATCGTGACCGTAGATCTAGGCAATCGGATCAGACGGCAGAGAGACAGTCAATCTTCGATCAGGGCCGTAGGTTTAGGTAATCTGATCCAAAGACCGTGGATTAGCCACGCGGTTCATTAGAGACCGTCGGATTAAATCCGATTAATCAATAATAAAAAAGGCTGGGACGGCGTCGTTTTGGGGGCGTAGGTTCAGCGGGTCCGGGTCTGGGCCGGGTTCCGACCCGAGTGGGTCGAGTCGACCCGGTCTGAATCACATTTTTTAATAAAAAAATTCAGAAAATGATTTTTAAAAAATAAAAAAAAATCAGAAAAATCTTAGAAAATTCTAAAAAATGCTAGAAAATCCTAGAAAATCCCAAAAAATGTAGGAAGATTGTGGGAAATTCCTAGACACTCCAGAAATCCCCAAAAATTGAAGATTGACCACAGGCAACTGGTCAATCCTATTTTTGGGGTTTCTCATCCGTTCTTCCAAGAATTGACGTTTATGCCCTTTAGGGGTAATTCGTCCCTGCTTTGTATCTTGAGATAGGTCGAAAATGCCTAGATTAGGATAGGGCCAGCTAGATGGCGAATCCTTTTGCTCGGGTTTTCAAATCTCGTCATTTTCCCTGAAATGACGATTTTACCCCCCAAAGGGTAAATCGTCTTTCTCACTCCAGTCAAGTCCTTAAAATTGCTTAAAGTTAGGGTTTGGGTCAGGTGGATGACCAACCCTAATATTTGAGATTTTCAATTCTCATCTTTGTCCAAAATGACGATTTTACCCCTCCGATGGTAAAAACACTTGTAAATTCCAGAAAAATCCTGAAAATTGTCGAAAAATAGGAAATGGAAGGATTTTCCCGCCAATTCCCTTTTCACTGTCTTTTGACTGCAAATTTCATCTAAAATGACGATTTTACCCTTCCGAGGCGAATTGTCCCCGAATTCATCAAAATTACGATTTTGCCCCTCATGGGCAAATCATGTCAAAACCATTCCTAAGCCTTGATTGAGACTTCTCTAGGCTAATAGGGCCTCATTAGGGATGCCATGCTGATTTCATATGATTTATCTGCATGCTATGGATCCTTGAATTGCGCTTTTATTTTAATGACTGTGAGTGATAGGGTAGCTATTCCTGTCTGCATGAGTTCCTAGATTTAGGATCCGTATCCCCACTCGTCTGTATGAAATCCTAAGGTCAGATAAACGATTCAGCTTAGGTACCGAAAGGGCGTCAGCTCTAACAGTTGGCGTAACTAAGTCCCCGAACCCATTTCTCTAGTTTCCGCATAATCGAATAGACCGCTCACAACTATTCGATAGGGTTTTCGATTGTACCCTCCAAGAAACGATTGGTGGCGACTCCTTGGCATGTACACATATCACATGTCACCAGACCGCACCGAAGGTCGACCACGTATATCCAGCCGTTGCGATTTGGGTAATGGACCTTGGGAGAGGCCCGCGTCCGATCAGGCAACATCGGGCGGCCCATTAGCCCCTTCGACGGCAGGCCAGCGCTCGAGAGGGTCGCAACAACTACCGATCAACCTGCCGATATCTTTACTAAAGAGCTATCCACGACTCGATTTTGACTCCTACAGTCCAAGCTTACTGTGCGTTCTGTCACATCAGCTTGCGGGAGAGTGTCAAAGGAAACGATGATGTGTCCTGATTCAGCTACAATCTCTCCATTGCTTGCTCATCAATCACAATCTCAGACGGCTACAATCTCTCCATTGCTTGCTCATCAATCACAATCTCAATCAACCATGACCTCTCCACCATTTGCTCATCAATCAAGATCAACTATTTCCAAAGAGAAGAGATCATGATTTTATCTTTTATTGATTTTGTAGCTCTAGCTTGTATTATATAAAGACACCACACTGCATAGCAGATGTATGTACAAAATTCCTATCAGTAAAAACACAGAGTACCTTTTGGCAATTGCTACTCAATCTCTTCTTGTCAGTTCATTTCTTTACAGAGATAACTTCTCTAAATTGCACTTGTGCGCCTGGGTGCGTGTTTGCGAGTGAAGCTCGTGTTGCTAATAACAGTTCGTGTTATCCTCGTTTTTATGGGTCGCATGGTATTAGAGCGGGTTAGTCGTGGGAACACGAAGCTCGACAGCTTTGGGACAACCATCTCGCCAATCAAGATTGGGTGGGAGGTGAAGGCTCTTTGCTATAAAATTACCGAAAAAGTATTAACCTATTGTGATTGTACCAATTCAGTTCCTTTTTTTTGTCAATTGAATCCAAAACTTTTTCACTTGTGCCAATTCGGTTTATCAGGCCATTTTGGGCCCAAAATTGCTGACATGGACGTTGATCATTCTACATGGTACGGCTGATGCTGACGTAGATTTTTTTTTATATTGTTTTGATACTTTTTTATTTATTTAATTTGTTTATTATTTCTCTTTTGGGCTAAGAGCCGTCAAGATTTTTTTTATATTGTTTTGATACATTTTTTTATTTATTTATTTTGTTTATTATTTCTCTTTTGGGCTAAGAGCCGTCTAGGGCCCCTGGCATTGGACGAGGGCAGCGCGGCTCTCTCTGGCCAAAGCAAGGGGGCATGCCTAGGCTGGCAAGGAAAAAAAAAGTAGAATATTATTTAAGAATGTCCAAGTCAGCTGGCCACGTCATGTAGGATGACAGGCATCTGTCACCATTTTCAGTAAAAATTGGATGGATAGACTAAATTGACAAAAATGCAAATGTTTAATGACTCAGTTAACAGAAAAAAAAAAGTTTATGATTGAATTGAAATAATTGCATTAGATCTGTCACTTTTTTCGTAATTCTCGCATAGACATCTCGACACGTTATAGAGGGACGAAAACCGAACATAATGAAATTTCAGTTTGAAGATCTTGGCTCAAAGAGCGCCGAGGGGGAAATTATGAAATTATGCTCGTGGTCAACCGTTCTGTAAACTTGCTCCAGCTGCGTGGAATATCAGGTCGGAGTTTTCCCGGACAGGCCGGATTACACATGACAAAACCTGCAGTGCGATTACAATTGCTACGATTGTATTGGGGGCTATGGCGATCGTGACGGCTTCTGCGTTTGTGTTTGCTCTGGAGGCAGGATACGCACTACATATGCGATGATCGTCGTGTCGGAGATGCTCGTAGAGGTCAGGACGGGCAAAGATCGTGACTATTATCAAGGATTGAGAGAGTTGTACAAATTTCGTTGCCTCGTCAAATTGTGTTGGTTGGGACAATCGAACAGGCAGTTTGAGCTTATGAGGTCGGATGAGAGCGATCGTCCAAGGGATGCTCAAGAATCAAGCAAAACGGACAACAATAATGTTCATCAGCTAGCTACAGCAAGATATTGAGGTTGTCGGATTTCCATTCGAAGATAAGATTTTTGAATTAGAAGAAGCGTTCTTGAATGACAACTTTTGTTATGATAAGGGCAGAAAGTCCAGGAGACAATTCTTGATTTGAGGATTGGGAGTCAGGATCTATCAGGTTAGACGAGGTAATTACGGTCGGTAGCGAAGAACTTGATGTTGGAGTCAGAAATCGTGATGGGATAATTCCTCCTTCACAAGAGAACTTTCGAGGATTTATAGTCAGGACTTTCATAGGATTTGGTTCAAATGTTGGGGAATGACATCGATAAATACGTTTGATCGTTGAGCACTTCAAAATTCGAGAGAGTTTTTACCACCGCTTGCGAGCATCATCCAAATCACGACATGCTTCTCGATCGAGCCATCGATCTGGAGCGAACGGGCCCTTCGCTCGACCTCCGTAACGTCAATACCAGGCCCTTTGATGACGACGGATCCATCGACCCACAACAAAGAAGGCCCATAGCCTCATTCACTGGGCTGTTGTCATCACTACATGTGTCCTGTGGACAAGGTCCGTAGAGTATCCTAAGTGAGAACTTGGAACATCGGCAATGTCCCGCGACCAGGCGGTCCCGCGACCTGCGATGGGGAATCGGCAGCCCGCCTTCTCACGTGGTCCAATCGCAACGGATGGGCCTCCGTCATGGTCCAGAGACATGGCACGATTCCACAAAGCGCCACCACCAGAGCAATGATGCTGCATGGGACCATCGCGACAAAAATATTGCATACAGACCAAGAAAGCTGATGTGGTCCAAAGAACGTGAACGGATCCCCTGTCAAGATTTATATCTTGACAGGGGTGCCCCTGTCAATCGACAAGTGCCAGGCGTGGGGTCCACCTCTTCTCTCCCCCCATCTTCCCTCTGTTTTCTCGTCCTCTCTCTCTCCCCCCGTCTCCCTTCTGTTCACTCGTCTTCTCCTCCATGGCTCAGGGCCGCCATGGCCAAGGAGCTCGAAGCCCGAGGGTCGCGCCAGCCATGACCATGGACATCGAGCTCCACAGCCATGGTGGCTGCGGACGGGGAAGACGTCGGTGACGCTGGCGAGACGCTCATTCATGGCCGACGTCTTCTCCATGCCCGTTCGCAGAGCTCGAGCTCACAACCCGTGGCCTGCATGGCCGACGACTTCTCTGTCATGGATGCGAAACTCGAGCCCACGGCTCACGGCCGACATGGCTATGGAGCTCGCGGCCGCCATGGCCGTGAAGCTCGAGGTTGGTTGCCATGGCGGCCGCTAGCCGTGTGGGCTTGTGCTCCTTGGCCAATTAGGCTCGAGTTTCGCGGCCGGAGAAGACGGCTTGCGGCCTCCATGGCCATGAATCTTAATTTCGGTTTTGGCCGGAGGAGAGAGGGGACGAGAGAGCAGGGGGAAAAAAGCTAAGCAGGAGAAGAGAACAGAAGGAAACTGGAAGAGAGAGAAGACAAGAGAACATAGGGAAAACGAGGAGAGGAGGTGGACCCACTTTTGAGACGTGTCGAAAAATGACTGGTTCTTTGGACCACATCAGCTTTCCTCGGTGTGCATGCAATATTTTCTCACGTGTCATTGTCCTGTCGGTGGCATGATTGGATAGGGTCCTGTGAGAAATCATTGGCGACTGGAATTGGCAAAACCTACAGGGTTGGCTTCATGGTACGACAAATTGTCTATGGATGCGCATGTGATTTAGTATAATTTCGAGACAGAGCATGCTAACTTTTGCATTGTGCACCTTGCGCTTGACGTGACGGGCATGTCGCGGATGGGATCTTCATACAGACCGTGAGTTATTCGGTGGAAGTTCAGATTTCTTCTCGTTGCGGAACTGATTGGTATTTTAAGAAGTGCCGCTCTCGGTCAGAAGGTTTTTGACGTCAATAGTGATGCAACTACGGATCGCCAGGAGTGGCGGTGAGCAATTTATCTCGACCCCCGATCCATCAATTGATGCGATGAATCGCGTATATTAATCATTCGGGGGGGACGAGCGCACCTAATTAAGAAATCCGAACTGCGCGCTCCATATGTGCAGGTTCGAGGACGAGCAGAGCAGCGGCTAAATGGTGGGAGTCAAATCGCAACGAAAGTTAGCTGACAAGTGAGAAGTAGGTGGATTGCTGGATTGGTTTTCCCAATAAGAAGACAAGGAACACTGCAGTTTTAAACAAATCTCCGCTTTTTTTAAGAACGCGAGACGATCAGAGTTGTCTCCTTCCCGACGCTGTCCTTAACACCAGCAGATCTAGAGGATAAGACCCTGTGTCTCAACTCTGAAGTCCCACGTCCACCGACCAGTATCCAATGAATGGGTAAGGATCACCTGCCTTAAAGACAGGTGCCTTGGTGAATCTCCACCACCCATGCATGACCAAAATATCCTCTAAAGCAATGGGTGATGCCATGATGGGGATTTAAGGGATCCGGATCCCCAATGATGACGCTAAGTTTAAAGCCAGTTAGCCAGGTCTGAATATGAATTCTTGTCAAATCGCATCTTTTTAAAGCTTTACATTTTTGCTCTACTTGTTCTTTTTACAGGGTTAAAAAGCGATGCCGCCCGCACTCACTGCTTTTGAATTTTACCAATGCGCACGAGCTTTTGGCTCAGGAAGCGAGACGGATCATGACTTTCTAACTATCTCTACTAGCATGATAATCAATATTGTCATTATTTTTTATCACATAATTTTTTAATTAATAAATATTTTATATAAAACACGCAGCCGGTGATGGTGTACAGATCTACATACAGTACTGTTATACTATTATGTAAGTTTTTCCCTTTCGAATCTCCTCCATGTATAAAGTTGTTTCCTCTTTCGTCGCCATTTTCAAACCATTGACAGTCTCAACCATGGACAGTCTCCGGACACGCCTCCTCCCAACTCTGCTACGCGCTTCCCCACTCCTCATCCTCCTCCTTTTCCTCCCCATCAACCTCCTCACCACCGCCGCTGCCGTAACCCCACAAACCACCCCGCATTTCCACGTCCGCCGCCACCTCCAAGTCGCTCACTCCACCTGCCAAGGCACTCTCTACCCGGACCTCTGCGTCTCCACCCTCGCCTCCTTCCCCGACCTCGCCTCCAAATCCATCCCGGAGATCATCTCCTCCACCGTCAACCTCACCGCCGCCCAGGCCCGGTCCGCCTCCTCCAACTGCTCCAGCCTCGAGCGGCACCTCGCCAGAAAGCTCGGCCCCCTCGAGCGCCGCGCCCTTGATGACTGCCTCGAGCTCCTCGCCGACACCATCGACCAGTTTAGAAAGGCCATCTCCGACCTCTCCAGCAAGAACGGCTCCACCGCCCCGGCGGCCCACTTTCACGACCTCCAAACGCTCCTGAGCGGCGCCATGACGAACCAGTACACGTGCCTCGACGGCTTCGCGTACAGCAAGCAGAAGGTGCGTGACGCGATCGAGAGAGGCATCGTCAAAATCTCCCGCCATACCAGCAACTCGCTGGCCATGCTCAAGAAGCTGCCCGGCGTGAAGGGGAGGCCGTCGGGCTCGCCGGCGGCGGAGGTCTTTCCGGAGTACGGCAGGATGAGGGACGGGTTTCCTGCGTGGCTGTCGCCCAAGGATAGGAGGTTGCTGCAGGCTTCAGTGAGTGCGACAAAGTACAATGTCACTGTGGCGCAGGATGGGACGGGAAACTTCACCACCGTCAGCGCGGCGGTGGCCGCCGCTCCGAATGCCAGCACCACCAGGTGGGGCTTCTGCCGACATTATGGAGTTAATGCAGTAGCTCAGTTATTTCTAACTCTCATTCTTTCGTACCGCAAAAGGACGTACCAAAATCTACAAAAGTAGCATAAGTAAATTAATCTGGCAATATTCCCTAGTTATCTAAATACTTTGCTTGACCTATCATCTAGGATGCCAGTTTCGTAAATTCAGCAATAATAATCTAATAGGTGTTATCTATAATCTGATTAGAAAGTATGAAGAACCATATTAAAATTCTCCATTAGCTGTTATCAATTAGTTAAATGAAGTTCCTTTGTGGGTTTTGATTGGAAAACACTTTCAGGTTTGTGATATACATAAAAGCAGGGGCCTACTTCGAGAACGTGGAGGTGGATAGTAAGAAGACGATGATCATGTTCTTGGGGGACGGCATCGGGCAGACGTGGATCAAGGGCAACCGGAACGTCGTCGATGGCTGGACCACTTTCCGATCCGCCACCGTCGGTGAGTTCAATTTCGACGTCCCCCCCTTTCATGCATACAAGAGAGATTTACCCTTTCGAAATTGTCAAAATGAATTTTGATTTTGGTTCTCATATCCCGCGCGATAAATCACTTGCATGAAGCTATGAATCTCTTGAGCACCCGTACGGTTCGAATGTTTACATATAGCAGGACAGAAGATCACGTGCAAAATGTGTGCTGTCTAACAATCACTGATTCGTGTTCGTCACCCCGTGAGTTGCTATCTGAACTTCATCTAAATAAACAGTCGTGATTTAGAGTCAGATTTAGTGCCACGCGCGGCCACCTTTCTGAATTTAGGTTGGTGATGCTTGACCCGACATTAACTGGAAAGTGATGTACATCGGACCACGGCATTACTAGGATTTTAGATAATCATAGAGGGATCATGACAAAAAGGTACATGAACTTTGACCCAATGTGGTCTCTAAACTACATGAAAATATTAAATGTTGTTCTTCCACTGATTCAAGTTCAGTGACAGAATTGAATATGTTCATATAATTTAAAAGTTTAGGGGATCACATTAGATATTGGGATAACATACTTAGATCATATTACACAAATAAAAAGGTTCGGAAATCAATATTACACAAATAAAAAGGTTCGGAAATCATAATGCATGTTGCGGCCAAAATTCAGGCTATTTATTACATTTTTCCAATCTTAGATATAGAAGTGCAGCCGTGACCAGTGGTGCCCGTGTCGGCACGGTCCACTCACGGGCTTCGACTTTGTCGTATTAATGCCTCGTTTGGTGGGCCTGTAGAGCAGCACATGACCACGTGAGCATCTTAAATTCTCTCGTTGCCCTTGAGACATTGAATTTGTAGATTTTTTTTTATCAAAGACATTGAATATGTAGATTACAAAGTGATAATTATCAAAACGGTGATTACCGTCGGTGGGACGGGGACCCATGTGGGGGATGGCCGAGTCCACCCGCGTTTGTCGGGTCAGGATGTCGGGTAAGAAGATCTGAAGAATTATGGAAATGCTCTCTTGGGAGCACATAATGCGAAGCAGGTAAGCATCAATACCAACAAAGATATGGAATCTTCTTTTTGAAATTTACGTAGTAGCGGCCTAATAAGATCCAAAATTGACTTCTATGTTCGTGATGCACATGTTGTGCTCGTCGGGCAAGTCAGTGTCTCACTCATCTCTCCATGTTTGAAAACAAACTTAGACGGCGAGAGTCCGAGACCGCGATCGAACAGTGTTGTCCGGGCCATGTTTCCGTCCTTCTCCGACCAGAGGAAAACTTAACGGGATGCAAGCATGGACATCGCCAACGTTCATATTATTTTGTTTTGCACGTGCGATCACTCCATGTTCGGATTTTTAAGTACCTCTGAACTTAAAATCTTCTTACGATACTGGATAGTTTCGAGTTTTCCAAAAATAGATATGAACCATATGTTAAATTACCAAGTAGTTTTGCGCGTAAATAAAAGCACGAATTTCATTATAATATGTCCGCAATATTATATCTAGATCAGATCCTCGAATTAAGGCGGAGTGTTTTTAAGTGTCCTCATCTGAAACTGGTCCGAGCGAAGCTGATAGAATATTTAATTGCACATGGGTGCGGTCCAGTTCTTTGATGGCTCATATGGATAATTCTTGTGCTTTTCCACAATAAATCAAACAGATAAGACAAGATAAGCTTGTGAAAATTCCTGCGATCTCGACAAAGCTTATGAATTAAATAAGCTTTTGAAAATTCAGGGGCAAGGTTTTTGACTAGATCCTACGCATTTTCCCTCGGCAGTGAGCCTAAATTCACGGATTCAAAGTCCAAATTAAGTGCATGTTTATAGATTTGCTGATCGAGATCTTGATTAAAAGCTCATAATCATGTTGCGGAACGCGTATTTCAATTTATTTATTTTTATTGTTCCCATTGACTTTGGACGCTCGGTTGGAGTTCTGATAGATTATTACACGGCTACTGGAGTGACACCCACTGTGTTTTTTCAGACCATTCTCATTATGATTACGGTTTAGGTGCATGGCTTGAGATAGACATCATTTTGAAGATGATGCTGGTCAAAGGTTCCTTGAAGGGTTTAAGAGACATGAGAGTGACTATCTGAACTAATGTACATGCATTTTGTAGTTAATGTTTTATAGGATCTAATTCGGAAGGGAAAATGATGTAGTTCATCCCTAAACTTTTAATTTGTTCAATTTGATCCCTAAACTTTATTTTAATGTGCCATCTCCTAACTCTTGATTTGTTCAATTTGGTTACTAAACTTTTGGCTTATATTCAATCTTGTCTTCGAACTTGAATTAATATAAGAATAATATTAAACATTTCCGTATAACCTGAGAGCTAAATTGAATACATTAAAAAAATAATAATAATAAATAAACTCAGGTACTACATTGAACAGACTTAAAGTTTATGGACAACATTACACAATGGACAAAAGTTTGGGGACTACATTAAATAAATTAATAGATCATATTCCATATTAAGCTAAAGTTCAAGATCATTTGTATCATTTTCTCAATTTAGAATTACAAGAAAAGTCAACATCTTGGATTTCTCGTCTAGCAAGCCTTTTCGGTTGCATATAGCTAATGTCATTTAGGAGTATAGATTATGAAACTGAGATTAGTACATCATGCATGTCAGCTCAAAATCTTCTTAACTTTTGACCCCCCCCCGCCCCCCCCCCCCCCCCCCCCCCCTTTCATTTTTCCTTTTTCTATTCCTCAGCTGCGGTCGGGAGTGGATTCATAGCGAAGGGCATATCCTTCGAGAACTACGCCGGTCCGAGCAAGCACCAGGCCGTGGCCTTCCGGAGCGGCTCCGACCTCTCCGCCTTCTACAACTGCAGCTTCGTCGGCTACCAGGACACGCTCTACGTCCACTCCCTCCGCCAGTTCTACCGCGAGTGTGACATCTACGGCACGATCGACTTCATCTTTGGAAACGCGGCCGTGGTGTTCCAGAACTGCAACTTGTACGCGCGCAAGCCGAACGAGAACCAGAAGAACATATTCACGGCGCAGGGGAGGGAGGACCCCAACCAGAACACGGGGATCTCGATCCTCAACTGCAAGGTCGCGGCCGCGGCAGACCTGATACCCGTGAAGTCCTCGTTCCAAACCTATCTGGGCCGCCCGTGGAAGGAGTACTCCAGGACGGTCTACATGCTGTCGAACATCGAAGACCTGGTCGACCCCGCCGGGTGGTTGGAGTGGAACGGGACGTTCGCGCTGAGCACGTTGTACTACGGGGAGTACAGGAACCGGGGGGCGGGTTCGAACACGAGCGCCCGGGTGACATGGCCGGGTTATAAAGTCATTACCAATGCTACAGAGGCCGGTCAGTTCACCGTCGCGTCCTTTATACAAGGAGATGACTGGCTCAATGGCACGGGCATTCCTTATTATGCCGGTTTAAGTTGAGAGGCATTGTACTTCTTAGGCACGTCCGCGCATCAATTTGGTTTCTATCATCTGCTCTCGAAAGGCATGCAGATGAGGAAATCTGTAGAGATGCTCTGCCCGACAGATGATTTTCTCTATGTCAATCCTAGGATTCAATAAAAAGTCAGATTCATGGGCTTAGCACGGGCCGACCCGAGTTTGGCCCAGTCCAATTCTATTCAGGCCGAACTGTCGCTTGTAGGCCGGGCTATTTAGGCCTAGAGACAACAAGGCTCAATAAGTTTGGGCCAGTCTAAGCCCGGTCAGACCAGCCCGTTCCTTTGTGTATTCTTTTGTGGCCAGTGGTAGAAACTTCAAAAAAAGATTTAGAACTGTAAAGATAAAGAAAAAACAAAAAAAATCCAGAAGCAGGCCTTTATTTTTAAGGACGGAATTTTTTATCCCCCATCTTTTACTCTAAGGATGCCCATATATACAAAATCTTATAGGGTTAATCAAGCATATAAAATGAGTTTGAGGCTCATCATGTAAGTAAACATGAAGTTAAATCATATGCTCAATTCAGTTGATTTTGTCATTTCGAAATGTGATCCTATACAACAATTCTTCTTATCAACGTGCGGCTCATTTCGTCAATAGAATGTCGTTATTAATTCCGCGTAACATTATTAATCTTCTCGTCTGATCTTATTGTAGTATACGAATCATTGATTTAGTGCTTGGGAGATCTAACTTACATTAATTCATTAATGGGTTTCTCAATAAGAGTTCGCTTTATGGAACTTTGTTCAATTTCTAATTAAAAAAAGAAAAAGCATAAAGGCGCGGGCTTTTCCTCACTGTGATATGTACGATTATCGCCTTGATAATTGAAGCAATACATGATCATCCTGTATTGCTTCAGGTAAATTGACAAGATGCAGAATTTGTGTATCTAACTGTAATAGTGGTTAAAGTGGGAAGCGAAAAGACTATATTCGTCGAATCAAATATAACCAAGCCATCCATAAAATTGTTTAGACATAAATTGTTATCATAATGAAATTATATATCTTATTGGTTTGATTATTTCAAGTATTACAAGCGATCAGACTTCTTCTTTTTTTCAAATCATTCATTTTCCGCCAAATACAGAGCTTAAAAGTATATAACCTCGTTTACTTCAATTGGAAAACTTAGCCCAGGTCTCTCTCTTTTCTTTTTTATCACGCTGCTTAATTATCCCCCGTCTAAATCTTTCAATGAGAGATATATTTTGGTATGAATATTTAGAATTCATAATCATATGAAGATGCATGATGTACACATATCATGTTCAAGATACACATCAATCATGTTCAAGAATCCGTTCATATAAATTTCATGCCACTGTGCTTCGATAAGCATTATTAATCTTTTTGTCTGATCTTATTGTATTATATGAATCATTGATTTAATGATTGGGAGATTTCAATTACAATACTTTGTTCCTGGGTTTGTCAACAGAGTTCACTTTATGAAACTTGTTCACTTTATGAAACTTGTTCAATTTCTGAAGGAAGAAATGACTAACTTCTAGACTTTGTTTGTTTCGCAAAAAATAAATGAATTGAAAAATATTTTCCTAAAAATGATCGCTTATATCACTTACAAAAATAAATAAAGGAAAAGTATTTTCATCATCCATTAATATATTTAGACATAAATTGCCGTCGGCAATAAAAATAATTTCTGCTAGCTAATTATTTTAGGTGATTTACCAGCAATTAACTTTCACGAAAAATATTTTTCAAATCATCTATTTTTCGTGGGGAAAAAAAAAAACAGAGACATTAGAGACATGGACTTTTCCTCCTGTGGTATGTATGACCATTTCTTTGAAAATTGAACATTATATCATTAAGTAAAGTTTCCGGACTTTGATCATGATCATCATATAGAAAGAAAGAAAGAGTATTGGATTTAGAGAATTCATGGAGATTCATTGACAATGCATTAATTTATTAGCTAACATGCTCTTCATTACATCCCTTATTCTCTCCCTCTCTTAAAACACCTATAATATCAGATATGATGATAGACAATTGGAAAAATCTCCTCATTACGCTTTGTCAAAAGTGGAACGACGACGTCTTTCTTCTTCGATCCTTGAGCGTCGCATAAAATTTCGTTAGTCAACACTCGATACACCCAAGTGTTCACATTTGAAGAAACGCTTCTCCCTGTGAGTTGGGATCATACCTATACCTTCAATCGCAGAGTAAGCATTCAAGCATAGCGAGATAGCTCGGAGTTGGCGCCGTTCCAATTTTTTGCTTCAGTAGTTGCTCAATGTACTTGGTCATGTCCGTCGAGTTGCCTTGTAAAAAGCTTGAGCCCGATGAGCCCTAGTCCCCCGAGATCCGCCTTGTGGCTCTCCGGGTCCGACCCAAGAGAATTCACACAGAAGCCGACGTTGTAGTTCGAGATCGCTGTGTGCAAGCTTCTTGCAGGTGTCTTGAACAATAATGTCCTTTGCGGATTGGACATGAGGGAAAAGGACGAAAAAGATCAAGAAAAGGGAAGGGACTGAGAATGCGCGATTCATTTTTCTTATCATGAAAATGAGAGTTCACAGAGTTTTCTTATGAAGATGGCTACGTGTATAGATTCTCAAAGGACTTGTATATGCCAGATCAAATCTGATTTGGTTCTTTCATAAAGTCCCATTCATATCCCTTATTATTGAACTGCGAGATGTTGGATATCTGATAATTATGGCTGGGAATTTAAGTGTAATTTAGAAGTTGCTCAAAACACTCTTTTCACTCTCAATTCAGGCCGGTCCGGCGAAATTAAATAGCTTTGGTTCGGGCCAGGTCCTTGGGCCAAAAGTATCAGGCCCAAGATTCTCGGGCTGGGCCAATTTTTTTTTTTTTTGTAAAAGCCTGGTCAGCCCGGGCCATGCTCGGTTATATATCTGCTGGGGAGAAGCATATATTGCTATTGTTAGTTCTAGCTCCTTCCTTTTTTTTTTAATTTATTTTTTCTTAGGCCATATTATTATTGATTCTATGATTGGTGCTAAGATTTTCTTTTGCCCTAGGGTAAGTTCAAAAGAGAAAGAGGTAACAAGTACATTATTGATTTTTGAAAAAGAAGCACAAAGATGCGGACAAATGGAGTGTGTCCAAATAAAAAAAGTGATTGTTATCGAGCATACACACCCCATCTCTATATATATCGCGTTCTATAAGCGCCCGTGGAGATCTAACGAACACACTTGCAGCTCCAGCTTCGGCCCGACATGTCCCGGTCCTATTCGATCCGGACCAAATAATATAGCTTCGGCTCCGGCTAGGCAAAGGATCTATCTACGGCCCCGCCCTAGCAAGAGATGAAGTATCGGGTAGGGGACGACGGCACATGTCTCGATTCATGAACTGAATCGGTTCACGCCAAGGGCTGCGGGAGGATAATTGAATTCGGGGGTCAATGTCGCGCCTCCATTTTGGACTTTAACTCAAACTATTCACAAAGCTCACATAGGATTCCCTCCTTTAGGAGGGAACGAACGCAAATCACGGGCATGCCCTTTCCTCGGACATCGCGAAATGAATCCTGAGCCTGCCATGAGCAAAGTGAAACCTAGTAACGAATCTGATGGACACCCTCCTCTTCTTCACGACCACAGCAGCTCACCCACACCAAATGACTGCAGAACTACCAACTTCACCGATCATCCCCGCCGAGACATCGTGCTTTCTCGACCGGTTGGTCCACAACCGACTTAATGCCGACTTCGACGCGCTACTGCGCAGGGATCTGCTTCCCCCCTTAGATTTTAGATGGTGGTGTGGAATCGCTTGTTAAATGACACGGAAAGAAAGAATTCATTTCCAGAATGTTGACTACACCTCAAAGTTTTTTCGCGATTAGCTGTTTAACAATTACCGCGGGAAATAGGAAAATGCTAGTTCTACTAAAGAAAATCCTACTGAGACCTCATTTCAAGCGCTGGAAGCTAGCCCGAATCGAAATGGAATTGTGGCTGCTTCTCTTGCATCGCCAGGTCGAGTTGTCAACCTTTTTTGTTGTTGTTGTTTTCACTCCACTTTGATGAATGAATCACACTCTCTCTCTCTCTCTCTCTCTTCTGTGCGCAACAGGTTAACAGAGGATGGGGGAGGAGGAGGAAAAGGAAGAAGAAGAAGAAAGAAGAAGGAACATGTGCATATGCTCTCGAGCATGTGCTGCGCCATCAGAAAGGGCACATGCCCGTATGACTATACGAGCGTCAAGCCCACACAGCCATCGCCATCATCGCCATCAACCTTTGGCTCTGACCCAAAAAGCCATCTTCTTCTCCGCCTCACGTATTTTATAAATTGTGATTTTATACAAACCCTCTTTGTTTCAAGCATGGCATTATCATACTGCGCCTTCAATCATGCAGTTTTCTACCATGTTTTCTTGGCGTTGCTTTTAACGCTCTTGGGGCCCTCCCTCCCCACTCCTTTTAAACGCGACTCGGGTCCTCCTTGCTCCTCTTTACAGGACCAATCACAGCACTTTCTCCACGAGCCTCTCCTGCATCGCACCCATGTCTAATCATTGACGGGATTTCACAGTAAGAGTAGCAAGTTTCAAAGTTATGTTGGAGTGATTTGAGGAATGTCACAGGGAAATTAGCGGACACCTTTGTCTTTGTTGGGCCTTCATTAAAGTGCACTAAGTTTGTTGGATGTTCTTCTTTCTTTTCTAGAGATTTTTCGCTCACACCTCATTGATTGGGGCAGGGGATCCTGCTCTCCTCAACCATTGGATCTTCCCCCTACAAAAGGGAAAGTTCCAATAGCCCACATCCCCTGCCCTTAGGGCAAGGGATCCGGATCCGTAGGAGAGTGCATTGATACTTGTGTTTGATCGCAATGAAGTAAAGTTTGAATATGACATGATATGACTAAATTCCCGAAAAATTCTTATAGCCGGCGCTTTATTTGGGATAACACGAGCGGTAAGAGTAGATGGACATATTAAACCAAACCCTAGTTGCGAGCGGTCGATTTCGCGTTGCTTAGCTAATCATCAAGGCAAGGGCAGTATTGTAGGGTTGCTTGGGAGACAACAATGACCATCGGATCTCATTCAAACTATTTCGTTTCGTTTCACCGTATTGTAATAGAGACACGAATGATATAATCTATATATTTACAGACTATATATAAATGCAGCAAAAACATAGTGGGGGTAATTCATGAATTGAATCAAATAGGCCCTTTGAATAAAGGGGTAGAGTCAAACACTTTAAACGCCCTAAGAAGCTTAAGTCATCGATTCCAATTTGATAAAGAAAGTTTTTTTTTTCTTTGCTTTTCCACGGAAGTCCTGTCTTAGTCGTCATATCAACAAAATGGAGGCGAGGTAGTGGGGAATCTCCGGCGACCGGTCCGTGACAACGGTTGTTGTTGGTGCTCTCACCGCTAGGAGTTCATCATCTTCGTTTTCTATTTGGTCTTTCTAAAGTTCGGTTCTTATTCGCGCGAGACTATGGATAAGTGATCTATATATGTGGCATGCATCTTATTCAGCCAACCGAAGCGCGTCATTCAATGTATTGGATGCAGATCGATCCCCCATCCACTGAAAATAAATTTTGCAGGAGGAAGATGGTCTAGAAAGTTTTACTCAGCGGACTCTTGATTCTTTCCCCTCTACAATGCAGTCGCAAAGTTCCCTTATCCCATACACATTGACAAAAGAGAGCTCCATTCCGAGAGGGATGGATCATGGAGCGTATGTAGCGAATAAGGTCGTGGCTTTCCTCGATCGCCGCGAGATTTTCCCAGCATCGAGCCCATCTCTGTGTTGACTGTTGACCGACTTGTCTCCGACAAACCACCATCTCGAAGTCGAAGAGCTTATGGCAATATTGCTTTTGTTCTTTTCTTATTTTGCCAGCTTTTTTCTACGGCAGGAGCAGGAGATCCCAGCCATTTTGGCCGTCGGATCGCCCCCCGGGGGGCGATCCGACGGTGGGGATCGGCACCAGTGAGGACCGGCGGGATCCTCTGCCATGATCCGCTTCCTTTTCTACCACCCATATTTTATTTTATTTTTAATTTCCGAGATAAGTGGAGAGCGATTCTCTCCTCCTTTTACTGAAAAAGAGGACGGTCCTGGCATGTTTTAGGCGATAAATCAGGCTGGAATCATAAGAAGATCTCTGTTGTATTTCCTAATTGCATAAGCGTTGAGATTAGCTTTCCCAAACCTATGGAGGGACCAACGTGATGAACTTGTAATATATTTGTTATACAAACATTACTAGAGTTTCCCTATCCTTTACTTGCTTCGAAGAGAGCGCAAGTAAAGGATGACCCTAGAAAGGGAAACCCTTTTAAATGTTCACGCAGCTCGTACATTCTATAGATGCCTGAAGAATACCCACTACTTATCTTATTAGAGGAGAAAAGCAGTCAATTTTAGTGCCTTGTAAGTAGAGATGTTCTTCCGACAAAAAAAAAAAAAAGTGGAGGTACAATAAAAGTAGAGAAGTTAAACTGGTGGATCGAGTTTGGATCGGATCGAATATGATCTAACCTATATTGACCCGTCTTCATACTATGCTAATCTACTGACCCATATCTAGCCCGACTTATATTGTTAAAACACTTTAATATTAAAATCATGTTTAGAGAAAATTATTTCTTATACATTTTAAAATATATATATAATTAAAAAATTATATTTTTCTTAGCTAATCCATTTATGACCTGCCACCATAAAATATGGGTTCTAAACCCATTTTTACTTGTAAGCACCGGTTGAATTCTAAGTTCTAGTCGGATATAATCTCCTTCGTGCCGTCAATAAGATTGAAAACCCTCAACTCTGTTGTTCCAAAAAATTTATGCTCACACCTTTGTACAATGGCTTGCAATAATGCTCAGAGTAATGGCCGTTGGAAATTATTGGTCGAATATGTTTATACAATGACTCGATAGACTGATATCGGAAATGTATATGTTACCAAAAGCGCATCCTATCCAAAAGTTCCTCAGAGAAAATCTAAGATGCTATTTGGTTTTTCTTTAACTTACACTACTTTGTAGTTTGTATGGAGGACTGTTGTTTAGACCTCTCGCGTTGTTCATTATTACATCCGTATAAATAAAACATGAATTCCCATGTGATAGCCGCTTATTAGCTTCTGCTGTGCAGTTAATGTCCTTTGGAATGTCATTCTCTCTGGGGTAAAGGGCAAGGACAAACCCTAGACACACTTTTTTTTTTGTACCCGAACTCTAGAGAAGGCCATTTGGCCAAAAGAAAAATCATTTAAAAATGGCATCTTTCTCCTTCATCTGCTGTAATGAATTCTGAACTTCCCCCCGATAATCTTTTTTAATAGGGTAATTAGGAAAAGTTCCATTTAACTGAAGACCAAAGACCCTGTTGGAGAATGTGGCCTTAATTATTGTTTGCTCTGCAAACCAAGCAGGAAGTTATATTGAAGCAGCTTTTCTTCCTCACTTTATAAATAGCGAAGGTGGTTGCTCTGTGCACTCTTGCAGGTTGTTCGTTGGTTGGTTGTTTTGGGGCTTCTCTGATTTTTGTTCCTTTCTTTTATGTTTTTTGTTTTCCTTCGATGGCTCTCTTCTTCCTTCACTCTTTCACTCTGCTCCTGCTACTTTCTTGCTTCTCTGCTTCTCTGTTCCTCTGCAATGCCTATTTCCCCTTGAAGCACCGCCACCAACACCACCCTCGCTTCGCCAGCCACAACTACAGGGATGCTTTCACCAAGTCCATCCTCTTCTTTGAAGGCCAGAGATCTGGGAGGCTCCCCCGCAGCCAGAGGGTCACTTGGAGGAGAGACTCTGGCCTCTCAGATGGGGCTGCTGCCAATGTATGTCCTTTAAAGATCTCATCTTTTCTTCGGTGTTGTGTCGCTGCTGTGTTGGTTTCTCTTACATTTTGCTCTTCCCCATCTTGTTGTGTGAACAAGAAAGGAAATGTCGAGTTGGTTTTGCTCATATCGGCTGTGTGTGGGTGGGGAAAAAATATGCAGGTGGATTTGGTGGGAGGGTACTATGATGCAGGGGACAATGTGAAATTTGGGTTCCCAATGGCGTTCACCACCACGATGCTCTCATGGAGTGTGATTGAGTTTGGTGGGTTGATGAAGGGAGAGTTAGGGAATGCCAAGGAGGCCATTCGCTGGGCCACTGACTATCTCCTCAAAGCCACTGCTCATCCAGACACCATCTACGTCCAGGTCTGTCTCGGCATTCTCTTCTTTTCTTCTGCACTCAACATTTCTTTTGGGGTGATACTTGAGTGAAGAAGTTGAATGTGCTTAATAGAGGGAAAGAGTGAAAAAAAAAAGTGCATTTATTGCTGCCATTACGCATCTGCATCATCTGCTTTCAACAAGTTTTGGTGGGTTTTTTTCGATGGAGAGGACCCAAAAATAGAAACAGTAAACAGACGAGGAACTGATGGGTTTTGGCGTTTTGGGCCTCGTTTTCGTTCTTGTTAAGGTGGGTGATGCTAATAAGGACCACTCATGTTGGGAGAGACCAGAGGACATGGACACACCAAGGAGTGTGTACAAGATAGACAGGAACAACCCTGGCTCTGATGTGGCCGGTGAAACAGCTGCTGCTCTTGCTGCTGCCTCCTTGGTCTTCAGGAGGAGTGACCCCACTTACTCCAAGCTCTTGGTCAGGAGGGCCATCAGGGTAAGTAATGAATCCATTAATCCCAATCTCAAAGTTAAAAATGGGACAAGTTTAGGTTATAGCATGAAAATGTTGGATGATTAACTCTTTAATCATTCCGCTGGAAAATTTTCATATCCACCAGGTTTTCCAGTTTGCTGATAAATACAGAGGATCGTACAGCAATGGGCTGAAAAATGTTGTCTGCCCCTTCTATTGCTCTTTCTCTGGTTACCAGGTGAATTTTTTTTCACATTCCTTTGCTCCATTTGGCACCACCAAGTAGAAAGATTACATTTTTTTCTTTTGCAGTTCTACAAGCAATGCCAAATTACTGATCAGATTATTGACATGTTCAACCAACTATAACAAAGTTTTGTTGTTTTGCCAAAAAAAATAATTGGGCAGGATGAGTTGTTGTGGGGAGCTGCTTGGCTGCATAAGGCCACAAAGAACCCTACTTTTCTCAACTACATTGAAGTGAACGGACAGACCCTTGGAGCAGCTGAATATGACAACACCTTTGGTTGGGACAACAAGCATGCCGGTGCTAGAATTCTGCTCTCCAAGGTGAGTGTGTGTCCTCCCTTGCACCCCACCCTAAAAAAAAAAAAAACATCTCCAGACTATTTCTGCTTTGTGGTTCATCGTCCCCCCGCGTTTCGTGAGGTGATTATGCGGGTTTTCGGCTCCTTCACCGGTTTCTTATTTTTGCTGTGGCTTTCCAGGCTTTCTTGGTGCAGAATGTGCAGTCCCTCCATGACTACAAGGGCCACGCAGATAACTTCATCTGCTCCGTCATACCGGGGGCTTCTTCCGCTCAATACACCCCAGGTGACACACCCACTCTATTTCTCTCCATAATTTTGGCACTTATCCGTGAAGGCTAAGTCATGAAAATTTTGGATGCTTGTGAACACATGTACAGGCGGTCTTCTGTTCAAGATGAGCGACAGCAACATGCAGTATGTGACCTCCACCTCCTTCTTGCTCGTGACCTACGCCAAGTACTTAACCTCGTCCCACAGGTTCGTCGATTGTGGAGGCACCCCCATCACTCCGAGCAGACTCCGCAGCATCGCCAAGAAACAGGTCAAAAATGCAAAATGAGTTAACACAATGAACAAATGACTTGACATTTCTCTTGTAGTTTTCAATTCATAGAACTTTTCCATGAACAGTGTAATCGAAATCGGAATATGACTTGATATTTATCTCTGTCATATTTGTAGGTGGACTATCTACTTGGGGACAACCCTTTGAGAATGTCCTACATGGTGGGGTACGGCCCGCGGTACCCGCAGAGGGTCCACCACCGGGGATCGTCCCTCCCTTCCGTCGCTTCCCACCCAGCGAAGATCCAGTGCTCGTCGGGCTTCAGCTTCATGAACTCGCAGTCGCCCAACCCGAACATCCTTGTGGGGGCTATAGTGGGCGGACCGGACCAGCATGATCGGTTCCCAGATCAACGGTCCGACTACGAGCAGTCCGAGCCTACTACCTACATGAACGCGCCTCTGGTCGGCGCGCTGGCTTATCTAGCCCACTCGTTCGGGCAGCTCTGAAGCTTTGAGGCCCAAGACAATGCTTTTCGATTTTTCTTTTTCCCCTTTCTGCTGTGTTCTAGTTTGGAAGTCGAGATTAGGTCCTAAAAAGGTCCAACGGGGGTTGATGAGACGGCGCCCGAAAAGAAATGGGTCGAGTCCGAGCCTCTTAGCATGTGAAACACATCGGTCGTAAAGGTGTAGATAGGTGGTTTTAGATCTGTCACATGGGGGAGATGATGTTGTGTCGTGTCGCTTGTTGTTTCGTAGTGTCCAATGAGTCCAAGTTTCGTGCCAGGAACGCGACTCTGTCTCGTTCAATGGTGGATGACTTGGTTCTTCAATGGATGTAACTGCTCTGTTTTTGTCCAGAGGGTTTGTTACTCTTTGGAGTTTTTTGGAACTTGCAGTCATGTCCTCTAATGCCTCAACACATGGCCATACCCCTGGCTCTCTCTCTCTCTCTCTCTAAAACGCATTAAATTTTGACAAGTGGCACTAGGCGAAAATTGTAGTTCCTTACAGAACTAACGTAACTGAATTTTCTGTCATCACAAGATTAGAGCGAGGAGGAAGAACCTCTGTATTTGATTCAAGCGATGATGGCCTCATCGAAAATTGTTGGGAGCACTCGAGAGGCAAAAATACTGAGCAGCATATGACGTTTAAATTGCCCGGCGGAGGCAGACCCGGTTAAGTCGCGGGAAAATCGAACTCAGTGAAATGGAGATGCCCTCGCTCCCTCGCTCAAGACATTTGAACAGGGGAGTGGAATTCCAGAGGAGGCAAAACCTTTCCAATGTCGATAGGAACTGGCAAAACGAATGGGAGAAGAGGAGAAACACAAGCTTTGGAGCATCCAAGGTAAAAGGTAGCTGATAAATTCTAAGGAGACAAGACAGGGCAACATGATAATTTTCCTGGGAAAAACAAAAAAAACTGATCTCAAGCTCTGGAGCATCCAAGGTAAAGGTAGCTGATAAATTTTAAGGGGACAGACGGGGCAACATGACAATTTTCCTGGGAAAAACAAACCTGATGCGTACATACATATGCGGTTTGTGTTCGAGCATAACGAGTAATTACATTGACCGTTGAAAAGTGAAAGGGAGGGGGAGTTGACCACGTGACCAGCCTGCTCTTATGCCATTCTCGGTTTTGAGTTTTAAGTCAAAAAAGCTGGGGCTTTTTGCAGGCGCAACAGTAAAGCGTCAGGGCTAATTAATTAACCTTTTAACAGTAGTGGATCAGGCACATGGCTCCCAGGGCCAGCAGATCAATCCAGTGTTCGTCCCCCCACAGACATTCCCCCACTCACTCGGACCCCTAATTCTCTCAGACACCTGTCAAATTAACCCCCACCACACCATACATACATAAATTCAATTTCACTCGATAATCCCAGACTTTAATTATATCTTAAGCCTTCAAATTTATGTCGAAAAGAGACTCATTGAGAAATCGTTTCTTCGACCGACTTAATTGAACCTTTCAAAAAAGACTTTCAAGACTTAATTAAACAGATTAAAAGATGCAAGACTCGATCACTCCTTATACAGAGTTCGAGGAATTTGGGTACGATGTTCCCAAATTAACCATAAGCTAAGATAGAACACAGCATGCAAACTCAAGTGACACGGGAGACGCATTTGGGGTGACTCAGAATTTTATGAGAGGTTACTTCATACAATCTCTTACTAGAGATCAATTAGTCCAACGATTATTTACATTTGACCTCATTATAGAGAGGCAATTCAGCATCTTAGGATCGGAACACCGTGATCCCTACACATTAATGTCACAAGATCGAGGAACCACTCTTCGCTCGACCGTAATGACAACTTCGCTGCAGAAATTATTTTATTGACATAGTCGTGTGAAAAGCGAGAACCCTGGCCCTCGATTATTTCAACACAGCATGATCATGCATCCCCATCGGAGCGAAAGACAGAAATATTTACATCTCGGAGTGTGAAAACCAACCCTCTCGAGCATTTTGTACTTCGTCGATGCCGCCAGATTAATGTGGTTCATCGATTGCCACGGGAACAGTTTTCACCTGAAACAAAGCACGTAAAGCATTATGGCACGGTGGAAACTTACCCATTCTTCTCTGTCTTTCTTCCCAGAGCAAGATTTAACCTCCTACTTATCATTATAGTACTAAGGAACTGATGGACACAGCAACTGAGACAGAGATTTCTTAGTTTCCCTCAAAATTTGAATTATATTCAACCTACAGCAAGAGAGAATAACAATTTGCATATTGAAAAACAAAACTTCCAATCATTAGTTGGGTTTCCATTTCCCATTTTAGCATACCTAATACAAGATATTGTCACTATGCTGTGTTGAGACTAATTCTATCGAATCTTCACATCGACGACAAAATGGTTGTCGGAGGGAATTAGTGAAGCCCTCATTTAGAAATTTTATCTAATCAAAGCCTGGCATCAGAACAAAATTATCCAGCAAAACTGGCAAATTATGCAAACAGAAAAACTAAGGGTTGGAGACGAAATACTCAGACAGGACCATTTCTGAATGTGATGTTAAACTAATAGAGACGAAAACAATCTGTTGTTGGATTGTTAATGGAAGTAAAGGTTAGATGTTCCTAGATCAGTTTTGACAAAACGAGGTGGGATGAAACTGAGAGTTTCAGTATATGATAGATATGCTATCTCAGTTTTCCAAACCTACAGCCAGGTGCCAACTATAATTTCGGCAGTTTTATTGGCCAAAAATTATGTCATCTATCTGCTTCATTGCATTTCAGCGTTAAATTACCAGCATATACCGTTGTTAATCGAGATACATGCAAATCAGCTCAGGACCCTCATTTACATTGGAAAATTCAAATATGAGAATGACACTAAATTAAAATGGTGACAAAAATTTCATGTATGACGAGAATTGTCTCCCGGCAACTTACCAATTCCCGGAATTTAAGAATGTAGAACATCTCAAGATATCGCCGGGTCTCACGCCTCTCAAGCTTTGAAACATACTTCCAGAAGCCATAAACCCCCGCCAGTGTCATCAGCCTCTCTGAATAAATCTTCCAGGTGTACCTACAATGTAAAAAGCTCATGTAGTTAAGCATCAGAGAATGCATGTCCGAAACAGTTACTTCAGCAAGTATGTGTCTACGAAAAATTGACACATGCCAGAATGATTCGTGATTCAGATGACCGAACACTTATATCAGCAGCTACTGGTCTCCTAACCTTTCATAGATCCTCTGAAGGCCAGCCTCAGAGATTTTATTCCAGTTGCTGGGGTCCTCTTTACATCGCCCAAAGAAATCTGCCAGTAGTGTGGCAGCCTGGTCAGGGTGATATGGATCAATATGAAATCCCGATACACCGTGTTCAATTATCTCTGCTGGACCACCATGACATGTGGCAAATGTTGGAAGGCCACACGTCATAGCCTCAATGACCGTAAGTCCAAAGGCTTCATAGAAAGCCGGCTACAAACAGGAAGAATAGTTAGAAGCGAAAGGGTCAGTCTGAATGAAGCATCGGTATTATGCATGAGAATAAATGTTTGTCGCACATCAAGTAAGTTCAGAATCCACCTGAACAAAAACACCTTTTGTGTCTGCTATATAGCGATAAAGCTCTCCATTACGTGCCCGATTTGTTTGGGCTGCTATCCAACGAAATTGACCATCCAAATTGTATTTCTTCATCAGTTCATGCATCTTTTCGATTTCTCCTATCTCTTCTCTGTCCTTGGACTTCTTCACATCAATGTAACCAGCCACCACTACAAGATTTGCTAGTTCTCTCAATCTTGAATTCTTAGCATAGCATTCAACCAACCCCGTCATATTCTTCACTTTGTCCAGCCTTGCCATGGAAAAGATCATGGGCTTGGACCGATCAGACAATGATCCTCTGCAGCAATACAATCAAGTAATGTAATTAGCAACCCATTATTTATTTTGTCAATAAAGGCGATACGAAAAAAAAATATGGCGACCATTTTACTATTACCATAAAAAGTGATTTCGCATTTATCTAGCAATTCAACCATGGTGAAGATATTAACAAGAGAAAGTGCAGAACCTAACATTGAGATTACAAATGATTGATTGACTCTTTACATCGAGGCATGGAACATAACATCGAGATTACAAATGATTTATCAACTCTTGACATTGAGGCATGGAACTGAGTTTTTATACTCTGGTTCCTCAAATATATTGATATAATAGATATTTTCTTAGAATAACATAGCTCACTATGACCAAAATGTATATATCGTCTCAAATTAACAATCAAGCATGTCGTTGAGTAATAGGATTTCTAATGCGACTGCAATTATCTTGACTTAATAATGAGGGCAAGAGGCTTCAGGTTAAAAGACAAATTAAGAACATAAATAACACTCACATGTGCTCATCATTTTGTTCAGGATCAAATAACAGCTTTTCTATTGATCCATGCAAAGCTGTGAGCCTCTTTTTCTTTTCCAAGTAGGGGAAATAGATGCACATATCTGCCCCAGGAGAGACAATGTTGAACTTCGGATCGAAAACATCAATTCCATGAACAACTCTGTACTGCCCTGGAAGAGTGAAAGCAGTGTGGCTCTCATACTGCCCAACAGTATTCTTCCTGAGGGAAGAACAAAGTTATTAGATATAATGCAGAAAGTGAGAACAAAAAATCCAGCAAATCCAAGTGTGCAAACATAATTTAAAAATTCCAATCCCAAATGCACAATAATAACCAGGAATACATGCTTAGAAGAGAACAGAGGGCTGTGGGTGATGAAGGAAGCAAAAATAAGGCCAAGGCCAGTAAAGTCACCTAACTTAGAAAAATATTATCCAACATGTAACTGAGAATGAAAACCACTGCACCATCCTACAAGTCAAAACCACATTTTAGGTGGAATTCAGCTCATAATTCCCAATAGAAAGTTACACATTTCTCTCTTGTATCTTGCATCAGTTCACCACCAAAGACGTTTCCATGCAGCCTGACCCATAACACTATTGTCAACTGCTTAAATCATACATATATTGTAAAAATAGTTGACAGCTGACAAGTTCTATAAGTCACAATCACTATAACCACCTAACTTAGAAAAGTATAATCCAACATGTAACTGAGAATGAAAACCACTACACACACTATATAAGTCAAAACCACATTTTAGGTGGAATTCAGCTCATAATTCCAAATAGAAAGTAACACATTTCTCTCTTATATCTTGCATCAGTTCACCACCAAAGACATTTCCTGACCTGCGACACTATTGTCAACTGCTTAAGTCCCAGTAGTTCAAAGCTGACAAAATTTTTACAAACACTCGATGTCCACATATTGAAAGACTTATGAACCATATAAAATATTAATGCGGAGATTCCATCCTTTCACTACCATAGAATGAGAGCTTCTTACAAAACCGGGGATACTTTAAGGAATTACGATAATCTCGCCAGTTACCACTTGGGAAATATGTTTATGGGGTTCCACTTCTCCAAGATAGAATAGAACACTTTACATGCTCAGCTAAATTTGGATGCAAACTGCAACTGCAGCTGAATATGTTCAATCTCCAATTAAAATCGATGTTTCTAAAAATCTATATTTCTAACAGGATTCATCCCGTTGCCTAATATATACATAAAACTAAGGTGCCTCAATCTGGAATTTGCATGTCCAACATTGATAATCTCGGATAGTCCTATTCCTGTTGCTCAGGGAAACTTCCTATTTAAAACCCAAAGGCACAGAGATTAGGCAATGAAAGGAGATGATGAACGAGGGCTTCAATGACTAGAAAAGGACAGTTCTACCTAGACTATCCATTAAGATAAGAAACTGGCTTACAGGGAAGAAACAAGAAGAAAATTTGTTCTCTCCTTATCTAATTGTTGTTGCTTTTTTTCCTTGATTTGGATAATTTAATACATTATTCTTCCTCTTAAGAAGATCAACTTATGAAGCACTTTCAGTTGATAATGAATTGGATTTTCAAAGTTTTAGGTTGCTTAATCATAAGATCTCAAGTATCTGTAGGATTAACATTTTAAAACTTCAAGTCATATCAATTTTCTGAAACTTCTATGTTATGGGTCTTTTTCAGCTTTAATCAGCATGCAAATTAGTGGCCATGCAAATTGATCACATTCAGAAGCAACTTATTCATATTTATCAAATGTCCGGTAACAATATGGTGAGCGACATATAACATGCACGATCACATCCAACCTTTTCATTTTTTTTTTCTTTTTTTGACATTCAAGTGTTATCCAGGCCAACTTTTGCGCATCTCGACTGGCCTACCAACCCGGGCAATCTTAAGGGATATGTAAGTAATGTTACCAATCTACGATGAGCAATTCTCGTATTCAAGAAAAAGAGAACTTACGTTCCTGCAATCTCTTGGTAAGTGCTGGTGATGATGAAGTCCGCATTATTCATGGCTAGTAAGTCAGCAGTAAACTGACATGAAAAGTGGTACTTCTCATCAAACTTTTTCCAGTATATGTCAGAGTCCGGATATTTTGTCTTCTCCAAAGCATGTGCTATGGTGCACTGCAAAAATGAAATGCATTAACAACTATAGTTCGAAGAGACTAGTATGATGGCAGAAGTTGCTAAAATAAAGAAGGAACTGGGAAAACTGCTAACCTGCGTGACTCCCATTTTATAAGCCAATAATGAAGCAACAAGATTACCATCACTATAGTTCCCAATTATAAAATCAGGAAAGCCTTGTAACTCAGCTGTAATTTCACTTGCTGCATCCTGTTCAAAATCAAACAACCATTAACAGGGGCCGTCGAAAAGCCTTCCATTTCTAATCAAACCAATTCATTATCTCAGATTCAGATAATCATAAATGGTGCCACCTAGGCACACCCAATTGCTGAAAGAATAGCATTTTGTTCTGTCACATGATTTACTAAGTATGACCGTCTAAATAATAGTTATGGGATTTTATTTTATTTTTTAATTATGGAAGGATGAGAAACAGCACCAGTGACGACCATAGCAGTGAGTCAGTGACTAAATATTCAAATGGTCAACCAAATAGGCATGGAATACAACCGGTTGTATAATATACATTTAGCACACAGTTCTGCAATAATTAAAGAGATACATTAATGCAGGATTTAGTTGGCAGCTCTGCAATGGAAATTGTAGTTTAATAAAGTCCATGTTATCTGAATGAACTACCAGTCAGCCAACAATCAGCTGGATTGTATAGAGATGCCAAATCTTGCAATCGAAAGATCGTCAAAATATACAGCCAGATAACGGAAGGGAGAAACTGAGAGAAAGCTGATTGCAACTGTTGCAAACATGGAGAAGTATTCAAGTAATCCTGCAAAATTTACCATGGCAAACGTCTCCAGATAAGGCCACACGTCAAACCGAGAGATCCATTTACGCAGAATTCCTTGATCAGATCTGAAAGGAACTCGCAAGATATAGCTATGTTCTGTTCCACTAACTCTTTCAAGGCGCTGATTACAGGTGGTTCCCTTTGAATCAGGTATTAGCCTAGTAACCTGGTAAACACAGAAAAACATCCATAAAGAGCAAAGGATGAACCACTCAATTTAAAAGATTCATCTACAGAAACTTACAATAAGGATTTTGGGAGCTATATCTAGCCCCTGCTTCTGTATCCTCAGTAACATTTCATTCTCCAAGGCACGAACTTGATCCAGTATGTAAACAACCTACAAATTCAAGACGACCAACTGGATAATGTTAAAGAAGGATGCTCCTTATAACAATTAAAGAAAATACTGATTTGTCTTTATCCATACATAAGTGAGCAATTGCAGAGGAACTCACAAGATCGCTAAGCACTACAAGCTCTATTTACCAAGACGAACAATCACCTGCCCACCGGTGTCAGGTAAACCCAACACATTTGCTTGCCCAAAGAATCCATGCGGAGACAAAATGACAACGTTAAACACCATAGGTATCCTCCCAAGAAATGTTTCTAGAGTAGAGGGATCAGGAGCCTGGAGTATATCCAACAGGAGATGCATCATTTCTAATACCCTCGCTGCAGTATCACCCCACCCCCTCTCAAATCCCATACCTTGTAACCTGCATAAATTTAGAGTGGATAAGGCAAGATACGTAGCATTAGAATTTAGAAGTATTTCTGCCAACTTTATTTATATCAATAAGATAATCATGTCAAGGAGTGTACACATATTCAAATTCAGAGTGTGGTGTGTTAGGTGACAGCTTAGAAAGATAATCTTCTGCTTTAGCCAAAGAAGACTGAAGCCTCGCGATGCTCTCTACTCTATCATTCAGCATCAATGTCTGCACAGAAAGCATACTCAAAGTGGATCACTAAACATATAGCAAGACAAACGAGTCTGACAAAGAATTGAGACTCCAATTGGGCGAAGAAAAGGAGTGGGCAATGGCTGCGATTGTACATCTCCAACCTGTCTCAATAGCGGTAGTAGTGATAAATACTGACCAGTAATATTATCACGACAGCAGATAATTACATTCCAACAAAGTTTTTTCTTGTGGACTTACGTGTCCTTTATACTTGTGTGCTCGAAGAAAATCAACTAATGGCTCCAAACAATCTTTGTTGCGGAACATAATCGAAGAGAGATGACGATTGAGAAATTGAACACCATTTCCAATGGATGAAGACCGATTTGGACGGGGAAAAGTTGCATTGAATGGCTCAAAATCAAGCTCAAGAACGAAACTGTCTTCAGGCCTATCAAATATGAGGAAGAAATAAGTTAAAAAATATTAGATTCATCATTCAATAACCTAAGAGCTCAGTTGTATGTATCTATGTTTACAAGGAAAATACAAGATGCTTACTTGCCATCCACAAGTTCTTCCTTGAACTTGAGATACTCTGAAACAGTCAGTTGCTCTACACTCAGTTCATAGACATTAACACGGACATATTCCCAGACACCAGGCCTTGGACGAACTGCTATAGCCACGAAAGGAGGCAAAACTATGGCTTCCTACCATCAGCATCACATATGGTATCCATTAAGAATGTGATGGAGAAAACAAAACCAAAAGTAATCATTAAAAATAAAAATAAAAAAACGAGTCCCAAAGGGCAAAACAATAAAGATTTCAAATCTCAAGAGGTATGAAAACAACTGATTTCCAGTTATGGTGTTCGGTTGGTTCATCCACTACTAACCAGGAGGAAGTGTGCCAGTACTCAGTGTTGTACATATTCATCAGAAAAGAGCTCTCGCAGTAGAAAGACTTAATGTGAAATAAGCAAAACACACTATAAAAGGTTTTGGCATAATTTTAACATCACCTAAAAGGAGAGAAGCAGGCACCAGGGACATGCAAAAGATGAAAGTTCAAAAGGTTTGTGGTGTTTGGAGTCATCATGAAAGTTCTAAACCATCTTCTGTAATGAGAACCACATAAGAAAGAAATTCAATGTCTTCTGTGTAAAGATCATTTTTTAGTTGCCATTGAGAAAAAGTTCTACGAGAATGCTCAGCCGCAATACTTAACGTGGTTTCCAAATCATACAGGACCATTGATGGCTAGGTACAAGGCACTCGTTATATAGCCTCTCAAGAGTTATCAAATTACCGCGGTGAAGAACAATGCCTCATTCAACAATCAGACAAGATCTCTTAGAAAGCCAACAATCATACAGGACCATTGATGGCTAGGTACAAGGCACTCGTTATATAGCCTCTCAAGAGTTATCAAATTACCGCGGTGAAGAACAATGCCTCATTCAACAATCAGACAAGATCTCTTAGAAAGCCAACAATCAGCTTCTGATTATTCTTACTCAAGAATCTGAAAAAAAATCAAATCTTGAAAACAGAAATATACAACAAAATTAGTAAGTACAATTGTAATTTTCACTGGAATAAACTGGAGAGAATAGACATACCTGTGCGGATTTCAAGACCTCACTGAAGGGGCCATCGCTAAGAGAGTTTGTCCCTTGGTCCTCGTGGATGATGCTCTCGAGCTCGTCCAGCAAATGATGCGGCTGCAGAATCCCCTTCCCCTGTGCCACGTACCTTCACGAACAAAATACCATACAAACTTTAATCGATCGTCGGAAACTCGACCATCGTTCTTAAAATAAGCCGAAAAAGTCTATCTCTAAGCAAATGAAGCTCTGATTTTCCGACAAGACAGCAGCGTCGCTCTCGCTGTGTCTTGGTCCCAAGGAAACAGAGGAGCAGAAGAACGAAAAACTCGAGTCAACCTCAAAAGTCGAAATGGTCTCCCCTTTACCGAGTTCCTCTCCTCTCGCGTCGTGATTTCACCGCAAACAAACACGACCGAGTTCACGGCCAAAAAAGCTTCGAGCGAGAGGAAACCAACAGGACAAAATGAACAAAAAGAGAAGAAGGGAAAACCTGGACAGAAGCGAGACGAGTTCGTTTCTGTGATCGGAGAGAGTGTCCTCGACCCGCTCTCTGATGCTCGGAATTCGACCCAGTTTCGGAGCCGCCATGAGAGAATCAACCCGAGTTCCCGAAGACAGCCGGTCGTCCTCGAACCCTCCTAAAACTGATACAACGAACGGATCAGAGAGACACCAAGAATTCTCCAAGCGAAGCGCAGCGATGGATGGAGCTTCGCTAACGACCGGAGACAGGCATATACACGGGCGTATCTGGGCTTCGAAGGAAGTGCGTGGGAGAGCGTGAATTGGGAAGCGTCGAGTGACGAGAGAGGAGGAGGGAATAAGTAGTGGCGGGCTTGGACTCGTGGTGGAACCGCTAATGGGGACGTCTGCTTCGGAGGACGGCGCAAGTGGACAAGAGGCACCGTCTTGGTGCAATGGGCGCCCTGTAATTGGGGTAGAGAGAGAGAGTGAGAGAGAGAGAGGCGTGATTGATTGGGAAAAAGAGAAACCAGGAAAGAGGAAAGAGATAGAGAGGGGAAGAAAACAGGGGACACTTGGCGGTTGGCGCTTCCGGTTTCCTCTTCGTACGTGCTCCACGGAAACTGCCGCAAATCCATTTTCGAAAAACATTCCGCCACCGCCCGCCACCAGCTGGCAACTCTCGCCGGCCGCCGCCAACAGCCTCTGCTGTCGTCACCACCTGCCACAACTGCCGCCATTGCCAGCCGTCGCCACCGTCGGAATAAAAAATAAAAAATATTTTTTTTTAGTAGTAACTAGAGATTTCTGTAAGTGTAAATTTTCAACTGTTGTCAAACGAACTTCTGTTTCAAGATTAAAAAATTTATGTCGTTATCAAAGGCATTTTTTTTTCTCGAAAATTCATTTAGAAACAAAAATTAAAAAAAAACTATTTTTAGTCAGAAATCTATTTCTGAAATAAAATGGTTGTCATTCACTCCTAATCCTATGAACTTCATGATGAGAGCCATGTGATTAATATAATTCACACGTTCTCAACTCGAGAGATTCATATAAACTATACATTGACTTCTAAAGAGAAATATGGAATAATTACTTCACAAATTATTTTTAGGTTCACCATCTAAGAAAGAATCTATATTTATTTGCAATTTTTTTTTTTTTATAAATGGCCATGTAACGTAAATAGCGAAGGAATCGCACATATAAAGTGGGAATTTATTTTTTTAAAAAAATCGATCCATAACTCATTAGGTTAAGTTTTTTAGTGGAAATGAGTCCAACTTAATATGTTGACGGGCTCGAACTTGGACTCCCTCTTGGCGATCTCTTCGTCCAAAAGTCGAGGACACCTGGCGGTTGGCAATTTCAATTTTTCCTTTTCCTGCTCCTCGGATAAGTCTGAGATTGACAGAAATATTAATAACAAGGATCACACGGCATGAACTGCGCAAAGAGAAATGTCTTCGTTTTCCGTCTTATATAAGAGAGATAAATTCAAATGAAGGTGAAGTGCATATTTCTAGCGCCAAGAACCTATTACAGCATCTTTCAATCAAAGATGGGATGCATTTACAAATCTAAAACTCAAGATGATGGAAACGACACAGTAAAGTACTCCGGACAAAACGGAAAACCCTTAAATTTAACTTCATTAAAGAATGAAAAAGAAAAATCTAAAACCCTAAATTTATCAAATGAAACATGTAAATCCAAAACTTGATGTGCCCATATGAACGACCATATTAGATCTGTCCCCATGAGTAGATCCTTGTCTCAACGCGTATTTAATGGGATGAGTCGTTATATGAATTGTCATTATACGAGTTAATTATGTATTGTAAATGAGATATAAATAGGTTTAGAATTGCAAAAACCTAAAAATTTATGGATCTTATATGGGTTCACTAGTTATCCAAACTCAACCTACCTTTATGACTCTCTCTTCACCCTCTGTGAAAAAATAGTAGACTCATCATACTATTCCAAGTTCAGAGAAGTCTTGGTGTGCCAGCAAGAAGTGCCCGGCTATACCCTTATTAAAACCACGAAGACGGCTTTTTTTCCCCCTTTGTTTTTTTTTTATTTGTATTCAATCTTGTAAATTGCTTCTGTTAGTTTTGCATTTGGCATTGTTATTTTGACGTTTATTTCATAATCGATTTTAGTTTGTTCATTACAATCCATAATCAGCTTAAATCATCTTTTTCAATATCTTACATTCCATTTGATTATAATTTCAGTTCCTCCAACCTTTTTTTATTACAATTTTATAAGTTCATTACTAGTACTAACTTTCTTTTATTCTTCGTTGTGAATCAATACAAAAAAATTAAAGTTCTTTGTAATGTTGAAAGCCAATTATCTAGCATCTTATAGTTGAAACTTCGATTTCGTCCAAATAAAATACTTACATGAAGAGCTTAAAGTCGATTAACTAGGTGGATTTGGATTTTTCGTGTGTTGTGATAATATTTTAGTAAATAGGTGGAGTCAAGTACGAGTCTGGTCAAGTGGTCATTAATTTGTATAGCATGAAATAGGTCAACTTGAGTTGACCATTTTCGACCCAATCCAATTCCGACTATATCCACTCATTTGACGGCCCTAAGCCATATCTACGTACTAACCATACTTGAGATCATATGCAAGTTTTTTAAAACGCCTAGTACACAATAAACAAACCACGACAATCGACAGAGCAAACTAGAGATTAATAAGAAATTTGAGGCTGACTTGCTTCGCTCACTTGATTGAACATCGATACCATCCTTTAACACCGTTATTTGTTTCATCCCTATGGACTGACCTTTTGATTATTTTATTCTGTTGCCGAATGAATTCTCACTTCACTAGTTTATATTAGGGTTAATACAACAGAAAACTCATAACTGGTATATTTATGACAAATTTACCCAAAATTATTTTTTTAACCACAAAAAATCCCAAACTGGTACATTCGTGACGATTTCACCCCAAACTAGTATATTTGTGACAAATTTACCCTCCGTTAATTTTCGTTAAACCTAACCGTTAAAGTGCTAAGTTTATGACACGTGACAATATATAGGTGTCTCAGCTTGGCATTTTTACTCTCTGTTTGTCATGTGCGTATCGATTTGAAATTTTTCGTGGTATTAACACAATTTAACGGAGGGTAAAATTGTCACATACATACCAGTTTGTGGTTTTTTGTGGTCTTAAAAATTAATTTAGGGTAAATCTGTCACAAGTGTACCGGTTTAAGGTTTTTCGTCAAAAAAATAGTTTGGGCTAAATTTATCACAACTGTACCAATTTGAGGTTTTCGTGGTCAAAAAAATAATTTGAGATAAATTTATCACAAATTTATCAATTTAGAGTTTTTCATGATATTAACTCTTTATATTATCCACTTCTTTCCACAACGAAGCCTGGCTTTCTAATTTCTACCAAAGTCCTTTCCAGCCTTCCATGATGTGAGCGTTCTGTGTGCTACCTTATTCTCCAATGACAAGTAGTCTATCACTTTGTCTGGTTTTCATGATTCGGTCGCATCATGAATTTTTTTTTAGCGTCACCCTTATCCTTATGCTTGTGATAAGCCCTAAATTGGTGTCGAGCCCGCCCATAAAATAAAAGAAAATATAAACTATCTTTTTTCGGGCTAGGCGGGCCTGCCTAGAACCACATCCGGCCGGGTCAAATTTGGTACTTGGATACCCTTACTCGGGCATGCCATATCATTCTTTCAACGTTTTGGGTCCGGGCAGGCAGCGAATCTGCCTTACTCATGATCAGGTCTACCATGATCTCCCTCGCCCGAGTCCGTCAATGCCCTCTTCCCACTAATTTTGCTCTATGCAACTAAAAGCCTCTTCAACTCTCTCACAAAACCCCTCACTAAGTGCATCTCTTTATTCGTACAAAATTGAGAATCCATCCATCACCGTTTGACTTTGTGAATAGGGGTGATCGGTTCCCGATCCGATCGAATTCCCCCGCAAGAACCGAGAACCGGACCGGTGGTCCCGGTTCTCAATTTTTCGGAACCAGGAACCGGACCACCGATCCGATCCGGTTCCCGGGCGGTTCCATTGGACCGGACACATGCCAAAGAAAAAAAAATGCACCATTCATCTCGCTTTGAACAAGTGCGAACTCGTCGATGAAGAGGTTGGCATTCTTTCTACGAGCTGAATTAGGGGCCAAACAAGTGATTAATGGTGGTTAAATTCAATTTTTTTTTTGCCTTAGTTCGTGAAAAAGTGAGGAGGATTATGGGAGCAATTTATGTTGTCTGCACGAGCTACTAGATCACGGTCCATTTCACCTGCGCTGGTTGGTAATGTAGAGATTACATTGAGAATTTAGGTATAGATCCGAAAGTTGTCTAGACGTAGGGCTTTGGTGTTCATTACGATGGGCCTATCGTGGGAGAAAATCATAGAACCAGCATTCCTTAAACCAGTGTTCCATGTTTCGATCGGTCTGGTCCTAGGACCCTAGAATCGGGAACCAGACCGCTCCCACTAGAATCGGGAACCAAACCACCAGTCCCGATCTTGTCCGAGCGGTCCGATTTACTCACCCCTACTTCTAAATGCTTGAAAGATGAAAAGTCCCCACCATAATGGCTCATGAAAGGCTCGGGAGATGCGTCCGTGAACATGAATCCACCTAATAAATCTTATCTTATCTGCAACCTATGGTCTGAATTTAATACCTATATCTATGCTCTCTGCGCATTATTTATATCCATTATCCATAATGTCCACCAATCATATTCATACATATCTCGTAATTCCATGATCCAAATCTGTATGTAATCTCATATTATAAGTACCTGGAACAATTGGATTTTGTCTCACTCATCGAGTACATCAAAATTATCCAATTACATTTCGAACTCAAAGCAAGAGCACCCGTTAACTAAATCATATTAATATTGCTAAGACAGATATGGCACGTGTGGGTCCTTTGCAAGAGACCTCTTGTTTTTTGGGTCGAGACTTGAATTTACACAAGTCATGTGCTATTTTTCTTGAAGACAACATCTTCGAACCCTAAAAATTTTGAAGAACATCGAGGATTAAAAATCATTAATTGCTTTTAAAACGCGAAAGCGAAACCATTCGGATTCTTCTACAGAAGCAGTACGTTTGTCGGATCAAACGAGGGCCATTCATCTAAAAGTTTTCCAAATTTATGGGGGGGGTAAAAGTGAATTCCAAGGAGAACCATCCTTTTTCGATACTAGAGAAAGAGGAAGGCTCCACTCCAACCACAAGCATCCAATGACGACAGAGTTCCGGTACAACCAAACCGTTAGCGTTAGCTGTCGGAACATAACTGGTCATAGCGAAAGAATCGATGGCGGTCCAATCGATCTGAGTTAACTCGAAAGTTCTCTAGGAGGGTTAATTTTGGAGTCAATTTGGATTGGGAATTAGCAGAAAATGTCTCCCACATGCTCAACTATTCTTCAATGTCGGACAATCTCTTTGTACAACGTCGGGCACGGAATGAACAAGCTCTAGAGGTGCATGAAAATCATCCAGAAATAGAATTTTTATTCCAAACCCATTTCTGAAATATGTTTGGAACAGAAACTCGTTTGGTAACGTAATTCTATTTTTCTATTTCTGGAACAAAAATTTGTTCCATAAATAGATTTAAAGGAGAAATGAGAAACAACAATTATCTACTTATCGAAGAAACGGAAATAGAAATTTTCTACGTTTCACTTTTTCTCAAATACTCGCCGCCCCTGGCCGGTCGCTGCCCCATGCTACCGCCCTTGCCGTCGATCGGCCGCCGCCCTCACTGGCCGGCCACCGCATTTTCTAGAAGTAGAAATTTTTAACTTTTGTCAAACAAACTTCTATTCTATAATCAGAAATTTTATGTCGTTATCAAACGTATTTTTTTACTCAAAAACTCATCCAAAAATAAAAATAAAAAAAATTATTTCTAGCCAAAAATCTATAACTAGAATCGAATGATTATCATTCACCCCCTTAGAGTCCGAGGTTGGTTTGGCTTAAGAAAGTCTTCGATAGCGACATCATCCCTATCTCACACGATCTTCCTTTATCCAAAATTTGAGTTATTCCCCATAGCCGAGAAGACGAAGTGCGCTTCGTGGAGCCCATCAAGAAAAAAGGCAGAGAAAGAGAATATGCGCACGCATTGTCCCTTATTCCTTTAGCCATCCTCGAGCTTTCTAAGAGAGAACTAGATCCTCAATATTGGATTTCACTTGGGCCCCCTTTGGTCCATTGGGCCCGGCCCATTAATAAATCTGGGCCGGTTTGCTTAAAGCTAGCTCTGAACTGAGATGCCTGAAAATTCTTTATTCTTCCTCACTTACCATTTTCAATTTTTTTCACTGTTCTTGTTGGATGGTGCTCATTAAATCCTGCAAAACTGAGCCTGAACCCAATAATCCGCCTAAACTCGTTCTGATAACTAGGTATGATTTATCTTTCAACCCAACAAAAAAGCGAGTCCACCCGGCCGAGGTGAACGGATCGTCTGCCCTCATTGATTGAGGGCAGACGTGCCCTGTCAAATCAGAGCCGTCCGTTCAATCAACGGACGGCCCTGATTTGACAGGGTAGGCCTGCCCTCAACCAATGAGGGCAGACGATCCGGTTTCCCGACCGAGACCCAAAAACTTTCGAATTAGGTCGAGTCAACTCGACATGACCATTCGACCAAAAATAAAAAACTGACATGACCAAGATGCTTGAATCGTAGTAGGAAAATCTGGAATAGTCGAAGTTATGTAATATTCAGTCTTGTCAATTGTCAATTGTAATGCTTGGTATTAAAACAAAAATTGTAATATTTACAAATTACTATAATAGATGAATGGCTCGGAGACTAATAGAAATAATGCTAGGTATGCTAAAACTCATCCATTAAATTTGCTTGCTTAAAGAACTACTTAAGATTTAAGTAACGGATTTTTGTTGGGTACTCGAATTGGATCCACTTACTTAAAGAACTACATAAGATTGTCTCTTAGTAAGCAAATTTGCTAGCAAATTGTAGTATTTTTAGAATTGGTCAAGCATTATGGTACTTGGTACACTCCTTATCGAAATATGGTTTTTAAGTCTGTTTTGCTCAAAATTTTTATTTTTACTTTGATTATATGGATAGCGAGTTATTAAATTTCTAGTTTTTTGTTGTTGTTAGTGTCTAGCAAATTAGTTATGCAGTTTTACTAGTTTAGAAGCTATGGCGAGTAAATTTTCTACAAAAGAAATCCTATATATGGCTTCAATGATTTGATTTACCACACGGGCCGGTGTTGACCCGAACCTAAACTCGCCCAAACCCGACCCAATTGCTAGGAAGTGGATCTTCCCCTTATATTCCCTCCCCAAACAAAGATCATGTGGTCCAACTGCCCATATTTTTTGGACGCACGAAACCCTCGAGATTAGAAGAGACGTGTCTTGATCCCTTAGAACGCATAAAGAAGACCAGATAAGATATCGACGAATCTATCCTGCTAAACGTCGCTTGCCACCGAACAGGTAAAGCCGGTGCATATCTCTTTATCTCTTCAGTTTCTTCATCACCTTCCTTACCTTTTCCTTTTTGGAATTATTGCCTTCTTCCGGGGAAGTTGGACGTATAAAATGGGGCCATGGGAGGGGTTTGGTTCTTCACCACATAGAAGCACGAACAACAGAGCCTCACCAGATAGATCGCTCACTAGGTTGCTAGTTTAGCGCCAAGGTGTCGGAGCACACATCATGGCTCATTCCCGCGAACTCGCCAATATTGCAGAGGAAGCGTTCGCCATGTTAGAAGAGGGCGTGGCCAAGAAGATAATCAAGCAACCCATGATTCCTCAAGCCCCTCCCCAGAAACCCATGGATTGCTTCGAGGCGGCTCGAGCGTTCGGCGGCATGCTTTCGGTGGACTTTCGCGTCAAGAAGTTCTCACCACCGGCGCCGCCACTGCGCTTTCCTAAGCTCCAATAGCTAGGTTCGACTGAGTATGAACTACGTATCATGCATATACCTTAAGGACAGTATGTATAACTCTATATAGCTAGTCCTAAGAGTTGCTGCAGACCTGGGATTAGCATCTGTTCCTTTTACTTAAAGGGTTATCGCACTTTGGATGTCTTAAGAAGCTCCAGTGTAATTGTATAGTGATCAAGTGTGGTAATACATCTCAATAAGGTTATATGCTATGTAATGTTCAATATAATTGGCCAAGTGGTTTAGTAACCGACTGTCTAGCTTTGATCAGTTGAGACACTTTCTGAGTGATTTTCTAATCTGATTTGTTAGCTCCTGAACCTTTTTTTCTTTCCCTCAGAATTTTTATTTTACGCTTTTTTATCCAGCACAGTTTATGGAGTTGCTGGCATCATGCCTTGCAAGATGGGAAGATGAAAAACATATTAATGATGCACCAGAATGGACCCATCAGATTCTACGGGATCGGCTAAGTTAAACCTGGATACATTCTATGCATTAAATAATTAATTCTCAAGGAAGGTAACAAGAAATCCGAAAGAAAATCGGGAACTCCTTGATCGAGCTTGCGAATCGACCATCTTCTCTTCATTCTAGCAAGTCTTTTGTTGTGATGCCTAATTCTCTGCCCTTACTTGAATGGATGCCTACTTGCCTAGTAATCTTCAGATGTTCCCTGAAATTGTCGCGGGACGGGTATTTTTCGACCCTTGGTAGTTATCCAAGTTAAGGAAAAAAAAAAAAGATCGTAACAGGACGTACAGAATAAATAGTTATCCGGTTAAGTATAGTCACTCGATATATATTCCAGAGAACTCAAAACATGAAAAAAAAAAAAAAGGGTGAAGAAACTCCTCAACGACGCTTCTTTCTACTCTGAAATATCTCGTTATCAACATGAAAGGCAAGCCAACTTAGAATTGTTTCTCCACCGGTTGCGCGTATCACATGAATCGGCCAATGCTGGGATAAAAGTTTTACAGAAATGAAAGGAGCTTTGTACATGCTCCTGTCCTCCCAAATCCAAAGGAACGGCATTCTTAATAGCAATGCAACAGAATTTCTAAGATATCTCAAGATAACCTTTTCTTAATTTTTGTGCTTTCGGCATGTAATAAATGCGTTAGAGTGGACAATCACAGCATGATTCGGTCCAGAAAAAGCAAAGCTTCATTTGCTTTCGGGGTTGGAATTGTTACAATCTGGCCAAGTTTCCAGCGTGGAACAGGACTAATCGAGAGAAACTTTGGAGGAGATCCAAACTCCAAAATGGAACCACGCTCCAACAGACATAGAGGGTCTGTTTGGCAATGTTCCCGTTTTTCTATTTCTGTTCTCGGGAACAGTAAAGAACAGAAACATGTTTGGTAATGCAAATAATTATGATTCTGATTCTGTGTTCCGGAACACTTTTGGACCACTTTTCAGAACAAAAAAAAAAGTTGATTTTTGTGTTCCGGAACACTTTTGCAGATCACTGTTTACCACGATATACTTCTATGAATTTTTCATCGATACTTTCAGTTCTTGTTGAAACATGATTTATAATTATATTTATATTTATTTTTAAAATTAATTTAAAAATAACAAAAAATCATAAAAATTGCAAAATCAACTTTGAAAGCCTTGGCTGAGCCTTAGGAACCAATTTTGAATTAAAAATAGTTTTCATATTTTTAATTTTTTTAATTTATTTAATTATAAAATATCCAAAAAAATTAGAAAAATATCATTCGTGGTCAGAAAAATACACAAATATAGTTGATATTTTTATTTCAATTTCCTCTTTAAGATGGTATTTTTAAATCTAAAAAAGATTAAACTTTATTTTTCGCAACTCTTTTTTATTTTTTCGTTTCTTTTTCTTAATCACTATTTGATTTAATCATTTTCTCTTTTCTTTGTCATCAAATATAATTATTTAATTCAAATGCAAATTGGGAACAAAAATTTTATGCAGTTACCAAATGCGTTTCTGTTCCTGGAACAAAATTTTTAGCAGTTACCAAATGCGTCATGATTCTCAAAAATCATCCGGGAACAGAAATACTGAGGAACAGAAACACGGGACCAAAAACACAGGAACAAAAACATTGCCAAACAGAGCAAAAATGATCAATCAGAGTCGTCGCGTCATCAAATATCCAAAGACATCACATGCAAGTGAACGTGAGTCGAGTCATTAACTCTGTAGATGAAGAGTAAATTAAATTGAACTTAGGAAACTGAAGAGAGCGACATCGAGCGAGAGTATAAACAAGGTCAATGGAGGAACTGGTTTTGTGCTTCAATTAAGTTTTTATTTCATCTTTTTTTCCGATTTAGAAAATGATGGTTATGAATTAATCAAGCCATTCATATCTGAACTGCTAAATATGGTGGGACAGAAGTTTCAAGGTGGATACGCACATCCTCAGACAGATAGCTTTTCTTTTTCTTTTTCTTTTTGGGTCAAACTCAGACAGATAGTTATTGATTGTCTTTTTTGAGGAAAATGCGTGCCAGAACGAGCCATAACAGAAAAAGAAAAATGCCATAACCAAACGAGGTTATAAAAACTTTCAAACCTCGTATCGATTTTCATCAAAGAGAAAAAGAATTCTCAGGTTTGTACGTTTTCAGTTTTCGAGGAGAGGTGAGAAGAAACTGGAGTACAGGCGCTCATCAAGGTTATAATGGCCACCTCAGGAGGAATTATCACTGGCAAAGCCATGGCACTAGGGCTGGCTCTGCTTGCTTGTTTGGTGGCCGGAGGCGAGTCTCGAGGCCCAATTTACGGTGCTCTCAGGGCCGCCCGCCGTGGCCTTGTCGACACTGGTGCTACAGATTTCGACGTCACTACATACGGAGCAAAGGCTGATGGGCAGACCGACAACGCATTGGTGAGATGATCGAGAGGAACATCTCGCGGGAAGATCGATAGGAATGATTTTTCATGTTTTCTATGGGTTGAGAAAGTGTGGTTTTCGCCTGAATTATCGGTCGCGAGCTAATGATAGACTGTTTTGATAGTCTGGTGATGAACTTGCTAATGTCAAATGATAGCCAACACGATGCCTTCCATGCATCACATTCCCCATTGATAGATTGCAACTAACAGAACTCGACATATTTACGCTCGAGCAGGCATTTGTAAAGGCATGGAAAGCAGCTTGCAACAATAGCGGACCGGCCAAACTGGTGTTCCCGACGGGGACATTCGTGTCCGGGCCCGTGGTGTTTCAGGGGCCGTGCAAGTGTTCTGGCCCGATCACTGTTGAAGTCAAGGGTACCATAAAAGCGAGCACCGATATCACCGAATACTCCGAGGATGGGTGGTTCTGGTTCGAGTTGATCGACGGCTTGGTCCTCAAGGGAGGAATTTTCGATGGGCAAGGCTCCTCTGCATGGCAATACAACGATTGCAAGCGCAACAATGCTTGCCAACACCTCCCCGTGGTAAGCTAAATTATCTTATAACCATCTTCAGTTGCTGCAAGTCTTAAATTTTAACAAAGGTGCAGGATTTTTATGATAAACTTGTGTCTCAAGCATCGCTAACCCTAATCACCAACCTTTTTTGTGCTTCTCTTATGTGCAGTCGCTCAAGTTCAACAAAGTGAAAAACGTCCTCGTAGATGGGGTGACTTCACTGAACAGCAAAGGCTTCCACTTCTCCCTAACATTCTCACAGAACTTCACCGGCGTCAACCTCAACATAACGGCTCCCGGAAATAGCCCGAACACGGATGGGATCCATTTGAGCAGCTCTGATCGCATCGATATCTCGAAAAGCACCATTGCGACCGGCGATGATTGCATCGGAATCATCCAAGGCGCCACTAACGTTTCCATCACTGACATCACCTGTGGCCCCGGTCACGGCGTCAGGTAATTGAGCATCGAATTCAATTTCAGGGTAGTCCCGGCGGCTGGAATTATCAAAGGCTAAAAAGGGATTTATGTGGAGACGACATAAGTCCATTAATCATAGGGCCTCATGTCCAAAGAGAACAATATTATAATAAGATGGATAATCAAATTAGGGCTTTCTGAAAAGGCTTGTTACATAAGTGGAGGTCTATGAATGAAATCCTCCAAATACATCCGTACTCCATGAATCTCTAAATTGTTGAATCTAACATGACATGGATTCGCCGCCAGTATCGGCAGCCTCGGCAAGTATCCTGGCGAAAAGGACGTGATCGGCGTGCACGTGAGGAATGCCACGTTGACCAACACCACCAATGGCGTCCGAATCAAGTCCTTCCCAGGAAACAGGCAGCTTCACGCTACGGACATCATCTTTGAAGACATCATCCTGAATAACGTGAAGAACCCGATCATCATCGACCAGAATTATGGCTTCCACAAGGCCCCCCAGGTAATTAACCTCTCTTATCAAACAACTCTTGCCCTCCCTGTTCCTTCTCGTTGTTCAACTGACGTGCGTCTTCCATTCGGATATCAGCCGTCGAGTGTGAGGCTGAGCGATGTGCACTTCAAGAACATCAGAGGGACCTCAGACTCGGACGTGGCAGTCTCGTTGGTGTGCAGCCCCTTAAACCCGTGCAACAGCGTCGAGCTGTCCAACATCAACTTGTCCTACGCCGGGCCGCCGCTGAGGAACAAGAACATGACGTCGTTGTGCACGAACGCGAAGCCTATCTTCATCGGCACGCAGAACCCGCCAGCATGTCCGTAGTTTGTTTTCTCTGTGATTGTGTCAAGATTAGATATCCTTTGGATATAAACCATTGCCTCAGTGAAGAGTACATAATTAAGAGGGTCTTGCATTTTTCCCTGTCGATGAATACATAAGGATGAAAACGGAAAGTTATCCGGAGCTTACCGCCGCATGAATCCATGTGCGCCTTGAGTGGGCGCGAGTCCAGTTTTGAGGTCAGGAATTTGTTGTATGGTAAAAGGATTGCATATTGTTAATAAAAATCAAATTATTTGCCCCCAGATGATGACAACTTGATCAGAATAAATTAAACAGCTTCTTCCATTCTTCATATAGTGAACTTTGGCCCTCAATTTGTGCTACAAAAATTTTGAAGTTCTAATAGAATCATATTGAACACTGAATTTATCAAGTATTACTGATCGTCGAGATACTATAGTTCATATCATAATGTAGGTACGAAGCCTTTTAATAAGAGAAACTATAGTTAATTCATGCAAAGAGAGAGTGGGAGCTCTATTAGTGAAATACTTGTACTTTTGTATGTAATACACGTACGTACGTAGTTGATTTTTTGCAAAACTTCCGTTAGCCGCACGATTATTTAATTTGCGGAGAAATACTCATTGTTTTGGAGGGAACCGAATTACATACGTGTAGAACAAATGTTATACCCAGGTTAAAAAAAAATGCTTCAACTTTAAACTTCTTTTATGTCCTTCTTTGATAAATTAACTATTAACCTGTTATGAATCATTTTCATGGCGGAAATATGGTTGCCGTATTTCATATTTACAGACTCAAATATAATATTCAAAATTATTAAAAATAAATACAACATCTCTATAAAATCTTCATAGACAAGGAGCTTGCAACCTTCAGGATGACCTCGGATTCGACATCACTTAATCCTTTCAGCTTCGATCTAAGGTTGTTTACTTATATCGCAACTTGAGAGAGACGGAGGCCCCGCTGTGAGCGGTGGCCGGTCTTGTTTAGTACTTGAGTTTCGGATTGACGAAGAACAAGGCAAAAAGAGGAAGAACAAAAATAGAAAAGAAACAAGGACCCAAAAAGAAGAAGAAGAAGAAGAGGAGGAGGATAGATCTCATTTGCCATAATTAAAAATAAACGTGTCAATTATTTAAGAGTACAATTTGCCCTTTAAAATATAGAGGATCGCAACCCGTCTCTGTAGTTAAATGCTCTGTCACGTAACATATATTTATCTCAAATGCATTTCGATAAACCAAAGTATCAGAACTTTAGAATTGAGCCCTTCATCACCTAACTTCTTGCATGAATTGACTAACTAGTTTATGAAAAAATAATGAGGTTTTGATCAACAAAAAGACAATTTGAGGTTCAAAGCAAACGAAAATCCTAGATGCTACTTACCCAATAAACTAAAAAAAAATTGTAGATGCTATCCCTTAGCAAAGGTATATTCCTACTGCAGCAGCCAAAATTGAAAGCAAAAGCATCTCTCCCACGAGCAGATTCCATTCTACTTGCAAATCTTCAAGAACAAAAGAGCACTGCTCCCTCACAATTTCACCTACCCAGCTTTTTGCTAAACTCAATTTAATCCCTCTTCTAGTCCTTCTTGTTATTATGCAAACTGCAGGACACAATGGGAGGTCTAGGGAAAGAGTTGGGGTTTTTTTTTCCAATTTAATTTTTAAAAAATTATTTACAAAATTAGATTTTAAAAAAATAATTATCAATTTGGGTCTCGCGCACTGGTGGAAGTAGCGCGTGAGACCTGCGCGCTGCAATGCTGCTGCAAGCAAGCAAGCTGCTTGCTTGCTTGCTTTTTTTTTTTTTTTGCGTGCTTGCTTTTTTTTTTTCTAGAAGCCATGCACATTTTTTTGGTAAAAGCCACGCTTGCTTTTGTGCAGCAGCAAAAACAAAATTATATTTATTATTAATTTGCGATGAATTTTTTTAGCGATGAATTCTACGACGAACGTATCATTGGAAATGTACGTTATACATTTTCCGACGAAACATCATATTTGTTGTAAATTTTGTCACAAAATATATAACGTACATTTCCAACGTCGTAGAATTTGTCGCTAATAAAATTCATGGCAAATTCATCGCTAAAAAAATTATTTTTTTGTATTTGTTGCCAATTTGCGACGAATTTCTAAGCTATATATTTTGCGCAAATTTCGTCATGCGATACGTTTATATTTTGCGACAAACTCATGCGATACGTTTGTCGCATGATATAAAGCGCACATTTTCAACGACACGTTCGTCGCAAAATATATACTTAGTGTGTTTCACGGTGACGTCTAACGTGTCATTGGAAATGTACGCTTTATATTTTGCGACAAACGTGCCGCACATTTCGTCGCAAAATATATACTTTGAGTGTTGCGCAAGATCCGTGGCAAAGTGCCTCACAATGCGCTTGCGCCTTTTGTGGGACTCAAAGTATATATTTCGTAACTAAATTTGCGGCACGTTTGTTGCAAAATATATAGCTTAGAAATTCATTGCATATTGGTGAAAAATACCAAAAAAAATTGTCTAAAAATATAAAATAATTGAAAAACAAAAAAAAAAGATTTTAGCTATGAAAATTAGCGAAGAAAAAAAATTTCTCGCTAATTTGTAACAAAACATCATATTTGTTGCAAATTTCGTCTGAAAATATATAACGTACATTTCCAACGATACATTCGTCGTAAAATTCGTCGCTAAAAAAATTCATTGCAAATTAATAATAAATATATATTTTTTTGTTTGTGCAGCAGCAAATTGCTGCTGCGCAAAAGCAATCTCGGCTTCTAACAAAAAATGTGCATGGCTTCTAACAAAAAAATGTGCATGGCTTCTAGGAAAAAAAAAACAAGCAAGCAAGCAAAAAAAAAAAAGCAAACAAGCAAAAAAAAAAAAAAACAAGCAAGCAACAAGTTGCTTGCGCGCGCTGCTTTCACCAACGCGCGAGACCCAAATCGGTAATTATTTTTTTTAAAAACCTAATTTTATAAATATTTTTTTAAAAAAAATTAAATCGGAAAAAAACCCGAAAGAGTTGACTATTCCAATTGGCATCATTCACGTGAAACCTCTCGTGGACGGACGACAAAGGCACAAAGGATCTTGACGTGATCAATGTACAATTAAAGATAGAATTGAGCAATAACTTTAAGGTTTGAACTTCCTAAGAGATAACCACTGTACCATGTATTGCTCCGATGTCAATGCTCCATAGTGCCCGATTGTGCGTGCATGGTGATTAAATAAATCTAATCATTTATTTTTCGTGAAACGAAGGTATCCTTGGGTGCATGTGGCGTAGGGGAATGGCAAATGTTGCGCCAGATCTGGCTGTGGAAGGGGACAACGATATACAGAGGGACGGCGACGGGTGCTCCAGATCTGACTATGGGGCTCCTTCAAGGTTGAGATCAAGTCGAGCTAGTCACCACGACGAACCTTGTCAATGGCAACGAGATGGAGCTTGGTGGGAGGCTGTGGGTGGCGGCCATGAGCGGGCAGAGGGGACAAAGAAGAGAGATAACGACGATACATATCCTGTCCACATTTATACCACTCCCTATATGGGATTAATTCATCCAATCTGTATTCATTTCATATTTCACTTTATCATGTCTTGGACAACAACTAAACACACGATATGATTTAAAAAAAAAAACTAAGACTTTTATAGTGTCTTCTACCAAACATAGCCTAGGACTTCTTATGGTGGTAACTAGGACTCAAGTAAAATGTTCCTTAACGGATGTTAAACTCTAATTCCAACAATTAGCGAAGCATGCTGCATTATCCTAATTTGTTTCAACAAACCCACGATGAAAAGACAACATCTGGGGGTGGATTCCACCATTTCCAAATAGTCACATTCGGACCTCTTCATTCACCACTCACGAGATGACATTTGCATGTGGACTGTATGATCGACGTGATGCAACGAACCAACTATGATAGCCAGAAAATCACGAAGCAGTCGCGCACATGAAAAGAAGGCGTTCGGCATTAATTAAAAGTAATGAAAAAGACAATCAGTACACGACGAATTAAAAAACTACCAAACTCGTAGGCGCATAGTTGGAAAAATGAAGAACAAAGGGAGGACGACGGCGATCATTTTCAAGAAGATTAGTGCACCTACACTAATGTCGTTTCGTTTTATTCGACGGAAAAGCACAAGCGACATGGTAGGTGAATTTCTCAGTTTTGATTTGCCTCCATTGGCTATAGGCCCTTCCTCGGCACATCGGCTGATGATGAAGGATTAGTACTTATTTCGGATTGTGATCACGGGCGCTAATCGGAATTCGTTCAAAGGCCATAATCCTCCTTTATTCAAGAACGTCACTTAGGCTCCGATTATTTCGCGTTAAATAAATAATTATGTATACATATTTCAAAAATATGATAACTTATATTGCTTGAAATAGTTAGCCGATCAAAAATATTTTCGCTATTGACAACAATTTATATCTAATTAAACATTTTCGTGGATGATGATGTTTTTATTTTATTTTTTTGCATTCATATTTGTAAGTGATATAGACATGTCATTTTAAGAGAATATTGTCCTAATTGTTTACTTATTGCGAAGAAATGGAGCCTTGGTTCCACTTAGATAAGAACATCTCAAGAAAAAAATAGCAAATCGAATTGGTAATCTCTATGTAAGGAAAGATAAGTGAGACAAGAGGCAAGGAAATCTAGATCATGGTATTTGACATGTTACCAAAAAATCACGAACTAATCAATTATGGTAATAAATCCAGCAAATCTAGACATGGCATCGGAGTCAGGCTCAGGCCGTCCCGGTATAGAAAAATCTTTGTCGAACTCAAACATCACATCACACCTTTTTTTTTAAAGACTATTTCGGTTCAACAAAAAGAGAAAAGAAATTCAAATGTTATATTTTCGCAAAATTGATTGAAGCGCTTGATTGGAACTTGGCAAATCGCGAATTCAAATGACAAAACCTTGTTGGAGGAAATTTAGGGTTATCCTTATTTCCGTTACTTATTAAGATGATGCACATCTCGCAATAATTTCCGTCCACTTTATCATGAAATTTTTGTTGACCTTCAAACCATCACAACACACTCAAAAGACAATTTATGTATTCAACAAAAGAAGGAAATAATATGTCATCGCATTTATTAAGCGACTAAAAACTTTCATTTTCAGACGCGATAAATTTTGCATTTGAATGATAATACCTAATTCAAGATGATTTTAATATGGTTCTTATACTCGCTACTCATGAGTCCGGCGCATGCGACGATATTAGTTTACATGCATTCGTGAAAAATAGTCTAGGCAAAAATTTATATACTATGGTATTTTGTCTATTTATTTCTCATGCATAAAACCAGCAAATAAAAAATAGAAAATATATGCATTATATATATATATATATATATATATATATATATATATATATTTATGTATTTCTCATGCATAAAACCAGCAGAGAGCAAAATTAAAATAATATCTTCGTCTGGCATTTGTGTGGCGCTGGCTAAACCCAATCCCCCCCCACCCTCGCGCTCTGCGTATTATCTCTTTCACTCGCCTTCGTCTCAAATCCAACTCTATCCTCTCCGAAATTCGAACTCGTTCTTCACTCGCAGAATCCGAATTCGGCACCTCAATCTGTAACTCCGCATCTTGCGAGCTCCTCCTTCGTCGCTGCTTCGAATATCTCGACCTTTTCCTTCGATAGTTTCGGTTGTATTTTCTGTTTTTTTTTTTTTGGGCTTTGCGCTGTCGATTTTGCCCATCCTCATGTTCGATTCTCGCCCGAGGTTCGTCCGTTCAGATGCTGCTTCGTAGAAGATGGCGTCCGCTTCTTCAATGTCTGGTTCGTATCATGATTTCCTTTCGCACCATTTCGGTTTTTTTTTTACCGTGAATTTATATATGGAGGGAATTGATGCTTTTGGAGTGGTTCTGTTGGTTTTTTGAGAGCTGGAGAGTCGCAATTTCGGTTTTTTTTTTTTTTTTTTATAGGTGAACACGTTATGGTTCGATTCTTTGATGCTAAGCTACGGATGAGCGATATGTCCCGCATTGCTGAGAGAATTATCTGTTTGGCGGAGTTAATTTTGGACTCTGCTACTTTGTTTCGTTCGTTGATGAATTATGTCTTTCTGTGGCATTTGAATGAATTTTTTCTTTGGGGATTTGCAGTGTCAGTAGAGTGTGTGAATATATGTAAGTTGGCGAAAGGAGATGTGAGTGGGAGATATGACTGCAATGCTTTCTCCTGTGCTTGGAAAGCCCCGCGTGTCCTGTCGGGCTTCCTTGCGAGCACAGCACATCCTCCTCAATGTTCATCATCCTCTATTATGCGGTTTGGGAGGCGGAATCGAGGAAAATCTGTAAGTGTTTATGCTGATGATGCTATAGGTTTTGTATTTTCCAAGCCTGAAGGATTTTGTGCATTACTAATCCGCTTCGGATAATGTTCCGGAAGTTTTGCTGTTAATTTGTTCGTTTCAGTTTTCCGTTTCTCTGTTGTAGTTTTTTTATGAACCTAGTTAAAGTTCCTATGATCAATGCCTTAAAGTTCCCCCTACATAATTACTTTGTGAATTTCTTTCTCTAAAAGAAGGATTTCAGCTTAAAGGTTTCTGAAGAGCTTGATATGACAGCTTGGCCTGAATGGGCATATGATTGTAATGATGCATATGATGGGTTTAATACTCATTTATTTGCTTCACATTCCTTTCCAAATGATTTATTGGGTTATGCACACCTTTAATGTTTGAGGTCATGTTTAACTCCTTAACAAGTTGGCATGACCATATGGGGGACATGTAGTGTCTAAACAACACATTGTAAAGTAGTATGAAAAAGCTTTTCCCCTTTTTGGTTTTTTAGTGTTTCTGGCAGGTAAAAACTATTTTAGCTTGCATAATGGGCAGTTATGAGCTTATGAGTATTGAAATACATTGCATAATCCAGAAAACCTGGAGAAAAAAATCATTTCTATCAATTCACACTAACATTGCAATGTCATCATAGAGAAAAGGGCAAGCCACATGATCTCGTTATCACGTAGTGTACCACTTTCTGGTCTGTATAATGTAGAAATATTGTGGTATTTAGGACGATATATATTCCTGACCAAATTTATTCTCCACATACCATACGATGAGAATTTGAGGGCTAGTGGTAGATTTGTTTAGGAAAGTGAAAGAGAATAGATTTTGGGGTTAACTCATTTTTGCTGACATCCGGAGCTAACCCATAGTTCTATTGTCAATCGAGAACATCGGCATGGGATTGTGGTTTGGTGTCTTAGGATCATCTCTTCATCGTTGAGGGGAAGGGTTTGGGTCCTTGCGGCCCATGCCCGGTCTTACCTTGGGGTGAATTGCCTACCATCAGTGGGTTTACCTGACCTAAGTGCCAGAATGGATAGTGGTTTGCCCTTGGTTGTGACAAAAAGAAAACCTAGAATATCAATACAAGCTATACGTTTGACGAAACTACATGTGTCTAAAGGAAATGAAAACTAGAGTTACTTCTGGATTCTGGAACAAAGAATTAAGGCCGTAGTGGTAATCAATTCTTTCCGAGATGCCAAAGGTCTTCACTTGAATTTTTACCTTTTAGGTTTCTCCCTTCCCCTTAATTGCATATCAAAAAGAGAAATCTTATAGGGAGCTTTTTCTGAACATTTTTTAATGTTTCCCTCTTTTACATCCCCTCTCGCGCCCTGCATAAGGCACCTGTAATTGCTTCATCGCACTTTTGCTGGGTTATGTCTTATCATGGTAGTATTGCATCGTGAACATTCATGTTATAGTTACTTGTTTTACCAGATGCAGGCACGAAAACTTACAGTGCTACTTTGTGTTTATTCTTTCTCCAGAAATATGAAGCCCTCTATGCAGGGGATTGTTACTTCTCCGATATACCCGATATTTTAATCTTTGGAAGACTTTCTAGACCATCTTATGTTGCATTTACAAAATGGCGTTGTTGTTGTTCTCCATCAGGCTGCTCAGATACCTTCAGTGACACTTCTTCTGAAAGTTTGTGGGAGGTAGGAACTATGTAGTTGAATCTGGAAGCATTTCTACTGCTGGAAAATAGAGTTTAAGTTAAGTGTTTCTATAATTTGTTTTATGCATTGCCTCAGTATTTAAAGCCAACTATTTCGTATCTTTCACCGAAAGAGGTGGAATTGGTCCACAATGCTCTTAAGGTAAGCCTTTATCTCTTCCAGAACTTTGGTTTGCTTGTCATATATTAACATTGAAATAGTGGTTAAAGACATGCGCTGTCTTCTGTTGTGTATAGCTGGCTTTCAAGGCCCATGATGGCCAGAAAAGACGCAGTGGAGAACCATTTATCATTCATCCTGTTGAAGTGGCACGAATTCTAGGAGAACTTGTGAGTTGTGGACAAGCTTCTAAAGATTTCCATGGCAACCTATCCTTTTATTATATTTAAAATTTAAATGTTTTCAGGAGTTAGATTGGGAGTCTATTGCGGCTGGTTTGCTCCATGACACTGTGGAGGATACGAACGTTGTTACCTTTGAAAGGATAGAAGATGAATTTGGTGCTACCGTGCGCCACATTGTTGAAGGAGAGACAAAGGTGCCCCATACATTTGATAACAATAATTAACTGCCTCCTTTTTGTATCATCAACGGAATTTCCCTTTTTCCCCCCCTTAAAACAATTCATTAGTTGCTTGGCATCCATCTGTATCCAATAGTTGTCCATGTTATCTTAGGTGTCAAAATTGGGAAAGCTGAAATGTAAGAATGAAAACAGTGAAGCCCAAGATGTTAAGGCTGATGACCTGCGGCAGATGTTCTTGGCTATGACAGCGGAGGTGATCTTTTATCATAGTCCTAGCCAATTATTATTTCTAATTAATCCACATGGCAAGTAAGCTATCACTTTTGCAGGTTCGTGTCATTATTGTCAAGTTAGCTGACAGATTACACAACATGCGGACACTATCACACATGCCTCCTCATAAGCAGGTAGGTTTTGTTTCAGTAAGACTTGCATAATTTTGAGTGCTTATCAGACATTTCTCACATTATTGTTGTACTTGCAGTCCAGCATTGCCTTGGAAACTTTGCAGGTTTTCGCTCCTTTGGCAAAGCTGCTTGGCATGTATCAAATCAAGGTATATGAGGCTTCATGTGTGCTTTGGGTTTGTTTTTGTGGCTCTTGCATTTAAGTATGGTACTCCTGATAGATTACATACTTTTCAGAAGCATTGGACTCCAGTTTTAAAATGCATTCCGCATACATGGTTTAGAGATGTTCGTTATTGATGCAATCTAACGACCGTCTTACTAGTTTTCCCATTACACTTGCTTAGTTTTGATATTGATAACTGCAGTAGCACTTGCAGTTATAGCCTCTTACCTTCTCTTATTCTGGTGGGATCCGCGAATCATCTTTTCTCTGTTACTGGCTTAAATGAGTGTCGTGTGCATGGTATCTGTCCTAGTTTTTACATCATCTTTGTATTTAGATTTGGGAGTTGCGAGCAAAAGTACACAGAGTATAGGTTCTGATACTTGTTATTTTCGTTTTATAGATATATGGATCTCTGGGAAACTTTTTTAATAGTTTAGGATGGGATAATTTTTCTTCAAGACCTTGTCATTACTCGTAATATGTAGTATTTGTAGTTTTTATAGTAGATTTCATAGCTACCAAGCACTAATGACAAGTCCTACACGCAAGTGCCATTTGGTATTCATTGCTGTCCTCTAACTTATATGGAGAGTTTTTGGTCTTTAAGATTTTCTTTTTCCTTTTGGCAATGTCATCTAGAATTCTGATGTTTGTTTATTACTATTGCAGTCTGAGCTAGAAAATCTGTCATTTATGTACACAAATGCTGAAGATTATGCTAAAGTCAAAAGAAGGATTTCGGACCTGTACAAGGAACATGAGAAGGAGCTCGTAGAGGTGATAAGATCTTGCTTGACAAAATATAGATAGAGTGTTCTTTTGCTTCTCACTAAGCTTCCCATACTGACCAGCAGTTGGGAGTTGACTAGTGAAAACTAGCTTAGCTGTTACCTGAGTTCTATCGGGAAATATCGTATCATTCCCTCTATCAATTTTCAGGCAAACAAAATTTTGATGAAGAAGATAGAGGATGATCAGTTTCTAGATCTTATGACAGTGAAAACTGAAGTTCAGTCTGCATGTAAGGAGTCCTACAGGTGAAGCCCCGATACTTATGCTGTTTTATATGTCTTGTTGCTGTTTTTTTTTTTTTCAAAGCCATTGTCTTGCAAGGTATTAAGACTGTAGTCATGTGATGTACTTGTCAGATGGTTTATCTTTGCTTATTTTCACAGTGCTTTCTGATTAGTGCAATAGTTACTGCATTATATGTTGTGTGTGGAGTTTTTGCATAATGTATCATGCATTGGCCAGTATTGCGTTCAAGGGGGTCTGTTACTTGTAGACTGTTGAGTGGAGTTTATTGTTGTCCGAGAGATTGCTTTCAATTCTGATCCTAGTATCATTTTTAAGGCTGTGTCACAGTACGTAGTTCAAGAAAAGTTTAGCATTGTGTTAGTCTTATTCCCTGTCATACGCTTGATTAGGGAGATTTGGTTATTTAGTTGCCAAGTTGGCAATCTAGTTCGTAAAGTATTAAAATATCATGGTGAGGGAACCTCTGAGCAAGAGCATCCGTTGTCGAATGGCTATGGTGGGTGGTGTAATTGATATCAAATGGGTTGGGCTACTAGACTACATAAGGAGCTGTTCTGGAGCTGTGTGCTGCTTTCCAGCATGGCAAGGCCCACAATTGGTCATGTATGGGCTTACCGGCAAGGCCCTTGTAATGAGCGGCTTACCGGCAAGGCCCTTGTAATGAGCGGCTTACCGGCAAGGCCCTTGTAACTCTCCATATGAGCCAGCCTGAGCCCACCTTCTAGGGTTGCAGTTCCTTGGGATATTAGCTTTAGTTCTTAGGCATTTCAAATTCTCAAACAACTCTTACAAATGTAATCTCTTATGCAAACACTTTCATATTGTCTTGTGTACAATTTATGTATTATATTCTCTTATTATTTGTAAGCCACAGCTCTGTGTGATTTAAGTAAGAAGAACTTTGCTGGAAATTATTTTCAAAGGAAGTTATTTTCTGGAAAGATGGTTCAATTTTCATGTGTTTGATTGTCCCTTTCAAGAAAGATGGAATTCTTTTTCTGAAATTTGTTACTGGAAAATTATAGAACATTTTTGAGAAAAAGACTTGATTACAGTCCCAAGGACATAGGTATGAGCTGCAGTGTACCTTAGTCCAGGCAACAGTTTGGGCAACGGAAACACGGGCTCGAGCTGCAAGGCTCTGGTCTGGATCGATGCTAACCTTTGTCCGGACTGCTGGAGATTGGGGTCCAGGGTCTAGGCTGTCGGGAGCTATATCAGGGTGTGCGGATCTCGGGTCAGTCAGTTGGGCACCCGGGATGGTCTGATAGTGTTAGAGATCAAGTTGTATTCTGGTGTATAATTTCTGATTCAAAGAGGAAGTCATTTTTTCAATTCCAAGCATAGATTTTCCGTGGACTCACTTTCCTAAGCAATCCAAATGCCAGAAAAAGAAGAAAATATTTTCAAGCAGTTTATTTTCTGCAAGACAAGCAGAGCCTAAATGTTAATTCGCATATTTCAGTTCTGTTGAAAACAGTGAGTGGACTCATAAGATCTCTCTAGTGATAACGAACTTTTTATTGTAAAGCATGGCTTCCAAACTAATACCAGCATAAGCATGGCATTACCTGTTGGTGCTTTTTCGATGGGCCGGCCTGCAGCCTGCCACATTTTTAGGTTGGCTGGAGCATGAGTGGCCCCTTAAGTGCCATCACGACACTATAGCAAGATGGCCCAGGACAGCAAAAATGCACAACAGCAAAAATGCCATCCTTAAGGAATCTGTGCATTTTTGCTTCCTATGAACTCAAGTTCTTATGATAAGTACTTATAATTCGGTATATTTTTTCATGTGCTTGTCTACACTTTGTGTGTTTCCAGACTTTCAGTGATAAATATGGATAATTCTCGGGAGGAATCTCTTCTAAAAATTTTTGTTGTTTATATGCAGTATATATAAGTCTGTGCTGAAATCTAAAGGTTCAATCAACGAGATCAATCAAATAGCACAGGTTTGTTAGATTATATGTTTGATATAGAAATGAAACAGCTATTATAAGTTGCTTCTGATTCTTCTTTTCCTGTGTGTTTGTTCTTCCTGTTATAAACAGCTCCGCATCATCATAAAACCGAAACCATGCGTTGGAGTTGGGCCTCTATGTAGTCCACAACAGGCAATTTTCTCTCCTTCCATGTTGTACACTGGAAGATCTTGATACTCCTTTTTTATGGTGCAAATACCTCATTCTCAAGGCTGTGCCTTTGCAGATCTGCTATCATGTTCTCGGTGTGGTCCATGGAATCTGGACTCCCATCCCTCGAGCTGTGTGTATCTTTTCCTTCTTTCAAGATTATACTGTTGTTAGTACACATTCTTTGTTTATGGATTATTATTTGTCACAGATGAAAGACTATATTGCAACTCCAAAACCTAACGGCTATCAAAGCCTCCATACTACCGTCATTCCATTTTTGTATGAAAGCATGTTCCGATTAGAAGTTCAGGTACGGTATGGTTCACCATATGCCTTGCTCCTGTCGACTTCATTTTCTATTTACCCATTTTTTAGAATTTTTCAAAAGTTAGTGTTTTTATTTTGGTCGGTAAACAAGTTCATGTTTGCTTTTCCTTTTTTTCGATTATTAGTCCCTGGAAGATAGTCTAGTGAATTTGTTGATTCATTTATTTGGCCTATGAGTTTGCTGTAAGTCCATACATTACAGGCTTAGTAAATGTTGTATTTCCAGATTCGAACTGAAGAGATGGATCTCATAGCAAATAGGGGCATTGCTGCTCACTACAGTGGAAGAGGGTTTGTCACTGGCCTAGTCGGACATGTGATGCCTAACAGTAGAGGGTCAAGAGGAAAGGCTGTCTGTCTCAACAATGCAAACATCGCACTGAGGGTATGAGATGGTGTTTCCAGTTTCCTTCCTTGTCTTGGTATTTTGCTGTTGTTCTTTGGGTATCTATCAGGCAGACTCTTGAAGCTTCCACATGTTGATACTAAGTGTGCAAATGAAGTGTTTCTTTTTCTTTTCAGATTGGTTGGCTTAATGCTATAAGAGAATGGCAAGAAGAATTTGTAGGCAACATGAGCTCGAGAGAATTTGTTGACACTGTTACCAGAGATCTGCTAGGGAGTCGAGTTTTTGTGTTTACACCTAGAGGGGAGGTGAGAAGTCTGATTGTTTTCTATGTTAAAATTGCCTTGCTTGAAGCCCTGAATTTTGCATTATTACTCTTCACAGATTAAAAATCTGCCCAAAGGTGCAACTGTTATTGACTATGCGTATATGATCCATACTGAAATAGGCAACAAGATGGTGGCTGCAAAGGTAAAGTCGTTATATGCTCGTGCTGTAGGATGTTCTTAAATTTTGCTATTGATTAATAAGTGAGTCTGTTAAATACATGTTCCCTTGGCAGGTGAATGGAAATCTTGTTTCTCCTTCGCGTGTACTTGCAAATGCCGAAGTCGTAGAGATAATTACTTATAATGTAAGTACTCTTGATCCTGTATGGAGAAATAGAATTTTTTGATAGTTTTCTTTTTGAGACCCTCTAGATGTATGCTATGTATGAAAGAGATAACTGTCAGCAAACTCAGCTCTGAAACATTTACCTTGAGGTTGGCATCTATTGAAATGGGAAAATTTTGACGGATAAGTTATTCTGTAAAGAGTTCTTATTATACTGGCAGAGGTTGCCCAGTACGCCATGCTCCATAATGAATACTTTCAACTCTATGCTAACTTCCTTTTAGTTTCAAGTTCCATGGGTACTTCCTTGGTATGGTCGAAACTGCACCTGATTACATAAATGTGGCAAATGCTCTTAGTCTCTTGTCATAATGGGTTAGTTTGTGTTTTTGAAGTAAGCCTGTTCATTTTCTTACTTTGCTAGGCTCTCTCTAGCAAATCTGCTTTCCAGAGGCACAAGCAGTGGTTGCAGCATGCAAAGACACGTAGTGCCAGACACAAGATTATGAAGGTATACATATGCATATGCATTTATGTAGGCATGGCTGCTATTTGGATTGAGCTCGTAGGGATATCTTTATTGCCTTTGTCCTGTGATCTAAAATGAGTTTTTGTTTAGTTCTTAAGGGAGCAAGCTGCTCTTTCTGCTGCTGAAATAACAGCAGATACTCTGAATGATTTCATCGCTGATTCTGACAAAGGGGGTGCTTCCAATCATCCCAAGGAGAACAAGTCTATATGGGACCGGGTTTTCATGAGTGTGATGGGAATGCCTTCATCAGGCTGTAATAAAGATGTTGTCCACCTTGGAAGTGGTGGTGACGGGGTCCCCAAAGTGAATGGAAAGCATCACAAGCATATTCAGCATGTCAGTTTGATGGGTAAAGGTGAGTCATTATTTCAAGGAAATGGTGTTGCCAAGATGATACAAGCCAACATACCTTTATACAAGGAAGTCTTGCCTGGCTTAGAAAGTTGGCAGACTGGCAAGATTGCATCTTGGCACAATCTAGAAGGGCACTCCATCCAGTGGTTTTGCGTCGTATGCATAGACCGTAGAGGTAGTTTTCTTTCTCTGGTGTAACCATCACTTCCAGTAGTTCTATCTTTTGGCTAGACCTTAGTGATTGATGTTTGCTTTGGTTTTATTAAGGACTATAGTGACACTCAATTATAAAGACTAGCCAGAAGAAGAAAGAAGAAGAAAACATGATTTGTGATGGTTATCGGATAAATAGGTATCTGTGTGTGTTCGTGTGTACAGAGGATTCAGATACAAATAGACAATTAGTTGAGACTGACTTGGAAATCATGGACTGAGGAAGCTGCTTATAATAGGGAACTGGTTAATGTGGAAGCAGTTATTCTGAACAAAACAAATGCCATACTCAAGATTTTTCCAGTATCTCATTTATGTGCTTATTCGGGTGGTGGGTAGAGGCCCTTAACAGTTAAAGGATGAGGGAAAATGTCTAATCTTACTATATAAAATTCACAGGGATGATGGCCGAGGTTACAACAGCATTGTCAGCTGTGGGCATTACCATATGTTCTTGTGTGGTAAGATTTTGAGATTCGGTCAGATTCTGGTTAACAATGTCATTTGCAATAAATAACCTTCCTGTTATAAGCAGGCTGAGATCGATAGAGGGAGGGGTATGGCTGTCATGATGTTTCATGTAGAATCAAATATCGAGAGCCTGGTATGATATTTGCATCATTCCTCTTTATTCTCTATAGTTGACCTCTTTTATGCGTTCACCGTGTCATATCCTTGACTTGATTGCTTGTTCCTCAGGTCAATGCTTGCTCGAGCATAGATCTAATCCTCGGGGTATTGGGATGGTCTACCGGTTGCAGTTGGCCATGTTCAGCTGATGCCAATCAATTTCTTGAATGCTAACGAATCAATAGATGTGTCAACTAGTTCCCAGCTATTGGAGCTTTGGGCGTTAAGTTTTGTCCTCGAAAAACGGAAATTCTAGTCTCTCTTGTAATTTTGTAATTAGCCAGTTTATCATTTGTTGCGCAAGCTGAGCACAATAAGGTGGCAGAAGCATACAGAAAATAGTCTGGTTCCAGGGCATTGTATATAAGAAGAGCTATAGGGTTAAGGAGGTATACACCTGTAAAGGTCCTTGGGGGAGAGAGAGAGAGATCCATACAAAGGTTAATTTTATGGTATATATAGTTCAATTTTTTCATTCAACAATTTGACGTTCTATTCTTTTGCCGACGTGTATTAGCTTTGCTGTCCTATTTCTACCGTCCTTTTTGCTTATTGTTATTTACCTATTTACGTTGGAAATTCAACTGCGGCTACCCATCCCAGTACTTTTTGGAGTTACTCAGATATTTCGCATCCTATTACAATCTACTGATTATAGTTGGGGGGACGAAACATGATGTGCTAATGTCATGGACAATCGGAACTCTAGTTTTTGCTTGTGCATCGTATCGGTTGAAATGTGTCGGGAGCTCTTACCTTTTTTCCCAAGTAGATAGAGATTATGCTGAAGCCTGGAGCATGCCTCATGAGTCATGAGGCGTCAGATAATAGCTAGTGAAGATGGGCAAGTGCAAGTTATGAGTGGTTGTCTTCGCTTTTAAAGTCACGGGAGTAGTCTAGTTTTTATACTTGCGAAGCCGACAACACTATATCGAATACAATGGATAACCTTAGATGGATGCCATGTTCGACCACAAGCGTCGACTAGGTTCTCCAAAATAGAGAAAAACCTTCATCGGGTGCTCACTGGGGAATGCTGCGTCTGTGAGAGCGCCTCCGAGGAAATTGAATAACTGGATTGCCGCAAGAATATCGTTGTTCAAAGACAAATGTAAAAGGAGGATATGAATGCGCGTTTAACCTTCAGTTGTGTGATCTCTTCCCAATGTTTTCATTATCGTCCCCAATCCGAGTTCAGCATTCAGCAGGACTGAGTTCTACCACGGTTTAAGATGATTCTTAGACACAGCAAAAGATAGGAATGGCTTGAATTAAAAGTGTCCCAATTCCTCCCGACTGATCTGCGACCGTGAGAACTTCATTTGATGCCGAGATCACGCGTATTCATCGCGGAACTCCTGATGCCGCTACTGTGAACTAGGAATGACAGCAAGATCAACAGCAGCAGGACACTCCAAATCCAGATCGCCGGCCTCGGGAAGCGTGTTGTCCAATGATTCCCCGCGTCAGGCTCCTCCAAGCCCATTCCATTCTCGGGTAAAGCTGTTGAGTCTCCAGGGTTTTCGCTACTATCATCTCCAACATCATCTCCCTCCCCTTCCTCGTGGATGATGGAATCGTTCCCTTGCTTGTTGATCTTGGTCATGTCTGCACGATCCTCGGTTATTGTCTTCATTGCCTCATCGATCATCTCCAATGGCCATATCGCCTCGGTGTTTAACTCAGGACAAGAGTCCCCTGATTCTTCCGAGCTTCCCTCGAAGTCTTCTGCTGCTTCAACACCGCCGCTGCCGCCACCATCTTCTTCTTCTTCCACAGAATCTGCTGATTCCTCTACTTCTGTCATTCGCTCTTCGTCAGCTACATGATCGAAGGCCTCGACCTCACTCGATGCGTGAATAATTTGCTTCTCGAGATGGTTTTCTGTCTCTTCATTCCAGTCATCGGTGGCTAGAGCGGGATCCTGCGTAGATGGCGGCGGCGAACCATCTTCGACCACGGAATAATCACTCAAGGACGCGACGCTCTCTGTTTTTGCACCATCAGAAAAAATTGTCTCTTGACGAGGCTCTTTTTCCTCATCCGTCTCAATAGCAGCAGGCTTTTCCTCCTGAATCAGATCGATCGATGATTTCGTTATGTCCGAGAAATCGCGACTCAAAGCTCAGAAAAAGAAACAAATGAATGCACAAATTACGCCTACTTTGTGCATGTTTCTCCATTGAATTCTCCTTGAGCATTGCTTTAATAAGAAAGAGATGCAGATATGAATCCAAAAAAGCAAGCTTTTGTGTTTTTCCCACCAGATTGTTCTTCTGTTATGAATCACACGTTTCCAAAAGTTTCTCTAAATGATCAGGAATGATATCTCACCGTCGCCGAACTCTGAGACGGCGCAGAATCACAGCAATCCAAGTGAGCTAAATCCGTCGTCGACGATCCACCATAGCTCCCGCTCCCGCCTATGCAACTGCAGATCAAGTGATCAACCATCGAATTTGTCGTAATCACGACAGCGATAAAAGATAAGGGAAATGCGAAATTCCAGTTCCGAGGCCCACCATGAGGAGTTACGCGGAGTAAGAGGACCCGTAGGAGAACTCTGATCCTGAAGAACCACACGAAGGCCTCCATTTTCGTCACCTTCTCCTTCTCCTCCTTCGGTCGCCTTGACCTTAAGCTTTCCGGGTCCACGTGGGCACCCACTCGAGTCCCTCTTCTTCGCTCTGATCGTGAAGAGGGCCATCAGGCTCGCAATCGCCAGAGTGCCTCCCCACACAATAACCCCTTCAATCCTAACGCCGCCGCTGCCGCCGGCTCGTAGGCGTGCCCGTCTCTTCCGATCCCCAGTTTGTCTGCCCTCATGCGACTCCATGATCGTATGCTCGTGTGTGTTGTGTTCTTGTTCCTGGTTAGTTGGAAGGAGAGGTGGGAGTTGGTAGTTAAGTAGCGCAGCATCTCTCGGAGGTTGAAGCGGACGTGGGTTCCGTGTACCGTGTACGCATCTGTTGGCTTTGAGAACAGAGGAATGATTCTCACCTCTACTCGTGCTTAAATTTACAAAGATGATCAGAACACTTAGCAATCGTTTGAACGGGTTACTCTCTTTCAAAGAATCACGTGACGTCCACGAGAATATGGGGCCCGTTTTCCTCACGTGATCTTCACGTGCATTCTTCCCGGTCGGCTGCGAAAAGGGGATTTCATGTGATGCTCGTATCCTTATTCGATTTAGGCTCCGTTTTTTCCCGTAGAAAATTTGACACTACTGGAAAATATCTGCAAAGAATTTCTCGAGAAAATAGTGATAATTTTCCGGTGTTCAGCTGATACCAGAAAATGTACTAAAAACTATATTTGGTATGAAAAGTCCGATTCTACTTTGGTAAATAAACACACATTATTCGGGCACTGGTAACTTATGCTTGGAAAGCCAGAAAACCCGATACGGGCACTCGAGTCTAGGGCCCGGCCTCGATGGACCCCGACCCGAGCTCCGAGGATTGGGGAATGGGCACCTGTGTCTCGGGGACGACCTCGATGGACCTGAGTGCGGGCACTAGGGTCCTGGACCTGAGTGTGGGCACTAGGGTCCTGGACCTGGTCTCGATGGACTCAGGCATGGCCTTTGCAGACCCGGGCCCATGTGTTGGTGATTCGAGCTCGGTACCGGTGTCCCGGACCCGGCTGCAATGGATGGACTCAGGCATGGCCTTTGTGGACCCGGGCCCATATGTTGAATTTAGGTGCTAGGTCGTAAAACTATTGTACCGCTCAAACTAACATTGAATGGCCGAATCCCAGCGTTATAGGGTCCTTCTCCATACTTGGTTGCTCATTCATTAATTTTAATGGATGGTGTCCTATGTTTTCCTCATAAACATTTGTCGTTGTTACTTCTTTTTCTCTCCATCTTTCAACCTTTCTGCCTTTTCTTGCGACGTCATTAAAAAGGAGTTAAAGACCTTTTAGACAAAATAATAAGGGCAACATTATGTAGTAAAATTAATAGGACAAACTCATTAGGTTTCTCCAAAATCTAAAGCAAAAGTACACATTGAAAATTGATATGATAATTCGAGAGCACAAAAAAACTTATCCTTATCAAGAAACTATCGAGAAAATAATTTTTTGGAAAAAATTCAAAAAAGGGCCCCAAGTCCTCTCATTTTTTCAAATAAGGGCCCCAAGTGAACTTTGTTTCAAATAAAAAGCCTGAAATGGTTATAAAGTTTCAAAAAAGGGCTTGACCTGAAGGGTATTTTTGTCATTTGTCATTTTGATTTTTTTATTTATTTTTTCTCTATTTTTTTCCTTTTTCTGATTTTTACAAATAATTTAAAAAGAAGAAGCCACAGGCGGGAGGGCTACCCCTCTGGCCTACAGCAGCCAACCCACCGCCGATGGTGGGTCGACGGGGGCCTCTAGCCCTCGCCAAAATTGGGAGAGGGTCAGGCCCTCTCTCGAATTTGGGCGAGGGCTGGCGACCCCCGTCCAGGTCTACGCGGGGATCGATGGCCCCCGCCCTGACAAGGGGAGGGGTCGCCGCCCCTCGCCTAGCCAGGGCGGGGGCCGGCGACCCCCCGCTCAGATCCGGAAGAGGGCCGAGCCCTCTCGTTGGCCCTCGCCTCTGATCGGCGAGGTCGCCGGCCCTCGCCGAGGCATGGCGACCTCGCCGTCCTTCGCCGCCACCTCCCCCACCCCCCCGGGGCGGCCGCCAGAGGCGGGAGGGCAGCCTCCCGCCTCTGTTAGGGTTTTTTTTTAATCTTTTTTGTTAAATTTTAAAGAAATAGAAAAAGAAAATATATAATATATAAAAAAATTCAAATATGAAAAGACTGAAATGCCCTTAAAATCAGGTCCTTTTTCGAAATTTCATGGCTACTTCAGGCCCTTATTTGAAACAACATTCACTTCAGGCTCTTGTTTGAAAAACTGATGACACTTCAGGCCCTTATTTGAAACAAAGTTCATTTGGGCTCTTATTTGAAAAAAAATGTGAGGATTTAGGGCCATTTTTTGAAATTTTCCCTAATTTTTTTTTCTCGGAACGAGAACTAACACGACAACTTCCCGCTATGACCCCCACCTTAAATCGAACTCACACCGTTGTTTCATGAGTCAAAAGTAAGAAAACGCCCTTTACAGTTGGGTGCCGATAAAATCATTTTCGCGAGAAATAATTTTGCTTTTCTTTTACATAATTGAATCATTGTTGAACATTTGTTACCTCTATGCTCCTCAACCTTTTTCGATGAAAGGACTAAGGGTCTACAAGCCGCTTCCTGGTGGTCTTAGGTTTGCCCCCATCGACTTGGGATCGACAGCGAGGTCTTAGGTCTAGACGTCGCAATCTCAAGTCTTGGAAGACTAGCATTCAACATTCAAGCATTGATATCCCAAGAACCAAGGTCCGAATTCATGCTGATCCCCAAGTTTTGAGTACTTGGGGACTCGCTTCGGCGCTAGGGTCTCGGGTTTAGTATTAGTTCGGACCTGAGTTTCAGGTAGTGAGGTCCTCAACCAAACATCGAGAAGTGAAGTCCACTGAGGATGTCCCAAGACTAGGAACCATGGTCTCTCTGATTTCTTCTTCTCTCTCTCTCTCTCTCTCTCTCTCTCTCTCTCTCTCTCTCTCTCTCTCTCTCTCTCTCTCTCTCTCTCATTCAATTCAATCTAATTAATATTTATGTTTAAAAATCAAATTTGGACCAAAACGACGTCATTTTGGACTTGTTTTTTGGTTACAACTACGTAGGAGAGAGAAAATAATTAAAAATGACACTTCAGTATTTTTCGTTAGCCGAATTGGGCAGAGTTAACGGAAGGATACGGTTGCACCAATTTGATAAATTTTAGAAATTAATTTTTCACTTTCTGAAAAAAAAAATTAAGACTCAATTGCACTTTGGTGACAAGTTTTAGAACTCAAGACTGTTGGGTGGTCTTGGGCCTCTCAACCCAAAAGTTAATTCAAATGTTGAGCTTTTCCTTCACACTTATAAATCGATCACCAGTCCCTTCTACAATAGATGTGAGACAACCCCAACAATCTCCCCCTCACATATCGAGCCATAGGTTGGAGGCTGCGACAACCCTTATCTCTCCTGTATGACTGTCGGGTCCAGATTTGTTGGTAACATGGGCACTGATACCAGTGTTGGATGGTCTTAGACCTCTCTCAACCCAAAAACTAGCTCAAAGGTTGAGGCTTTCCCTCACACTTATAAACTGACCACCAACTCCTTCCACAACCGATGTGGGATAACCTCAACAATCTCCCCCTCACACATTAGGTCATGGGTCGGAGAGAGAGACAACTCATATCTCTCCCGTGTGACTATTGAGTCTAGATTTGTTAGTAACCTGAGCTCTGATACCAGTGTTGGGTGGTCTTGGGCCTTTATCAACCTAAAAATTAGCTCAAAGGTTGAGACTTTCCCTCACACTTACAAAACAATCACCAGCCTATTCCATAACCGATGTGAGACAACCTCAATAATCTCCTCCTCACACATCGGGCCGTAGATCGGAGGTTACAACAACCCATATCTCTTCCGTGTGTCTGTCGGGTCCAGGCTTGTTGGTAACCTAGGCTTTAATACCAGTGTTGGGTGGTCTTAGGTCTCTCACAACTCAAAAACTAGCTCAAAGGTTGAGGCTTTCCCTCACACTTATAAATCGACCATCAGCCCCTTCCACAACTAATGTGGGACAACCCCAATAATCTCTTCCTCACACATCGGGCCATGTGTCGGAGAGAGTGACAACCCATATCTCTCTCGTGTGACTATTGGGTCCAAACTTGTTATTAACCTGGGCTTTGATACTAGTGTTGAGTGGTCTTGGACCTCTTTTAACCCAAAAGCTAGCTCAAAAGTTGAGGTTTTTCCTCGCACTTATAAATCGACCATCAGCCCATTTCACAACCGATGTGAGACAACCCTAACAATCTCTCCATCACACATCGGGCCATAGGTCGGAGGGAGCGACAACTCGTATCTCTCCCGTGTGACTATTGAGTACAGACTTGTTGGTTACATGTGCTCTGATACCATTGTTGGGTGGTCTTGGGCCTTTTTCAGCCCAAAAGGTAGCTCAAAAGTTGAAACTTTTCCTCACACTTATAAACCGATCATCAGTCCCTTCCACAAAAGGGCTGGTGGTCGGTTTATAAGTGTGAGAGAAAGTCTCAACATTTAAACTAGTTTTTAGGTTAAGAGAGGTCTAAGACCACCTGATACTGGTATCAGAGCCCAGATTACAAAAAATTCTAGACCTAATAGTTACACGAGAGAGATACAGGTTGTCGCTACCTCGGATCCATGGTCCGATGTGTGAGGGGGAGATTGTTTGGGTTGTCCCACATCGATTGTGGAAGGAGCTGGTGGTCGGTTTATAAGTGTGAGGGAAAGTCTCAAATTTTGAGCTAACTTTTGGGTTGAGAGAGGCCCAAGACTACCCAACAAAGACTTAGTTCGTGATCGGTACACTGAACATCGGTTATTGATAGTATTGCTATCTCCTTTTGGGTTCGCATAAAAACCTCTAATGGAGTGTGGCACGCGATCATGGCGTGCGCGACCACCAAATTGAGCAAACTAAGAAAGACGATGAGGGCATAAAGATAGTCGTCTAATCACAACTATGGCGATCGGCCGCCACTTCGGTTAGGAAAGCCACCTCTCCGACGACGGCGGGCAAATTCTCTAGCAAAATGCAAGTGCATCAATGAGACCAACTCCTTCAGTCACACTTCCTGGTCTCATAAGGATGATCTCAAGAAGTTGTGGGACATCGTCATTTCAAAATACAAAGGGAACAAAAAATATTACAAAAAAAAAAAAAAAAAAACTTCTCCGGTAATATACATTTACAAGCCCAAGATGTCCCAGGTAAAGTCGCAAAAGCTCAAGTGAAGCCTCTTCTGTATATCAGGCGCATGCTTCTCTCTGAGGGACGATGGCAAAGAGAAGCTCGAGATCAGGGGGCTGGAAGAAGCCGTTCTTCGGCGGATCGCGCCCCCGTCCCTTGCGAGCGGCCTTCTTCCCAAGGCGGACAGGCCGTGTCCATGGGTATCTGACACCCTCTATGCTGCGGCGTCCTGCACTAATCGCCTTTTGCGAGTAGTGATTCTTCCATCTCTATCTGTCCGACATACGCTTGTGAGTGATGATATGCGAGTGCGGCGTAGCTTGTTGCCGAAGCTGACATCTTGACTTATCTTCGAAGAAGATGTGTGTGTGGGTGATGATATGCGAGTGTGGCGCTACTTGTCCATGGCCGTCATCGGCATCGAGTAATGCCTGAAAGGACAGCTAGAAATCAAGAATCCACCGCGTCGACTACAAACAAGAGCCTCTAGATGTTAGAAATCAAGAATTATTATATCGATATCTAGATTCTACCAAACATTGGATAAGATAAGATATCCGACTTTAAATCCGATGTTCACCAAACAGAAAATAGGATATGATCAAATCCCTTGATTTTTTATCCTATCATATCCAGTCATATCCTGCCTAGAAATTCGGACGACCAAACGCAGCCATTGGGTTTCTCTAAAATCTAAAGCAAAAGTACACATTGAAAATTGATATGATAATTTGAGAGCACAAAAAACTTATCCTTATCAAGAAACTATCGAGAAAATAATTTTTTACCCTCAGAACGAGAACTAACACGACAACTTCCGGCTGTGAACCCCACCTTAAATCGAACTCACACCGATGTTTCATGAGTCAAAAGTATGAAGACGTCCTTTACAGTTGGGTACCAATAAAACTATTTTTGCGAGAAATAAATTTGCTTTTCTTGTACTTAGTTGAATCACTGTCAAAACATTTGTTACCTTTATGCTCCTCAACCTTTTTCGATGAAAGGACTAAGGGTCTACAAGCCGCTTCCTGGTGGTCTTAAGTTTGCCCCCATCGACCTAGGACTGACCGCAAGGTCTTAGGTCCAGACGTCGCGATCTCGAGTATTGGAGGACTAGCATTCAACATTCAAGCATTGATATCCCAAGAACCAAGGTCCGAATTCATACTGATCCCCAAGTTTTGAGTAATTGGGGACTCACTTTGGCGTTAGGGTTTCGGGTTCAGTCTTAGGATTCGGACCTGAGTTTCAGGCAATGAGGTCCTCGACCAAACATTGAGAACTGAAGTTTGTCGAGCATGTCCCAAGACTATGAACCATGGTCTCTCTCTCTCTCTCTCAATATTCAATCTAATTAATATTTACGTTAAAAAAATAAAATTTGGACCAAAAAGACGTCGTTTTGGACTTATCTTTCTGGTTTCAACCACGTAGGAGAGAGAAAGTAATTAAAAAAGGCACTTCAGCAATTTTCGTTAGCCGAATTGGACAGAGTTAACGGAAGAATTCGGTTGCACCAATTTGACAAATTTTAGGGATTGATTTTGCACTTTCTGGAAAAAAAAAATTAAGAGTCAATTACACTTTGATTACTTATTTTAGAACTCAATGCTAAGTTGGTGATCGGTACACTGAACATTGGTAATTAATAGTATTGCTACCTCTTTTTGGGATCACGTAAAAGCCTCCAATGGGGTGTGGCACGCGATCATGGCGTGCGGGGCCGCCAAACTGAGCAAACTAAGAAAGACGACGAGGGCATAAAGATAGTCGTCAAATCACAACCAGATTCTTCCTTTATTTTGATACATTTTTTGGCTAGTCGACCAACTTGGAATGGACATGGACATGCCCACCAGTTCGAGATACGATGTGCTCGCTGTTTTTTTTTCCCTCTCTCTTTGAACTTATTCTTCCTTGATTTGAACTCTTTGGTTCTTCACGCGTGACAGGCGTGCGACAGGCAATAAACTAAAAAAATAAACATAAAAAAAAAACCCTGCTATGTATTTTAAAAGTTTAAATTTTTTTCATTGAATTTTTTTAATTATGGTATCAAAGACAAATCCCGCTCTCTTCGAGCGTGTGTGTTGACATTGTCAGTCAAAATTCCACGCGCGACTCTTGATCCGGTTTGTACGTGAAAGGAGGTGTCGAAACATCCCCCCCTACGTTCCGCGACTTGCCTCCGACATTTTTATATGAAAGATTGTGCGCATATGGAGTCTATTTCGTGCCTCCTTCGATGCATGATGTGGACCCCCATATATGAAATCCACAATTGTGAGAGAGTTTAAGAGACTATCCCTTCATTTTGTTTCGCGAAAAATGCTCGCTCGTATCGCTGGAAATAATTAATAAATAAAAAATTTATATTATTGATAATAATTTATAAATAATTAAAATATTTTTTGTTTATTTATATTTATAAATAATACGAGCACTCATCTTTAAAAAAAATTGAATCATTCAATTTTTTACGAAATGAACGGAATGTACAATGTAATTATGGGGAGGTGTTTCGCGTCCTTCATAAATCCGAAGTTTGGACATTGGTCAAATCTCAATTATCGAAAATTAGAAGTCAATGATGCCACCAAGTGACCAAACTCAATGGACCGACTTGGGGTGGGTTTGATTCAGTATTTTCAATGGGCTTTTGGGAAATGCAAATACATTTTGCTTAAGGGGCTTTGGGAAAATGCTAATGGCATTTGGTAAAAACTCCTTTGAAAAATAGCTTTGAGTCTACCTAGTGTTTGGAAAAATAAATTTGCAAAGTAGCATTTACCATATTTATTTTAAAAAAAAACTGAAACTAGGGCTACGGCTGTCGGCGAGCCAGATCTGGCTCACCGGCGCCATGGACGGAGGCCGCCGAGGGTTGCGCAAACCCTGGCGAAGGCCGCCAAGGGTCGCGCGACCACCGGCGGCCCAAGCGACGGCCACACGAGCCTAGGCGAGGGTCGCGCGACCGACGTCTGGGCTCACGGCCGAGGGTTGCGCGACCCCGGCGAGGGCCTCCCTAGGGTCGCAGGACCCCTAGCAGCCGTCGCTTGGGTCGCGCGACCCCGACGAGGGCCGCCATGGTTCGCGCGACCCACGGCCACCTTCGTCGGGGTTGCGCGACTCACGGCGGCCCTCGGCTAGGCTCGTGCAGCCTAGGCGACGGTCGCCAGTGGTTGGTCGACCCTAGGCGACGGCCACTAGGGGTCGCCCCATCCTTGGTGACCTTGGTTGACGGCCGTCGGCCGCAGATCTGGTCGGGCGACGGCCACAACCTAGGCCCTAGGGTTTCAAATATTTATTTAAAAATAAAATAAACAAAAAAATGAAGGGCAAAATTGGAATTTGAAAAAAATTAGTAAGGGTAGATTTGAAAGAAAAAATCATGGGTTAGCATTTGTCCAAATGCTGAAAGCTCAATGCTGGTCCCTACCAGCATTGAGCTTTCAGCATTTTCAAAGCTAACTTTCACCTCAATGCCACTTGAAAATGGTTGCCAAACGCCCAGCATTTTCTCCAAGGAGCTTTGAAAATGCTGAACCAGACCCACCTGGTGTTTCCATCCATTACAGAAATAGTTGAATGCACCGCCTTTTTTGTTATTTTGACTTTTGACCGCAACATGCCGGGATGCGGCAATTTGGCGGCATTATGGAAGTACCATTTTGCCCCTCCATAACGGATATATGATTTAGATTCCCACCTTAATTTTCTATTAAGCCCGGTGCACGAAAGCAGGGATCCGAATCCCTTGCCTTAAAAGCAGGGGATCCCTTGAATCCCCACCACCCATTGCTTTATGGGGGTATTTTGGTCATGCATGGGTGGTGGAGATTCATTAAGGCACATGCTTTTAAGGCAGATGATCCCTTACCCCGAAAGCAGGATGATGAAAGAAGACAAGTCGAAAACGCATTCCACAACCGAACGAACTTTAAGGACCAAATTTCATTAACCTAGTTGCTACCTTTTTTTTGGCCAATTGGATACCTATCCACTTTCCGTTCATTTTAGACCTTGAAGGGTGAAAATGCTTACGTGATGGCCCCCGATATGAATTCTTTTTTTTTTTTTTTGGTTGAATATATATATTTGGTCGGGATCCCGATATGAAGTTGACTCGCTCGAAATTTGCTCTCTCGGATGTTGACTTGACTATGGAAATTATTGCTCCTCGACTAACCATCAACCCATATCAAACGTTGGGCTCCTTGTTCTTTGATATCCCGTTCCAAGAAAGGAACAAGAAATTGATGATTGGGTTCTAATGTCAAGGATGAAATGAATTTATCGAAGGCAACATGAATATTTTTTCTTTAAAAAAAAAGAGAGCGAAGGTTTGATTAGCTAAAGGAAGGACAAGCCGAAATAATTGTAAATAAAAATAAATATGATTAGTTACGCAAATCCATAATTAACTATCTCACTACGACATTCGAGTCTTGGAACAAGCTTATTGAAAGCCCACCATAGATTGGACATTAAATGTGGTATTAGAGCTAATATCTTCACATCCCTCATGATTAATCATTCGACACCATAATCTTAATTGAACATACTCTCACTTTCTCCCACTTGAAAAATGATACTAAGCGTCCGACTTTGGTTATATATGGAGTGACAATGGATGATGTATATTCGACAACTCGGAACATTTAAGTTGGACTTATTAACAATTATCTATTTTGTAAAAATATTGCGGAAATTAGTCGGGCAATTATGCTAATATACGAGATATTTGTATTTTAAGTGCGTCGCGGCCACGGTAAGATATGAAGAAACGAGGTAATCATAAATGTAAACTTTCAAAATTCAAACTTAAGATTGTTTGAGATGCATGAAGTAATTGATGATAGCTTTTGGTCAACCCAGTAAATGAAAACTTCCTCAGCCTCTAATCACACGATTACTTGAAGCTGTTCCTGTAATATTCTTTTTCTTTTTTTGGGGTCGAATTTTCATTTCATATCAAAGAGACATATACATCACTTCAAAATAAAAATAAAAATCCCACAAAATCCCACAAAGTAAGTAAATCTGAAAAGTGAATCCACTTGATCCGGCTTGTAGAAACTCGTTCATTCTTCAAGGATGGATTTGACATTGCATCCAAACACAACCGGGGGCCGATCACCGAATGTATCATCATCAGTGATGAGCACACACCAAAAAATTTCTCTCTATTAGCTATAGCTTTGCCAAAAGGCGGTGTATGCCTAGATTCGGCATCCCCAGCATCATCAGCGTGCGCAGAGATAACAACCACCTTAACAAATTGAAAGAACAGGAAAAAAAAAACCTTGCAAATTATAGATTTATTTCTAGATTGGAATAGAAAAGCACCCAAATCTATTAGTAGGAGAATCATTGTTTTTAGGGTTAATACCATGAAAAACCCCAAACTGAAACACTTGTGATAAATTTATCATAAATTAATTTTTTGACCACGAAAAACCTCAAATTGATACAGTCGTGACAAATTTACCTCAAACTATTTTTTTGACCACCAAAAATACTAAACTGGTACACCTGTGACAGAATTACCCTAAATTAATTTTTTTTTGCCACAAAAAATCCCAAATTGATATAACCACGACAAATTTACTCTCCATTAAATTGTGTTAATTATCACGAAAAATTATAAATTGATACACACATGACAAATAGAGGTTAAAAATCCCAGACCGATACACTTGTCAATTGCCACGTGTCATTTAACGGTTAGATTTAACGAAAACTAACGGAAGGTAAATTTGTCACATATGTACCAGTTTATGGTAAAATTATCACAAGTGTACCAGTTTGAGATTTTTTATGGTTAAAAAAATAGATTATGATAAATTTATACAGATGTATCAGTTTGAGATTTTATGTGGTATCAACCCTTGTTTTTATCCTTTGTAATTTCTTGTGTCTGAATTTTGTAGCCACTTATGTCATGTATGACGTCATGGTTCACGCGGCGGAAGATACGCTCCACTCCTGACTGTTCATAGGTTGGCATCCTCGTTCGACATGGTCCCACGAGAAGTTCATCCGTCAATCATACTTAACTTCTTTTTTTTTTTTTTATTGTTATTAGGTCCCTCGATTAATCATGCCATGAATGAAATTCCGTCGCAGGCTACGCGCAAATCAGGCTTGCATGGAATTATCACTTGTTCAATTTTCAATACATTAACAAGGGCAAAATAGCCAACCTCTGTTTGTCCTCCTTGGCATGTGCAGGGAACATGGCCAAATTTTTCCTTTTTCCTCCTTGGCATGTGAAGAGAACACATGGCCAAATTTTTCTTTTTTCCTTTTTTTGGTCGAACATGACCAAATTGAAACGATTGCGCGAGAATAAGCGAGTGAAGTACTTTCCGGAAAAAAAAAAGATTACCAGGTGAAGCTGATAAAGTGAAAGTGAAAATAAGTCTGCTCCCGGATTAAGTTTTATGAACTTATTGTTGTTTTTTTGTTTTAGCCATCAGGTAGTTTCAGGATCATATTTCGCGCATGCCAACTAGTTCACTTTCGCGAGAGATCTTAAGTACGCACACCCTATAGAGACTCGGTGCGTTCATGATTCCGCCCTTGAAACACGCTCCCAATAAAATTTGAACCCAAGACCACGAGAGGAAGAGTGATTTTTGGACCCCAAAAAAAAAAAGTTCTCCGATTTTACTTCCATTAGAGTTAGAAGGTCTTTTCATTTGAGATAGTAGATAAAAATTTGCCGAAGATCTACTCCCCGACACGATCTAAATTTGTAATATTATCGGTTGACTCATTTATTGGTACGCTGAAAGCCGCAAATTATTGAAAATATGTCATACTCGGATGGAGGGAAAAAAAAATAAAAAATTGGCACGCCTTTGCCTTGCCAGCCACGAAATACGAAGTGACGGCACAAATCCAAAATTAAGAAAAAGGGAAAAGAAAAGGCCGAACTCAAGGAAAGTTCCATTTCTACTTCCTCCCGCACACACCCCCCTTCCTACAAAAACCCCACCGCCCTCCCTCCCTGTCCACCTCATTACTTAAACCCTTCTCTTCATTCTCGACATCATATCTCCTCCTTATTCCTCCATCACTCGCCTTCCTAGCCACAAGCAACGATCTCCGAAACCTCTGTTGGTGTTTGTTTGTATTTTGTAGCCGTACGTTCTCTCGTGAAAGTTGAGCTCCACAATGTGTGGCGGAGCTGTCATCGCTGACTTCATACCTCGCTCCCGAGGTCGCCGTGTGGCCTCTGACCTCTGGCCCGACTCCCTCTTCCTCAAGTCCACCGACAACCTCGACGACTCGCTCTCCCTGAAACACCCCCAACCCACTCCAGGTACTGCTTCTCCGTTTTCTTACGGTCGTTTGTTGGGGAAACTTCGAGCTGGGTTCTGACTCGGGAATTCGGTCGAACAGGTGGTGCGCAGGAAGAGAAGGCCCCGAAGAAGCCCAGGAAGAATCTGTACCGCGGGATCCGGCAGCGCCCGTGGGGCAAGTGGGCGGCGGAGATCCGCGACCCGAGGAAGGGCGTCCGGGTCTGGCTCGGGACTTTCAACACCGCCGAGGAGGCCGCGAGGGCTTACGACCGAGAAGCGCGTAAAATCCGCGGCAAGAAGGCCAAGGTCAACTTCCCAAACGAAGAAGACGCCTTCTCCACCATCCCGGCTCACCAGACCCAACACCCCTTAGTCCCCACTTACCCTCCTCTGTATCAACCCAATTGGAACAACAACAACAACAGCAACAGCGGACCGGCCAAAGCTCTGGACTTGGCCTTCGCTTACGACCTGAACCAGGCAGGGCATTTTCCCCCGAATGGCTTCACCCCGATCCACGCCGTCGATGCCGAGCCCGTGGCCATGTCCAGCGAAGAGAACTCCGGGTCAGGTTCGGAGGAGACGCACGCATCGTCGACGGCCGCGCTGGGCGCCAATTTCGGCGGCGAAGCGAAGGTGAAGGAGGAGGAGGGGAAGAAAGGGGATGAAGAGGAGAGCGAGGTGCAGAAGCTGTCGGAGGAGCTCATGGCGTTCGAGAACTACATGAAGTTCTACCAAATTCCCTACCTGGACGGCCAGTCGGCTGCCGCGCCGCCGAATCCCGCTCAGGAGAGCGTCGTCGGCGAGCTCTGGAGCTTCGACGACGACGACGACGACGGCGCCAACAGGGCGGGTGTTACCGCCGTGACTTCGGCCGCTCTTTAACGGCGTCGTTTTGGGATTTATTTTCTTATTATGCTTTCCATTAAGGCTGTTCTTCTGCATTTTCTTTTTCTTCTTTACCTATTGCGGTCCGGTGTAAATTTTAGGGGCGGTCTGTGTTGATCGGGAAGTTGATGAAGCGGAGCTCTTTGTTGTAAACAGAGAGTAGCCTTTCACCTTGTAATAAAATTCTGGTTTTTTGTCCTGCAGCTGTCGTGCATGCTTAATCTTGTTTTTCTCGAAGGAATTTCATGTTCGTAACACGCGAGCATCCATAATTACAGAGTCAGCGGTAAATGGCGTTTTACCCAATTAATTATTTAGTAAACAGCTGAGAATCTGAGATGAGCAGTTAAAAAAGAAAAAGAAAAAGAGGGGCAGAAAAAAAGCGCTAGAGAATAATATAGAGGAAGGGCAGAAGGGTCAATTCGGCCGAGTTGGGGGGTCCGAAACCGAAAGGTTAGGTGACATCAGAGTTCGTGCTGAACGAAACAAGATGCGGCCGCTGGTTTTCAGGAGTTTGAGGCGGCGGCGGCGTAGGCGGTTAGCGACTTACCGCCACGGGTTGCGGGTTTATCTCGGTGGGCGCAGCTGGGTTTTCAGGGGTCCCGGGTCGTACGTGCGGGTCTTTGGGTTGGACGCCCGTTTTGGGTTTGTACTGCATGTTCGTACACTTTGGTGCTCCACGTCACCACAAGCTGAAATGAGGCTCATTCCCCCCCTTTCGACTTCGCCGACGTGTCGTGCGACTCCCATTTTGCCTGAGCGGCCGATTTCGATTTTTATTCACGTGCCGCGCGCGTGCAAATATCATTCCGTTAAAGTTAAAAAGAACAAACTACAAAAATATTTGTGATTATTTATCTAATCATATACTTAAAGGAATAAGTTTGACCCCCCAAAAAAAAGAAAGGAATAACGAATAAGTACAGTTGTTTTTTGGTCTAGAAGGAATAAACACATTTGAAAATTAAAGATATGTGAAGAAGGAAAGGAATAAAGGCTACGGGAATGTTTGTTTTGAGTATGGAAATCTTTTGGGGAAAAATTACTAAAAAAATCATAAACCTATTGCAATTGGACATTTCAGTCCTAAACTCTTTTTTTTTGTGAATTGAATCTTAAACCTTATATAATTATGCCAACTCAGTTCATTTAGCCGATCGACACTGACATGGAAAATAATTTTTTAAAAATTTTCAAAAATTTTAATTGTTTTGATTTTTTTAAATAATTTTTTGGGTTGAGGGCCCGCGAAGCCCTAAGTAAGGGCTTGCGAGGGTTGCGGCCAAGGGAGTTCGCAGGCCCTCGCTTAGGGGAAGGTGGCTGGCCTCCTGCCGACCGTGACAAAAGAAAAGCAAAAAACAAAAGACAGAAAATAACTATTAAAATAATAAAAAATGTATAAAAAAATTTGGTGTCAATGCCGACCGGCCAAATAGACTTAATTGTTATAAATAGAAAAAAAATTAGGATTAAATTGGCAAAATTGTAAAATATTTATGACTTAATTGGTTAAAAAATTTAAGATTGAATTGACGCAATTGTAATAAGTTTAGGAATTTTTTTTTTGTAATCCTCCCGAATTTTTCATGAATTGATTTTTTGGAGTTCCACGCATTTCATTATCTGAAAAAGATTAATCAACGAGGAAATCATTTTCCTTTATAGTGAAGTTCAAGAACATACATGTATGCTTAAAGTTAGGCTAATGAATTCCCTAACCTTTAAAGGACAAAATATTTCTGAAACGTATTTTCCTTTTATCTTTATTTTTTTTCCCGAAACAAATAACCCTTACTATTGTCATATTTTCACCCACACCTAGAGAGATATTTCAATATAGAATGATACATTCCCTTAATAGCAATATGGAATGAGAATTTACTAATACCAACATCTCTTAAAACTTAAACAATATTTTAGATTTTGACGAGAAAGTCAATAAATAACTGTTTGACTTCAAAAAGAAGAATAAGAAGAAAGAATACACGATTCGATTTGACTCTGTTGTATACTGGACACCTCCATCTTTAATGGTAGACGAAAAAGTAATATTAAAACCTGTCTATTTTTCTTTTCTCATATCAAAATAGACTCGTTACAAGATAGTGGGCCCAATCCGAGAACTGATTGCCATTCAAGCCCACTTCAGAAACTAATGGGGTCGAAATAAAAAAGCCCATCGTGTAGTCCCAATCCGAGAACTGATTGCCACTCAAGCCCACTTCAGAAACTAAGGGGGTCGAAATCAAAAGCCCATTTCATAGGCCCATGAAATTAGGCCCGATTAGGAAATCGGATCCAGACCCAACCCGACACAAGCAATCGAGCCTCTGGCCCCAGTCCTGAGTCCAAAACAAGCCCTAGGGCAAAACGCCATCTTTGGAGGACGAAGTATAAAACCCTAGACTTCGCTGCACCTCAATCTTCGACTGCGGCAGCTCAGAGGGGGCGAGGGAGATCCGGAGAGAGAGAGAGAGATGGTGTCGCTGAAGCTCCAGAAGCGTCTCGCCGCCAGCGTGCTGAAGTGCGGCAGAGGGAAGGTGTGGCTGGACCCCAATGAAGTCAACGAGATCTCCATGGCCAACTCTCGTACGCCTCCTCACCTTCTCCGTTTCCTTCTTCTCTCTTGATAGTTTCGGCAAATTTATCTGTTTCGAGCTGTGTTTGCTGATTATATTAGCTAAGGGAATATCAAAGCTAATTGGATAAGGCGGCTGAATCTTGTCGGAAATTGAATTGCCTTAATATTTCTTCGTCATCGATTGGCTGGGCGTCATTTGGTTGACGCTCTCGTATTGGATGTTATCGTTCTATGAACTGGTTCGCCGTGAGGTGGTGATACTGTGGTAACTTGTCCTCTAATCAGGCCTTTTAGGATTGTTTCAACAAGGGGAAATTCAGCAGCTTGCTACGGATTAATGGGAGGTTACCGCTTCATAGTTGAACTGAGGTCTCGAGATTGTTGTTTGCTAAGAAAGAAGTTTTTGAGCGTAGGAAAGTGGTATTTTCCGGATGGCGTTGTTTAGGACGGCGATTAAATTGCGTGAGATAGGCTGTGGAATCACATTTGGCCCCTGGAGTGTCACGGGAATGCAAATGACAAAGACCCACAAGAATGGGTCTTTGGGACACGGGTCTTTGTCCCAAGTAGCATACGATCTTGTTCATGGAGCTTGATCTTACTCTCCTATTGAAAGTTTCCACCATTACATGATCGCAATTTCTTTTTATGTGATAGTTAATTTTGACATCTGATAGGATGGGAAAAGGCCACCTTTCCTTATTAATCGAATTTCATGTTTCGGTGCTTCTTGTTGTGAAATCTGGAGCAAGTCTTACAACTTCAACTTTTGCCATACCATTTCCTTGTGCGGTACTTTTTCCATGTCATCACGTGTACTAGTTACTTTTCTCTTGAGGGTGTCCTGAGTCTCTTAGTTGCGAACTCATGATAATTATCATTTCTATAGTAGAATCTGTTGCTTTTAGTAACTTCATTTAATTGATGTTGTGGAATTGTGTGCATAGGGCAAAATATCAGGAAGCTGGTCAAGGATGGGTTTATCATCAGAAAGCCAACAAAGATTCACTCTCGCTCTCGTGCTCGCCGAATGAAGGAGGCCAAGAGAAAGGGCCGCCACTCAGGATATGGTAATTTTTAAATCAACTTCAACTTGCATCTGATAATATGACTATATTTAATCTGTCGTTATGTACAGAACGTAAGTCTCTCTAATTTCATAGTTCTTGTTTTAACATATTAAAGTTGTCTTCCAGGTAAACGCAAGGGTACTAGGGAGGCTAGGCTGCCAACCAAAATCCTCTGGATGAGGAGGATGCGTGTTTTGAGGCGCTTGCTCCGCAAGTATAGAGAATCTAAGAAAATTGACAAGCACATGTACCATGATATGTACATGAAGGTGAAGGGTAATGTGTTTAAGAACAAGCGTGTGCTGATGGAAAGCATCCATAAGTCCAAGGCTGAGAAAGCAAGAGAGAAAACCCTATCTGACCAGTTTGAGGCCAAGAGGGCTAAGAATAAGGCAAGCAGAGAGAGAAAACATGCAAGGAGGGAGGAAAGATTGGCCCAGGTGGGTTTCAAAGCAATGATGATTTTGGTGTAAAAAAGGCTGTCCAGTGGTGAAATGACTTTTAGCAGATTCAGTTACTTGTCGGATGATAATTGTAGTGCCTTTCTATTACTCTATTCTGAATTGATATTTTGCAACCTCTGTGGTCTGCTGGTGCTGTTTTCACAAAAATATATGGTCTTGATTTGCAGTTTAGCGTTCCATGGTAATCTGATGTTTTCCGCTTAAATTTGTTCAGGGACCTGGAGAAAGACCAGCACCACCTGCAGCCACACCTGTTGCTGAGTAAGTGTATTTTTTCTGTGCATTCTTGTGTTTTCCAGTTTTCTCCTTCAATATTGACAATTTTTTTTTTTTTATCTTTGGCATGCAGAGCTCCCAAGAAGGCGAAGAAGTGAGATCCGCGACGAGCAGAAGTGTAGCAGGTGAAAGTTAGTGGATCAATGCTGGTTTAAGTGATCATGTTAGATCAATTTTGTCGATTTGACTCTATCCTTTGTTTTCTCTGAAGTTATCACTTTATTATACAGTAGAAGAAAGAGGATGATGAGAAATCCAGGAACCATGTTGGAATTCGTTTCTTAATTCTGTCCCTTGTATTTCGTTCTCAGTTTTATTGTTGCATGTGAGGTGGTTATGCACATCTTTTATTGATTACGTGGTCTCTTGCCGCCGTGGGGGCTTTTGTGCAATTACAACTGCTGATGCTGCCAGTTCTGTAAGGTACCTATCGGTATACTCAACTTGTATGAGCCTTTGTCTGGTATATACATTGACATGGAATATCGTGATATCTTTAGCTAGGTAAACTACATTAGCCATGTACAATTTGGTAAATGTATTGGTCAATTTGAATTGCCCTACATTGGCCGAGAAGATAAATTCAGTTTGGTAAACTAATACATTTACCGAGATAAATTCAATACGCTAAACTTTTACATTTACCAAGAAGATACATTGGCTTTGAATTGCACCACCTACGCTATGAACGCGCAACTCAAATTTATGTAAGCTAGGTGTGTAAGCGTCTTGAGTTATCTCAAGTGAAACATTTTTCAGTTGGTCAATTTTATCATATCGATTTAACTAAAACATTACTTTGTAATCAATAGCAACAAGGGTCTATTTATTTATTTATCGGATCATTCGTAACAAGCGAGTTGACAGTGGGCCCTTCGCTAGTTTCGCCAAATTGTAGTTTTGGTCCTTAATGTCCGATGTGAGCACTTTTTAGGTGATTATCCATCCAAGCATCCTTGGGACGCGCATGGTAACCATTCTCTTCTCTGCCCCTATTTTTAGCCAGAAATAGATTTTTTTCATTTCTACTCCCTAGACGAGTTTCTCAGCCAAGAAACATGATTGATAACGATATAAAATTTCTATTTTCGAAATATAAATTCGCTTAATAACAACACAAAATTTACTATTTGTGACGAGCGACGGCCGGCAGAGGTCGTCGGTAGATGGCGATTGGTGGTGAGGTGGAGGTCGACGATGGGGAGGGGCTGTGGCGGCTGGCAGCCGACAGTGGTCGCCAAGGCGGCGGCGAGGTGGGTGGCGGCTGGCGGAGGTCGCCGGTGGCGGCATGCGGCGGGCGGCGATTGGCGACGGGTGATCGGCGGTGAGGAGGGAGGAGGAAAAAGGAAGTTGTTTCTAGTTTTTGTTTTAGAAACAAAAAAAACGGTTTTTTTTTTATTTCTCATTTCTCATCCAAAACTATTTCTGAGTAAAAAATTTAGCCTGGAAATAGAAAAATCTAATTGCGTTGTCGAACACATTTTTATTTTAAACCTATTTTCCAAAAATAAAAATAAAAAATAGGGAAACAGAAATATTATCATGCGCGCCCTTGGTCTTGAAGTGTTGACGCTAAACTAAGTTGTTGCATCAAAGATACCTTTTGTGAGTTGCTTTAAATTTTACGCAATAATTCAGCGATACTCTTCCCTCATTTGATGCATAGTTCAGTTTAGGTCTATTTCGCTATTTTAAAAGTTTCCTAGGAGCCGCTTTTTGTCCTATAGCTCCAGCCCAAATGGTCACTTCCTGTCCCGATGATGAAAGACAGGTTACTAAAAGCAAGTTATGATGCTTATGGGGTTGAAAGAATAGGGAGTTTCTACTGCCTGCCATGTGGGATTCCACAAGTTTGAAGTACGAGGTTCTTGCTTGATCTCGCACAATAGAGGAGGAAATAGCTAACCACAAATTTCATGCATCCAGTCAGTAGATCAGTGATCGCAACGTCCAAATTAATACAGGGAATCCCGAGTGATGAGGCATCAGTAGTATTGTCACAGAAGATGATTGTACCCAAGAAATTATGGGAAAGACAAGTACAATTAATAAACAGTTCAGTCAATTACCACCTGCGGTATCGGTTAAAACTTGACAGGTACTCATGTTTAAGTGAGGCAAATGTGCTCAACAAGAATAGTCCTACAGTTCTATGAAGAAATTATAATTACAACATTAAGGTTGCTTATAATTTACCCGTAAGTGCCAAGACTTCTAAAAACATATATGGAACTTATCAAAAGTGAATAGCCCCCTAAGCAAAGAGCTCTCAATCTCTCGGAAGACTCTCAAGCAGAACATAAATTTTTATGTGAAAGATGGAAAGAGATTTAAGAAACGGACCGATGTCACAATTCAATGTGAGGGTACCACCATCCCAGGGTTGAAAAAGAACCTCTCTTTTTATTCAGGCATAAAAAAATTCCTAGGATACAATATGCCCATTGTAGGCCTCCTTATTACCTCCTTGACTGCTTGTGTCAACCTAAAGAGTGAGCAGAGATGAAGAGAACCTTATCAACTGCTAGTATCACTAGTGAGATGCCACACAAGCTTGAGGCCAACTGATACAATGCCGCCCAACAATAATGTTCTGAAAGTTTTTAATGCCATAAGCCCTTCATCCTTCATAGGGGCAGACAAAAATGCCGGGAAAAAACAATGGAATACTAGCTAATCTTCCGTCAGCTAAGAATGTCGATTGTCTTCAGGACTATTCTTTTCAGTCAGATGGTCCAATCATTTTCTCAGGCACAACAAGATTGTCAAACTCTTCGCTTGTGAGGACTCCAAGTTTCAGAGCAGCTTCCTGAGAAAAAGAAAAAGAAAAAGTATAATCTGAGGCAGAATCAAGCAACCAATACATTTACCAAATGAGAAGCAAGTAGGCTACACCAAACTTATGGCAGGCAACATTGAAGTTTTTTTACCACACCATATTTGGAGGTTCCCCATGGCACCTAATTCCGAGACTACATAAAAGTGTTATTTCCGAACATAGATATGCCACCCCTAGTCAGGTAACAAGTTTCCGGACCATTAGTCACTGGATCAACCCAAGGGTGGGTTGGTGATAAGCATATCTTCTAAACCAAAAAATACACGACCCTCTGGATCTGTCTTCGAAGCTGTTCAAAGTATTCCATTCCTCCATGAGCAATGGATATTATTAAATGCAATACAACTCATGCTTTAATTAAAAATTCAGTAAAAGACACGCTAAACTAACTGCATTTTCACCACTTCAGATTTTAAAATGTTTCGTGTTAGCTGACAGGAACTATCAACATCAACATTAACATCACCTCTATCCCAAACTAGCCGACAGGAACTATGAAAGGAATAAAAAGTAATGACGTCTGGATGATTTGAATCATTTGGTTAAGGCTCATTTTCCTTAGAGCCCAAGCTCCGAAAAATTTGTGTAAACAATTTGTACTTGCACCATACAAATTCAAGCAAAGAAATGCCTACTCTTTTCATCTAATCAATCTTTCTATTTTCTAGGTCTACGATGAGAACATAATCATAATGTAAATATACAACTACTACAAATATAGATATATAAGTGTGGAAACATTTCACCTTGGTTTGGTTGGCAAATCAGAGTCGAATAACACACTAGGTTTAATAAGTTTCCACAAAACTAAACCATATTGGAAAGCCTAAATGTTCGGGTTGATCTTCGTTTCTTTTTCTCCACAATCTTATTGTTAGAATAAAGACTTACAGCTAAGCCAACTGTAAAGGACTTCCATTCAAGTCTATAATGTAATCAACATAAGTGAAAATAGAATCAAGGAAATCACCTTCAAAGTGGATCCCTCCTTGTGGGCTTTCTTGGCGACTGCAGCAGCATTATCATACCCAATTTTCTGGAAAGAGCAGGATCGTTTGCTTTAAGAAACCTTCTCTTTTTAATATTCCAAAAATATTTTGTACAGATATACTGAAAGTTACAATTAAAACTAATCAGGAGGTAAGACACTCACAGGATTCAAGGATGTGACAAGCATTAATGACTGCAAGGCCCACAATTTCATCCCACATCAAGAACAAACAATCAGCTTCAGATTCTAATCAGCCAGAAATTATATCCACATACTACAGAAAATAGCCCAGCTGACCTCATGCAGCAACTTTGAAATTCTTTCCCTGTTAGCTTCAATTCCTTGGACGCAATTCTTGTCAAAGGAAGAAGAGGCATCCCCCAACAGTCTCAGCGACTATAGGTAAAAAGAAGAGCAAAAATGCAAGGTGTGTCAATTTGGTGATGTAGCCAATATTAAATATAGACCACGACAATAATGAAAGGTTGAGCATTGATAAATACAAACTTATAGAAGCTAAAGATGCAGGGAAAAAGTTACTGCGCTATGTTATTAAAGAAATGATTATTCTTGTTTTCATCGTGTAATCAATGAAGACTAGTTTATTTTCATTTGTACTCAAAACCACCTCTTGCTTATTTATCCTCACGTAAATTGAATTTCCAGAACTTCCAAACATGATCAAACTAAATGCTTCACATATTTTGAGAAAATTCAAGGCCAGCTACCACATCTAACTATAGCAATCAAGTAGCACAAAGCAGCATTGCTGCTCCATTATTTGGCTCATAAATCAAGGATATAAACTTTAAACAATGACAAAATGCAAGATAAGGAGCGCACTTGTAAGAGACCACTAGCAATCATTGGCTTGAAAACATTCAGCTCAAAATGACCATTTGATCCACCCACTGTAACGGCTACATGATTTCCCATAACCTGCGAAAGATGTCATGTTTTATTATTCATTTCAGAGATGGCCATCTTTTATGTGGAGTGGCCAGAGGACACTCCCCGACTCTAACTTCAAAAATAATAACATTTAACTCTAGCATATTAATTAACCCCTAATTGGCTAGAGAGAGATCGGGACTGAAATAAAACTCTTACCCGTGCACAGACCATGGTAAGAGCCTCGCATTGAGTAGGGTTGACCTTCCCCTGCAATAAAATAGATTCAGTGAAGTGATGTCGAGCAGCCTTGCCAACTTAAGGTTCTTATCCCAAAGCTACTTGTTGTCTCAAATGTAACTTGCAGTAACAATTACGATAACATCATTACCGGCATAATGCTGCTGCCGGGCTCATTTTCAGGAAGAATAAGTTCCCCAAGGCCACAACGGGGACCACTGTATTAAGCAAAAAAAAAAAAAATTGAACAAAAAATAACGGAAAAGTAATGACAATGATGGAAGGTAATAACTCCTGCTCAGGTGGTGAATCGACCTTCCCAAAAACCGAATGTCATTAGCAATCTTCATGAGAGAAGTAGCTACTGTGTTAAGGGCACCACTTGTCTCCACAAAAGCATCATGTGCAGCCTGGTCAGCACATAGAGGAGGATATAAATTTCCTTTTCTATATGATTGAGAAAGATTGCACATGGTCACTTAGTTATCTCCCCACTTCATGAAAGAGAGAATGAGAGAGAAAAGAAGTGTAAAGAAGGTGTGGATAACAAAAAAGCATTACCAAGGCTTCAAACTTGTTTTCTGCAGTGACAAATGGTAAACTAGTTTCCTCAGCTACTGCTGCAGCTATCTTTACATCAAACCTGCACAAGAGTCCCATCAATTGGTGATGCATCAAAGAAAAGCCCCCAATCAATACTGTCCGAGAATAACTAGAGCATGACAACTTGAAACAAATCTAGGGAGGAAACATCCTCAATCAACCTATCTACGATTGGCCATATCATGCTTACTCAGTAAAATATTCATTTTAGGCAGTCAGCCCAAGTTGGTAAAGCTATATTCAAATCAGCACGATGCTAACAGGTGAGATATGCTATGTACCAGGACTATAAATCAGAGCCATAACCATTACATCATGGACAGCACATATTGAGGTGAGTTGAAGTAATTATGTTAGGATAAACCTACCCTTTCTTTGTATTCAGACCGGTACCTACAGCAGTACCACCTTGTGCAAGCTGCTCAAACCCCAGCCGTCAGAACTCTAAAAAGAAGGAACATCAAGAGCAAGAACATATGTAGCTCCTACGAACCTGGTACATACGAGGTAGAGTGCAGTTGACACGGTCAATTCCATACTTAACCTGCGATAGAAACATTCTGGATGAATTGCATCCTCTATGTTGTCATATAATATATCATGCTTTTGTATAACCAGAAATATAAACAAACTAATTTTTTCGTTTTTTGGTTTCCATAGATACAAAAGCTCTTGGAGCCACCAGCTAGTAATCAAGTGGGCATCCAGGTACATACATAACAGATTACAACTATGCATGCAGGATTTGGAACTTAATATCTGTGCTTTCCGAAATTCAAACTTAAAATTGTGTTACCACTAGACTACAGCAGAAAGGAATGCTTACTTGGGTACAATAGCCACTAAACTCTTGCCCCAGGGTCAAAGGAGTTGCATCTTGAGTATGAGTTCGTCCAATTTTCACAATATCCTTAAATTCGATGGACTGTTGAGGCAAAAAAAAGAAAACGATCTCGTTGATTTTGATAGAGGTAAGCATTGCAAATTACAAAATCCCCCATCATCATTTTTAAGAAAATGAAGCCTCTGGAGAAAACAGGCACAAGCACTATTTGTGAAACACACAAATAGCCCAATGCACATGCTCAAATGTGTGTGTGAACAAACAAAAAGCCGATGAGTGTCCGCAGAATCTTTCAGCATAGTCACATTAATTAGAATATTCATTGAAAAAAGAAACAGCACGACCTTAAGAAAGCTCAGTGTCATTGCACATGAATAAGCACCACGTAACAGATGAACCCAAACATTGAACTCTCTCTCTCTCTCTCTCTCTTTTTCCAAAGCTCGTCCTTTGGGTATACCCCATGCCGCTTAGGTTATTAAATACAAAAGCAAAAACATCCACAAAATACTAAGATTTTTCACAATGTGAGATGGTGCATATGGATCACTCCTTAGCACAATCTTATGTATGGGCATAACTTGGAAGTTCTTTAAAAGAATTGGCATTGACAATCTGAAAGAGACAAAATGAAGGTAACAAGTAAGATAAACAGAACAACAAAGTTTACTTGGAGATTGAAGGTGTCATGAACAAAAGGGCCAAAATAATGTTGAATGGTGAAACATCCAGTGCTGAACGAAAGAAAGCTGCATTATCCTAGAGTATTTCCATTTCCTTTAAAGCAAAAATACCAAATGATGTAAACACAAAGCATTACTAAGGGAGCACTTCAACAATCATGATACAATTGTATTAGGTCTTAACAACTATCAAACCTTTGAGTGAAGTGAAGTATGCAAGTTTCCAAGACTTGGCAATAATCTCGAATTTGCTTCCATTGCAGCAGCAATATGCATCACCTACAATATGAGAAATACAATAACGCATTTGTTTAACAATAATCTTTTTTTTTTTTTTTTTGGTAAGGTAACAATAATCTCTTTTGTTCTTTGTCCTCTTAAGAATAATATATAGTTCACATCACTACATGCCCCGGATCAGATCCTAGGCTTAAAAAAAAGTGGAAGAAAATGGTCAAGGAAAACAATTTGCATCAAGTGACAAGGTAATTCAGGTGATGAAGAAAACAAAGCTTACAGTTGGGAAAGTGTCATTAGAAGATTGAGATCGGTTCACATGGTCATTTGGGTGCACAAACTTTTCTCCACGCTTATGGCCAAGAATTTCAGCTGCTCTGTTTGCAATCACCTACAATAGCCCATAAATTCAAAAAAAAAAAATGATTAGGAAAAGAAATCACGTAGCAATTGCTATCAACCTGCTTCCACATTCACATGAAATAACAAATCAAACCGCCCTTATCCCCCTTCCCAAATAAGAAAACTCCAGATCCCTCACTTCAGAGTTACATAAGGATTGTCACAAGACCATGATAGATATGTACAAAATGGGACTTCCCAATAGTATAAAGGATGCTGGAATCAAGAATTAGCAACCCAAACGAGAAGATGGCAACAAAACTTCAGTGGCAATCTGCATGGACATTAGCATATTGTACAGAAAAGCACAAGGCCTTAGAAGCCTTGCGTATATGTATAATTGCGCTCACCTCATTGGCATTCATGTTACTTTGAGTGCCACTGCCAGTCTGCCATATGACAAGGGGAAAATGATCATTTAATTTTCCCTCAGCTACTTCTTGAGATGCTTGCATTATGGCTTTTCCTATGGAAGGATCGAGACCGTATTCCATGTTAACCTGAGAATTATAGCATCGACACAATCAGCTACCTTCTACAATGTGTTTTTGAAGTAAATAATGGCACGATGCTGAGGACAATTAATTAGGTGTAAGAGTTTGAATGATACATCCTGCTTCATAAAAGTGATTTTCCCGGATAATATAGCTTCAAAGTTCAGAACATTAATTAATAGACAAAGTATAGGATTACTATGAAGATAAACTAATATAGAGCTTCAAAGCACTCCAACTCATGCCATGGTGACAATACGACCTCGGTAATAGGATATGAAGTTAGATAAGACTTAATCTAATCATTACAAGGGGGAAGAGGAATAAACGGTAAGCTAAAGAGTAACTATGTGGTTCATTAAAGTAATCCTGACATGAAATTCACCAGAAAGCCAAAAAGGGATCAGTTGAAGAAAACGACCTTGGCAGCACACTTCTTGAGGATGCCGAAAGCTCGAACAATCGGCTCGGGCATCCGCTCGCGCTCGCCTCCAATGTCGAAATTCTGCAGCGATCTTTGTGTTTGCGCTCCCCACAATCTAATGAAAATTCAACAACCATCAATTTTCAAACACTTTAAGCAGCCCAGACGTATGCCCTGCTTCATCGATTCCCGCGTGTGCACATAAAGACGTGCTTCAGACAATAGTCAAAAAGCAAATCTTCATCGTATCGTCGAGAGTTAATAAGAACTAGCAAGACAAAGGGGAAAGAGACGAACTTGTCCGAGGGGACAAGAATGGGTCCAAAAGTGTCTCTTTCCTCTCGGAAAGCAGTCGAATACGATCTCCAACAAGCCGCGTAACGCAAAGCACCCAAGAGCTGCGAAGGAGGCGTCCCTGATCCGCTAGAGAGGCGCCTGGATACGATGTAAGCCGCCATTTCTGGTTCTCTTTGATTTCGCAATCTGTAACCAAAGCATCACGCAGCGGCGCCACACAACATTCTTGTATGAGATCTTCATATGACCGCAACAAGAGAGAGAGAGAGAGAGAGAGGAAAGAACCTGAGCAGTGGCGAATGAAGTCAAAGATTTTCCCGACAGATGTGAAGCGGATGGAGAAGCAAAGAAGAGGCGAGTGGCGAACCAGAGGAGAGCAGTGGGGGAGTGACGGATGCAGAGAAAATATTTAGGTATTTTACATTTCCCAGGAAAATTGCTTTTTTATTTTATTTTAAATTTATCTTTTGGTTAATCTTCCAAAAAAAAAAAAAAACCAATCGTCATTGTTGTTGTTGTTGAAATCATCCTTCGTTCAATCACCAACTTAATTGCAATAACTACAATACCATCATATGTCTATTATGCATTATTTATTTGCAGTAATTTGTATTAATCTTTTAATTCCTAATATAACAAAAAGTAAGTGATAATTCTTACATGGAATGAATTGTGTTAGTAAAATTATCACTTAATGATATGATTACTTTTATTTCATATTGATTTTATCAATATAACATTCTTGTAATTTCTCATTATATAGAGCAAAACTAGTAACGATATTCAATAAATAATTAAGAATTCTTGTAATTTAAATAGTTCTGGTGTAATGCGTAAACTTTGCTTATACTTCATAATAACATCTTACGATTATGCTTACTTTTAAATTTTTTGTACCAAATATACTTAATATATTCCGGACAATATAAATTCCCTCCATTCATGTATAATAATTATATAGACAAATACTTTGCATCCAAACTTTTGTATCTCTTTCGACCAAAAAAAAAAAACTTTTGTATCTCTTTCTCATCCTACCCGATCCTTCTTGGCCTTGGTGAGAGTTTGGTGGCCCTCGCTTACGGGCCACGATCCTCACTAGTGGCCAACGAGGACTCGCCCGCCACAATGACGAAAAAAAAAAAAGTTCAACACGTCGGCGCCGATCATTCCACGTGTGACACGATCTTGTCCATATCAGCGGTTTTCGATCAAAATTGGCTGGATAGATTAGAGCGGCACAAATGCAAATTGTTTAGAATTAAATGGATTCAATTAAAAAGTTCACGATTCGTGCGGTACAGTGATTACGAAGGCTAATACTTCCGCATCCAAACTTTTTATATCTCTTCCTCCTCCTACCCCACCCCTCGGTGGGAGTACTAGGGGTTTTTTTTTTTTTCTCGGATGGAGAAAAATTTTCTGGCTTTAAAAAACAATATAGCATCTCACATCCATACTTTTTTCCTGTCGACATAAGTATGCCCTTCTGACCATTGTAGAGAGTATTCCATTGTACCATTCGTCCGGGAGTGGCTAGAGATTTGGGCATTGAGAGCTATTCACAATCGGCCACTCCCAATTTGCATCTCCTAAGAGAAGCACAGCTGCTGTGGAGTCAAACAACAGAGAGCCAAAAACTATACAGAACAGATTACAATTTACACAGCCAAATTGGACAAAGTCTCAGGCACCGAATTACGTTGCTAGGCATTAGACAGCACATTTAAGGATAAAGGATTCCTCCCATCAACCACACGGCAGCTCAATGTCACTTCCATATTACACTGATTTCTTCTCCTTTTAACATGAAGAACCTCATGCGGTGTGCCGTCGATGACCCATTTCATGCGAGTTTCCGCAGCATTTCCTGCAAGGCGTTACCTTTTGGTACCTGCACGAACCGAGCAAATGGCTCCATACGTGCTTCGGAAATTAACGGTGACGAGTTAGTCGTTATGTGGGTTCCAAGGCATCTCTGCAGAAAGCCATATGCTGTCGTTCTTACACCACTAGCCCCTTCTCTTGATTCTCTGTCAAAAGTTTACAGTGTGCCCACGATTGCCAACGGAGTGATTATCCAGATTTAGGCGTGTTCGGTCTGAACCAAACTGATTTATGCTATGAAACTTTGGTCTCCCTATTTCTAACCGACACCCGAGTTTCTTGGAGAGCGAATCTGTCATTTGGAGAGCTAGTGAAGAACTAAAGATGATCTCGTCATTCTCATCGGTGTGAACGGCAAACCAGACATTTTTCCCTAACAAGTGGCCATAACCAAACGTTGCCTTGAATCACATAAGCAACCTGGATCCGAGCATGAATCATGTTTCTCACCTTTCGTTTTTCCGATATCTACGTATAATGACATATTGCTGGGACCTCTCAGCAGCACATGTTTCCCATGTATTAACTTGAAAGTGAGCTTGAAAATTTTTCCTTGTCGTGTTTTCAATCATCATATTAATTTATATAAAGCAAATGACATTTGAGAACACTCCATTAAGAACATCCCAAGGGCTAACTGAATTTTTTTTTTTTTTTTTTGGGAGCACCTGAAATCTGGTAGTATCAAGTTTCAATGTAGTTCCACGGATGTCTGACCAGAGATTCGGCCGTCCGCTGTCGAAATTAGAGACCTTTCAGGTTCAGCAACAGAATTCACTATAGTCTCTCATAAGTCATAAGGGCCAATTTAAGTTTACATTCAAGAGCTAACAAAGCGAAAAGGTCGCCATGAGAGCAAGACTAAGTGCAAGCAGAAGGATTCGCCAACAAGTAGGCCTCGACAGCCCTAGACAACTCCATTGCTCTATCCTTACCGGCCTCTATGTCCTCATCTCTGAAATCGATGTCCCGGTCCGAACAATAGTCGCTCGATATCCTACAGATGGACCCGCCATTCCCATCATCGACGAACTCGATCTCGTATGCCACAGATGTCAGGCCGTCGCTGAGTATGTCCCCTTCAATCAGAGTATACTTGCAGCGGAAGTTGTCCGCGTCCAGCGCGTCCATCCGATGCTTCGCATATTTAAGCATGCTTCCTATATAACAAAGCAAGAGACGGTAAACCCCGCTTTATTCCAAACAACAACACGGGGACTGTCAAAAGAATGAAGATAATTAAAAGAGAAGGAAGATTTGGAGGCAAACCTTGAGAGAAGTTGGTCTGCTTGACACTTCCTACACCTCCATCACCTTGGATAAGCTCAATGCTCTGGATGTACTGAGGCATGAGCATAGGGAATAGCAGGTGTGCATCAAGCATCAAGGCTTTGAAGAGGCGGTCCGGAGCGACCGGCGATTCTACCTCATGCGCAAAAGTGAACACACCCATCTTCTCAAATTTGTACCAGAGAGGGAGAGTGATGAAGAGGAACGGCCGGGTGAAGGATTTATAGGACCAAGCTTTGATGAGCAGGAGATGTTTGGTTTTTGCATTGAGCTGAGTGAAGACTCTTTTGAGTAATCCAAGTTGACTGTTATCCATAAAACTGCCCGGTTACTATTCTGGCTGCGTTCCTTGTTTTTTTCTACAAATACGACCTATTTTTCCTTTTTCCTTTTTTTTATTATTCTGGCTGGGTTCCTTGTTTTTTCATACAAATACGACCTATTTTTCCTTTGTTGTCGGCGGATAACTATAATATCCTGGATTCCTCGGAGTGAGCTGTTCCACTAGGATGAAAAGGGCACTCTTGCGGACCAATTGCTCTTGTCCACATAGCATGTATAATCCGATTTATATAGAAACTATTATACTTCTAACCAGGTAAATGTATTTTCTAGATCTGTTTAATCAAGTTGTTCTATTTTTCACGAATTTCCTAATCAAATCCTCCCACGCCAGATTCGACCAAGTTCACTTAACAAGACCGTTGGGACGTCCTGGGGATGATTTGGTTTCGGAGTGATTTGATTAGAAAACTCATGAAAGTCAGATTTTTTTCTGCGAATGTAGCGTCTCAATTGCATGCCAAGGACTGAACTTTTGGATAGAAAAACATAGTTCTGTGTCCATACACACAAGCATCTCTTTCTAGGCGTCCCACACATGACGACTGGGCATTAGGTGTGGAATTTTGGATAACAAGGACAAGAGTTTCTAGATGCAAGAGGAGTAAAATTCAACACATTTTGAGAAAGATGATTGGCTTTCCTTCCTCACCGCGTTGTCTTCCTGCTCAAGGCCCCGGTCAACGTTCATGTGTTGACGGCTTGATATTTCGTTTAGTAATGGATAGAACTTCCAGAGTGTACCACTTTATTCTAAACATAAGAGACCAAGGAACTGTAACTTCAACAATCTAACCAATGGCCAGAAATCAACTGAAGGAAATAGCCTGGCAATCCCATTTCGTATTAGTGCCAAAGTTTTGGTTCAAGAATTAAACACATGCAAGCAACTGGCACGGTTGCTGTATTATACTATAAGATGAACATTTTACATCGAAAACCAGAAAAAAAAAAATGGAAAGGCATGCAATGAAGACATTCTTTTCGACATCAATAACTCCATCTCCCTCCATGTTCGAAGAAATGAAACAATTTAGATAAGAAATGACGTGGTTACAAAGAATTTACTTTCTATTACCAGGTCTCCGCTTCCCATCCATGGCAGGTTGCTGCTTTCCATTCTGATGTAGAGGAAGACTGACCCCATGTGATGGCTTCCGAGATGGCGAAGGGCCCACACTAGAACTTAAGTTCCTGCTGGACCGGCCAAGGTAAACCCTTTTAGATGGAAGTAGCTCAATTGGCTAATGAGTTTTATGCAACAAATTTCCAGTGACTTAATCAAAATGAGAGACATCTACTTTTTTGCATTGAATCTGTGCATTCCACCAATGCTTAGAATTATTTGTTGCCATATCAGACCAACTCTACTGGCTGCAGGCTTATACAGAAGCACTATTTTGTCGACTACTTTAGGCTAAGATTCATTTTCTGGGTCCTGAAATATATCTTCCTATATTATTTAACAAAGACAACAACACAACACATTGAAAGATTTGGTGAGACCACTTGTCAAGTGCTCTAAAAGCTTAAGTTATTAGAAGAAAGCGTGATTTAATATTTATATATTCCAACACTCCCCCTCACGCCCCCCTCACGCTTAGTCTGGTCTTTTGCCTAGTACTAAGTTTGGACAAATTAATTAGCATTTGAATTCGGGATCTCCTGCTCTGATACCATAAAAGATTTAGTGAGACCACTTGCCAACTGCTCTAAAAGCTTAAGCTATTAGAAGAATGCGTGGTTTAATATTTATATATTCCAACAGTTCCTATAATATGCAAGCAAAGAAATCATAATACATTGACTGTACCTGATATCTGGGTTCTTTCGGGGTTTGGAAGTGGATCTATTAGTCTTCGATGCAATCCCATTAGTGATGCCATTCAATTTGGCGTGATTGAATTGCCAGAGCAAATCTGGTTCTGAAGAATCACTGGTGGCAGCATCAAGCTCATCCACATCATCTGTATTTGTGTGATCAAAACCGTTACTACCCATGAACATGCTGTAAGTTTGCTCTGGAAAATTTCTGGAGCCATCCTGGAGATATTTCTGGTAGAACCCATCGGTTAGGTGCCCATTGTTTGTACTCCAAGACCCAAGGGTGTTCTCAACTTGGCTACCATCTTCCTTGTTCACCATGACTTTGTCTACCCACTCCCCTGAGCCCACTTCTTTTTCTTCATCCCTGTAACTTTGGACTGGAACTGGAGGCCAAGGAGGTGAATTAGCTAACAGTTCGTCCAGATCAAAGCTCGGTCTCTTGTGCTTCAGTGCAGAGTTCGTGAACACCTGCAGGACCCAAATGTCGGTCTCAGCTCCTGGCTTACAGAAAGCCCTCACATGCACACACGCGCGCTAATCAATCTTACTTGGAACTAACTCATCTGGTATGCAAAAAGTAACGTTTGTTCCATTAAACATTATGAATTCTAACTAAATGGCCGAACTTCAACTTTTACGTTCAATCCCAATTCTGTTCCAAACTTTTTTTCGCCTTAAAAAAAATCAACTTTTATATTACTCCCAAATCTGCCCCGCGTCCAAAAATCACAAATAGTTTCTTCAAAATTATCAACATTAGGAGGCTGTTATTGTCTATATGAAAGTGAACGTGTTGATGATAACGTGATTCTGATAACAAATCTCTGACTGCCACGATGTTCATAGTTTTGAAGAAACTAGTAGCGATTATTGGAAGCTGGGCAGATTTGGGACTATAATGATGTTATTTTAAGACCAAAAAAAAAAAAAAAGCTTGGGGCAGGGTTGGCATTAGACATAAAAGTCGCGTTTTTTAAGAGAACTAAGCCTAATTTCTATTGGAATGATTACTACTACGGAAAGTATATTGAGACGAAAGATAATTGATGCTTCCCATCCAACAATGATAAGGGAAACAGATTTACCTCAATATTCCCAACTTCTCCCATTGGTCTTCGGCAGCTATTTTGATCCCTTATTGCATCTGCATGCTGTGGATTAGAATGAAAAGGTGATAATTCTGCTGCTTTCCTTCTCTGTCGTTCTGAGCTTCCAGAAACAGGGTGTGGCATGTGCTTTGGTTCTTCCTCCGTCCTAGCTAATGCTGCCTTGAGACTGGCTATCTGTTGAATGGTTGTAGTTTATTACCACACTGGAAGTCCAAAAGACATAACGAGAAAAGTGATGACTGGACGAGGATTAGAAATCTCAACCTGTTCCTTGAGGTCTTTCACATCTGCACCATCTTTGTTTACCCGGGCAGCACCTAATTCTACTGTAGCAACTCGCTCAGCAAACTTAAGTGTGCTTATTGTTTCTCCTAAAGCATCAGGCTCAGGGCTTATGTGAACAAACATCAACGTCTTTGCCTGCCCTCCTGAAGAAAGAATATTCCTCCATTAAACTTGACTAGAACCTCTTCAATTTAGATTTGAGGACCATTGAGCACAAAGTACATGTTAACTTTCAGATGCACATTTTCTATTCAAGCTCCATTATATATGAAGAATGGCGAGGGGAAAAAACTGTTAGCTCTAGTTTACCGAGTGAGTCTTGAAGCAGCTGGGTGAGCTTGCTATTTCTGTAAGGGACATGCGGGTTTTTGTGGGCAAGAGAGGAAATCACATCTCCAAGGGCTGAAAGGGACTTGTTGATGTGTTGTGCCTCTTTTAGCCGTTCTCCTGTCACTTCAGATTTGTCTACTCTCTCACTTCCTGCCAAATCAACCAGATGCATACATCCACGAAGAATGGTTCCAGAAGTCAGATCTCGTCCTTGAACATGTACAGTCAAGCAACTGCAAATTAAAAGAAGAAATTATGAGTCTTCTGGGATGCCCTACAAGATATGCATTAGTGAAACAGATCTCACCTATGAGAACGACTACTCCGATCATTCAGGGCTGTAGCTCCCACTGCACGATTTCTAAGCCCAAGGTTCATGATATCAATAACATCAAATGTTGATGAAACAGGGAGAAGGCTTGCGTCTGGTACACTGAGTCCAGTTTGGGAGCTGTTTCGAATTTCTAATGTTTTCATAGCTAAGGAAAACTTAGTAGCAATCTGGTTAGAGAGATGCTAGATTGAAGTGTACATCAGCTGACAATATTAGACCACCAAATATATTTTGAAAAGGCTTCAATAAAATGAAAATATAAGGTTTACTAAGCTAGTCTAATTAGCTGGAAATATCAGGTTTACTAAGCAAGTCTAATTAGCTTTTAATCTTCGTACCACTCATCAGAATTTAGAACTGTCGGAACTGGTGACAAAATTAAAAGCCTTCTATGAAGCACAACAAATTTTGTTTCAAGGATATCTCCTATTTGATCCATCAGAAACGAGAAGGTCCCGCACTTGCTCATTATAGATCTCGATCATTTGAACAGAAACATCGTAGACAAATGTATCCTTTCTTTGTTCTGCAAGGAAAAACAAATCACTCAAGGCCCTATAATTTACACCTTGATTTTGCTCCGTAAGCTGTTTAGGACCCGTCTGAAAAAGGAAAAAAGAGGAGCAAAAGTCGCAAAGTTAGCAGATGTTACAAACAGACAGCAGGAAGGTAGACTTACAAAGAGCCAGAAAACTTGAAAGTGTATTTTACAACTTCTTACCATGGTGTAGGTCTTTCCAGATCCAGTCTGGCCATATGCAAATATGCATACATTGTATCCATCCAGAACTGACCGGATCAATGGCTGGGTATCAGAAAATACTTCCGCTGGAGAAGTAAAAACATTGTCAGTCTGGCATATGTGCTGTATACATACATAGTGCAAAAGAGGGAAAAGAAAAAAACAATGATTTGTACCACCTTGGGTTGCTGATGGCCCAAAGACTTTGTTGAAGTTGAATGATCTACGCCCTTTTCCATGTTTAGATGGGGTGGTGATGCTGATAACCCCGTCCTCAATATTCTCGACAGTGCTCAATAAATTTGATTGTCCAGGCATGAAGGGTCTCACTCTGCAATAAACTCTGATATTCCCTAGTAACATAAACAATAAACCAATTACTGTATGATTCATTAAATATCTTGGGCAACAACAAGGATAAGCGTAATAGGTGGGAAACCTGGAAATCTTACCTTTGAGATCCATCACTTGGTTGTAAAGCTTGCGGTTTTCCTCAAGAACTTTATGATAGCCAGATGCAGCATTGGCAAGGCCATATATATGTAAACCTGTTGAGAAAGCTCAAACGTCAAAACAGACAAAAGATCCTGTCTGAAAGTATCTTTATATGTGTGAAATGCTGATATCTTTAAGTGCAAAATGTTGATATCTTTAAGTGCAAAATGCTGATAGGAGACTGGCAAGATATGGAATATACTGAGGCTGCTGAACTCTTCTTGGACTTTCATTTGCATGAACTGCATGCCAGCTTTTGTTGTACCGAGAGCTTGCTTCAATTCCTAAAATCGCAGAGACAAAAGTAAGTTGACATAATGCAAAACAACTAATTGAGCAGTTGAAATGAATTTAAATAACAAAACTCAAACCTGAACATCTTTTTGTTGTTGATAAAAAATCTGTTGCTGTTTTAACATCAGATTTTTTGATTCCTCATTGGCTGTACCACTTTTACCAAAACAGTCTTCTTTACTACTTGACTTCATGTTCTTGTCTTCAGGCTAAGACATTCAAAAATAAAATAAAATAGAACTTGAGTGCACAAACACTTTCCATAATGATATGATAATTCAAGGAAAGAGATTCTTGCTTGCTGAAACTGCCTCATGCTAGCCTTCAGCAATCTGTTTCAAGTTAAGAGAAAGTAATAACCTTTTCACTGGAAGTAGATTTCACCAGAGTCTTGTTTCCAAAAGAAACAGCAACATCGTTTGTGGTGCTTTTCTTCTACAAGGAAAATCAGGAAAGTAATAGAATTATTCGATGATCACTGAATGAGGAACCTTACTCAGAATATTAAAAGTAAATTGAAATACATGGCTTCTAAACAAAAACTTTCCACTGGACACTTTAGCTCCAAGGAAAAAAAACTAAGTTTGTCAAAACTCTAAGTTTTAACTGAAACAGAAAATCACTTCATTGTTTTAAGAAGATGAGTATGTGGTGAAATTCTTGTTTAAGAGTCAAAATCAGCTAAAATTACGAACATAAAAATGACATACCAGCTCAAATTGGTTATTGATACGGTGTTCGAACTCCTCGACCACCTTGCTTAGGACAGATTCCACCAACTGCCATCCGAGAGAAGATCAAAAGTAAGTTCCAGTCACGTCACTTAAAATAGATACTGTAGAAACTTAGAAACTAATGACGCAAAGCAACAGAAATGCATATAGTGACCCATCTTGAAGAAGTTTCCTTCTTCCACATTTTCTAAAAGGAACTAGGTCAGTTTAGGACTATCTAGTGCATGCAGCTTGCAATCATCTACCAATTATGTAGCAGGAGATTGAAACAGATTGAAGAGTCAGCTCTTTAGAGCTTCATCTAGTAGGAGTGGCAGAAGTGGAAGTCATTGCTGGTTTCCATCAAGAAAGTGAAGTCAGTAGTACAGTTGTAGTGTAACCTTGTAATTCACTTGCATTTTTGGAGCCTCAAACAGTGTTCCAACTGACAAGAGAAGCACTACTACCAGCTTTCATGACATCAAGATAAAATGCATATTGTGCAAATGCAAAAAGTCAAAAGGATTATAGGAAAAGGTAGCAAGGGGTGTCATCCCTGTAATGGTAACTTAGAAGTTTTAAACCTGGGCTACCATACCCAAGTAACGAGTGTTCCATCATGCAAACATATCAAGGAGAAAAATACTTGTCTGCACATAGCGAATTGAAGACCACTCCACATATCTTACAATTTTTTTTTAAAGAGCTCCAAAAAATTAAACAATGACACCAACGAGAGCAGATATTTACCGCCGGAATTTCTTCAGGCTTTTTATCCAGAAGAATTGCGCGAACAAGCATACTCAATGAACCTGAGTTTGCCTAAATTAAGGAGAGCAGTTTTAATTTTTTTTGTCATCAGTGAAACTGAAGGAAATAACTTAAATTTAGAAGAGATAAGCTTACCAACCATTTTATTCGAGTCAATACCAGAAGTTAGAGCATTCGAGGATTTCTCATTCATTGAAGAATTTCTTGACAAGGAATTTGAGAATGGTTCTGAATTTTTCCTAACAAATGATTTACATGAAATTATAGGCTTTACATTGCCGCCAAATTTCCATACTCCGTTTCCGCCAGTTTGTTTCCAATCAGCAAATGACTGTAGTGCCAAAACACAATTCACAATCCTTGAAGTCTTTCCTCCCTGCAAATATTAAAGTTGAAATAAAACCTTTTATCCTTAATTTATGGAACTTAAACCTCCGCCCTCCCGGCGTGACCCACACAGTGATATAGGTAGTCTCCAAAAATATATCCAAACAAATGTACCTGTTCCAGGTCTGATGCTTCAAAAGTGGGAAGGCCCATCTCCTGCACAGCTACAAGGAAGTTCCTGACATTTTCAAAATATTGAAATGCTGACAAAGCAGCTCCATCAGGGATTAGAGCAGCATCACCTGGACTTTCCACAACCTATGGATCAGCATTGGATGTTAATGTCAGTTAAAATAAAGCATTACTATAACCTTCTACTCTTCTCTGAAGACAAAGTAAAATTCATGCACGGCATTTTATTGGCATTGACCATGGAAGCTTAATGTCTATTCAATTTGCATAGCATGAACCATTCCATAGAAATTTTGGGAAAAAAAGAATTTTTCTGAAGGAATTAGAGAATACAGAACAGACCTTTGGTACCGCCCCAGATTGTATCTTATTGAGGACGTTGCAAAGGATAATACCACTTCTCAACCCGAGCCTAAACTCTTCTTCAGATGGCTCGGCAGGTAAGTCTCTGGCTGCAACTACTCCGACCATCTTCCTCAGCCAACCAGCTGCATCATTCCTTCTTGATGCTATAAAAGACAATTAATCAGGATCTCAAATCAAGCTCTCCAACAATAGGACTTTCAGCCAAAGTAAACAGAGACGGAGAGTTCTAAAGTCCAATTCCATCAGGCCATGATGGATCCACAAATTCAGGTGATCGCACAAACAAGAGACTGCGACTTATAAACAGAGACAGAGAGTTCTAAAGTCCAGTTCCATTAGGCCATGATTGATCCGCAAATTCAGGTAATCGTCGCACAAACAAGAGGCTGCAACTTCAAATTCTATGATAATTTGTTAAAATGGCATGGCAATTGCCCTACCGAACGTGGAATGACAAGGAAATGGAACATTGACACAGAAAGTGTAGTAAACTGTGATTTCCTTGCAAGAAGGCAAAGATATTGAGGCTCAAGTTCAGGATTCGAGAAACAAGTTACGTGGAGAGAGAAACTAGCCTGCACAAGAGAAGGTAGGCATCTGATCGTTATAGTGAGAAACCACCCAATGTGTCAAAGCCATAAAGTTTGGTTATCATCATCATCCATGAAACAAGATTGCAACATTTTCAAATTCTTCTTTCCAGTAAGTAAATTCACAGTCAGAAGATTTCATCTAGAGACAGAAACCTCGTGAGGAAAAGCAAAAAAACCCGGTACATCGAGTGTCAATTGGACCTAGACGAATTCAAGCAACGAGAACAAACAGAGAATTCAAACACCAAATCACCAGAGCCACACACACAAAAGCCGAGTCCGGAAGGTGATGAACTCGGTGCCGACTAGTAAAGCATAGAGGTGAATCACGTACCAGCTTCTTCAGCTCTTCTGGACTCCACATCGACGTCTCTGAGCCGCGTGCCGTGCTGTTGGAGGAGCACGTCCTCCACCACCAAGGCCGCCGAGAACGAGAGCGCCCCCTCCGCCGCAGCCATGTTCCGTACACTAGACACAGAAACAGATTGAACCCGGCAAAAAGGCGAGGGACCGTGCTGAACTCCCCGAGTCGTCGCTTCAGAATCGCGGACCTCTCAAGCCACCATTCTCGGCGGAATTCGATACGAAGACGGTCTCCGTGAGCAGAGATTGAAGAGGATCTAGAGAGAGAAGAAGAAGAAGAAGAAGAAGGAGAAGGAGAAGGAGAAGGAGAAGATGGAGGAGGAGTGAGAGAGTGTGGGAGGTTGCTTTGTTAGGAATACAGAGAGTCACAGTCCCCTTCCATTCTCGCTTTTGGCTTTCTTTTTCGCTGTTGCGTCCTTCTCTCTCTTCTTTATACACACCATCCCCAGGTGTCTCTCTCCCCTACCGGAGCTGTACCCCGGGCCTGTCTCCGAACCTCCGGGGTTTCCAAACCTCCCGACTTCCCTTCACCTCAGGTCTCCCTTTACCAAAAGCGGATTCTCTCCAGTTTGCCATTTTTATCCCTGTTGTCTAACGTCTACTACTTCTACTTCATTATCTGATGATTTTTTTTTTTGGGATATCTGCTGATTTTCGAAAAAAGAATAATTGAATCATATTGCATAACTTCGAATTTCAGGAAAAATAAAACCAAAAAGAGTGAAATTGTAATTGCAAGTGATTCTGATATCTCGCATTAACCAATCGACAGGTACATTTGGAAGTCGTGTATCTAATTCGTGTTCATGATCGTCTTCCGTGCACTTCTAGCAACTATGGGTAATTTATCTTTTATACCAGTAACTTTTATGTTCTTATTTTAAGTTATTGATTTCCCCATTTGGTCTTAGCAATTGTCAAAATGACTTATATCTGTTTGTTAGAATTCAAAAGAGTAGACCGAGCTATATTCCCTCTCTTATGGTTCAAAAAGTTCAGACTTTGGGCTATGAATGGTCTTTGAAGTCTGGTGGTTTTGTCCCTTTCTCCTTGTGCGCTTGCATATTATAACTCAAAGTGGGTTATTGGTGAAGTGAATATTAAATTGGTCTTCTTCTTCTTCTGTTTTTCCTTCTAATTTCTTTGGCAAACTAATTCATTGGAGGACCTCCTTCCTAGCACATTTCATCATCTTCCTTGTCACTTGTCTTTTGGAATTTCTTTCTTGGCCATGCTCATATCAAAGATGAAACACATTTCGCCTACCGTGGATCATGGGGAGAAAGGGGGTCATCTAGAGATCGTTAACCCGAGAAGAAGAAGAAGAAGAAAAAATTAGAGATTGCAAAGTTTACGAAACCATTCGTCTACGTGATCACGAAGCGTAAAGTGATTCCCGACATCTAAAGAATATAGTTCTAATAAAGGAGGTAATCACACGCCTTTCCTTATCCGTCGAAATGTTGGGTACACCGAGACAATGCCCTCATGCCTTGGGATGTACCCAAAATACCAACATACGACTTAGAACACACACTACTTCATTGCTGCAAAATTGAACCGTCTAATTGGCAACAAATCTTTTGGGGGATGAACTCTTTCTTACACGAGAAACCTCAATGAGTGAACATGCGAGCCTCTGATTTTGCACCAGAAGCCGAAGGCCTCTTCTCTACTGATACATGTTTCAAAGGCAAGTAAGACAACATGGAAAGACAATAAAGGCAGACCATGTGATGAGGTGCTCTTTTAGGCAAGAGATGAGTGCAAAAGCAAGCAATCCCCCAAATTAATCCCATGTAATCGAATTATGCCAGGCACTTTTGACCCTAGTAGTTGCTTGAAAACAACCCACCGGGTGGTGGGCAGAGTGTTATTTTCAAATCCGCCAAAGTGTTAGTTGGAAAAACAGTTACCAAACCTTGATTTCATAAGGTCCCTTTCATCATGGAATGAACCAAAATTTCTCGAGGCATGATTCGACTTCCAGTCTAAGTAACAAAGAGAGCGTACAATCTCTCTAGATTTTCACTTTTTTTTCCTTCTATTTTTCAATGATATCCATACTAGGATGTCGTGTTGGATCAAAGTCAATTGATCGGAAAGATTCGTGAGGTGCTACTATTTTTTTAAGACCATATATATTGTCTCTTTCTAACGATAGTCGAGTCCTACGGGGGGAAGTGGACATCCCACCAAATAGCATTTAAACAGATTTTTCCTGTACATATAAACAAACGCAAGTACTCTTGCTTACATTGGACTTGAGCATGGAAATTCAGAATGCAATCCATACTTCCCACAATATGACTCGCTCTACTTATCTAAGGGAAAATTACTCAATCAGTTTTGAATATTTCAATTCAGTCCTAAACTTTTCAATTTCTCCAATTTAGTCCTAAGCATTTGCATCAAATTCACAATGTAGTCATTACGGTCAATTTTCGTCGGATATTGATGACGTGATGATTTTGGTCAGCGTCAGTCGTCCTACTTGGCACACCGTCACGTCGGTAATTTCCCACGAAAATTGATCGGAAGGACTACATTAGAATTTCGCGTAAAGGTTAAGAAAAAATTGACAAAATTTACATAGTTTCTCCACTTATCAATAGATGTAATTCGTAGATTGCATTTGTGCATGACAAATAGCATCGGTAAATTCACCAGGTCAATAATAACTAGGCCTCCCATCAAAGTTCTCTTAATTAATTGCACGCGGTATCCTGATTATATTCTATTATTCAAAATGATAAAATGAATTGCTTTGAGGCAATGATATCCATATGCATTAGGGGTAAGCATGGTTACGGGGAAGAACCAGTCACTGGAGAACTGAACTAGTGGAAACAGGCTAGGTTCCAAGCTCTAGGGTTTGCATGGTAGGTTTCAGATTTCAAAAATTGAAGAATCGACTCCGACAAGTAGGTTCTAAGTTCCAAGAGGTGGAACCTGGAACAAGTCTTTGTGTTTTCTGGTTTTATGTCTTAGCGTGATCTTGCAGTAGTTCACGACGTCTGATGATGAGTGTGTAATCTGAAACTATTAATTCGAATTTTCATTTTAGAAAATCCATGACATAAACTTTTACTTTGTTAATGTCTCATATTCTTCGTGTGTCTTAAAAAGAGCTATGGTCAGTGAGATTATAACAACAAATGGTGGTCATTAAAGGTGATAATTCTCTGCAATCATTCAATTAAGAATACATGTAGAATATGGATAGACCTAGAATCGACATTGGGATTTGTGACAAGGATGTTTCAGGCTCCAGGATATGATAGGTAGGTTTCAAGTTCCAAATAATAAGGGACTGGATCCGATGGGTAGGTTTCAGATTCCAATTGGAATCGCTCACTACTCATGCAATGCAGGATTTACATTTTGATGGGGCCATACATTTCCAAATCATAATAGGAAGAAATCATTCTTATGAAATGAGTTGTCATCCTTCTCTCTTTGCAAAACTAGATGATTCAGCTGTTACTGAAGCCAGTACGAAGATGATCGCTATAAAAAGATCAAGCCTATTATGGTATGATCATTCTTAACGTATGTCCAGCATCTCAAAAATTTAAATAGGTACAGATGTACGATACATCGAATTCATGCTATTACGCATATTCCTTTTTGTGTCCTTTGGACATCAACAAGCACTAGAGTGTCAACATCAATACATCAATCCAAGGCGATTAGCAATGTATTTCGGGTAATATCGGATGTAACCATTCATAGACAAAAGGAACAAAAACTCACTAGTGTGACACGATAGAAGTTCTGCCGACGTGATATAACACTTATGTCACTACTATCTCCTTAGTCTCCTTTGAATTTTTTTTTAAATTATATTAGCCATGTTTAGTGTGTAATTAACGGTGGTAATCAAGATATCCCATCAAACTTAGATGGGGACGGATTCCAAGAAAAGGGCAAATCCTCATATCTATCTTGAGAAGTTGAGAGAGAGAGAGTAGGTGAAAGGGTCGAACTCAAGACTGGGATAGAAAACTCAAAAGGGGGCATAACTGCCGACTGTTGGGGCAGGTGATGAACCCATGCGGGGCTTCAACGTTCGAAAATTTCAAATTCCGCGGTTCGGAGGGAGCCCGGACCTGAGGCTCGGGGGAGTTCGCTGAGGAGCATCTCCTTTGCCTGCGGGGACGGGGGCCCCACCTCACGGGAATTCAGCCGTCCCTCTTTACTCAACGCTGCGGGTCGAGTTTCTCCATCTCCCCCAGCCGAGTGGGTATCTCAATCTAACGGACCAATGCGGAAGCGCCACGTGGCGTCCGGAGGCGTATTGTCGTTCGCCCGTGCTCTCGGGGCTTCCGCGTACCCGGACGCGCGCCCCTCATCGAAAAGTCGTCAGCGCGTGGGTCACACTTGTTTCGGTTTTTCCTTCGACTTTTTGAAGATTTTTCCTAACCGAAACGAAAGTAGCATCCGAGACGTCCTAAGTACCTTACTAATCCCTGCTTAATTTGTCGATAATACCATTCATTTCACCCACATGATAATTACCAAAGGCAGACATATATCTTCTCCCAATAATGGCCTTAGGAAAAATTGCTAATACGATGATTCAAAAATGTGCGTCCAAACAGAAATTATAAATACGTTTACCATTCGAACTAGTAACTGAATATTTTTTTTAGGTGTGAGTTGATGACTGAGATATTCAAGCTCTTTGATTTATCTAATCGATCTTCACTAGATTAGTTCCTCATTATATCATTGAGGATAACTAATGGAGCGCTAGCATGACGCCGTGAAAGCGATACCAAAAATCATGCAATCTATAGACAACAAATTAAGGTGTGAATTTTGGGAAATCTCTCTCACAAATATTTTCCGATTAAGATGTCCAAGAGTTGTCTCCTAGTGTTAAAATAACAACCATAAACTCCTTAAATTTAGAAGTTTTGCAAATAATCTCAAACCGAAAATAAAAAGCTAAAATTCAAATATCGACCAATGTTAAAAATATGACTAAAATAGATTGTAGCACCCTCCAGCGCCCATAACAATGGTGGAGATTGAGATCGAAAATAACCTCAAATAGATTACGCGCTGCATATCTTGCTAGATCAAAAGTTATGTCGAATTTTAGAATAACATTTAATGTTTCTACATATCCAAATGTTCTAGAAGTTAATCAGAAACACTATATGCGTCAATGTCCTCAACAGTGTCCCCAATCAATCTCTCCCCTTTGGGAAATATCTCCAAGTTACTCAAATTCAAATCAAGTACATATATATGCCTTCTTGTTGTTAATCGACTCTCGATCTTGTATCGTCCATACTTCTTCGTAGGAAATCAGGCCTCGCAAATTTAAAACATCGTCTTCAGCAAAACACTTCCTTTAGGAGATGCCAATACAGAACTTGTGCTTGCTCGTACTCGGCATCGGCTTTCTATAATCTCTGTTTCGGTGACCCTTTCAAGTCGATTGTAGCCGTGCTTCCCGAGTTTGAGCTGCTACACTCTTCATGAATGATTTAATGCCTAGGACTATGCTGTAAGCAGCATAGAAAAGCGACTTCTTTATAGCTGAGCGAACTGGATTCTAGGATTGAGACGCATATTCTGTATTTTTTTGTAAAATTTGGGTAATGTTCTATAGTTTGGCAAGGAAGTAACGATGTGTCATTTTTAACCCTTTGTAAGTTGCGACAAGTCAAGCCTGTATCCACATTCTTTGTTCTTTAAGTTCGAAATCACGATGTTAGGGGTTGGATCAATATGTGCTACCGACAGAATCGAAGGTAACAACAATTGGGGCTTCCTTCTGCACCTGGAGACTAATGATGCTTTCCATTAGAGGAGTGGAGAATATATACCTACGGTGAGAGTTGCGATTATGGAGTTATGCCACTTGATTCAAGTTGTGGAATCATTATTCCTTCATTTGGTGTGACGACATATTAGTCAATGAATAAAGATAAATGTCAAAATGCGCTATCAGTTTTGCTAGTAAATACCCAGAAATTCACTGCGGCGAGGTCTCGCCAGCCAAGTAAGAGGCGAGCGAGCCCTCGCCAGCCACTAGGTGAGGGCTTATAGTCCTCGGCCAATGGCTAGTGGAGATCGATGGACCTTGGCTGGCCATTAACAAAAAATAAAATAGAAATAAATGAAGGACAGAAAAATTAAAATTAAAATTAAGGGATTAGTGTACTAACAGTCCTAAAACTTGTTATGAAAGTGTAAATGAGTTCTAAAACTGTCAAAAAATTCAATCAAGTTCTAAAACTTGTTAGAAAGTGCATCGATCTTAAAACTTTCAAAAAATGCAATGAAAGTGCAATCTAAGTCATAAAGTTTTCTAAGAGTGCAACCAATGGAAGGATTGATTGGACTAATATGATAAGTTTTAGGATTTGATTGCACTTTTTGAAAATTAGAGGACTCGAATGCACTTTCTTGACAAGTTTTAGGACTTCATTGCAGCTTTTGAAAGTTTTAGGACTCAATTACATTTTCGCGACAAATTTTAGGACTTCAAATGCACTTTTTTCAAAAATTAAAAAAAGAAACAAATAATTCAAAAAGTTCCATATCAGCATCTGTAGTGCCACATAGGACGGCTTGTAGATGGCTGGCATCCATGTCATCATTTTTTGGGGGAAATTAGTGGGAAGAATTGAATTGACATCAATGCAAAAAGTTTATGACTCAATTGACAAAAAAAAAAGATTTAGGACTGAATTGACATAAGTGTAATCGATTTAGGAATAAATTGACATAATTGTAATAGGTTTAGAATTTTTTTGAATTGGCACAATTGTGATAGGTTTAGAATTTTTTTGGTAATTTTCCCAATAAATACCAATCGCATTTGCATAACAATTACATGCACATGCATGATTACATTATCACGTATACACAATTTTTCAGTTTATGTAGCTTGAAAAATTGTAGACACAATTTGGTATAGCTGTTCACAGCTGAAATTGCTGCGAGTGCCAACTGACATCCTCCAAACTACGATAACTAGAGCAAAGTTGGTCATATTAGGAACCCTAATTATTCCCACCATGAACTGAAAAGTGGCTAATTGTTGTATTATAATTGCAATCCTATTGAGAATAAGATTATCTGCTACTTTGGTGCTTCAATGGCAGATCAAAACTATTTGGAGTAACTGGTTCCACGGCCAGTGCTCACCTTTACACTCATAATTTATGAGTGAAGACAGCTGTGCTTGATCTACTTTTAACATGATTATACTCATGAATCATAGGCAATAGTTTTTGCTGCATCATGACTTTCCACTGCATCAAAGTGCAGGTCCATGGTGGTGGTGTCTCTTCAGCCATAATAATCTCTAGGGTTTTCATGGGTGAAATTAAAGAAGATGCTCACCGGGAAAGAATTCTTCACTTATTGCACTCATTATGGGAATGGCTTTTCCATATTCTATGCATATCTGGATCTTAAGTGTAGAATGTACAGCAAAGATTGGGTCATGACCCACAGAAGAAGGAACACTTAGTGTTAAGGTTGTAGCCTTTCAGGGGGTGATCATCAATGTTTATCATTAGATATGGAAGTGCTTGTAGGTTTTCATAATTTAAGTGGCAGAGAAAAAGGACAACATAACCTTTTTTTTTTTTTGCCCTTTTGGCAAACATGACATTATCCTACACAGAGGAAACACATCTATGGCCAGAGCCATTGACAAAGATGAAAGAGTTCATGATTGTAATAATGGCATTCTTTGGCCAGAAAGTAAAAGAAAAACCCTAGAAAGAGATCTTGGGCACAAAGTGCCAACTATTTTAACCACACTAAACTCAGAAGAAAAAAATATCCGACAGGAAAAAGAAAGCCAGTCTTTATTAGCAAGAAAGGTGTAGTTTGTTATAGGGACCAAACACAGATACTTGGTACTAATTAATTCCTGAGGCCCAAAACCAGTTGGCTCTTTGTCGTGTAGGGTTTTGGTTGGAGTTTTATTTCTAAAGGCAAGAAAAGGAAATAAAGTCAGCTACAAGGAAAGAGCAAAGAATATCATCATACCCTTGTTTTTGTTCTTAATTTTGTTCTTTAATTTTCTCTTTGTCATAGATTAAATGGGTGGGGCAGCCAGGCATTCTCATATGAATCATGAAAGCACAACACTCTCTGCTTTCATCTTTTGATGGCTCCCATGCTTTTGAACCGACCAGACCATGATGAAGATTGTAATGTGGTCCATTTGCTCTCTCCCCCACCTATTTTTGTCTAATTATATTATGTGCTCTTTTTTTTTTTCTGCATTATGTAGTCCAAGACATTTCAATGCCTAAGGGAAAATTGTTCCAAAAACTCCTAAACTTATTGGACTTTAGTCCATTCAGTCATAAACCTTTTAAGTTTTAATTGTGTCAATTGAGTCCTAAAACTTTTCAGGTTTTGCCAATTGACTTCATCCATCTAATTTTGGCCGGAAATCGCTGAAGTGGATACAAGCATCCTACGTGGCACGACCAGCGCTGACGTGAATAAATTTTAGTGATATTATAATATTTCTTCTATTTCTATTTTTATTGTATTTTATTCTTTTATTCTTTTTTTTTAACAATTGAGGTCGGCGACCATCTCTTGATGCCCTTGTTGACCACAGGCAAGGGGCTCCCCTCACATGGATTTGGGTGAGGGTTGCTAGCCCTTGCTGTGGCCCGCGATGGTTGCCGGCCACAGTTATAAAAAATGAAAATGAAAATGAAAATGAAAAGAATAAAATTAAGTAAAAATCAAAATAAAAAAATACTAAAATAATAAAATATTAGTAAAAATTGTTCACGACCGTGCCATGTAGGATGCCAGCATCCATGTTAGCGATTTCTAATCAAAATTGACCGGATGAACTCAATTGGCAAAATTTGAAATGGTTTGGGACTCAATTGACTAAAGTGCAATAGATTTAGGATTTTTTTGAACAATTTTCCGACAAAAAAAAGTGTTGGCTTCTTTTTTGCTTTTTTTTTTCCTCTTTAGTTTCCTTTGACATGTATATTGGCCTTCTAGAGAAGGCATCTCCACCAAAAAGACTAGAGGCAGAAAGGAGACTTCTCCCCAATAAGATATTTTAGCAGGAACACTGGACCTAGATTTTAGTGGTCCAAGGAATCCAAGGAGCTTGAGGGACATAAGAAAGTTTGATTTTTTTTTTTAAAGTCGTTTGGAGGATTAACATTCAAAAGGTCAAATCCTAAGTCTTCCAGTTGATTATTTTGAACATGGAGGTCCAGATAGTTTCTCCAACAAAGGGACGTGAAGGTTGGATTCGCGTGTCTGATCAGAAGATAAACGAAGCCGCGTGGGGTTCTTTTCCTTTTCTCGGTGGCATTTGGCTAAGGGTTGCGTTTGGCAATATTTCTATACCCGTGAACAATTTCGGAACACAAATTTGTTCCCGGGAACAAAAAAAAAAATCAATTTATAATTCTATACATGTTTCTATTCTTTTTCTGTTTCGAAAAAAAAAATAAACAAAAAAAAATAAAGAATAAAAAGCGCTACCAAACGCGCCCTCAATGAGTATCCAAATTATGGGGCATCATCAACTTACTAGTGAAATTGTGCAACTGATTCAAAGCAGATTTCATCGTCGAGTAATGTTGGGGGATGCGGCAGTTGAGTTTTGACTCAGTTCGAACGTTCAAGGCCGTAACGCTCAATGCACCCTCGATCCAACTTCACTTTGGAAAAGCTCGAACTCGACCAGAATCAGTTTTCAATGAACTCGAGCTCCTAGCCTCGATTACTCAATTTGCTCAGACTCTTGCTCGAACCCGTGCTCGTGCCGGAGATCTCGGATTTTGAGAATTTGCTACACAGTACACTCGAGAAATTAAGTATGTTATGAACTCGACTCGGGTTCGAAAAAGAAGAGTTCGGATACTCTTCGAGTAGCTTGACTTACTAGGGTGCATGTGCCCCCAGAGTATAGCCATGTGCTAGTAGTGCTGATGCTGATTTTCTCGTGAAAGGATCGTTTGCCCTTTCCTCAGAAGGGTAGGCCCTGCCTTTGAAATCCAGGCCGTCCGTGTTATCAATGGACGACTCAGATTATTACTAAAAAAATAAAATAAAAAATCAAAAAATTGCCCCCTAAAAATAGGAGATAAAGACGGACGGCCTGGATACCAAGGGCAGGCGCCTGCCCTTCTAAGAAAAGGGCAGACGATCTGAATTAGATTTTGTCATGTAAGCTCCAGAAAAAAAAAAAAAAAAAGCGATCAACAGATGCTTGTCGGACTCCAAATAGAGCTTAGAGCCCCAAGGGCATTTAGGAAGAATTCTTTAGTGGGCCCCCATCTTTGGGAGGCACGGGTCAAGATGATATCTTTTGGCCCTCAATTGGGCCAACATGCTCTATTTCCAATTCTAAAGGAGGCTATTTGTTCATTGGGCTTTTGGCAATCTAGTTTGCGATTTTATTTGCTTCCCTTCTGCAATGGGCTAAAGCTTACAAATTGTGTCGCTCACAGCTCCTCGTCCTTTCACTTGTCTAAAACGTTGGGAGTCCAATCGAGACTACAAATTGTGTCTCTCACGTCCTCCCGATATCATTCCCCGTGGTGCAACTCCGCCTCACCAAGAGATTTATCGCTTCGCAATGGCTTGGCGGATCTTTACGGCCGGCCACCCTGTGCCCCCGCCTTCATCTGCCCCGGAAGCGGCACCCCCGACCATCTCGACGGCCGGTTCCCTAAACGAGATAGACGTAGTATATATAGAAGATTCCATTTGTCAGGACAATCAAACTCCGAAGATATCCAAAGTGCCCTTGAAATTTATGTTTAGTCTAAACCAAGTTAGAAATCGACCCACTTGGGAAAATTCTCTAGGAAACGCATAAGGTCCAAAAGAAAAATAAAATTTGATCCGATAAGAATATGGGTCGAAATTCATCCTTTTCTTCTTTATCTTATCGCAGTTCTTTATTTTCCCTTCCTGCGATAGCCGGATTTAGACAACGAGGTAAGCCAGTAGGCCCGATCTTGGTCCGGGCCCATCTCCAGTTGCGACTCCAAAGTAGTAACCCTCACCCTGATAAAGATCAGGATCTTATCATGGCTCGAGGCTGTGCCAACCTTATCCAGGAGCAGGAACAGGAACAGGCGCAGATTTGTCCCCCCGAATTGCTCCCTAGAAAGGAAGATATCGCACTCCAGACTCGTCCCAGTTCTTGTCCATCGCCTTCCAGGTGACGCTCGCACCTCATCCCTTCTCCTGATTTATCACTCCTCCCAATCCTCACGTGGAATAGTCTCCTCCTTCTTACTGCACTGCAGTTCTCTTCTCTGTGTGCCTCCATTACCGGTTTCATTAATTTGCTCAGGATAACTAGTTTAGTGAGGTACTCAATTGATCAATCTTTTTTAAGTGCTGTGAGTAACTTTTACGTGGGTAATTGTGACCTTCCGTTTTGTGGATCTTACAGTTCATCGATGGGAAAAAGAAGTGATCTTGATGCTGCTCTGTTTTTGCTTTTTCGTTCTGAAATGGCTTTTGAAATTTGGAATATGGTCGTACTGAAAAAGGGTTGTCTCTGGCTGTGTTAAAGATCGATTTTTGCATCAATTAAGCTAACTTTTTGCAAATTTCCTGAGTGACATTCTGAACAAGAGGGTTGGCCAATTTTTGACCAGCACTAGCTTGTGTGTTTCGATTGTCCAGAAGAGACTGCACCAGTGCTTCTGTTGTGGAAGTTGAAAAATCCAATGCATGAAAGTGTGAAGAGTTTAGATCTAAAGGATGACAATTCCTTGTTTATAGAGCTGTCATTATCACTGAAAACTGAAAATGTGAGCTGAGATGAGAGAGAGACCTCATTCTCAGCTTTTAGGTTATGGTGGTTCATTAAGAATGTTATTGCCTTTCTGTCTCTTTCTCTCTCTCTCTTTGGCTATAGAATGGTGCAAAGGCTACAGGTGATAAGTTGAAATTGATAGGAGAGCGATCCAGTTTGACTATTTCCCTCTCATAACCCCCTGACCGTGCTTTCGAAAGATTGAGGATAATAGATTGACATCAATGAGTACTGGACAGCATGTCATATGTTGGTGCTACTAGAAATGTTTGGCATTGACGTCACCATCGATTAGTGGTTTGAAACAAAGTAGATTTGCATTGTTGCTGTATTCCTCCTTGTGCCTTGCTGTACCAGGATTGTAAACTTGTGGCTCTTGTCCTTGCCAGAGTAGATTAGAGTCTTGGGACAGAAAACTGTCTGATGCTGGATAAAAAGGAACTTAATCAAAATTCAACAATAGCGATGCCATCTTGCTTGCATGCATGAATAGGAGCTACATATTTGAGCTTGAGTTGTTAACAATATGCTAACACAAAGTAATTTACTGATTAACTGTTTAAGATGGTTAGGAAATAGGGCAAATTCATATTTTGGTGGATTGTTCCTTTCAAATGTATCGACGAGTTTACTCACAATAAGGTCACAAATTTCCTGATATCTTTAGCATGGGCATCCGGCCTCGAAGTAATGCCGAACGACTGAGGACAATTTGGACTCCTGAAATGGATGGGTACTTCATTGACCTCATGCTAGAGCAGGTCAGCCAAGGGAACAAAATTGATGATAACTTGTTCAGCAAACGAGCATGGAAACATATGATGCTGCTGTTCAATGCAAAATTCAAGTTTCAGTACGAGAAAGATGTCCTTAAGAATCGCCACAAATCACTTAGGAATCTGTACAAGGCAATCAAAAATCTTCTCGACCAGCAGGGTTTCAGTTGGGATGAAACCCGAAAGACGGTGATTGCTGATAACAAAGTTTGGGACGACTATATCAAGGTGCAACTATGAAACTTCTTTAATCCGTGAAGTTCATATCTTTCGATATTTGCACTGATACTTTTCAGCGTTGCAGGTACACCCAGATGCACGCTCATACAGAATTAAAAGCATTCCATACTACAGAGATCTCTGTCGAATTTATGGAAACTCATCCCTTGAACAAAAAGGTACTTTGACAATCCCACCTCTCCAAAAGATTTTCTCATGGTACAGCATGAGGGCATTTGCTTCTCAGTAGGCCCGGACTTATAGTTGTTTCTCAATGTAAAAAACCAGGCAACAACGCACCAGAGTCATCATCATATTCAGCTAACAATGGTACATTAATGCTCACTGATAGTATTGGTGAAGAAGGGGCAGATCCTCTCCCTGATATCACTATCGATGAGGACTTCAGAATTTCTGTTCCTGAAGGAGTATCAGAGATTTCTACTTCGCAGGACGAGCCAAATGTCGTTGGCTCCGCTGTTGGCAGTCGTTCAAGGACTTGCTGGCAGCCAACTATGGACCGTTATTTTATCGACCTCATGTTAGAACAAGTGCAGAAAGGGAACCAGGTTGATGGTCTTTTCTTGAAACAAGCGTGGATGGAGATGATTGCATCATTTAATGCAAAATTTGGGTTTAGTTATGAAGCGGAAATCCTGAAAAATCGATACAAGACTCTCAGGCGCCAATTCAACGTGATAAAAAATCTACTTGATACGGAGGGTTTCTCCTGGGATGATTCCCGTCAAATGGTGACTGCTGATGATTACATTTGGCAAGACTACATTAAGGTAAACATCCACCTAGTGTCAGCCTCTTAAATAATCACATGATAGTGCCTTCCTGCCATTCTCTTCAGTTTTGTTAGATTGTATGCATGGTGTACTTTATTGCTGATTCTAAGCTGAGTATTGAATGCATGACGGACACTTACATTTGTAAATTTCTGGTTTCAAGCATTTTCTTGATGTTGAGGTGCTTTGGCATTGCTAAGCGCAATATCACTTGTTTAACTACTTTTGGGATCTTAGCAGTGCGATACCTTTAAGTATTGTGGAATTATATTTTCATTTGAATCTGTCAGAATGAATGGATGTTGATTGTTCAATATCAACTCCTCATATTTTTGGTTGACTGGGTTCTATCCTTTCCTTGCCTGCCCTGCTTCTGATATCTTCCTTGCACTTCCATTTAGGCATATCATGTTTCGATAAGCTTGAATGTGGTGGCATGCAGGCACACACTGATGCGCGGCAATTTATGACTCGACCTGTACCATACTACAATGATCTATGCACAATATGCCGTGATCCAAGTATCAATGAGAGAGAATTTCTCTTAGGTCAAAATGTGGAGCAGCCAAATGAAGTCGCGCTAGTCAAATATCAAAAGGCTTTGAAGATTTCGCACTCCCCTTCTGAATCAATTTCTGGTATGGACCAAGATGACAATTCACGAGACCTAGGGAGAAGGGGTTCGAAATTGGCCATTTCCAGAAAGCGCCAATGTGAAGACCAATCAAACACAGGAACACATATAAAGTGCCTCAAGGAGACTAGAGAGGGAACCGTGAGAATTCAGGCGGAAATGGTGACTGCAGCTGCTTGTTTGTCCGATAAAAAGAAAGATGATGAGAACTCGAACTCCGTGCCAATTGAGCAGGTAATTGAAGCAGTTCAGGCCTTACCGGACATGGATGATGACCTAATACTGGATGCTTGTGATTTCCTAGAGGATGAAATGAAATCTAAGACATTCATGGCGCTGGATGTTAAACTTAGGAAAAAATGGCTACTGAGGAAGCTTCGGCCACAGTCACATTAATTCCTTCTAGTTTTAGGCAAATTCTTCCAAGATTCGTATTTTTGCATCCTTCATTGCTCATATCATGTCAACTTTGTCAGATTGATTTAGGCAAATTCTTTATATCTTCATATTTTGCATCTTTCTTTGTTCCATGCACGTAAATTTTGTCGACCAGGTTAATGTGATTAATTGTCCATTGAAGAGGACCATGAACTTAAAGCTAGCCTTAATGAAAGGCCTCTCCTCCACCTTGCATAAAACGGTTGTCCGAAAGAGAGGTACAATGAAACAGTGGATTGGGGTAGACTACGGTTGCATGCTTGTCTTGACATTTCGATTACTTGGCAATGGAGAATTGATGCTACTCATGCCCCTCACAATGACTTGGGTACTTCTAGATCCCTGAAATCACATTTCAGGTGAAAAAATGGTTGATGGTGAAGTTAGCCCTGCTAACACGTTTCACAGACAGGCTTCACAGGGCCCAAAAAAAAAAAATCTTCACCATGCGTAGTGTTTTTAGGCAAATTGAACCATGGCTTTAAATGTGGCATATATATACTTGTTACTCTAAAGGCCTGAATAAGTTTTACTTGGCCAAAGGATACATATATAATCCAGTATTTCTCGGAAAGTGAGATAAGGAGAACCAAAAACTGATAAAGCAATGGTTGGGTATATTGTTCTTGAAGACTGCAAAAGAGTGCTAAAGTAGGAACCTAGTGTCTCCATTATCTACAAAGGCCTAGCATCATGAAAAACACAGGAGCTTCTTTACATAAACTACTAATATCCTCCAATTCGTCAGGTGCATACTTCTATGCTAACCTCTTCCATTTTGAGGGGCAAAAGCTCGACTGATTGAAACAAGACTTCTTTAGCTTCTGAATAGCTCTCCCAGCACCCCCCTCATGAGTCAAAATCAAGTATGCTGGACATTACCAAACCCTGTACAAATTCACATCTCCCTGCTTTCTCAATTTTGTCTTTCTCTAGCATAGGAGATTGATGCATATCCCTGCAAAGAGAACAAACATATGAGACATTTCAGTAGAGAGTGAATTGAACTTCCCAGACAGCATAACAATAATATAGAGCCAACATGCTGTTCAGTTCCACTATGCAGGTCATCTCTCGTGAATTGCCAATGGAATATGTGGTGAAAGTCCAACCAAAAAAAATAAATATGTAGTGAAAGTCGACAAATCCAGCTGAAAATGGATGCACACAAATTCAGGACAATATATTCGCTTCCATACGTACATCCTCCGGTTCTACATCTCTTCGTCGATAATGGACTTCCAACAAATGAAGTTCCTGCCTGCTGCTTCATGTTGGCACTTATGTGCACATTGTGTGCGAATATTAGCATCTTTCATATCTAACTACCGCTATGGAAAGAGCACCTCTGCCATGCTTTCCCAGCTATCATTCTCTCCCAGGGCATGAATATGATACAAGGAAGTATCTATTCCTTCAATAACCATCTGAAAGGACAAGAAATTTCATACTTGACCTCATGTCTTCTGCATCCTCATACAACATCTATCACTCTACAGCCCTGCTCATTGCACCTACCTCTATCCTTCCCTCCCCCTGTGTATATTTCTGTCAGTTAAAAACCACAGTTCGCATCGTCAACTGCTTTCAGCAAGTGTTTTCTCTATGAGAGTGTCAAAGCATCCATGGCAATGAACATTTCCATGTGCTAATGAACTTTTCGCTGCTTTTTTGCACGTTAGAATTTCCAAACCTACTCATGCTCAGAAAAGGCGCTGGGCAAATTTATGCAGGCTGGTCATGCTCCAGCATCACAACTTTTTATACGATCCAGATCAATAATTCCTCAAACACTCAGGTAATAAAATGATATTGGAGTGGTATCAATGTTCATGGAAGAGTGTTGTGCCATATTTCAGGCAATATATTGGCCACTGAGAGCACATGAGTGGGCATGTGTGGACTGATGCAGGTATCAATTGGTACATTTGAGCCTGGACCCTGGAGAATGAACTTTCACAGCTTTGACAATCTTTTTGAGGTAGTGCTGCAGACCCTTTCAAAATTTCTCAGGTATCTTCAATTTTTCTGCAGTAGAGACATCGATCTTAACGATCGTCTAAGAAGACAATTGACTCACTTTCGGGTACTACTTTGATTCTTCGGACAGGGAACCAAGATAGGAGCATTGCTTATTCCCTTGGCAGCAAATTTGGACGTGGAAAGTTCCCTCACTAGTAACTCTAGATTGGAGAGCTTTATGAGAATGGGGGTAAGGATGATTCAGGTAGGGAGAAAAGGTTATGCTAAATCAGTGCTACACTTGCAGATTATCAACCTTTACTTTGCTATTGAGAGGGGGAGAACTATGGAATTGCCCATGGTGGATTACAGTACTCCTCAACCATCAAATTAGTCCTCTAGGTTGTAGGTCCTCTACAGCACAAGTAAAAGGCCATCATTAGTCTGAACCTTAGATCTACAACATTTCAAGGTATTTGTCTAAGATGAGTCTCCATCAAACCAGCTGTGAGGTTGCTCTGTATTTTCAGCTTAAGCAAATCAAACGGTTCTACGGGGAGAGGGCACATGAGTGATTCCTGGTTTGATGTCCCACAATGTTTGTAGATTCCATTTGTCATGGTCAGATGAGTTAATTCTTCTAAACTTAGATGAAAAGTACACTTCATTACATCTCCAAAATAGGGAAAGAAAAGAAAGCAGGATGACATCCGATTTCAAGCAACATTGCAGATGGAGCATACACAAACTGTCTAAAGAGTAGAGTCTGGAATACCTTTCTGACAAAGCTTCATCAGGGGTTCTATCTGCAATATCTGAAGCAGATGGCGAAGTGGACTGTCCTTTTTCAGACTCATATGCAGCAGGCGTATTCCAAATAAATGATAAAAATGGATCTGGTGGCCCATTGGAGGAAGACACAGCAGATTGAACAGATCCAAACTCTGTTCTAGATGACGAAAAAGATGAATAGGACTCGTTTTTTTGGAGATTTAATTTCTGTTGCCAGTAATCTCAAGTCAAGGAACTCATCACTCATGGTCATAACAAACCAAAAGAGGAAGAAATACTGTAATAGGATGGAAAATAAAACAAAAAACAATTACAAAATTAAAGAGATGGGGATTGCATATGAGGAAATGCATGTGTAAAAGTGTACAATAAAAAGGATATCTTCAGAATGTCACTATGCTTTGTTGTTATGTGTTCAACAATATCAGTATCCACCTTGGTAGCACAAACTGGGCATACCTGCATAAGCAGAAGCTGCAAACTCTGAGCTACACGAAACATTGAGCATAGCAAGCATCTTCTCCCAAATTGGAGGAAAATTTGAATATGTTGTTGACGATAAACTACAGTATCAGTCCAATAGTTAGCGAGAAAGAACACGATATCTTTCTCAAAACAAGACTAAAAAAATCACCAATTCTCCATAGGAAGTGGAAGAAAGAATCCGTATGTATATCAATAGCTAGATCAACAAACACACAGCAATGAATCCTACTTCCATCCTATAAGAACACCTGGTAAAATCCATAAATAAAAAAGGCAATATGCAAAGTCCTCTTTGGAACGGGGGCAAAAATTCAATGCAGAACTTCTACAGTCCCCCTCTACCATTGCAGATGATACAACACAATGACAACCCACATTATACTCTATACATTGCTACCATTTTAATGCCTCTGATCATGCCTCAAGAGCAGTAGTCATCATATGCTATATATTGCTAGCATTTTAATGTCTCCGATCATGTCTCAGGAGCATTAGTCATCACATGTCATGCTACAGTTACATCAATGGGGGACCAAGTAGGTAATGTTCTATGACTACATATCTGTTATGTGACTAATACAGTAAGAGCTTCCAATTAGATTTCTGAAGTTGATCTACAACGTTACACAACAAACCAAACGAAGCAACCTGCATAGCAGCATATCGTATGACAAACCTTGACAAGAGTGACGAAGTAATTAAAGAATGATCATTGACAAAAAAGAACGCACCAGAAGAGCTTGCAACTAATCCTCGGGGACTATCGCAAAAACATGCTCAAAAGAAAACATGAGAAAAAGCGGCATGTGAGGTGAATCTAATAAGATCGGAGGCATCGAAAGAATCAGAAACAGCAAGAAAAGGACAACAAGCTAGGTTAAAATACAGGCCTGAGACTCATCAAATTTTATCATGTCTCTCTACTACACAGAAGTCGAGTAAAACCTGCAGACTCGCATTCATCAAAACAGATGAATTATCTTTTATTTGGTTGTTGTATTTCAAGGGAGGATTATAGTCAATCTGTTCATACAAACTAGAGAGACCTATTGATGATTGGAGTAAGGACCTCCAATGGCAATCACGGAACTTGAAAGGATCTGCATGTGCTGTGTTGGTTGCCAAATTGGCTTGGCATACCACTTTTTAGGTTGTACCAATTATGGGTCCCTCGAAACAAGAAATTTCACCAGGAAAATAACATTGTTTCTGCCCCTAATATCATAGCCAATATTAGGTTTGACGTCACCACTAGAATGAGTCAGGAGCATTGGTCCTCCAGGATCAATACTTCTTCATGTCCTTTGATTTCTGTAAGCTGGAACAATATGAGCTTTGTAGCAGCAGTAGCTCTCTGCTAGTCGTTGTCAAAGTGAAATGAAATTCTAGCTTGCTTAGCAAAAGAAAGAAAACGAATTGCGTCCCCAAACCTTCGAAGAAAGACGCCTCAAACATTGATAAGCTATACAATCCAAGATAACATCAAAAGACCCTAACAAACGACCTAGCCAAAATCTCGTGAGCGCCTCCACACATGACACACACGCAATCAGAATCGACTCTGCAAAATGAGTAGCTAATGCCGAGACATCAACCGAAAAAAGCCCAAAACTTTAACCAAGCTCATACCCCAGAATCAGCTTCCACGGCATGCTCATCATCTATATGCAGGCACAACTCGAGCAAATCGTAATCGTCCGAGCAATAAGGGCACGGGTAGTACACCTCCAAATCGCACTCTCCGTCGAACTCGTCGATGACGATAGCCGAATCTGATTCCACCACCAAGATCAAGAAAAAAACCCTCAACAATTCCCACCGCCGACCAACGAAAACAAAGAGAGAGAAGAAACCAAACGAAGGTGAGAGAGAGAGAGAGAGAGAGAGATATCCTCTTTTTACCGTATCGAGACTTGCGAGCAGATCGATGGCTCCTGGAGGAAGCAGAGAGATCGAAGCGCCACATGTCGAACTCCATCGACAACCGAAGAAGAAGGAGATAGCGAGGAGGAGTGCTCGAGTGATGCTGTGCGGCACTGACGGCTCCCGAGCTTCGCGAGATTCCGATAAATTAAGCGAGTGATGAAGAAGCTCCAGCTCCCCCAATCACTGTGTCATCGATTCTTAACGAACAAGGACCCTCCCCTCCCTAATTTTTTTAAAAAACAAATAAAAAACAGAGAATGAAAAAGCATCTGCTGACTGCTGTACTAATCTATTATCGCGTCATAAATAAAGATAACGTGCTGACCACGACTTTCCTAATTTAATCAAATATATTAAAATCGCTCAAAATACATAATGTCGACACGTGGAATGTTGTATCTTCTCTAATGATTTTTCTAATATTAAAAAATATTAGTTTCTTTCCTGTTCATTTTTTTTTTGGGTGGACAAATTACAGCGAAAGAAACCCCGGAAATTTCGAAATCGAATTCGTGGCATTTACATCTTTTGAGTCGGCTTCTGCTTTATGGGATTTTTTTTTTTGGTCGAACATGAGGTTTAGTTTAAGGGAAAATGACACAAATAGTCCTTAAACTTTAACCCAATATGCAATTTGATTCCTGAACTTTTGACTTGTTCAATGTAGTCCATGAACTTTTAGTACATGTTCAATTTAGCCCCTAGAACATATGAAAATATTCATTATTGTCCCTGATATTAAATTAATGGAATGACTCACATTGAACATTTTCATATAGTTCAGTGACTAAATTAAATATGTAGCAAAAGTCTAAGGACCACAATCGAACAAACTAAAAGTTCATTGACCATATTAAACATTAGACTAAAATTCAAGGACTATGTTGAACAAATTTAAAATTCGGTGATCATAATGCACATTAGATCAAAGTTCGAGTCCTTAGTTTAACGGTTTGACCCATCGAGAGGTTGGGGGTTGACGGCGAAGTGGGCCCGATTGGTTGCCAGTGGGCCCATGAGAAACTTTCTGGGCCAATAAGAGATTGGATATCTGAGCCCGATTAGTCCTGGCCCAACTTGTGATGGGCCCTTCCGCTCCTCCTCGGGCGTCAAGACTCCGAGGGAGGGAAAACTCATGTGCCAGTCTTGTGTGCACATTCCAAAAGTGGGATGGATGAACTGGTCCAGGCAGGCTTTGAACGAGCCGAGGCTTCCGTTTGCCGCTGATGTTTGTGCGTCCGCGAGCTTCTCTAGATGTTACCTGCTTTGTCGGTATGCACGTGATGGGGCCACCGGAGAATAGGGCGTCGGCAATCGTTTCGTTCCGCAATCTTAACGAGAAAGTTACCCGAACTTCGAAAGTCTTCATCGAATTAATTGAAAGCGTACTTAAGTCTAATACAAAGAGCGTCCACTAAATGGAGGACGAGGGATACCACTGCACTACCTACGTTGACAGACGCAAAACACGCGGTTCTTCTCTTAGGATTCGTCAAATCAGGCACGACACAGGAGAGAATTCGAGGCCAATTTGTTCGGACAAAGAGAAGAATTGAACAGGAAAAAAAAATTGTTCAGCCATTCATTCTCTTAGGAGCGGTCGAAGGACGCCGAGTCTGGCGGCCAACGCTGTAGATATCTTGACTATTCCATCGGGCACAACTCATTGAGGAACTTCAAACTTCCTCTCTGCACTATTACCACTTTGTTCTGTCTCATTTGTTCGATGGAGAAGCAAACGTAAGCATTCCCTATCCTCGTGAACGACCGGCGCCCCGCGGCCTGACCATCATGTCCTTCAGGTGTGCATCCACACAATGAGCGTCACTTCTCCATAATCATAGGATGACATTGGTTGCTGATCTAAGGGTCTGAACGCGCTGACGCCATGCACGAAACGATCCTACGACCATTGGACACTGCACTGTATACTTTCGCCATTTGCGTCTGGGTGCTCTCTTGGATCGCTATTGTGCTCGATCGTCAACTTCAGGCAACTTATTAGACCGCGAGGATGCGAATATTATTACATGACGCACGACTCCTAAAGCCTCCACTAGACAAACAGCAACTGTGAGCTAAACATTTAAGTTGAAACAGGATTCTTTTATCAATCAACAAAATTCTTCTTGTGCATCATGATGCAGGATCTAAGATTTTTCGAGCCGGACTTTTTGTAGGAAGGACTCCAACAAGGTCCAAAAAGAAGCTATCCAATCCCATGTACCACATGTTCATGCAACTTCCTCTAGCTAGGACTTTTTTGTACGTTTCCCTTTTTTCCTTCTCTCCCCCTTCCATGTGGGTAATCGAATAATGTTCGTAGCTACACATACAAGGATGTCCCGCATGAAAAGGACACGAGATGTGCACAAAGAAGGAGAACAATATATAGCGGTGGACCTGAAAATATTTGATGGTCCCCCTCAGATTCCAACCCGGAAGATATTCTGATATTTGGCTGTTTTCTTGTTGTGAAGGCTGCTGAATGCAGTGTTCTTTTACCACGACACATGCAGTGTTCTTTTACAACAACACGTGCGCTTATTCCTTGTTTTTTTTTTTTTTTGTTCCTCTTCTTTGACATGACTCGAAACGGTCGAGGACTCATGAGGGTTTATGTGCCTTGGTCGGGTTACTGAAAGTAGAGTGTGTGCTTGCCACGCTTAACAAGCGTGCTTCAACCCAACATTTCGTGATGATGCATACACAGAGACGTAAGCAAACAGAAAACAGAGAGATGAGATTCTTGTTAAAGAAAGATGGTACAAAAAGGACAATTGAAAAACGGGTACATAATCTATTGGAAATAGCCTAGTCGAGGGGCACCGACACGGGACACGAGATCGTTCGCGGACCGCAATCTTGAACTAGGCAAGTCCATGGCTGTGGGTGAACCCAAGTTTGGCGATGTTACGAAAGGGTAAAATGCATGGTGGCTCCTCGTGCTCTGTTTTTTCTTCTTGGGTTCTTGGGTAGGTGAAAATATTCTTTGCGATTTGCGAAATCTTTCTTGGAATGAACCAACAATCATAGATCCCCCCTTCCTCTAATGTCATTCTCTTATCTTGGTGAATATCATCATTATTATTAACATTAATATGTTTTGAAAGTCATCCTCTGGTGCCATTCACTGTGATATATAAATTCAGAGAGGGTGATGCTACAGGGAGTGGTTCATGTAGAATTCATTAGTGCTGTCAATTTGGTCCGCGCCAGATGGGCCGGCCTAGCCCGGCCCGAAATTTTCTTGCATTTTTGGGTCTTTTCGGGCCGGGTCTGGTACTCGGGCCGGGCCGAGCCGGCGACAAACTATTTTTTAATACTCGTTTTTTCTTTAAAATTTAGTTTAATTTTATATTTTTTTCATTTTATGGTTTGTTAATTGATTTTGATTTAAAAAAATAAAAATGAAAGAAAAAAAAATAATCCGGCCTGGCCCGAGCATGGTACTGCTCATTTCGAGCCGGCTCGGGCAGGGCCGAGACCCGATACGACCCGGCCCATTGACACCCTTAGAATTCATTGTTAGTGGACCATTGACACCTCTCAAAAGTACTCGAGGAAAGCTGCAACGCACTGCGGAATGGTAAAAACTAAAAAGGGTGAGGAATTTGTGAATGACCAGACCGAGGACAACGAGGTCCACGTCCACCCACACATCCACATGAAGTGAAGTACCTACCCTCCCTCTGCCTTGGTTCAGACCAGGTATGTTGGGCCTGCTATCGAACTTAGCGTATCACGCCAGAATCGCTTCATGGAGTGGCATTAAAATCTCCTAATTTCCTCAATTTTTTTTTTGTCAAATCAGTGATCAAACAACGTTTGGATGTGAATTAGACGTGCTGCGCGCGTTCGCACAAGCATCCAGGATTGATGATTTTCAGCAAGACCCATTTGCCCAATACATGGTGAGTTCACGTGCTCTCGCCCGTTTTTATACATGAAATTGGCCCATTGGGACATGTGTCGGTCTTGGATCTGTTCTTTTTTACCCGTCTTTAACACGTTTAGACACACTTAACTGAACGGGTTGTCATGTTTTCCGTGTTAACACCACGTCTCTAGATGTACCAAGACGCACTGACGCACAATTTTTTTTAACGAGTTTATGCAAGGATTTATATCTTTTGACGTGTTCAATGTGAAAGTCCCGTGCCATGCGATCGATTTAATAAACGTTGACATGATTTAATGTGAATGATTCCGACATGAAGATATGAATCACAAGGCCTTACATACGTTCAATCCTTCGTACCGTCCAATGTAAAAGACCCAAAATGTCTAATTTAAAACGGGCTTCCTCTCTCGACCGAGGGGGTTAAAAAAACAAAAAAAGATACATCCGTAGCCAGAATTGTGGGGGCGGTGGCCAGAAATCTGGTCCATTCCCGTTCGCGCGATTACATGACGATTACAATGATTAACAAAGCAATGAGCACATTGATTAGAATAATGGCGACAGCGGGGCTGTCTCCATATATTTGGTTTAACAAACGAGGAAAATGGGTTAGCGACAAGGGTCAGTGTCGGTTGCTAGGTCCTAATCATTATCACAATCGCGCTTCGCCCAAAAAGAGAACACCTAGCAGCTGAACACAGAGAGAGAGAGAGAGAGAGAGAGAGAGAGAGAGAGAGAGGGGGAGAGAGGACACGCAGAAGGAGCCAAACCAAGCGAAAGTGTAAGCAACCCGAAGAAACCCAATTAATAAAGAAATTGGGAACGCGAACCAAACACGGAACAGTGTGAGAGAGCCAGATGGAGATGGAGGAGAGCGACCTCGTCCGCCCAAGCAACCGGCCACGTGTTGGAGTGGTGCCACGGACCACGGAGAATCGGTCCCCCCACCTTCCCCGACTCTCGCTGACCATCAGGCATCAATAACATCTTCATTTGGATCACCGCTAGCGCAAAACTTACTACTTTGGATGCTCCCTGTGCAGAACAAAGTAGAGATAGATCTGGGTCCCCCCACCTCACCACCACCATCCCCAATCACTTCATATGATTTGTTCTGCTTCTTCTCCTTCTGCTGCTTTTCTTCTCCTCCGTCTTCTACACGTTTCACACAAATTGTATATTGCCACTTATCAGTAGTGTGTGAGAGAGAGAGAGAGAGTTCACTGATTGCCAGGTTTCACTTTCCACACACGCTTTCATATGCATCATCATGATCATCATCGAATTTAAAATTGCGGGTCAAGTCTAATTGGAAAGAGAGGAAAAAAAATGGAATTGCATATGAAGTGGGCAAAAAAGCGAAGGGATGGTGTGGAACGTAGGTTACAAGCTCTCTGTCTCTGTCTCTGGCTCTGCTTTTCATTTCTATTGTCTCTCCGTTCTCGGAACAATCTAGGCCAAAGAGCACAGGTAAAGGTGACCCCCCTATCTCCCTCAGATCATAAACTTCCATATTCACAAAAGGCATCTCGGATTTAAGTACAAAGAAAGATGATGATATGGTTTAACTAAGATAATCCCTTCTCCCACTAAGTCAGTGTGCGATAATATAAAAAGAAAAGCCAAAAAGGGGGGAGGGGACACAAAATCACCAATAAAGATGAGGAAATTTCCAAGAATCGATCCATCAAAGCTGACACCTAATAACACCTATCAAACGCAAACCCACCGGCCACGACAGTTTTTTTGGTCGAAGGGCCACGATAGTTTAATACACATAGAAAGATGCAAATTGGACATCCCAAGGTCTCCTGTTCACTTCCGTAGAACGTAGCTTCAAATTCCATTTAGTTCATAACAATTCATTCAGCTAAGGCAGTCCCCAAAATTAAAGCAATGGACTTTGGACACCCACACGAGACCATTTCGATCATCAACGTAAAGCAAGCATGAGTGGATAGATCGAAGAGGCAAATGAATCAAATCTTCAAATGTAATGTATCTTTCTATGTTTTATTTCCAAGGGCGTTACAGAGTAGAATACAGATAGACTGGTCCAGTAGCTAGAACAAAGAGAAATGCAAGAAAAATAAGGGGAAAAAAAATACAAAGCTAAATCCTACCCTAGCCCAGTTAAAAAAAAAAGAAAAAGAAAAAGAGAAAGGATGTAGAACAACAAGAACGGAACACAAAATTCCCAAAAAAAAAAAAAAGGAACAAATTACAAATCGCAGAATGAGAAACCAAAGAACCAAAGGAGTGACGAAAGAGCATCATTCCTTGTAGGGGGAAATTTACCGGCGAGAAGTTTGAATTTCCTGTCCTCTGTAGAGTCGCTCTCTGGCCCCTCAACGGGAGTGACCATACAAGTCATAGGGTGCCCAGAGAGCGTCCAGCGGGCACGGCCGTCTAGAATCGAGCCTGAGCCACGGCTTGCCGCTTCCGGACCAGTGCAGGAGGCTCACCGGGCCGGGATGGAGGTCGCGGCAGCTCCCCCTCACGTTGTCGCCGCCGAGCCCGTGCTGGTTCCAACGGTGCTCGATCGGCGCCACGTGACCTGCGAACACAAGCAGGAACGGCGGCAACGATCCGAGCTCGTAGATCCGGTCGCTCTTCTGGACCTCCATCCACCGCTCGATCCGCTTGGTGTACTCGAACCGACGCCACCTAGCCAGATCTATCACCATTACTCCCGTGTTGAAGTAGCACGGCCTCCTCCCGGCGAATGTACCGTAGAATCGCCCGTCCGACCAGAACCTCGCGGTGAAGTACTTGGTGAAGTTGGCGTGGCAGTACTCCGGCGCGCCGATCGTCCTCAAACCCAGGCTTATCGACCACAGCTTGTGAATGTCGTCCACCACGACGAGGTCAGAGTCGAGGTAGATTACTCGGCTGAGGCAAGGCTCGAGCAGGTCCGCCAAGTAATTTCGGGCGTAATTGAGCGGTTGCTCGAGCGCTTGTCTGACGGAGGTCGAGATCAGGTCGCGCACGACCTCCGGATCGAAGTAATACACCTTGAACCTCAGCTGAGGGAAGGCGAAGCGAACCAGGGCCTCGAGGCTCGTGTCGGAGACCAGGAAGTGGAAGAAGATGTCCTCAGGGCACCGCGCGTACTGCAGGATGGAGTGGACGGCGGCGACGGAGCCGCGGAGGTACTCGACGTCGAGCGTAATCGCCACGTGGACGAGGCTCGGATCGCAGATGCCGATCTCGCCGGAGTTGGAGGAGCGGCACCCGTCGGCATTGCGGAAGGCGGAGGCTCGCCGGAACGAGAAGCGGTCGCTGAGATGGGAGGAGGAGCGGATGGCCTCAGCGGGAGGGGAGGACTGGAAGGAAGGGGAGAGAAGGACGATCGCGATTGCGAATGAGAAGAGGGCGGCGAACCGCAGAATCCATCGCATCTTCACTCGGTGGGAGAAGAACCGAACCGCCGCCCCAGCAACCGACGGGTGGAGACGACGGCGAACGCTAGGGTTCCGCTGGAGTCCGCCACAGAGAAACCCCAAAGGAAAGCCCGAATGGAAGCGGCGGGACCGACTTCTCCGGCTCGCCGATTAGAATTCGCCAGTCGGAGAGGAGCGACAATGCGATCGAGGGAAGGAATCCGCCCAAATCGAACCAGGGCGCAACATAGGAGAGCGAGTGCTAAAATGCGCTCTCGTGCGAATGATTCTCTGTCTCTCTCTTTCTCTCTCTTTTATGGTGTGCATACAATCCCAGAGGCAGAGACTCTTGAGGAATCGAAGCAGAAGACTTACACAACAACAGTTTAGAGAGAGAGAGAGAGAGAGGAGCAACCGATCATATCCATTAATTTTCGACCAAAAAAAAATCCATTAATTAATCAAAATGTTGGGTTGAGTTTCGGGTGCAAAAAGAAAATAAATAATAGTGCGAGAACCTTTTTTTTTTGTTTTTGTTTCAAATTCCTTAAAAAATCCCAAACTTTACATCAAATCTCAAATCTACCCTGAAATTTTCTATCTCAAAAAAAATTCCTAACTTTGTTCAATCCTAAATCTACCCCTGAGCTTTTGTTTCTCTAAAAAAACTCTAAACTTTAATTCTAATCCCAAAACTACCCTCGAACTTTTTTTTGCCTAAGAAAAAATCATCGATTTTTACTTTTACTCTAATCTCAAATTTGCTTCATTAACCCTCTATCCAAAAATCGCCGTTATCATCCGTAATTTTTATATTCTAGAACGATTTCATTTTGGAATATTTCTTTATTGGGATGGATTTAATATTCATGTGAAAATACCATGTCGATTCATACTTATCGCCCCATTACTTTGCTAATGTGGATTTCATTTTTTTTTATCGAAAATAGTACGAGAATTAATTATACATTTTTCATCAAAAAAACTACGAGGATTTATTATGCTAGGTGAAATTGTCGCCCTAAAATATAACAGATAAAAAAAAAATTGTACACCAAAAGCAGAATTTCTTACCACTTACCTCACAAAAGGTCTCAGGGAAATTTTGGGAGGGGACTCCCAATTGCCACCATTAGGCCGCATCGTATTTTTCCCAAAAAAGAAAAAGAAAAAGAAATAGGAGGGAAATTCGATTATTCAAAACACTCCAAAATTTTGTCCAAGTAGATTGCATATCTCGATCAAAAACTCCTGAACAAATCGAAAAATAACGATTTTTGGCGGAACAAAATAGTAGAAGGATTTTAGTTTTTTTTTTTTTGCATTTTTTTTTCATTTATGAAATTAAGGTCCTTTTACTTAATCCGGCTCGTAACAAAGGCTTGACTTTTTCTACTCGGATTGATTCCCGATCAATCACGCCATGCGACGTGGTAAAAGCGATGTACGCTAATATCTTTGCTTTTTGCTAAAGCATCGAGGTTAGTCTGCACCTAAAGACTTATTAAAGTTCTATAATAAAAAAAAAGAATCAATTAGTCCTTTTTTTTAAAAAAAAAAGGGAAAAGGGGCCAAAAACAAAAGTTAAGCAAGTGGAAGCCCTTTCGCCGACAGGATCCAAAGTGGCAATTAGCATAGAAGAGCCTTGGCCCTTGGTCAACAAAACAAAAAAAAAAAAGTTAGCATAGAATCATTTAAGTTACTATAGTATAAAAACGAAATTTTAACTCCCACTCGCCTCAATCCGCCCAATTTCGATCGACGTTATTGTGCAAAGGAATTCTCAAATTTTTCAAGTTATAGACGGTGTTGGATAAGGAACTCTAGGCCCGATACCCGCCCGACCCGTGTAGGCCCCCCCGTTAGGACGATTCTTTGGGACTGTTCAAGATTCACGAGTTCATGTGGTTGTATAATTTTCGGTGCACCGTCGAGATAAGAGATTATTATGTCTAGTGAGGGGCGAAAGATTTTGCTGTAACAAGATATCTCTTGAGACCTTCTAGTCCATCACTTACTTAGCACAATTCAATAGCATCAATCTTTGTTTTTTCTTTTAAAGCACCGGGCCACCGACACCTTTTTTTTTTTTTTGCCTTTTTGGGTTGCCCCTTTCAGTTTCTGAAAAAAAAAAAACATAAAATAGGGACGTTAGGAAATTTGTCAGCATCTCAAGGTTTTGCCGTTCATGTCACTCCCACTCCCACGATTTATATATCCTTTAAGTCCTAATAAAAGCGAAAGTGAAATCGAAAGCCGACGCTGAATGTTCCAATCAAACCTTCAAGGCTCTACTAAAAAACGTTATCGTTTGACTCACAATTGCCGATCCCAAAATCAAGATTGATTGATTTTTTTGTTTGTTTGGGTCCTCATGCGTCGGCATTCACTATGGAGAAAAAGGAATGAACATTCTTAGTTTATTTTTGTGCATGTATCCTCAAGCATATATGCTGTTTCGGGAAAATAACCTAATCAATCCTTGAACTTAATGTGCGGGCGTCAACTCAATCCCACACTTCTCAATTCTGCCAATTTAGTCCTAAAACCTCGAGCGACATTTCAATACAGTCATTCCGATCAATCTTCGATGGAAATCGCCGACATGGCAGTTCGGTCATCGCTGTTCATCCCGCGTGGCATGCCACCGTGTCAGCGATTTCCGGCGGAGATTTATCGAAAGGGATACGTTGAAATTTTGTGTCAAAGATTTAGGACTAAACCGACAGAATTAGAAAATTCATGGCTGAACTGGCATCCGTAGATTACGTCGAGGGCTGGTTTGAGTAATTTGCCCACTATGCTTCTTTGCCAAGCAGTGGATGCTCAAATTAATTGTTCGAGTGGAGATGAAAATTGAGTGACAAAGCAGCCTTATTATACAATTAGGCATGAGAGTTGGCCCATAATTGAGAATCTAAGGGTGCGTTTATTTTGGGGAAAGTATTTTCAAGGAAAGTGTTTTCTGGACTTTCGTCTGTTTGGTTCGCGGAAAATGATTTTGTCAATGGAAAGTATTTTCCAGTCAACAAAGATTTTATTCATTAAAATAGGAAAGTGAATTCCCAAAAATAAAAAGGTGAAAATACTTTCCCAAATTTGAGTCTTTCACTTTCATTTAAAACAGGGCTGAGGTCGATCCCGGGGACCGATCCCGGGGCCGGGGATGGCGACCCAGGCCGGGGTCGGCGATCGGGACCAGGGACCAAGAGCGGGGCCAAGGCCGGCGACCCGGACCGGGGCCGGCAATCGGCACCGGAGACCAAGAGCGGGGCCAGGGCCGGGGTTGGGGATCGCGACCAGGGCCGGGGATTAGGGACCGCGCCGGGGACCGGGCCCGAGGCTGGTGACTGAGGATCAGGGACAGGACGGGGACCGAGGCCTGGGCAGGGTCGGGACGAGACCAGGGACCGGGGCCGGGATTGGGCCAGGAACCGGGGACCGAGGCTAAAATCGGGGCCGAGAATCGGGGACAGGGGCCGGGGCCGAGACCGGGGCCTGGGATCGGGGACCCGGGGCCGGGGTCGAGACCGAGGACCGAGGCCGGGGCCGGGGCCGGGGACAGAGACCGGGGCCAGGGCAAGGATCGAGGTCGGTGCCGGGACAGGGACCGGGACCGGGGCCGGGGCCTGGGCCGGGGCCGGGGATCGGGGATCTGGGCCGGGGCCGGGGCCTGGCCGGGTCAGTTCACGTCAGCTCTATCGACCATCATCATCTCCTCAATATCGAGGACAGTCCGTCCATTTGATGAGATTGAAATCGTTTTCCAAATGAGAACCAAATACCAAAAAATATTTTCAGTAACATATTACCAAACAAAAGAAAGCAAATCGTTTTCCGAGAAAGTGATTTTCAGGAAACCACTTTTTAGAAAATGAATTCGTGAAAATTACTTTCCTTGAAACAAACACACCCTAAGTTGGTTTGTGGTCAATCTATGCTAACAAAATGTATTTTATGTAGACGGTGTTTTTTTTTCTAAAAGGTAAACTAAAGTGATTTAACTCTCTTTATGGATGGAGGGAGCAGCCTTTCGTTCCAAAAAGATAAGAGGATCTTGTATAGGAGAAGCATTTTTTGGCACTTCCTTCCGCATTTCCGATCAAATTCGAGGGATTGAAGAAGATAAAGAAAAGATGGACGTGTTCACCAAATCATCCAATGCACTAATTTTCTGAATTTTGAGTTTTAAAAGTAACGAATTTGACTTTACAATTGAGGCAATTATCCTCCTAAACTTTTGGTCTTGGCTCTTGGTCTTGGTCTTGGTCTTCTCATGAATATACATCGGAATCGTGGTAAACCTCGTGGTAGCTACGATTGTCTTCGGGAGGGTGGAGCATGGAAATCGGCATAGAAGAAGATGAGGCCTTGTTCGGGAAATGAGGGTACATCGAGGGTTGTTGACTTGTTGGGATTCTCGAGAGGAAAAGCTTTTGGATTTAGCGCTTTTCTTTCGCTCGTGGCCTTTAGGGTCCAAGTATGTTTGCGAAAGGACATCTCTCAATCTGTTGATTGTCGCACTCCACACCCAAATAGTAGACCGGATCAAGTTCGGGCTTTCCGATGACTAGATCAGAGCCGAGTACCCCACCGTTCGGATCATGGGTGATCTGATCAAAGGCAAGTCATTTACGTCGCGAATCTGGCGATGGATTACTCTTTTCGGTCACGATTGCACTCCAATAGAGATTGCCTGGCATGAGTGGCGCCCTAGTTATCGCATTTTCTCAAAGCGTGAGATCTTGGATTTTCCTCGCAAATGCCGCTACCATTGAATGGGAACTCTGTTGGGGGTGTGGTTCATACTCCCTTACGATAGGAAAGCACGTGGTCCCGTTCCACGCTGAGCGGGTGAGGGTCCAGGGGAGCCGCCCCGACGGGGCTGCCCTCTAGACACCAAAAAGCTTTTATGATTTAAACCCATAACTTTTCATTAGTAGTTTGAGTTTGAGTTTATGAATAGTTACTACTATATATATACTCTTTTTTTTCCTTGTAAATGAGTAATGTAACGAGAGGTGCGAGGTGCCAATTATAGTGTAATCCTTTGCTGGGTGTGGACCAGGATAAAATTTCGTATCTCAGTTTCTCTTTCTCACTCGTTTTATTTTGTTATGATTGTGCGCCGATCTTAATAAACTCATTGGGGGGTAATGGACGCGGTCTCATTAAACAGCACAACAGCAAACTAGTCAAATGAAAGATCAATGACCAAGGGTGTGAATCATCGTGGAGGTGTAGAGTTGGTATTGGAAAGGTCAATGGGGACGTTGTTGGGGCGGCCATTTCATTGACCGAGTTACACAAAAGGGCTCAGAGTAAAATGAAGTTTCCTGCCTTTTCTCTTCTTTCAATTTCGTTTTTTTTTGGGTGGTTGGTGGACTCTAGGACTTCCGCATGTTGTTGACTCGGTCTCTTGAAGCGTAGAATTTAAGTTTCTTTGCATTGGATTTCTAGGGCCGGAATGAAAACTGGCGGAATTGGCTTTGGAAGGAAGATTAAATTATGAGAAAGGTCACGTCTTATTAGGAGACAAACCAAGCCCAAATTTCCTTTTTTTTTAGGGGGTTAGCGATCGGGTGGTGTCCGGGACGACTTTAGCATGTGTCGACCGATCCACCTGCCCAAGGCGATTCAAAGACGCAGTCCCCTGCGTCGGGTTACCTCAACCATAAGAATGCGACTGATCTTCAAGCTGCAAACTACGGGAAAGAGAAAAGAAATATAAAAGAAGAATAACAAACCATTTGCTCTTTTGTTTGATGACTTGGCCATGCTATGTAGGTCCTAAAACTTGTGGAAGTCTTCGGTGACTTATGTGAAAGGGTTTCAAATGGCCGAGGATTACTTGTCAAGATATGACATCGATTTGTTTACTACAGTTAGGTTCCATTCTATGTTAATGTAATGGATAAAGAATTAGGAGCTTTCGCTTCAATGTGGTTGGTTTTCGTCGTGATTGAACAATTTTGGAGAATAAGGCTTGTGCTTATAGCCTCCCTTGGCAACTTCCTTTATTCTGTCTATGTTCAGCTGTATCCCGAATCCGAACAAAGTTTTTAATCATATGTTGACATGGCGGACATATGGCATTGACATGGCGACTAACCCTAGTGCATGTAGAGGGCCCTCTGCACGCAACGGCAGATGGTAGCTCAACCCTTCGCCGCGGCGGGGATGATAGAGGGTTGTGGCCCTCAATCCAATTTTCCTCTGTTGAAGATGGCAGATGGACATCATGTCCATGCCAGGTGTCCACCATGTTAGGTAGCGCGTGATAACACTTTAGGCCAACTTCTAACCAAAAATTGATTTATCTACTTCTCCTAAAAAGCAGAAGTTGATTTTTCTACTTCTGTTCTAGATTGACTTCTCATCAAAGAAATTCGTTTGGTAACGATTGCAAAAATTTCTTTTTTGAAACATTATTAACAAAATCGTTAATGGCGGCGGCGGGGGCCGGCGACCCTCGACTGCGGCCGGCGTCCGACCACGAATGGCAACGGTAGTTGGGCAAGGCTCGTGTAATCGAAGAAGTGATTTTGGAGCTGAAAAATAAAATTTTTTAACTTCTCAAAATTGGCAAAAAATCCAAGCAGAAGTAGAAAATCCAACCAGAAATCAATTTTTTTTTTACCAAATGCATTTCTGCTTCAAAAGTGATTTTACCAAACGAATTTCCCTACCAGATTGACTTCTGGCAGGGAAATTGAGAAAGTGAAGTGTTTTCATGCAGCACCTTAGGGCGCGCATGGCAACACTTCTGCAAAAGAAATCATTTTTGAAGCTGAAGTTGATTTTTCAACTTCTCAATCAGAAGTAGAAGTTGATTTTTGATAAAAGAAAGTTGTTTGATAAAATTTCTACTTCTGAAATTTTTAATTTTTAAACATTATTAACAAAATCTCCGGCGGTGGTGGTCGGTGAAGGACGGCGGCCGGCGATCGGCGGCAGCGGTAGGCCACCGGTGGCAGTCGGCCATCGGCGGCAGCAGGCGACCCGTCGCGACCGGCGGAGGGCGGGCGGCCGGACGGCCGGCGGGCGATCGAGGGGGGGGGCCGGCAGGCGGGCGTTGGTCGGCGAAACCAGTGTAGTTGAAGAAGTGATTTCTTTTTTAGAAGCTATAATTTTTAGCTTCTCAAAGTTGGCCAAAAATCCAACCAGAAGTAGAAAACACTTTCAACTTCTGGAAGTGATTTCTCAATATTTTTACCAAACAGTTTTCAACTTCAGAAGCACTTCTGAAGCGCCTTTACCAAACGAATTTCAGCTTCAGAAGCAGAAATTCTGCTTCTGAAGTGTTACCATGCGCACCCTTAGTGTTTGGTCGGAAAAGTGTCTAGATTCTTGTCAAAGAGTAATCACAAAAGAAAAAAAAAAATTAAAAGATCAATGCTTTCAGTATAATTCAGGGGTGCTGCCTTCAACCCTAGCGCGTTTAATCAAATTTACTACGCTTGTTACCGTAAAAATATTTCAGAGGCTATCGACCGAGATCTATTGGTCTAGGATGAAATGGTCACACCAGAACCGAATCGGGGACTTGCGGAAAATGCCCGTTTGCGTTTTGCTGATTTTAGCTAAAACCATGCATCCTTTCTCCACTAATTAAAAACAGAGATTTGAAGCATGGTCCTAATTCCTAAAGAGCATATACTTTGTGCTTTTGGTTCTAGACCAATTCAGCAACGTATATAACTCGATTCTTCGAAACGAAGGAAGATTTTACCAACTTTCAAGAAATCGACCCTCTGTCGATCTCAACGACTATGATATATATAGTCTCTCTGGTCGAAACTCAACTCCCCCAATTCTAAATTCGACACCTCATTTCCTAAAACATCATTATTGACCTATGATGTTTTCGAACTATAGAAAAACAGCACGAGCACTCCAATAAGATAGGTCCTAAAAAAAATTCTATAAAAATAAAATAATAATAATAGTCTAACACTGTCCTATTCAATTGAAGAATTCAACTAGAGATAGATATGACCTTGATCTATACATGTATATCTGGAACGACGGAGACTTATGATGACATATGCACATGCTTTCCCTTGGATTACTTGGTCTTTCTCTTCTTCCTTCGATCCTAAGGAATTGATGTTGTGCTATGCTTAGAAGAAATCACTGTTATAGAAATTTCCTGCTTTCTACAATGATTTGCAATCATTCGAAAAAAGCTCTTTCCCCGGTTCTTTCTAGGGCATACATTAAGATAACACACACATGAAATTGACCAGATTGGAGCATAAAAACAAAGTTTGAACCGCCTATTTTTTTTTTTTTTTTTTGGTTTCTCCCAAAAATATAAAATGAAGTGAACCACCAAATCATCAATTTGATCTCATTGCCATTTTCGTCACGTCTCACTTACCACCTGAAAACGACGTTGTGGAAGTGGGGAACCTACCGGGTCTTCGTCCCCTTAAACATGAGATCAAGGTAGAAGCATCGTTAAGAATTGACAAGGTGCTATGTGATGGTCACAAGGTGAAATCTAGCAGCTTGACTTTGGGGCTGTGCAGTGAGTACCACTCATTTTTTCAGTCGTCTGTGACAGAACCAAAGTGAACCGAAAATCTATCGAGTTCGATTCACTTCGAAGGGAAGTGCGGAAATCGGGTTCGCAAACCGAACCGTATTATGATAAGCCGAGACAGGTGGCTTGATAAGAGGTTGCAATCGCCAACTGGATTGTGGAGTTCGGCCGAGATCAGGAATTGCAATTGATGTTAAAACAAAGATGTGGAGCAATCGAGAAAGCCAAGATATATTTAATTGAGGAGGTAAATGGGGTCCGAAAAGATTTAAACTCGGGACTTCTTACTTCGAAACCATGTAAGATTTTGTGGAATCGCTACCAACTGTTCTAAAAGTTTAAGCTGTTAGATAAATACGTAATTTAATATTTAATTATTCTAATACGATGCTTATCAATAGTTAGAAGTGAAGCTTATGCACTCCTTCCACGAGGGGAACCAATTGTGTTAGAATGAAGACACTGTCTTTTCCGTTGTTGCTGTTGTTGTTTTACCATATTCTCTTGTCATGGTGTAGGTATACGAACTACCGAAATGATATTGTCGTTTCCTTTATTTAGTTATTTTTTCCTTTTAAAGTTTTCTGTTGATGACTTTCTAAATTTTTAGTTCAATCACCGGTAATAGGCGGGTTCACAGTACATTTTTCTAGTCTCAAGATCCATTATTTTAATATTTTCTTGGCAATTTGTTACTAATCCTTTTGGCTGCGTTTGGTCACCCGGATTTTTAGTCAGGATAGGATTGGATAGGATATGATATGAAATCCAGGGATTTTGCCATATCCTATCATGTGTTTGGTGAATCGCAGTAATAGAGCCGGATATGTTTATATCATATCATATTCATTGTTTAGTATATACGATATATCAATGTAAAATGAATTTGAAAAAGCATAAGAGAAAAATATAAGAATCTCTTGTAATTCATTGGTGAATCTAATAACAGAAAGAAAATATAAACATTCAACTTTTGCTGAAAAGTTTTGCCTTTTTCGCGATATTCATTAAACCTCAATATGAAACAAAAGGTTATGGAGGAGAATAAGGTTTGACTCTCTTTCTGCTTTTCTTAGATTTTTTATGTGAACCAGAAAGCTAAGAATGAGAGTAAGTTTCAACTATCTCGCTATTTTCGTGAATTTTTATAATAAACTATAAAGTTACAAAACAATCATGAAACTTTCACATGAACTAGAGATAGAGAAGACGGAGATGGAGATGCTAGTTTTTTTAGAAATTTCATTACTCCTTCTCTTCAAGAATTAGAAAAATCATTTTCAAATTTGAATATTTTTACTTAAAATCTAGTTTCTTTTAATTCATTTTTATTATTTTTAATTATAAATCTCTTTTTATCATTATTTTGACTCCCTTCCATCATTTCTTAATAAAATTTTTCATTAAATAACAAACTATACTATTATACTTAAAATATTTAATGATACAAATACTAAGTGTGTGTGAGTGTGTGTGTATACATATACAACTATTTATTATAAAGAATAAAGAAATCAAATTATAAATATGATTTATAAAAATAAAAATAAAAATAAAAATAAAAGTTATTTTTTATTTTGATTTTTCTTTCTAACATTAGAATTCAAATTTATTTAAAAGTAATTATTATTTTAATTTTATTATATAAGAAGTTTGTTATTCAAAAAAATAGTTTTTATACCATAAACAAAAGAAATCCTATCCACCTTTATCCTACCTCCCCCCTAGGATAATTATATCCAGGCTATATCCCCCTTATATCCTGCTATATCCTATCCTGAGTAGGAACCAAACATAGGATAAGATAAATTTTATCCTATCCTGACTTATATCACGACTGCCAAACATATTTCTGTTTTGAGCCGTCTCTGCAAAATTTCGATGTTCAATTGCTTATTATGTATTGTGATTAGTACGGGTCAACTTTTGATATTGTGAAATTGAATTTCATGGAATTCTTAGTTGAAACTAAACTTCCATACAAGTCTACAGCGAATTTTTAAAAATCTAAATTTTAAACCTAGAATAATTTCTTCGCACATATTTAAGTAGCCTAAATTCCAAATTAAATTCAAGATTCCTTGGTACAAGTCTAAACTGTCTTAAATAATGAAAATATTTGACCGTGTGAACAAAATGGGCCTCAATAACAAAAAGGTTAATTGATAAAAATTAGGAAAAAATTATCAAAAAATTCATAAACCTACAGCATTTGTGCCAATTCAGTTCTAAACTTTTTTTTTGCCAGTTCAATCATAAGCCTTTTTCATTTGTACCAGTCCAGTCTTAAATCGTTTGCATTTGTGCCAATTTAGTCCATCCGATCAAATTTGACGGAAAATCAATGACGTTATGTTGCCAGCGTTGACATGGTAATTTTTAATATTATATTTGATTTTTTTATTTTCTCTTTTCTTTATTTTTTTCATTCTATGTCTTCTTCTTCCTCCTCTAACCGCCTGGCGATTGGCTAGAGGCGAGGTCCGGCAACTCGCCTGCCTCAAGAGAAGCTCACCCTCATCAGCCACTAGCAAGGGCAAGCTTCGTCTAAGGCTGACAAGTCGCTGGACCTTAGCGATCACCAAGAGGAAGAAGAAGCTAGGGAACAAAAGAAAATAAAAAATAAAAAAAATAAAAAAAAGAAGAATTTAAAATATTGTTAAAAATTGCCACGTTAGTGAATTGACATAATTGCAATAGATTTGGACTTTTTTTTGGTAATTCTACCCAAAATTAGTTTATATCTATTTAAGGGGCTAATTACTGTATGAAAAAGTGATTATATATATATGCATACAAATATTACAAAACAAATGATATCCTCAATTAATTAAAAGAAACATTGACTGTTGGAAAATACCACTGAAGGATGTTGACGATAACAAAACTTAAATTAAAAGGAATTTTTCATGGAATTTTGCCGTAGATTTTTGGAGGGAATTAATGGATATATATATATATATATATAAAACATGATCCAAGTGCAACTTCGAATTTAGAACTCCACAAATTGGAGAAAAATCGGCCAAAAGTTAGAGAGCCAAAAGGGCAAAAGAAGACATGTTGAGCATTCTTGAAGACGTTTTTGACTCGGCCTCTTTTGTAAGCTTGTGTCATACCCATTTAAGTGTTTTTCCTAAGATTTAGCAACAAAACAAGGACAAACTCATTTGTAAACACACGAGAAAAGTAGCTGTAGTTAGAGTCAAGGCATTTGTCTAAACAAATTGTACAAGGAATTCTTTGCAAATACTTAGTTGTTTATAATTTTGGTGGAGAACCTATTGTCCAATGTGTACAATGTCTCAGAACTAAAGGTGTGCAATCGGATTGGGCTAACCCGGAATTCGGATCGGCCCACCCGAAAAATAGGGTCGAGAACCGGTTCCCGCTCAAATCGGTCCGGGTACCGGTTCTAAATTTTGAGAACCGGTTTAAACCGGTTCGATTTTCGGTTCTAGGTGTAGGCCCACCCGGACCGATTTTTAGAACCGATTTTTAGTTGCTATTTTTTTTTAAAAAAACCCTAGGTCCCGACTCTCTAGTGTGTCGTTTCCCTTGTTGCTCATGCTCATTGTTTACAGCCCTCGACTCCTCACCTCCTCCCATTTAATTTTTATTTGTTGGATTGTTCCTTTCGGTGAATTGTAGTTTTTATTACTCATTTTATCGATACTCATATTATTTTAATGAAAAAAAAGAAAATAGGTTTTCGGGTAGACCTTGGAATCGTATCGAAAAACATGGTTGGTTCCATAGCAGGTTCTAAGACAAACAGGGTCGGCTCACGATTCCAAAAAATGGAAACCGGTTATAACAAGGTCGGTTTCAGGGTCTAGGTCTAGAACCGGCCCACCCGGCCATGCTCACCTCTACTCATAACTATTATTGGGAAACCAATGGTTTCTTAGTCTATAATGGGGTTTACCGTAAAAGGAAGTCGAGTTCTGCGCAGCAGCAAATTCTACACTTGCAATAAGACGGTATTTGCACTAGGGATGATTGGTTCCAGGATGGATGGTTCCCACCCTAGAATTGAGAACCATCCGCTAGAGACCGGTTTTGCAAAATGCGAATCGTGAACCAACCGCTTTTTCTATGAACCGTGAACCAACCGAGCCATTGGTCCGGTTTGGTTTCCGGTTACGTCTCTACTGAGCAAAAAATGGAAAAAAGAAACGTGAAGGTGAGGAGATGAGGATTTGTTCATAAATGGATTAAGTACATTCACTTGAAGCAGACAATACGCGAAGGTGTCTTTTGATTCTGCAACAAACACATTATCATGGTGCGAGCAAGATGGGCCTTGGGGAGGGATTTAATTAAAAGAACATATATAAGGTCGGTTCGGTTGGATGGTTTCATCCAAAATCGAGAACCGAACCGTATCCGCCGTTTCTATAAAATTGAAACTAGGAACCGGATCGTACCCGCCGATTTTCATCCAAAATCAACCGGTTGGGAATGGTTCAATCCGGTTTGGATGATTCATGATTTTTTTGCTCACCCCTAATTTGCACTCTTGGCGTGACTATGTTGGTGGGTGAAGCCAAATATTTTATTAAGTTATTTTTTTAATCTTTTCTCTTTAATTTGTTTTTAGGTTGAAGGATACACTAGCAGAATATTTAGCACGGATATTTAGAGCAGAGATGCAGCAATATATTTAATGTAGAAATGCAGTTATTTAGCGCAGAGATGTAGCAAATTTAGCACAGAAGAGAGAGAGAGAGAGAGAGAGAGAGAGAGAGAGAGAGAGAGAGAGAGAGAGAGAGAGAGAGAGAGAGAGAGAGAGAGAGAGAGAGAGAGAGAGAGAGGCTGTAACGGTATTTCGAGTGTTCTCAATTGTTTTGTGCCCCGATCTTATGAGAAGATCATTAATTGTATTCCTACTTTCTAAAAGAGTAGTGGATTTGCAAAGTGCCTATGCGCGAAGACGTAACCTAAGTTTAAATGAACTTCAATAACAAATTCTTTGGGCCTAATTCCAAAAAAAACCCCAAACTTTGACGTTTGTCCCAAAAATATCCATAACTTTTTTTTGTCTCCTAAAAAACCTTCAACTTTTGATTTTGTCCCAAAAAAACCTCAAACTTTGGTCTTTGTCCCAAAAATATCCACAACTTTTTTTGTCTCATAAAAAGCCTCCAACTTTTGATTTTGTCCCAAATTTACCACAGTTATTAAAAAAAAACTGAGTGTTTCGCGCCCAGTTGAACAGAACCCATGATTGTTCGACAAAGATCAAAATGTACTTCCAATTGTTTCAAGGAAAAATGTTTGACACATTGCAGCCGCATTAATTCATTTTGAGACATAATTGAGTTACCCGAGATTCACATAAAAATTTAAGTGGGAACAAGATATTAACAAATCTTTTTCTTATATTTCAAATCTTTACCGAAACGATGATCACAAGAAAGCATTGGGGGCAACAGCTTTTCGTCACAGAGGCAGGGTCGACAGCAGCTTGTTGTCACAGATGCAAGGTCGGCACGATGGTCCTCGGTGGAAGGCTCGATTGGCATCGAGGACTATCAACGGGTAAAGAGCCGATGACGAGGGTTGCTATTGTCTCGGGATAAGGCTACACCATCAAGCGACGGTTGAGAATCACTTGGAGTTTCGACAGAAGCTAAACGGCCAATGTCGGGTCGTCGGGAATTCTACGAGATGGGTTTTGAGGGTTTTTTTGTGATCGGACTAGTAGATTTGGGACAAATTCAAAAGTTGAAGGTTTTTTAGGAGACAAAAAAAAAGTTATGGATATTTTTGGGACAAATGCCAAAGTTTGAGATATTTTTGGGATTGGATTGGTAGATTTGGGACAAAATCAAAAGTTGAAGGTTTTTTATGAGATAAAAAAAAGTTGTGGATATTTTTGGGACAAAGGCTAAAGTTTGAGGTTTTTTTTTTTGGGATTGGGCCAATTCTTTGGTATGTTCTTCTGCTTTTGTTTTTTATTTATTATATTCTACCAGTGTGAATTGTTTGATTAGATTATTTTTCTAGAATTGGTGCATAATTCCTAATAGACTGGTGGAATTAAGCTTATTCGGGTCGGATCTACAAAATTAGTTTGTGTTTTATTAACAAAGCAAAATCACTCCCTTTTGGTTGCCTATTTTGACCTACCAATTTCTTGATCAATTGTTTCTCAGTATTCATTAACTATTTAAAGGTACATAATGAATATCCAATATGTGTAATTTGATCTTTTTGTTATTGAGGCATTTTCCCTTTTTCTTTAATGGTGTTTCTTCCTCTTAAAATATCTAAGTAGTTCTATTGATATATCCATCAAACTTTAACAAAATTCATTTTTAATGTTATCATTTACTTTTCTCCATTTTCTTAATTTTTTTTTTCACGAATCAATGATAAAAAGAGATCCTTACCCAAAAAAAAAAAGATTAAAAGAGAGATTTCCTTAAAGAGATGAGACCAGCTAGACATAGGCGGTTCCGGTTCCGAACTTTTAATTTTATTTTTAAAATAATAAAATAAAATAAAATATTAATTATAAATTATAATCAAATTGTACATTGTAATAAAATTTGAAAAAAGAGAGAGGGGAGGAATTGACTTGAACTTAATGAATTATCATTAAGCGCCTACATATCTTCTTTGGGATAGAAGAATCAAAGCTCATGTAGTTCTTAGCTTTGGTAACCTCAACTTACCTCATCATCAATCGTCGCTATCCGTTGTTGTGGTGGCGGTAGTATCTCCACCACAACAGATGGTGTTTACGGAACTAGCGCAGTGTTTACCAAATATCAAAAATTAAAATTTTCACCAGTATTAAATGAAGCATGCTCAAGGAAAACATATTCAGCTAATGTTTGTTTATAAAGTGCATTAGTGGAACAGAATAAAGGATAAGCGTTAGGATTGGCGAACTCGGAAATTTATTGTTGGCTAGTGTCGATCCCCGCTTGCGTTGGATGTTTTTTCGTTAGATGCCGACGAAATGTTCCGTAGCCATTTCCTTTACCAAGATTGTATATTTGCGGACAATATTTACAGCTTATATCAAAATTACCTTCGTTTTCATCTTCTTAAACATGAAATCAAGGTAGAAAGCATCATTAAGAATTGACAAGGTGCTATGTGATGGTCACAAGGTGAAATCTAGCAGCTCGACTTTGGGGCTGAGCAGTGAGCACCACTCATTTTTTCAGTCGTCTGTGACATAACCAAAGTGAACCGAAAATTTATCGAGTTCGATTCACTTCGAAGGGAAGTGCGGAAATCGGGTTGGCAAACCGAACCGAACCGAACGAACTATGATAAGCCGAGACAGGTGGCTTGATAAGAGATTGCAATCGCTAACTGGATTGTGGAGTTTGGTCGAGATCAGGAATTGCAATTGATGTTAAAGCAGAGATGTGGAGTAGTCGAGAAAGCCGATATATATTTAATTGAGGAGGTAAGTGGGGTTCGAAAAGATTTAAACTCGGGACCTTTTGCTCCGATACCGTGTAAGATTTTATGGGATCGCTACCAACTGTCCTAAAAGCTTAAGTTGTTAGATAAATGCGTAATTTAATATTTAATTATTCTAACACAAGGCTTATTAATAGTTGGAAGTGAAGCGTATGCACTCCGTCCACGAGGGGAACCAGTTGTGTTAGAATGAAAACATCTTATTTTCCGTTGTTGTTGTTGTTGTTATTTTACCATATTCTCTTGTCATGGTGCTGGTATACGAACTTTAGGTGTTTATATTCCCCTGCAAAACATAAAAAAACTGAAATGTTATTGCCGTTTCCTTTATTTAATTTTTTTCCTTTTTCAGTTTTCTGTTGTTGAGTTTCTAAATTGATTCGCCTTAATTAGCATTTTCATTTTGCCTAGTGTTGTTTTTGACAAAGTGACTTGTAAGCCAAGATAAGCCAAAAACAAATCGCCCGAAAATTTGAACGAATTATGCCACAAGTCCTAAATTTAGAAAATTTTTAAATAAGGACATGAAATGTCCTCATTTTCTCACATAGGGATAAGATCTTGTTTCATATAAAGGCCTTTCAAATAAGGGCTTGACCCCACCAAGTAATTAGGCGCGCACCACAACATTATTGGAGTATAATTTTTGCTCCACGAGTGCTTTTAGAATAGAAATCCGTTTGGTTACACAACTAGAGCAGAAATCCGTTTTGTTATGTAGCTTCATTTTTCTATTTTTAGAGCATTTTTCCCTCAAAAGGAGAAGTACAAAAATCAACTTTTAGCCAAAAGTTGATTGCTAAAGCAGGAGTATTGTCGTGCACGCCCTAAAATTTTGGTCGATTAAGTGCATTTTCATCTAGGGACAATTCTAATATAAATTTAAGTTAAATCAGATTAAAAATTGAAAAAACTAAAAGCTTTTCAAAATAAAAAAATTACAGGCAAGAAGGCTGCTCGACCTTAGTTGAGGTGGGGACGATTCCACCAGCCAGTAACGCCCCCTAGCAATGGGGAGATGGCCATAGGTTGAGGGCAGCCCTCCCTCCTATATTTTTCTTTGTCTTTTTATGGAAAGATTTTGGGAAAAAAAAAACTACGGGAATACCCTTAACAGTCGACAAGGGTGTCAAATGGATGGGTTGGATATGGATTGGTTAGGAAATGATCTGACCCGTGTTGACCCATATTTATGTGATACAATATTCATTGTTTTAATCTTTTCTTGGCAACTTGTTACTAATCCCTATCTATTTTGAGCCGTCTCGCAAAATTTTGATGTTCAATTTCTTATTATGTATTGTGATTAGTACGGACCAACTTTTGATATTGTGAAATTGAATTTCATGAAATTCTTAGTTGAAACCAAACTGCCATACAAGTCTACAGAGGATTTTTAAAAATCTAAATTTTAAGCAATTAATAATTTCTTCGCACATATTTAAGTAGCCTAAATTCCAAATTAAATTCAAGATTCCTTGGTACAAGTCTAAACTATCTCAATAATGAAAATGTTTGACAGTGTGAACAAAATGGGACTCAATAACAAAAAGGTTAATTTTTATTAAAAAATTCATAAATCTAAAGCATTTGTGCCGATTCAGTTCTAATTTTTTTTTGGCCAGTTCAATCCTAAGCCTTTTTCATTTATACTAGTTCAGTCATAAACCTTTTGCATTTGTGCCGTCCATCCGATCAAGTTTGACTGAAAATCGATGACGCTGTGTTGCAAGAGCTGACATGGCAATTTCTAATATTGTATTTAATTTTTTGATTTTCTCTTTTCTTTATTTTTTTTTTGCATTCTGTGTCTTCTTCTTCCTCCTCTAGCTGCCCAACGATTGGCTAGAGGCGACGTCCGGCAACTCGCCTGCCTCAAGGGAACCCTCGTCGGCCACTAGCAAGCTATGTAACATCGATACGACACGGGACACGATACGACATGACACGCCGATACGACAGTTCTAAAAAAATAGAGAATTCCGACACGCCGGGACACGACATATAAGCTCCAAATATCACTATATGAATGATCATTTTTATAAGCTCCAAATATCACTATATCTAAATGTCATAACTATTTCACTATATAATATCATAGCATATTTCAAAAAAAAAAAAAAAAAAAACTTACCAGCCGGATGTGTCAGGACGTGTCCCGGACGTGTCGGTACGTGTCCCCGAACGTGTCGAGACGTTTTCGGCCACCGGACACGCCTGTTTTGTTTTTTTGGCCATCCGAACAAGCGGCCGGCCGTGTCCGTCCGTGTCGCCGTGTCCGACACTCAAAATTTCACCGGATAGACGTGTCCGTGCAAGGGCGAGCTTTGTCTAAGGCCAACAAGTCGCTGGACCTCAGCGATCGCCAAGAGGAATAGGAAGCTAGGGAACAAAAGAAAAAAGAAAAAAGAAAAAAGAAAAAAGAAAAAGGAAGAATTTAAAGTATTGTTAAAAATTGCCACGTTAGTGAATTGACATAATTGCAATATATTTGGACTTTTTTTGGTAATTCTACCCAAAATTAGTTTATATATATATATATATATATATTTATTTATTTAAGGGGCTAATTACTGTATGAAAAAGTGATTATATATATATATATATGTGCGCGCGCGCGCATACAAGTATTACAAAACAAATGATATCCTCAATTAATTAAAAGAAACGTTTACTGTTGGAAAATACCACTGAAGAATGTTGATGAGAACAAAACTTAAATTGAATGAAATTTTTCATGGAATTTTGCCGTAGATTTTTGGAGAGGATTAATGGATATATATAAAACATGATCCAAGTGCAACTTTAACGCAGCAGAGAGAGAGAGAGAGAGAGAGAGAGAGAGAGAGAGAGAGGGGCCGACGGTGTTTCGACTCTTCTCAATTGCTTTGTGCCCCAATCTTGTGAGAAGATTATTAATTGTATTCCTACTTTCTAAAAGAGTAGTGAATTTGCAGAGTGGCTATGCGCGGAGACATAACCTAAGTTTGAATGAACTTCGATAATAAATTCTTTGGTATGTTCTTCTGCTTTTGTTTTTATTATTATTATTATATTCTACCGGTGAAAATTGTTTGCTTCGATTATTTTTCTAGAATTGGTGCATAATTCCTAATAGACTGGTGGAATTCAGCTTATTCGGGTCGGATCTACAAAATTAGTTTGTATTTTATTTAAAAAAAAAATCACCCCATTTTGGTTGCCTATTTTGACCCACCAATTTCTTGATCAATCGTTTCTCAGTATTCGTTAACCATTTAAAGGTACATAATGAATGAATATCCAATATGTGTAATTTGATATTTTTGTTATGGTGAGGCATTTTCCCTTTTTCCTTAATGGTGTTTCTTCCTCTTAAAATATCTAAGTAGTTCTATTGATATATCCATCGAACTTTAACAAAATTCATTTTTTTAATGTTATCATTTACTTTTCTCCATTTTCTTTATTTTTTCCCCATTTTTTCACGGCTCAATGATAAAAAGAGCGATGTCCTTAAAGAGATGAGATCGGCTGTACTGTTAACCCTTAAAAGTAATGTGCATGATATGCAAATGGAAAATACAACTTATGGTTAACGGCTCTAAAAATATGAGATTTCAGGGGCTAATGTGTAACGTTTGACCAAGTTTAGGAACAAACATGTACTACCCAAAATGCAGCGGTGCTTGGCATAATTTCTCCAACACTTTTTGAAGCTCTTTTTGAGCAAGCGGTCACTCGATAGCATGAGCTAGACATTAAAATTTTCATTTGACTTGTCAATTACTGCTCCAGGTTGGAGGGAAATCCTTTATTTGGAGAAAGCAATGGCCTGCGCTTGGACTTGGGCTTGGGGGTGGAAGACTAGCTACTTTGTCCGTGACCCATTGGCACTCTTCAATCAATGCAACCTCGCGTTCAAAATGATCACGTGCGTTCAAGTTTTGATTCGAAAATCAGTTGGTACGCATGACAGAAGCATGACACTTAGGGGTGATCGGTTTCAGAGTGAGTTGGTTTCCACCCTGGAACTGAAAACTGGATCAGAAAGGTTGATTCCCAGTTTATGAAACCGAGAATTGGCCCACCAGGTCCTAGAATCGGACTAGACCGAACCGGTTGGTCCGGTCCGATTCCCGAGTGTGTCGAAGAACCGGCGGTGATATCTTCTTCTTCTGTTTTTCCTACAATTCCCTGCAAGTATTGCAGTCTATAGTGCAACCTATTGTGCTTCCCTTGCAGGGGAGATTGCCAGCACCAGAAGACTACTTGAGAAAAAGCAAGAAATCGCGTTGAAAGAAACGGAATTTGACTGTGTAATTGCAGCGGTCTGCACCTCTCCTAGTTGAAGTTGAAATCAGAACTAAAGTAAAGCTCCCAGATAGATCTGGTCTTCATCATTTATGTGTTTATAATTCAACTGTAAGCTGTCAAATGATGGAGGAGAATTCCTACATGACTGTCATTGAAAATGGAAGGTCTCAAAGCAACATAAAATAGAAATAATCTCTTTCTCTCTCTAAGACTGAGAAGGCGGGAGACAGAGATTGTGCATGAATGAGCAACTAGGGTTTGAGAGCGGGCACTTACGGTTTTGGAATAATAAAAACTAGTGGTCCTCACTTGGAATCAGGAAGTGGACCGATTATCACCGGCTTCCAAATTTTTGAAACCCAAAACCGGACCTGTTCGAGCAGGAACTGCCCGGTTCGATCCGGACCTAGTGCTTACCCCTAGATACTTCGTCTGTTGAACGTGGTTGACCTCCCCTCCATGCCATCGCCTCCTTCGCAAATGATATAGTCAGACCTTTTTCATTATCGCTCCTTTGATTTCTAGATACCAAAAGCGCAATGTCTAGGAATTGGAGGCTACTGGCTAGTGGCTAGTAGTGGAAGGACTTCATTGCAAACTTAGCTAAAAATGCACATGCATATTGGAAGCATGTGCGCAAAAATAGAAAAACGAAGTATAAAGAAGTGAAAGTGTAATTTGGATTTCTTTAGGTACTGAATTTAAAATTTCGTGAGATTGGGAATGGGCAATTTAGATTTATAAAGGAGATTTATGGAGGTTGCCTTTTTAAATGATCATCTCGTCCGTTGCATAATAATACGTGATCCTGGTTCATCTTATGCCAATCATAGACAGCATTGAGAACATTTCAGCCTAAATTCGATATTGTTAAAAGTAATCTTTGGTTTGTTTTGTACTCTATATAAGCGGATAGAGGGTCAAGACACGGCACAATAGCTCTTTGATCAATTAAAAAAGAGCAATACGATGGCTTAGATGGCAAGCGAGTTGGTTCTTCTCATTTTGGGCTCAAGTCTTGTTTGGTGTCTATCAATTAAGAGTACAATATGGAGGCAACAATCTGCGAATAAAAAAGGACGAAGTCGATAACTTTAGGTCGTTGACGTTGACGCCATTTCTTTCGCATCATTTTGTTTTCTTTCGTAGCAAGAAAGGAGCCATTGTTCAGAGTTGCATAACATGTATGTGTCGGAAAATAACGTCGGGAATGGGATGAAATGGAATCAGAATTCGAGGCGTGATAACACTCTCTTTAAGGGTTTATTCGAGAAATATCTCCCATGATACAACAAAGTCTCGATGAGAATAACATATACTAATTCTGACAATTATCCAGGATCTCTCAAGAAAACAATTGAAAACGAACTTCAATAATACGTATGCTATAAAAAGAAGAACTGCAGCTATAGTTCCTTTTTTGTGTTGTAATTTTAAAAAGATAAATTACTTCGATATGAAAAACCCAAAATTGACCAGAACGTAATTTTCTTTTCTCTCTCCCTTGCTTTCCTCGCTCGGTGCCAACGGGTTCGGTACAATGACGAACGTGACTCTCTCCGTCTCGCGTCTTCGTTACATCCCGTTTCTCCAATTAATCATTTGTGAAAAGATATTTCTGTGCAAGGTTCGTGCAAGGATCGTGAAGTGCATTGTGTTCTCGTGCACTTTAATGTATAGTGTTTGCATTTTATTTTAAAAATCCACCGAATTTTAGAAAGGATTTAGGATATTTGGGTGTTGCATCGGTTCGATCCCGTCCCAATGCTCACACCTAATACTTTGCTTCTTACACCTTGTTGGCCTCCCCTCCATGACATCACCTCGACGAATCCGACAAAGTTCGATCTCATGGCGGCGAAGGATGGAACTGAAAATTTTACTTCCATCACTGAGGCTGTGGCCGTTGCTTGGCCGTCCATGGAAGGAATTCTCAACAACGGTGATCATGGAGTCACACATCGACGACCTGGTCAACCCAGCTGGGTGGTTGGAGTACAACGGCACGGTTGGGTTGACCACGCTTTTCTATGGGGAGTACCAGAACAGAGGCACGGGTTCAAACACGGGTGGCAGGTGACATGGCCGGGATATCAGGTTATCAGCAACTCAACAGTGGCGAGTTAGTTCACTGTGGAGTCTTTAATTCAAGGTACCCAATGGCAACGACACCAGATTTCCTTATTATCCAGGTCTGTAGTAGAGAGGATTTTTTTTTTTTTTTGTCGAAAGATAGAGAGGAGTTGAGTGCGTAGATTTATTAGTCTGCTTCAGTGGAAAAACTATGTCAGTGATATAGCATGTATCGCGAGTTAAATTAATATATTAACAGTCCATCTTCCATGTATTTGAGCATTGTCTAGCATTAGCATTAATTATATGGAGTTATCGGATTCGGAATGGTGTTGCTGTAGGTAGCATCCGCTCCTAGAGGTGTCAAAAAGGCCCGCGTCAACTCGGCTTGGCCCTAAAATTTAGAGTATTCTAAAGCTGAGCCTTGGTCTTCTTCGGATAAGACTGATATCATTAAATTTTGGCTGACCCCACCTCGAAGGCCCAAAAAATAAAAGCCCTCAAGGACTCTCTCTCCATTGACTTAAAAAAATTCTCAAAGAAAAGATATATCCGTGTAAGGTTCGTGCAAGATTTGTGCAAGGGTCGTGAAGTGTGCTGTGTTCTCGTGCACTATGATGTATATTGTTTGGATTTCATTTTAAAATTCATCCTAGGGATTTAGGATATTTGGGTGTTGCAATGGATTTAAAGGGAATTACCTTCACTTCATTAATGGGAGTTGTCTCGACCATCGGTATGATATATGTTGGTGGTATTTCTGTCAGCTTATTCAAACAATAATTTTTGTTGGAAAATAAACCAAATTCAAGAGGCTTACGATTTTCAACAGTTAGTCAAAGAGTCTTTATTGTGTTGTTGTTTTTCGATGAAGTATTTTCATATTTCTAGGACTAGTTAATGTCTTGCAATTTCCTAGAAGTCTATCGCTTTGGAATGGTAGATTATTAATGAGTTGGTTGTTGAGTCGTGTAATTGAAGAGTTTTGTAGAATGCCTATATAAAGGCTTGTCTTGTAACCATTTCGGTATGTGAATGAGAATTGTAAAATCACAAGATATCCTCACCTCTAGAGTTGTGTAAATCGGGCCTCCTCTTCGTCTTATTCCCATCAAATTGGTATCAGAGCTTGAGGTTCGTGATAATGGCTTCAACAAATACTTCGCTTCCTTTTCAGTATCACCGCCTTACCAAAGAAAACTATGGTCATTGGGCTTCAAAAATGAAAGCTCTACTCGGTGCCTACAGAGTTTAGGATGTTGTCAACAATGGCTATGATGAGCCAGAAGACGAAGCCACAATGAGTCAAAATCAGAGGAATGCCTTAGAGAAGATTCGATCAAGAGAAAATGTCGGTGGTTGAAGAGGCGTGATGTCCAAAGCCTCACCAAAGCAATCTCCATAGCTGAGTCACTAGTCGACTTCAGCAAACCCGATGCAAAGTCCAAGGGAAATGGATCGAGGGATCGAGACAACGACCGCAAGGATGATCATTCCGGGCAAGGTCGAAAAGACTACCGAGACCGAGGTAGAGAAAGGTGGGACGAAGGATCGTCTAGACACCAAAATCGGGACAACCGTTCCCAAAACAACTACATCAGACCGGAGGACAGGTTCAAACATCCTCCCTCATCGCCGTGCGGAACATGCGGAGGCGCTCATTGGACGCAGCAGCGTCCAAAGAAGAACAATGGTAAGACTCTCTACTCGATCGTCAATAAAGATGGTGTGGAGAAGCCAAAAGAAAAAGAAAAGGAAGAAGAGCTGAAGGTTTCTCGACTCGGAGGCATCCGAAGAATCGACTCGATACGTACTCAATCACCGCCGAAGAAAATGTCGGTGGTTGGGAAGATGATTCGATGTTCGAAAAAGTGTCGAACGCTTCTACGTCGAAGTAGGCATGGGAGATCCTTCAAACCACGCACCAAGGTGTAGAGAAAGTGAAGAAGATTTGCCTTCAAACTTTGAAAGGCGAGTTCGAGGTAATTCGCATGAAAGCATCTGAGTCTATTTCTGATTATTTCACAAGAGTTTTAGTGATTGTGAACCAGATGAAAAGGAACGACGAATACGTTCCTGATGTTCGAGTTGTTGAGAAGATTCTTCGGTCGTCAGACAAAAGTACGACCATATTGCAGTTGCAATCGAGGAGTCCAAAGACCTTGATGCCGTGAAGATTGACGAGCTTATGGGTTCATTACAAGCCCATGAAGATCAGAAGGAACAAACATGAGTCGGTGGAGGAAGTACTCCAAACTCGGTTGTCTATCCGAGATGAGAAGGAGCAAAGAAGAGAACTTGTGCAAGTTCGAAGCACTAATCAAGATCGTGGTCGCGGTCGAGGCCAAAGTCACTTTCAAGGAAGAGGTCGTGGTCGAAGCAGGGGAGAATTTGCTCGTAAAGACAGTGGCAACCAAAATCAAAGGTTTGTTAGTGGACAAGGAAGAAACTCGAGAGGTCAATGGTATGAAAAATCTAATATTCGATGTCATCATTGCAATTAACTGAGTCATTATGCTTCTGACTGTTGGCATAAAGAAAGTAGCAGTGCAGAAGAAAAGGCAAATTTAGTGAATGATGCCGATAACGTTCTTATATTGGCATTCAAAGAAGACGAAGGAGAAAAGACTGATATGTGGTACTTGGACACTGGAGCAAGCAACCACATGTGCGGAAGAAAGGAGATGTTTGCCGAACTAGATGAGGCAGTAAAAGAAAAAGTCTCATTTGGTGATAAATCCCAAATTCTTGTCGAAGGCAAATGTACAATTCGGATTTGTTTGAAGGATGGTGCACTTCTGTTTATTTCTAATGTTTATTATGTTCCAAAAATGTCAAGCAACATCTTGAGTTTGGGACAACTTTTGGAGAAAGGATATACTGTGCACATGAAAGATCTTAGCCTTGTGCTAAGAGATCAAAATAATAAGTTGATTGCATCCGTGAAGATGTCGAAGAATAGGATGTTCACTCTCAATATTAAACATGAAGTGGCTCGTTGCTTAAAATCATGCGTGGATGATCCTTCATGGTTGTGGCATTTGAGGTTTGGCCATCTCAATTTTGGTGGACTCAATATGCTTTCTCGCAAGACGATGGTTTATGGCTTACCACATATTGCCCATCCCAATCAATTATGTGAAGGGTGTGTTATTGGCAAGCATTCCAGAACTAGCTTTCCAAGAGAAGCAACTTATCGAGCAAAGAAGTCACTCGAGTTGATCCATTCTGATGTCTGTGGTCCAATTATGCCTCAGCCGTACTGTAATCATCGATATTTTGTTATTTTTATTGATGATTTTACTTGGAAAACTTGGGTATGTTTTTTGAAGGAAAAATCAGAAGTGTTTGAAACTTTCAAACAATTCAAGAAACTGGTCAAAAAAGAGAGTGGCTACTTCATTAAAGCCTTGAGGACTGATCGTGGAGGAGAATTTATTTCTGTCGTATTCAACAAATTTTGTGAAGATTATGGTATTCGGCGTTTCCTGACGGCTCCCTATTCTCCTCAACAAAATGGCGTGGCGAAACGAAAAAATAGAACCATTCTTGACATGGTTCGAAGCATGTTGAAAAGCAAGAATCTGCCTAAAGAACTTTGAGGTGAGGCTGTTATGCGTGTAGTCTATCTTCAAAATAGATGTCCCACAAATGGACTTGATGGTGTAACCCCACAAGAAGCATGGACCAGGAGAAAACCTAGTGTTTCACATTTGAGAATTTTCAGGAGCATTGCCTATACAGAAAAGATTGAAGCTAGAAGACAATAGCAAGATGCTTATCTTTATCGGGTATACTCTTCATCGAAAGTTTATAGATTATTTGATCCTAACACTTTCAAAGTGTACATAAGCAGATATGTCAAATTCGATGAAGATTCTTTGTGGAAAGACAATCGAAAAGTTGTCGAATCCGTTCGCAGTGATTCTGTCAAAATGAGGATTGAAGACCACTCATCACATTCTTCATCTCCAACATCACTTTCGACTCAAGTTCATCTTTGCCAACTTCTTCAAATGGTGTCGATGAACCGATAGCACGAAGATCGAGAAGATTGTCTGAGCTTTATGAAGCTACCGATGAGCTCTATCTTGTATGTCTTCTTGCAAATTGTGAACCACTTGTATTCAATGAAGCCGTCAAAGAAAAAAAATGGAGGAGAGCCATGAATGAAGAAATTGAATCTATTGAGAAGAATCAAACATGGCAACTTGCAGATCTTCCGAAGGACAAGAAAGAAATTGGTGTCACATGGGTGTATAAGGCCAAGAAGAACGAGAAAGGAGAAGTCACTCGTTATAAGGCCAGGCTCGTTGTGAAAGGGTACAAGCACAAAGCTTGAATTGATTATGACGAGGTATTTGCTCTTGTCATTCGCATGGAAATGATAAGATTAATGATTTCCATTGCAGCTCAAAATCGGTGGCCAATCTATCAAATGGATGTCAAATCGGCATTCTTGAATGGCATTCTTGATGAAGTAATTTATGTTGAGCAACCTCCTAGGTTCGTCATGAAAGTTCATGAAGACAAAATGTTGAGATTGAAGAAAGCTCTGTATAGGCTAAAACAAGCACCAAAAGCATGGAATTCTAGAATTGATACTTATTTCAAAGCAAATGGATTTTCTCAATGTCCATATGAACATGTGCTCTATTTGAAGCATGATAAAGGTGATGTTTTATTGGCATGTCTATATGTGGATGATCTTGTGCAGGACGTTTTTTCCGATGAAGGGAAATAATGGGCTCGTCATCTTCATCATCCGGCTCATCATCTGACAGACATGAACAAGTAAGTACTTGAAGTCTTAACGATCAAATTAAGACAAAGGAAGGCTTTTCCAACATGCTGGAAATATTGAATGCTCGAGGATGTCTTGCGAGGCCTTCCTCTTGCCTTTAGGATTTGCCCGGCTCGGATGCAGGTCGATTGACTTAATCCTATCTTTGTTAAGAATGGAAGAGGTGGCTTCTTCATAAGGGCTCTCTAAACTAAATGATAGCCACCAAGTTGTATACTCTGCGGTAACCCCAGGATCCAACCGAAGAGCTCCAGTAATGTTCTTAGAGAATCGCTGGTGCATTAAAGCGGTCACCCAAGCACAGCAAGCGAAGGAGTTGTCATCATTGAATATGTAGGTTTTTTTGTCCATCAACAGAAAGTCCATGAGATAAGGGGTAGGCATGGGAATAGCCTGCCGAAGACTGAATTGCCGAGCACAGTATTGAGGGGAATAAGGTTCAAACTCTGGATAGAACCTGCCTTTGAGGGACAACCTTATAGGAAGATCTTTGGGGGAAAGAATAGAGATTAAGAAGTCACGAAAACTAAAAGGCTCATGAGTTTTCGGGTCAAGAAGGAAGTCGAGCTCGGCAGAACGGTATGGGGACATGTCGACCTTATCAGAGCTTCTTGATAAAATTTGCTGAAAGTAAAAGGTGAAAGGAGGAACGTTGGGAGGAACCTCTAACGGAGTAATTGAGAGCAACTTAATACCAATATCTGAAGGTCCACCTTCTCGTTGAGGATGGGGAATATCCACAAATAGAAAAGGAAAATACAAAGTTATCCAAGCCTGGAGGATCCAGAGAGGGCCTGAAAACACAGCATCCTTGGTATATGCCATCATTGAGCGAGAGGCATGAGAAATACTCCTATAAAGAATAGTTAAAGCCAGAGGACCTAGAGCAATGTCCCTTCCTCTAGCAGGATTGGACGCAAGGGCAAGGTAGTCTTGAGACACCTTTACAGCTGGGTTGAAGAAAAAGTATTTCAACAACTAGTACAAAAGAAAAGCTGACCGCTCGGCGAGGGAGACACTGCCAGAAGTCTTACGATGAAGATTAAGGAATTTTCCATAAGCCAGGGAGGCATGTGGAGTAGAGCAATCTTTTAAATCTTCTAAATTTATGGCAGACGAACCATGAGAAGACAGACCGGCGATAGTGAAAACATCTAGAAGGGTGACCGACATGGGACCCAATGGGAAAAAGAAATAGTTGGTTGACGAAGACCAAAAGTTGACGACAGAACCCAGTAAACCCCTATTCAGGTCATGGGACAATAAACTAACCTCGAGAGCTGTTCTGATGTGGGCTGTCGCCCAAGCAGCTGTAGTCAGTGGGTCAGATTTGAGTCGGTGGAACCAGGCCAAGAACGAGTCATCAAGCAACGAGAAGCTACGAAAACGCTGGGACGGAAGCGACCAAACATCCCGCATAGGAGAAGCCTGAATAAGAAGACGTTCACTCCGGTGTAGCGGGAAACGGGTTTGAAGGGGTGACGGAACAGACAAATGGGAGCGAAGACCGGGTCCTAGGATAAACCCAAAATGCTCGTTGGACAGGTTCAGAAGTTCGAAGAAGCCATCATCTTTGTTTTCGTCCTTCAGTTGGTCGAAGCGACCAATCATTTGTTTCGGGTCAGAAGAAGACGATGAATACGCCATGGAAAGAGACGGAAATAGAGAACCAGAGAGAGTTTAGGGTTTAAGACGACAAGCAAGACGACGATTGAAGAATTTCTATTTGAAGATGCACTATGGACCAAAAAGTTGATGCGTTAAAGGAAAAGTGGAATGATTGCGCTATCGGGAAAGGAAATCAGAAAAAAAAAAAAACCCTTGATTGAGATGCAGACGTCAAAATTAGAACGTCATTTTAAAATATATAAATCCTTAATTTATATCTTTTAAGGGGGAATTTGTTGACACTCAAATTGACCCTAGAGGCCACGTGAGGTGCACGAAGGAAAGGAAGTAATCAGTTACGGAAAGGTGTACACAGTGCGAGCAAGAGTCAGCTATAATGACGCCACGAAATGGATGATCTTGACGGAATTTGTCCCAAAATGCCGAATAAAAAAGGCGTGCAAAAGAAGACACGATCAGGAGCAGTCGCAGGATTTGGCAGCAATCCCATCAAAAGGGACAAGAAATGCGCGGCAAGCTTTGAAGACTTCGCCCCCAAGGCTCGTTGAAGAAAAACGTGCGGAAAATCTCGAAGGTGACAGCTATTCAGCGGTTACCAACGTAAACCTTGGAGCTCAAGGCAAGGACTTTTCGACGGTTACCGAAACACGCCTATAAATACTTAAGGGTATCCAGCATCGAAGCCCCCCCAAAACATAACACAAGTCTTTATCTTTTCAACTTAGCTAAATCTTAGCTGTAGCTTCCAGATTCCCGTCGTCGATTCAATTCCGACGTGTTTCATATCTAGAGATAGGCGTCGTTGATTAAATTTCGACTTCTACTCGCCCAGTCCAGTACCGTCGATTAAATTTCGGTGCTGTATTGGTTCACTTTCCACCCGTCCAGTCCCGTCGATTAAATTTCGGTACTGTGTCCTACATTTCCACCCGTCCGGTGTCGTAGATTGAATTCCGGCATCGTGTCCTACATAAGGTTCGGCATCGTCGATTAAATTTCGGTGTTGTATCTCGGTCACTTTCGACGAAGCATTTCGACGAGTCCATCGAAATTCATCCCCTATAGGTTTGTTGAAATCTTGTACAAAGCTGTCGAAATGCACGTTTTTATCAATAAGACATTGCATTTGACGCTCTCTGTCCATAGCTTACCCGGAACCCTTCTTTCTTAACGAACTGCTAACGTTCGATAAAAGGAATTTTCCGCGATTACAACCCTTTTGGGCTCCGATCTCCTGGGCCGAACCCTGGGAGAACCCATTGGGCCTTACCGAGGGAGATTTTCGCGCAACAACTTTATATGGTTTTCAATATGTATATACAATTCGACCAAAAAAAATGTATATACCATATATACATGGAAATTATATAGTATACATGGAATATATATATATATATATATATATAAAATAATTTTCTGGATTATAATCAAACACCCTGCCATAATTACCAGATTTTCAAATCTTCTCGCAACTAAATCTGGGTTCTCCAATGAGATTACAGTAATCGACCTGCCTTTTTAAGAATATTTGTCCTTATTCACTGTCTGAAAATAATTCGGTTTGGCTTATAAACAGTCAATAAATAACATCCGATGTCTCCAAAAGAAAACTACGTGAAAATCTCCCATCTCCAAGACAAGAAAAATGAATCGTGCGTTCTCAATCTATTCCCTCTTCCTGATCCTTTTCCTCATCATCTTCCACCGTGTTCAATCCGCAAACGGCATTGTTCAGGATACCTGCAAGAAGCTTATGGCCAGGGACCCAAACTTAAATTTCGACTTCTGCGTGAAGTCTCTTGGGTCAGACCCGGAGAGCCACAAGGCAGATCTCGAGGGACTAGGGCTGATCGGGCTCAAGCTATTACAAGCCAACTTGACGTTGACGATCGAGTATACTAAGCAACTACTGAAGCAAAAATTGGAACCACGCCTATTCAAAGCTCTGTCCCTTTGCCTGGATGCTTACTCGACAAGTGAGTGGGGAGACATGACCCCAGCTTATAAGGCAAAGCGTTACTTCGACGTGAGTATTTGGGCGTCTGGAGTAGCGACTAACGAAGATATATGCGACACACAAGAATCGGAGAAGAAAGGCATGGTTCCACCTTTGACAAAGCACAATGCCGATATTGATCAATTATCTACTATAGTCCTCGGTACTACGGCAATTTTGATAGGAAAAGCATAAGGAATCTGATGAAGAGCGTAATAGCCAATAAATTAAATGAATTTCAATGATTGTCCGAGTCTTCTTTTTTTTTTTGTTTTTTCAAACTTGACTATATTCATTGCTAACAGAATCCTATGTACTCCGTTTGCTGTCTTGACTTATCTCATCCGTTGGAATATTACTCATTTCCATGTATCAACTTATGAAACTCATCCTTTACCAAAAAAAAAAAATTATGAAACTCATCATGGCATTTTAAGGAGTATAGAGAATCCTCATTATAAAAGAAGTTAGATTTGCAGGTCTGTGGATCATTAGTGCCAATCTCATTCTATCTTCCACCAAGAGGTTGGTAGAGTTTGCAACCACAGAGCGATTACTTTTAATCGGGAGACTCTATCAACGATCAACAGAGGGAAATATTTCATTAGTTGAGGATGTCCAACACATTTTGATAGTGCCTCTAAGATTACTGCCGGGATGGCTCTTTGAAATACGAATATCGAGTATTTCAATTCGAGAGGTCAACATGTTAGTCACGACGAAAAATCGAGAACTTAAACTTGACGTGTGGGTAAGTGAAGTATAATGGCTTTATGGATACCTATAAATGAGTAATATAATTTTATGAAGGTTGGCAGATGTTGAAATATAGCTCGCAACAGCGAGAAAAAATAAGGATTATAGTTTCAATCATGACTGGAAGTTACTTCCTCGGCCAAGAGCTACTTCACACAGCAACTAGGAAACAAAGTAAGAATCCTAGTTGCATTTTTGTTCCAGTTTGACCATGGTTCTACCATGGAAAATCTTGAGGAAAACCAGCCCAGAAAAATGATTTCTGAGGCTGAAATTTTCCTAGTGTTGAACCAATTTCAAGGGCCATGCATCTACGACTTGCTAAGTTATCTTAAATGCATTATCTGTCCTTTGTGAGTGTTGAAAAATTAAATTGTGCGCGGAAGCTTGGTATTGAGATAGCCGATGATAGTTTGGGGGTTAGTAATGTATTTGGTAGAGGGTGAACAAGGGACAATATTGAATAACTCAAGGATACAGGTTATATGGGATAAAAGAAAAGTATTTTCATTAGTTTAACAAAATAAGTTTACAAACATAATTGATAGGAGGAGCATGGGTGGAGGAGCATTGGATGTGAGTTTATGAGCTCACTCCTCACACACGTTTTCAACAAGTGCAAGCTCTATTTATAGAGCCAATCCACCGACATAGTATAACCGCCATAGAGGATTCTAGTCTTCTCTTGATAGCTGATTTCTTTGACTTGTTGAATGTTGTCCACGTGGTCTTCAATTTGCAGCCATCATTCTCCACAATTCTAGACAAACTTAATAATATTTTATTTTGGCAACTTGTTGCTCACGTCCACTAGAGTAGTCTAGATTGGACTAGAGGATTCCATGTCAGAAAATGGATCATAATTTCCAACAGTGAGCTTGACGCATGGTATAGGGGAATAAAAATGATACTTAGGTCAGCTTGTTTTAGTCCTTGATTTCCTATGTGAACCATGACAGTGCTTAGAACTTAGCCTCAGACTCAGACAATTCGTGACTGGTACATGGTTGGCTAGCGTGGATCATGCGTGATGGCCAATTTAAGGAGATGGTTCGCAAGTGTGTATGGTCATTCTCCGATATACATGTTGCATTTGTAATTACATGGTATATAAATGCATTCGGGTCAAGTAAATTTTTTTGTATGTCGTGCATGTGATGAGTATCATGGCCTGAATTTGGGCAGGCAACCTGTTTGCCTGACCTGGACTCAGAACACAAATTTGCAAAAACAAGTCAGACCCGCAACTTTGAGTATAAATTAAATCATGCTATTATGTGTTTTGAGATATTTTATCTAATTGATATCGTTCTCTTTATAGTATGTCGGAGCTTAATATTGCTTACAGGTCGAGATTGAGGGCCAAGAACATTAATTGCTCAGATACTGGTTTGAGTAGTCTATGCACACCAGTAGTTCGACGAAATGTCCAAACCAATTTTCAATTAGATTTAAGTTGATTCGAGCTTCATTAATGTCATATTCACATTCTGAGTTGGTCCGTGTTCATGTAAGTCAAAAATAGATCGGTTTAAAAAAAAAGTTATTGTTAAACAGAATGCTTTAAAAAAGCAAAAATCAAGAAATTCCCAAAATAACGTTGACTAGTGCTAAATTTGGGCAGAAATGACATTTCCAATTTCTTCTTAGTTTTATAGATTCATTTTCCAAATTTGGTATCATTTTTTTTATATTTTGTAGTAATTTTTATAAATAATTCATTTTGTGTAGATTAGGATTATTTAGCGTAGTTTCATGCATTTACGCTTTATTTGGTCGTCTGAATTTCTAATCAGGATACAACTGGATAGGATAGGATAGGATAGGATAAGAAATTCAATGATTTTTCATATCCTATCTATTGTTTGGTAAACTACGGATTTAAAGTCGGATAAGCAGAGGCAAGGAGAGGCTGAGACAGACTCTATTTTGCTGAAATAACGGGATGCTTTAGAAACTATTCAATGATGAGTTCTGATGAGGGAATTGTTGTTGAGCAGAGGTTTTTGCCATTTGAATTTGGACACAACATCGACGGAGCAGACCAAGTAGAATCGAGTGTTTTGATTTAGAGTCGAATCCTTTGAGAATGACATGTTCGCCTTGCTCGTTGTATTGTCGAGTGAGTAATCAAGTGCCGAACAATCTAATTATCCGGTTTCTTCTCGCAAGTTGAAGATGCACTTATGCATGTCGTCCAAGAAAGCCCTCTCGAATGTCGAGACCCATTTTGAAAGTCAATGATCAATCTCGAGTTCTTCATAACATGTTGAGATCTGTTTCGAATGTTGAAAATGTTCAAGCGGTTAAAAAACGAGAAATGTTATCTCATATCATGTCAAACAACCGATTAAGAACAATGATGTAGAGATAAATAGCTTTGCGGCCGGAGACCCACCCTGGCATCGTTGGAGAGGCAGCCACTCTTGGCGATCGTCGAAAAAGCAGCCCAACAAGAAGGAGAGGCGGTGGTTGTGGGAAAAACCTGGTTAACCTCATGTCTACTCTATTGAGAAATCATATCCTAATCTATCTCACTTCTCTACTGGGATTTTTTTTTTTATCATAGGTATATCTCCCTTTATCCTATTGTGGAGAGCTGCCAAATATAGGATAAGATAAAATATATCTTATCCTGACTTGTATCCTGACAACGAAATCAAGAAATTTTCCAAAACAATGTTGACTAGTGCTAAATTAGGGAAAATATGACATTTTCAAATTTTTCTTAGTTTTCTAGAGTCATTTTCCTAATTTGGTGCTATTTTCGATATTATATAGTAATTTTTGTAAGTGCCGCGATTTTTTTCACTCCTATTTCCACTTATACACTTCGTTTTGTTTGTGTTTTAACCATATTATCACTTATGAGGCCCAACACTTCCCTTTTTATTACATGGTTAACGAGTGTTTTTTGTTTCTTCTTTTTTTCTTGGGTCCCACTTTCCTTCTTCTTTTCTGATAACATTTACATTGTGTTCCCAATCTTGCTGGTTCACATGAAGACGATGAAACAAATTCAGAAGGTGAAGCAATAAAAAATAGAGAACACAATGTAGATGTTATTGGAAGTCATGGAGACGAAGGGGGTTTTTTTTTTTTTTTTGCGGAAAGTGCATCGAGCAAGTGTCAGTTCTGCAATGTAAGAGACGTCAGTGGATTTTTGGGGCAACCATAAATCACGAGCTTGACTGTCCAAGACGTGTTTCTGGGTTCAAGAAATGATTTCACAATCCATTGTAATGATCTTGATCATGGGCATTGTGTCGGCAAAGAGTTGGGTGAAGTAGAGAGTAAAGCTCAAAAATAAATAGAGGATTCTCTCGAGAAAGATGGCTCTGTCAAAAGCATCGCAATGGATGTAGTGATGACCATGTGAGGGAACAATTGATGATCATCAGCTTAGTGAAAAGCAGAGGTTGTTGATTCAGAAGATGATGACGGCTAATTCAGCAAATTCCCGGGAATATGATGACATAGTAGATGAGCTAAAGATGAACTTAAGATTGTGAGAACCGGAGGACTTCCCGCGATCTTAGAAGAATCTGAAACGGACTCTCCAAGGATGGTGGGGGACGCCGATCTCAAGCTAAAGCCACTAAAGATCGATCAGAAGCTTGAGCACAAAAATCAGCTTCAGGAGAATTAGAAAGTGTACAAGAGCTATGCCAAGAAAATGCAAAAATTGGACCTCTTAAATTACCAGACTTTGTCATTCACATAGCAAACAATGGAATAGAACAAATAGGGAAAATTTCAAATAAGAGCCTTAAGTGGAGCCACTTTCTCAAAAAAAGGGTCCAAAATGAACCGTGTCTCAAATAAGGGCCTGAAGTGATCAAATAATCTCAAATAAAGGTCTGACGTTGCTAAAGTGTCTCAAATGAGGGCTTGACCTCTCCACCGGCCAAATCTTTTGCTGCCGGTGCAACGGAAGAGGGGTATTTGGGTCAAAGTAAAATGTAGACATATTTTAAAAACAAAAAAGTCCCCAAAAAGAATTAGATATTCGCTTCCCCCAAACTCTGCGCTTCTGCACTTCCTCATTCTTCTTACTCATCTATTCTCAGTCTCCTCCACTCCCAAAAGTCGAATTAAAATCGTCTCTTTTTCTGATTTTCTTGTTCCCCTCTCGCCGGAGTCTTCTCTCTCTCTCTCTCTCTCTCTCTCTCTCTCTCTCTCTCTCTCTCTCTCTCTCTCTCTCTCTCTCTCTACGAGCACGTTGCTTTGTCTTGCGTCTATCACGAATCAGAACAATCCTCTCGTTAGCAGTCGGGGTTCGCTCTCTGCTCTTGCTCTCGTTCTCTGCTCTTGTGTCTCGCTCTCTGCCCTTGCGAATGAAAAAAGAAAAGAAAAGAGAGAAGCCTAATTGTGATTTGACTGGAAATCGTCTCCAATTGAGGATCTGTCAATAACTTGAAACTACTTTCATGATGTTGTGATAGTTTTTATATGAATCATTGTTCCGGAGCTAGGTGTAGATACTTTGGCTGAGGTGCCTATCACATGCTCGATAAAATATCTAAATGAGGTTAGGATGCATGTTTGTTGGATGAAGTACTGCATTCATTCTACTTTGTTCTTAGTCTCATGAAGAGAGATTTGTGGCATTCTGAAGTCTAATACCTCTCGTCATGTTACAACCAAGAAAATTAAAGCACGTTCGAAGCTCCTATTAGTCAAGATAGACGCAGATTGGTAGGGTCGGATCAAATTGTGATTGTTGTGCGATTGCGGTGGCCTCACTCTATTAGCTGACATTTCAATTAATTATGCTATTGTTGTGCATCCAACTTTTGTAGAGCTTCGAGTCTGGTTGTTCAAGCTTGTTTGATTCAATCGAATAGAAATGGAGTGTCCATATTATAGGGGTGGAAGGAATGAAGTAGTGCGATGTCTTGGACAAAAGCTAATCTTGCAAGGCAATATCAAGCATGTCAAAGAAATGAGGGACATCTTCTAATTTGGAATATTATAATTTTTGGAATTGCTCGGCTTCGTGATGTATGAGACTCTAGAAATTAATTTATCTGTCATTACAAACTTTAAATTGAGTTAAATGCATTTCTCTCCGCATCATTCTTCATGAGCAAGTAATTTGTACGCATGAAGATGAGTGAAACATAGTGGCGCAAGAGCAGTTATAAGATCAACCTCATATTCAGCCAATAGGAGTATTTCATTTTTCAGGCCATCAATCATTAAAGACTGCACATCAAAATCATTCTAATACCTATTATAATCTACCATAGTAGCATGGAGGAGAGGAATGGGGCAACATATTATGACATCATGAACACTTTGCACCACATGAAGCCCTTGCAGCAACAGCATGTAGCACAAAGTTAAATGAAAACTGAAGAACAAAATAAACTATATATCACTAAGTTCCTCCATGTCACAACTGTCAAGCTAAACGCGATATCCGCCACAATGGTCCCACAACTACTCATTCTCACCACTGATAAACTATAGAGACAATTAAGGAAAATGACTAGTATTCAAACAATATTAAAAAACAGGTTTCAAAAAATAGTTACATGTGCATCAAAGCAAAAAGAAACATGTCTATGAAAAAAAATGGCCTCTGTGATCCACGTTGTTTGATGGAAAGATAAACATTTCAAATAAAATAGTCTGGTTGTTGGTCTTCATGGGCCTTACATTCTCTTCCTTACCTACAGTTGAATAAACAAAACGACTAATTGATCAATACAAAGTCAAGTGCAAATACAAATAATTTTATGACAAAGTCGAGAGTTGATGGCCACCTGCATCTTCTCTCTTTCCATAGGTGACAATGAACTTGGAAATTTTCCAAATATTGAAGCAAGTAATTCAACCGTCTCAGATTGTGATGCTAATGGGGCTGGGGGACTGCTTCCTACCACGTCATGTGAGCATGAGGCAGATGTAGAAGTTGCTAGGACTGATGATGTTGATGTTGTTGCTGATGCTAGCGATGGATTCTTGCAACGATACCTATTGTGGCCTAACTCACCGCATTTCCCACACTTAATTGTGGTATTCCGTCTCTTCAACTTTGTTCCCACCGGCTCTTGAACAACTTTCTTTTTCCTTCTATTCAAATTGTTGTCAATTGCTTCATTCACTGATTTTGTTCTTTGTTTCTTCTTTCTGCCAACTTGCTTAGGCACATCCGGTGGGAGTAAGGGCTCTCTAGCAGGCCATGTGTCCTTGGAATCCATAGCATGCACAACATGACTATAATTCTTCATGAAGGTTTCCTTACTGTAACATGTATGAACCCATTTTTCAGGTTGTTCTCTAAGGTATATAAGAGCTGCCACAGCATGGCAGCAAGGGATTCCACTGATGTCCCATCTTCTACAGCTACAAGTTTTGTGTCTAATATTAACAACCCTCTTGTCTCCATATGGGCCATTCAATTCAAACTCATCCTCCCCATTCCATGCAGGAATCCATGATGCTGAATACTCTTTTTGGAGATCTAATATCTCCTGGATCTTAGGACATATCATACCAGTGTACTTAGTCAACTCATTCATTTGCTTATGAATCCTCTCCATGAGTTGCACTCTTATAGCTTCAAGCATTGTAATGATAAGCTTGTCCCTAGTGTCAATGATGCTCTTATTGAAGCTTTCACACCAGTTATTCAAGGAAATGTCGCATTTTGAGTTGGCCTGAAATGGGATTTGCTCCATTACACCGGCGGCCTCTGGGACAACCAATCATATGCTTTCTGATCGACTGTCTTCAGTTCTTCCATTGCCAAGTCAAAATCACACACTCTAGTTGCCATGGTAGCCTTCCACACCAATAATTTAAGTTCCATTCCTTTGTGATGCAACCTGAAGTTCTCGTAAAGATGCCTCAAGCAAAATCTATGTTCTACTTCGGGCATTAAATTTGCTAATGCCTGCACCAACCCCTTCTGCTTGTCACATAAGAAAGTCCAATACTTTGAATTTTCAAGGTCTGTAATTCCCAGGTCTTCTGCAATCAAACTAATAAACCAGTACCATGTCTTATATGTTTCTTATCCGACTACTGCCCATGCAAAGGGATACATTTGATTGTTGCCATCTATGCCCACTGCTGATAGAAGTATACCCTTGTAGCCCGATGACAAATGACAACCATCAAACCCCACGAAGCGCGTACACCCTTCTATAAAGCCCCTTCTCAAAGCATCCAAACAAATGTAGACTCCTCTAAACTTGAATTGATCTTGACATTGTTCAGTCTTGATTATACATGTGGATCCTGGGTTGGCATCAAGAAGTGCTTGACAATAACTTCTAAGCATCGTATATTGCTCCTCCTCATTCCCTGTGATCATACTCGACGCTATAGCCCTAGCTCTATAGACCATTGCCCTCGATAGCTTCAAAACATTCTCAGACTCCATTGTTTTTTTCATCGAAGCACCTGGCCATATAGGATTGTTCCTCAACCTATCACAATACTTGCTTGCTAGCCATTCAGTACTAACTTGCGGAACATGTAGAGTTCTATTACATGTATGTACAGGGTTGAAGGTTTTCACTTGTAAAGTATGTTCCCTCTGCACTTTGGAAGCATAAATGAGCCAATCACAACCCTCCGAACACACCGCTCTCAACTTATTTCGTGCATTCTTAACGAACCTCACTTGTCTCCCATTTTTTATGGCATGGTTCCTCACGGCTGCTCTAAACTCTTTAGCATTACTAAAACACATCCCCAACTTGAAGACAGGATTCTCCATATCAACCTCAGCATTGAACTCAGGATGTGCATATTCATTTTGGCTATTCATATTCAAGAAATCTATATTATTAGCTAACACATCTACATACATACTGCTATCTGCAACCTCCATATCCCTCTCCATCGATCCTTCACCATCAACACATCTTACATGTCTTTTATATAACTCATCAAGATCGATAATTGCAAATCCCTCTTCTTCAACACCCTCAATGACCTCCACACACCTATTATCATAAAGAGAACAGTTCACTTCTTCACATCCCTCACCTGGTGCAAAATGGAAGCAAATATAAAGATAATATATTTCTATACACAAGAAAAAATAAAACAAAAAAAAAATTGCAAAAAGTAAGAGTTGTTTCCATGCGATACACATTTTTTGGATTTTCAAATTTTCTCTCTGAAGTGGAAAACGAATAAAATTCTAATTCACGTTGGAAGGATGGTCACATAAGTGTTTGTTCTTGGGGGAAAAGGCATGAAAAGGAACTAAAAACAAAAATATCACTAAAACTACCATAGAAAGATTTAGTGGATGGCAGCCTTCATGTAATATACGGGACAAAACGTGGATTTGCTGCAAACAAGTGAACACATACATCATAAAAAGCAAAACAAAAGCATTAAAAAATTGCAAAATGGGGACCATCATCGGCCCGTGTGGCAAATCCGATTATAGAAAATGCAAGTAGATACCAGTTGAGAATAGAAAAATCAACTTATATTTCATCAATTGACACAAAAGGAGAGAGACCGTGCCTCTGATCAAAACAGCCAAATAAACAACATAAGACAAAAGTTTTTTTCTTACCATCGTTGTCATCTCTGCCATCAGTATGGCATTCCACGAGATGTCCATGCCTTGTTGACATTGCTTCAACAAGCTGCAGATGCCTCCTCTTAGATTAACAAAAGATCAGCTACAGTGAATAAACATAGCAAACAAACAAGCGAAGAGGAAAAAATCCTATGTAAACGAAGCTGCAATGGGAGGAAACGTGGCAAATGAAGGTTTTCGTTTTAGCAAGAAAGATTAGTTTTTTTGGGGGGTCAAATCAAGAAAGATTAGTTGAATATGATGAAACAGGGCAAACGGAAAAACGAAAAAAAATACAAACGAAGCAAATGAAGAAACCACATAAGAGAAGAAAACAACGCCGACATATAGGAAGAAATAAGAAGAGAAGGAATTTGGGGGTTCTTGGTTTTAGGATTTCAACATTTGACCTAAAATTATCAGCGAACAAGCTAGAGCAAAAGCTGAGAAAGTGGGGAAGAGAAATATCAATTCTTTTTGGGGCATTTTTTCTTTTAAGATTACTAGTTTATTTTCATCAAAACAGGTTCAAGTAAACGACATACCTTCAATCGGAGACTGAGAATGGATGAGTAAGAAAAACGAGGAAGAGCAGAAGCGCAGAGTTTGGGGGAAGCGAATATCTAATTCTTTTTGGGGACTTTTTTGTTTTAAGATATGTCTACATTTTACTTTGACCCAAATACCCCTCTTCCGGTGCACCAACAGCAAAAGATTTGGCCGGTGGAGAGGTCAGGCCCTCATTTGAGACGCTTTAGCAACTTCAGACCCTTATTTGAGATTATTTGATCACTTTAGGCCCTTATTTGAGACACGATTCATTCTGGACCCTTTTTTGAGAAAATGGCTCCACTTGAGGCTCTTATTTGAAATTTTCCCTAAATTAAATGAAATTCAATGATTCTCTGGTTCTTTTTTCTATTTCATACTATACTGTGTTTCTTGCTAACACAATCCTGTGTACTCCATTTGCTGTCTTGACATATCTCATCCATTGAAAAATAACTCATTTCCACGTGTCAACTTATGAAACCCATTGTGACATGTTAAGGAGTATAGAGAGCCCTCGTTATAAAAGAAGTTAGATTCGCAGGTTTTTCGATCATTACTGCCAATCTCTCTCTATCTTCCGACAAAGAGGTTGGAAGTGTGTGCAACCACGGAGCGTTACTTTTAACCGGGAAGATTCCATCAACGATCGATGGAGGGAAATATTACATGAGCCGAAGATATCCAGCATATTTTAAAAGTGCCTCTAAGTATGGGTGTCAACTCCATCAATGATCGATGGAGGGAAATATTGCATGAGCCGAGGATATCCAGCATATTTTAAAAGCGCCTCTAAGCATGGGTGTCAACGTTTCGGTTCGATTTTTCTAAAAATCCGGATCCGGCCCGAATACAAACCGAAACGGTTCAGTGTTTCGGTCTTTTATTTTTTTATGATTACTTTTCTTTTTCTTTCATTTCTTTTTGCCTTTTTGGTTCATAGTGCCGGTGGGGCTGCCGGCCATCCGCTGAGGGTCGCCCTCTTTTCTAAATAGAACATTTTGTTGATTGCAACAATGCTCAAAGTTCCGGGAAACGATGTCTTTCTTTCAAAATCAAAGTAAACACAAACCTGTGTCAAATCTTCCCAGTGAATTAACAGTAGAATTCCGCATCGCAATTTGCTTACTCACGACAGGCACATAGAAGCGATAGAATATGGTAATGGAACGTACAGAACAGATTTATTTCCAATCACTCCGACATTCTTTTCTGATTGACGATCGGGCTAGCTAGACTTCCCCTTCCTGTTGCAAAGAATACAATAAGGTGCGGTTCACATAAAAAAAAAACAGAAAAAAGAAAGAAAAGAGGAGAGAAACGGGAGAGCAAAATCAGGAGTCAAGATACACTATTTGCCATTCAAACTTGCTGAGAAGTTACAACCTCACTGATTGCTTCTCTTATCTTAATCTAAAAAGAACCTCACCAATTTCCTGGCTTCTCTTTCTGGCTCAAGTGGCCTTGCTTCTTCTCCATGTTTTGGAGAGAGAGAGCTGGTGAAGTTTTTGGAACTTTGACCGGGCAATGCGTTTGACATAATGAGAACATATCGTAGTACCACGACCGCCCACTCCACGAGGACTAAAGCAAGCGCGCGCGCGCGCGCGCGTGAGAGAGAGAGAGAGAGAGAGAGAGAGAGAGAGAGAGAGAGAGAGAGAGAAGAGAGAGAGAGAGAGAAGACAATCTCATCGCCCAGCCACGGGGTGGCTTGGGCTCGCCAAATCTGGGTGAGGCTGAGCTCGCCTAGCGACGGCAGCACCGGCGGTCGGCAAGGTTCACGCCTCCAGCTGGTCATCAAGGAGGAAGAAGCAAGAAGATGAACAATTAAAAAAATTTAAAAATATTATTAAAAATTGCCTCATCAGTGCCAACCGATTAAAGTTCGTCAGATAGACTAAATTGAGACAAATGCAAAAAGTTTAAGACTGAATTGACACAAATGCAAAAAAAAAAAAATAGGATTAGATTGACAAAATTAAAAGGTTTAAACTGAATTGACAATAGTGCCATAAATTTAGGAATTTTTTGATAATTTTCCTAAACAGAGATTGCGGCCTTTGCTTGTATCGGCCGCTGCACGTTAGACCGCAGTTGAGTGAAGATGATAGAGTTCACTGACTTTATAGGGGTTTCTAAGGCCAAAAACCCTAATTTGGGTGAACTATCGAATTGCACCTTTAATTATTTTTGCTTATTTATAACTTCAAGTTTGAAGCAAAATGACTCATAAATAAAATACTTTGACATAAAATTCCCAATCTAGACATGTGCGGTTGCTAAACTCTGTTTTACTTTGGGATATGTTCATCATAAGTCCTAATCCTTGTACCGAAAGTACAATTGAGTCTTAAAACTTTTTAAAAATGTAATCAAGTCCTAAAACTTATCAAATTGGTACAATCGAGTTCTTCCATTAACACCATTAACTTGTCTAACAAAAAATGTTGATAGGACATTTTTTAAATTATTTTTTCTTCCCTAGTTGACTTTTTGAAATTATTTCATTCTTTAAATTTTACTTAAATTGGATTAAATAATATAAAAGGTTAACATTTTATTTTAAAAAAAATGAGAGAGAGAGAGAGAGAGAGAGAGAGAGAGAGAGAACGGCATGGGGCTCATGGGTGCCGCCGCTACCGCTCCTCATGCAACTCCACCGACTGAGGCCTCACCGGCCGCTGCCTGGGGCCGATGAGGCTTGCCCCAGCCAGCGTCGCTCAGCTCTGGGTTGGGTTTCCCAGAAATGTGTTTAATTTTCTAATAAGGCTGGAAAAATTGTTGTGCTTGAAGTATCTCGGCAGCAAATCCTACGTAAACTCCGGCAGATTCCACACAATGAAGCTCTTGCCGGTTTGACTCAACGAAACCACCGGGTCACGTCATCATTTTCCGTTAGACAAATTAACGGTGTTAAAGAAAAGATTCGATTGCACTAATTTGATAATTTTTAGGACTTGATTACACTTTTTTGAAAGTTTTAGAATTCAATTACATTTTCATCACAAGTTTTAGGACTTCTGATAAATATATCTCTTTTTCTTTCGAATATTTTGCAAGTCTCAATGGTGAAACATTTAGTGCGTTTTGAACAATAAATTTTGGATCGAATACAACTGTGGGTTGAAGAGCTTGTGCTTTTCTGCAAAGGATCATGAATTTTCCTAAATCATAACGTTAATAGACTCAAACAATTTTATCCAAGGCACACGAAGAGAATTCGCTTCACGTGTAATTGATCGAAATACTTGAATACGATTCATCGCGTAATTTCATGGGGTGAGCCTTCGCCAAATGAAAGTTATATCGTGCATAAGGCCCACATGGAGTGATTCTACTTCAATAAACTTTCAACCTTTTGTGACCCCAGTTTTTCTTTTCTTAGCCTAGAACAGAACCTTTCAAAAGTATTCAAATATTGGCATATAAAATTGTGCATTATTACTTCTTATTATTTTAGAATTGATAACTTTATATTTATTTCCAAACTTTGGAGGGAAAAATCATATGTAGAAGTAAGAACCGGCAAGTTTTGATAAAGCAGTCAACTAGAATTCATGAGACCAACACAGAGAGAAATGGTCGTTACAAATTACTCATCATACCACGATGTCGGATGCAAATAGCAATAATTGATATAGCACGTTTGAACAATTTCCGTATGCGGCAAAAGCTCGCAGTAAACACCACACCAGATCGACAGCACAGATTGGACTACTGCCTCAAAGAAGCCCGGGTCGTCGCATCATAATATCATTCAAGACTCCGGGCTCAGAATCTCTCACATCTATGACGAAAACGATGATTATATGAAACAACCCTATCTCATGTAAGGCCAACACATAATGATCGAAATACAATTGTCAGCTTCCACGTATCATTACATATTAGTTCGCCATGAGTGCTGACGGCCAAATACAAGAGTTTTATCTGTATCATCACCAATATTGCTCGGACATTCATTCCATCCCATTTCTCAAGCAACATGAACTGGAACACTATAATTGAAATAATTGTGTCCCGGGCAAGAACATCATTACTTACCACTCTAAATCTCATGCTCCCTCGTAAGTCAAGCTGGAAACGAAGTATGTTGGAAATGACATAGCGTCCGGCAAGTGAAAACTACTTTCCAAATTCTCCATCATGACCACCTGAATTGAATCAAAGTTGGTGAAGTAACGCAGGATTGTGCAAGGAGCTCAACCCAGTCTTGCTTCTCTCCTAAGTACCTAGGAGATGAAAGTACAAGATAAGTCAAATTTCATTTGAACATCACTGTGCCATGAAGTGAGGACGAACATACTCCTCATGGACAATGAATCGTTTCTTGTTGACTCAACCATAGAGAGGCACCCGAATTAGAAAACCAACTCTTATTAGAACTCATGGCTTGAAAAAACAAATTCTGGAAGGAAAATGTAGCCACCTACAGGATAATTTGAGCTAGCGTTCATGATTATGAAAAGTTTAGAAGTGCTTGTTAACACTTAGATTGCATTATGAGACATATGAGATGACATTGCATTTCGTGGAGGAAAACTCATAAGGGGCATTTAAAGGCTCAGTAAAAAGAAAAGATGCAAAGGCTCATTGTGCACCACTTGCATTAACTGAAAGGAGGGATAGCAAAAGGCAAGGATAGGTAAACAAAAAGAATTTAATGAAGTACAACATAAAACGGGCGAATAGAAACCTCTTCTGCAAACTTTATCAAGATTGTAGTTCGAGGTCTTTGTTGCCCCTCGACAGGAACAAAGTGTGCAGTCACAATGGCTGGAAATCCAGCACTATCCAGAACACCCTTCAATGAAGCAGAAGAAAAGTCCGTCAAAGCTCCAAATTGCCTAACTACCAGCTCATGAAAATCAATGTAGTACTCACCCTTACTATTCCAGCCACAAACGCCCCACAGTTAAACGTCCCCATATCTTTAGGGATAGATATAAACCTACACATCCAATGAGGTTGGATTTTTCCAGTTCAGGCCATTAGCTATTAATACAGCTTTAGCTGGTTCCCGGTAATTATATAGACATCATGAGCTACAAGAAACCATTACCGGTTTACAAGGAGCTCCTTCTCGCTTATCATGTATTCATCTTCATGTTCAGTCCCCTTTTCGAGTGAATCAGCCACCTATAACGGTGAAAAAAGGAGTCTTTTGAAATTAGACCTGCTATGGACACAACATATACACTAAAAGAAGGCTAAGACCATCAATTTTGAGGGAGGAAAAGAATTGCAAGTTCCATGAACGCAAGAATGTTTCTCCTCTTCTGCCAGGTATAAAAGCCCCCAGTCATATTCAGCCTAACAGCCCCACTACAAGAAACGAAAATGACTTACAACTCTAAGGCCATGTTTGGGAAATGGTGCACAATTAGAGGAATCTGGAGTTGAAAATCTTGAAATTTTTTTAACTTTTGGGAGTAAGGAGGAGGGGAAGTTTGTAATATGAAGCATTTTCATTCTACTTTTCTTTCCTCAGTATGCTCCCAACATAGCCTTAGGTTACCATGAATGATGAAGCAGAAAAAGCTATATGATTCACCTTGCCGAATAAAACCTTCCACACCGTACTGTGTACAAAAGATAGAATACCCAACAAACGGGTCTCCCTCCTATTGCCCTGTGACAGAAGCAAAAATAAGCACCAGATGAGCAAAAAAATATCATATGCACAATTACCACTCCTATTGCATGACAGTCAAACGTAAAAAGTGCTTATTCATGAGTTATCAATGAAATTACATGGCATGGCAACACAGGCTCCACAGAATTCTTGACCCAATATTATATTGTCTTAACATAGTTGTTTGCATGTCTCTTAACATCTAGCCCCAAAAGAATAATTCACAGAACGAAAACTATAAGTCATAAGAAAGTTGAGAACATTAGAAAAAACAACAAAAGCCCCTGATGCAAGGATGTTGGCAATGACCAACAGTCGGAAAATGGAGGGGCACAAAGCAAAATAAGCACGAAGAAATTTTTCAGTTGTTCATTGGCAAATGTTGTGAAAAGAACACAAGCTTCCAATTTAACAGTAAGAATCTATTTCAGCAATAAAAAACATTACAAGATTTAGTTCAACAGGATTGCATAACAAAAAGACAAGCACCTGGCCACATTCTAACTTTAACTAGCTCACAGCAAAATAGAAACATTTGTTCTGGTGATAGAATGCATCAGTGATTTGGAAAATATAATCGCAAGATATTGATGTGCAATGTGATCTAATCCAATATCTTCCATGTTCAATCAGTTGTTCACTGGCACATGTTGCGAACAGAACACAAGCTTCCGATTTATCAGTAAGAATCTATTTCAGCAATAAAAAGCATTACAAGATTTAGTTCAACCGAATTGCATAATAAAAAGACAAGCACCTGGCCACATTCTAACTTTAACTAGCTCACAGCAAATATGGAAACATTTGTTCTGGTGATAGGATGCATCAGTGATTTGGGAAACATAATTGCAAGATATTGACGTGCAATGTGATCTAATCCAATATCTTGCATGTGAAATCAGAGTAGATCTGCCTACATGCAAAAAGATTTTTTTTTTTTTAACACAAAAAAGCATACGAAATCTAACTTGATGCAAACACTAATCTTTCTGCTGCAGTATTGTATGGCAACCAACATACAAAGATGCTGTACTTCAGCAGAGGTAACTATTGCGCCAAAGTACTAAAGAAAAAGCCATTGGTCCCAACAATACAACTTCAAAAATTTTCTTCACTGGATAGAACCTAAGAGTCCTAAAAGTAATTTCCAACACTGACTAGGGAAATCAAATTTCACATCTTACCTTTTCCCTGTGGCAAAGAAGTTCCAAAACTCGAGCTCCTACGGAGTAGCCTGCATCCTCCAGCCTGAGTCACACAAGTGAAGGTTATCAAGGTGAAAAACAACATCTCTCAGTTTGCATATTTCGGTGGCTGCTTCATGTATAATTATCGTAAAAAGAGAACAAAAAATATAAACCTGCGCTCTAGCTCTGCGATATTGTCAACTTGAGTCTGGTTATACTGAACAAGCTCCGAGAACAAGAAAGAAAAAGCACTCAAACTGACCTGCAACCGGAGTAAAATCCCATGTAGATTAGTTTTGCCAAAGCACACATAATCCATCCCATGATCCAAACAAAGGTCCAACCATCCAACAATCCATCGCAATATTCATTGACGATATACGGACAACACAGAAGCAAAATGAATAAGAACAATGGCTCTCAAAGTAAACCTAACTGAGAGTAAGTCCCACCTAATCTGAAAGGATAAGAAAGTTAAGCGAGCAGAAGCAAATTGAACTGGTCTGGCTGGCTTAAAGGACCAAATTTTTATCCCCTGTGAAAATGGCGAAGACTCTTTCTTGCAGATTTGGACAAGAGCTGATTCATTAGCCGAGAATTGACCTACTTCCCCAACAACTACCCCTCGAGAACCAAAGCGGAGCAACGTAGCTTGAGAAGAACGAGCCAACCAGATCACCTATTCTAGTCCTAGTTAAACAACAACCCCAAACCAGGCATTGCATTCAAGATAAAATGTCCAAAAATGCTTGCCCTGGATTGAAAAAATAAATCCTCTACGCTGGTCTGGCCAAGCGAACAGGCAAAATCAAACAAAACCATCAGCATCACGGCCCCTTTCCCGTGATTCAGAACTCTTTACACGCACACAGACCTCTTGCTTGCCCTTGCTCAGAGGCTTGTCGAGGACGTTGGAGTACTGCTTGATCTTGCCAACTCCGATCATCGTCGATGATGGTGGTGGCTGTATGATGAGCTTTCCTGTTCCTTCCTTCCGCGCTCTGCCCTCTCTGCTTCAACTGTGATGGGCCTCTGCCGATGCACTAAGGAACTCGACCCAGTCCGCAACTGATCTTTATTTTTTTTTTAATTGACGATCAGGCTAGACTTTCATTCCTGTTACAAACAAAACAATAAGGTGCAGCCCACATTAACAAAAACCAGAAAAAGAGAGAAAAGAAATGGGAGAGCAAATCAGGATTCAAGATACACTATTGCCATTCAAACTGGCTGAGAACCTTACTGACTGCTTCTTTTATCTTAATCTAAAAAGTACTCACCAAGTGCTTCTTTTAGGAATATACAAGAAGCAAAATACACTACAAAGCAGAAGAGATCGATCAATACAATATGTGCAGGGTGATTCTTCAACTCAAAAAGCAGACAGAGAAATGCATGAAACAGTAGAAACCAGAAAAATGCCCCAAATTTAACGTAAAATCACGAGGTTGTATCGCCAAAAGCTCAGCGACTTCATAAGCTTATGCCCAGAACAAAGAACGCCACGGAAAGCAATCAAAACCACCAACCACCACTCACACCTCATCTTCAATGGATCTTAAGACCAATTCTTTATACTCTAGTTCAGCTCCTAAGCAGGAAATTGCATCGCATGGAAAATTCCCATTCGAAAGATCACGAGAAATCGAGATCGGAGACAAAGGAGAAGACGAAAAGGGAACAAAAGAGAGGTTGCATACCTTTGCTTTTGTCGAGGGCTGCCGGTTGAGTGAAGATGATGGGTGCACTGACTTCATAAAAGCCCTCATGTCATCAGGATGAATTACCGAAATGCCCCTTTTGTTATTTTTGCTTGTTTATAAGTTCGAGGTTTTTTTTTTTTTTACAGAATAAGTTCGAGTTCGAAGGAAGATTATCATAAATAAAGGGCAGCATTATTTTCACCTCTATATGATTAAATTTACTTTCATATATATTTAAAAGATAATTTTACCCTCAATCTTTCGATTGGAATTTCAAGTAATCGCCCCGCTCCTTTTTTTTTTATTTAAGATAGTCACCATAATTAAGCATTTCGCTTTTTTTTTTTTGATAATCAAGGTGTCTGGGCCAGCTTGTGCGCACATCGACTATTTCTCGGGGGAGACTAGCACAGCAAACATGTTTTATTCTCTAGCATATTAAAAAAATTGCATTATAAGATATTCCTATGACATTTTTACGTGTTCCTTCTACAATTATCTCGCTAATACTTAGAAATAAAAAATACATACTCCGATATAATATAAAACTGAAAAAAAAAATTGTAAAGAACTGAAAAAATTTCTTCATATAACAACTTATATATTTTTCATCCCTCTTATCTTTTATTTTCTGGGGGGGGAGGGGGTCGAACGTCCCTCTTATCTCAAAAGCTCACTATTGCGGTGAACATTTTATTAATTTCATTACTCTGCAATATACACGAAGTCTCTTTATTGACTACATCAAAGAATTTATCTTTTTTCTTTAAAATGTTGGTAAGTTACTTTTATATATAGCATGTAAAGCACCATAAGAATATACAGGAATACACTAAAAATCATATGCACGATGAGAAATCTTAATATAGATTTTTTCATAAACAATTGAAAGATGATCTTTGTTTTGTATAATTCAAAATAGTGATATTTCATTGAAAACTTTCAACAACAAAAAAAATCTTACTTTGTACAATGTTTTGATTTAATAAATTTGATCTACTTAACAATTTAATCATAAGTTTAATGGACAACGCAAAAAAGAAGTAGATTTCTTGAAAAATGACATAACAAATGCTTGTGGACGCAAAACCTCACAATAAACAAAAACATAGTGCCTTTGACATGAATACAAAATTTGCAATAAACAAAAGTTAAACATATGAAGTTCTTCCTTTACCAAAAAAAATAATGAAGTTCTTCATTATGGTATGTAGATTCTACATAGATAAAGAAAAACTAAGAAAAAGGGAAGTAAATAAATTTGGGACCATCAATTTAAATTGCAATTTAATGATAGAGGGCGATTTTGTCTTTTTGGTGAAAATTGGGTGGACTTAGTCACATATGGAGGAGAAATAACGTCGCCCTAAATAAAATCTTGTGTTTTGTACTAGTTTCATTTCTGGAGACACCGCTAGATAAAATTCCTTACTTAAATATGTGCGGTTGCTAAAATCAGTTTTTCCTTTAATTATTTCACGTGTCTCGATGATGAAATATTTAGCGTGTTTTGAATCGGACTATGATGAGCCTCTATTGATGTACTGAGGAACGTGAGCGGATCCCCTGTCAAGATTTATATCTTGACAGGGGTGCCCCTGTCAATCGGGGCCATCCATTCAATCATGGATGGTCCCGACTTGATGGGGGAAAAAAAGCAAAAAAGAAAAAGAAAAATCCAGCCGCAATTTTGAAAGATCTGGGCCATCCATTATTGATCGGACGGCCCAGATTCACCTGGGTACACCCTGCCAAGATTGCGGCTTGGCAGGGGATCCGGGTCCCTAAGGAACTCGATCCAGTTCGAAATCTATATAATTCTTTCTTTTTCATGCAAAAGAAAAAGAAAAAAGAAAAAGTGAGTCCGATTCAATTTGATTCCTTTTTTCTTTTTACACAAGCAAAAATGACAAGCTCTATATATAGAGACACACACGTGTGTATGTACATTAACAGGAAAAGAAAAGGTGTGATGTGATTTTGATGCCGAAGCGCGATAGAAAGCAAGGCTAAACGGAAGAATCGAAACTATACGAGGAACCACCGTTCACTCAAGTGTGATTTTATCAAAATCAACGAAAATATCAATATCTGTCATAAAACTGCTCTCAAAACCCTAAAGACGACTTTATAAAGGTGTCAACCCTAATGACAAAAGATAACGCAAAAATTACAAAAATACCATTAAATTATAAAATTTCCTAAAAACAGAAAAATGCCCGGAAATCCATCTAAACGACCCTGAATTGCCAAAATCCAATGCCAACGACACCGAGTATCGATCAGACGGCCGTTTCGCTTCAACCGACCGAATTTGAGCCAAATCCGATGTCGTTGACTGATTCTGTTTGCTGGTCCTAAGTGCATCAGATTTGATTCCTCTTTTTTTTTTATGATCGAGGTGTCCGGGTCAGCTCCTCATGGGGACTAGCACGACAACCACCAGCCGCGACCTCCACTTAAGTCACAGAGTGCGAGATGAGAGATTTGAACTAGGGACCTGACAAGGGATAGTCCATCTCTTAACCAACTCAGTCATGCGTTAGTGGGTTATAGGAAATAGTTTTAGCTTAGCACGGACTAATAAATGTTGTTGAGATTTTAGAATTCCTATGATACCAATAAGGAAGCGGAGACAAGTTCAAACCTGAAATGCAAGTATGTTATCCCAACAACAACGGCAGTTCTATACTGCCTTTCTGCATAACAGGCTTACTCTTGAAGCTCAACCTTAAAGATCCCAGATGTTGCTGGCTCACAGGTTCCACCGAGGTGGCAAGTGAGGAGCATACTAAACCACATCACACTAATCATATTAATAAAAGGTATCTACCCAGAAGAACCATTCGTAAGGAGAGGAGAAACTCTTTTAGAAACTCATAGGGAAATATTTTATTTCACAACTGAGGGAAGACCAACTCCCCTTCTTTTTACACCATACAGCCTTTTATAGCCGAATGTTTACACAACCAAACAAAACACATTGGATTCTTAGATCCAAATAGTTCTGCTACATGGACAACTTTTGACCTCCAGTGGGTCAATTATTGAAAGAAACAAATAGCACTCAACACTCGTGACCGACACTCATTATTATATTCTGTGGCGATCTGGGTCAGGGTGATAATTTGCATCATCTGAATCTGAGCTGTGTCCATCTTTTGCTTTCTTGAATTCTCTCAAAAGACGTTCTTCTTCGTACTCATTGATCAATGCATCTGTCTCCGGATCATCAGGGATTCCGCATATAGGACAGTAATTATTGGGGGGAACATGAGTGCATTGATTAGAACTTGATGGCACATCCATAGAGTTAGACGGAACATCCGAGGTGGTCATGCTTGGCTGAGGGAATCCGTAGTCGAATGGATCTTGAGATAACGGTCCTCCCCATGGATCACCAGTGTCCATTGGAGTGTCTGGTTGATTGCTTTGAAACTTATCAAGTGCTTCAAGTGTCTGCGGATGAGCTCTAGGTCTGTCCCATGAGAGATTAGTGGCTGGATAGGGCCAGACTTCTGAGGGAATGGATTGATTTTCTTGGAACAAAACCCTTTGAAGTTCTCGAAACTCATACTGAATTGCTGATATGGATTTGGGTAGAGTACGATGCACTTCAAATTTTCGCTTTTGGAGATCAGGTTTGAATGTAGTGGTTCCTGCTGGAGCAACTTGTGTACGAGGATCTCCAGTTGGACCAATATAGTACTATGGTCTGCAGAATAGGCAAGTAGTATGCCTTTCTGGTTCAGGACGCCCAATGAATCTCTGCTGGACAAACATGTGTTTCCAAGCTTGTAGTGGTTGGAACCATGTGAGTAACTCAGTGAGAGGTTTCTGGTCAGAGAAGTTTCCCATTAAAGCATCAAAGAGAACCTTGATGATCTTGTCTGTTGGGAATTCAATTGCCACAGTATGCAAATTGAATAAATACCAGAAAAACCATTTGAGTTTGTCAGTGAACTCATGATCAGGAGTCAATTGTAGGAGACGGATGAAGGGATACACCGGATCAACTTCTCTAGGGTTCAACATTAATCCTCCATGTTTTCTGAAAATATGATGTTGGTAATCTCAAAGATGAAATGTCATATTTTGAAATAAGACATTTTGTTCAATCTGCTAAGGTACTTCTAGCGGATATCTATGGGAGTTCCATTGATGTTCTCGCATGGGTGTGGCTCTGAAAGTACCAGGGTGCAATGGGTTCTTTCAAATGTACATGTTGATGGAGGCCACAAGTTCTTTGGGTCTAGAGAGAAAATCAGCAAGGACATTTTTCTTTTCATGAATGTATTTGGTATCAAAAGAGTATTTGGAAAACCATTATGCCCAACATAAAAGCTATGGGTGGGGAATCTGCTTTTGTTTGAACTTGAGCATTTGAGGGAAAGATGACATGTCCATTTCAACAAGAAAATGATGGCCAATGAGATGAAACTCGAATTTTTTGATGTCATTTTTTATGGCCAAGATTTCTTTGAAGGTGGAATGGTAATGCATTTCAGCTTGGGAAAAATGACCACTTTTGTAAGCTTACCGTTGAGTTCTTCAAGAAGAACAGCTGCCCAATACTTGTTGCTAGCATCGGTCTGTAAAATCCTTTTTTCCTGTGGATGGGATTTGCAGAGGCAGGAGATGCTGCAAAAAAATTTTCAGATAGACAACTGCTTTAGTCTGTCTAGGTCCCCATGGTGGTGCATTCTTCTTTAGTATCTTTTGAAAAGGATGAAGGGTTTTTTATATCCTTAGGACAAAATTCCTAAGATAATTTACAACACCTAAGAATGATTGCACCTGAGTTGTTGTGAGATCTGAATAAGGGAATGTCTGTAATTCTTCAGCAAGATGTGGACCGGGGCAATACGTTCCTTCTTTGAGATGCATACCCAGGAATTCAATTTCCTTTTGGTCGATGATCATCTTCTTCTGAGAAAGCATAATACCATGCTTTTGGATGATCTCGGCAAACTGCTTAAGGAGCAGACAATGGGAATCTTTGTCTAGACTGTAGAGGAGAGTGGCGTCAATATAGATTTGAGCATGTCCTAGAAGAGGCTGGAAGATTCGACACATGGCCTTTTGAAAGAGAGATGGAGCAGTCTTGAGGCCAAATGGGACGACAGCCCATTGGAAGTGTTGATTTGGGATACAAAATCCTGTTTTAGGTAGATCATCGGGATGTATTCCAATCTGCCAGAATCCTGCCTTTAGATCAAACTTGGAATAGATTTTGGCTTGGGCTAGACTGGAGAAAAGAGAATTTTTGTGAGGAAGAGGAAACTTGTCATCCTGAAGGAATTTGTTTAAAGGTTGGTAATTGATAACAAGTCTAGGCTTTCCTCGATTTTGTTCAGCTCTTTTATTGACATAAAAGGCTTCACAAGCCCATTGAGAATTGGAGGTTCAATGAGGCCTTGTGCAAGGAGTTCAACACACTCTTTCTAGGCGAGAGCAAGATGATCAGGGTTCATGCCAGAATGATTGGCCTTTGTTGGATTGACATCTTCACTTTTCTATTACCAATTTGTCTATTATTTAGTAATACTATACTGATCTTTGGGCTAAAAATTGAATGATTTGAATTTTTTTTTTCTAAAAACGATCACTTGCATCGCTTGAAATAATTAGCGAATAAAACATGTTTTCATTTTTTACATCAATGAAAAAAAAGTCTAAATATTTTCGTGAACAATGATAATATTTTTTGTTCATTCGTTTTGTAAGCTAAAAAAGTAGTCATTTTTAGAAAGGTATTTTTCAAATCATCCATTCTCCACGAAGCAAACCGAGCCCAAGTATTGGGATTTTTGCCAAAATTTAGGTGAAATTTGATGTTGAAGGCTAATTTGGAATATACTTTACAACATGAGGAAGTAATTTGTACTATATATCCTCTAATGTTGGGGGATTTTATTTCTGGCAGCTAGATCTAATCATGGATCTGGGTGCCCCACCGTTTTACCGTGGTCCATTAGGCCGCACCCATGCATTGGGTGGGCTTAGACCAGATGTTCTTTAGAGATTGGGACGCTCTTTATTTTGCGAAAAATGAATTGTTTGAATTTTTTTAAATATCAATATTTATATAGCTTGAAAGGATTAATTAATGAAAATATTTTTATTATCCACAATAACTTAGGTTTAATCATTGTCATGGACAATGGAAATATTTTTCTCTAAGCAACACAAGCGATTTTTTTTAGAAATTATTGTTTTCAAATCATCCATTTTTTGTGAAACAAACCACCATAGGTTATCTGTTTATGCCCTCTAGGAACAAAACGTTTAACACCACTCGTTACCTCTTCGATCACATACAACACTAGGTGTGAATTTTAGGCTCGCCACTCTATCCAGCCTATTTGGGCCCGTTCATCGATTGTGTCAATTTATCACTCCCAGAAGGATCTAAATTAGAGTTTTTCGTGCATCGATATTTTCCTCTACTAAAATTTACTAATTCTCCACTCTTATCTACCATTTCACTTTGTATGTGAGGTAGGAATAGCAAAATTCATATCATGTACAATTTCTTTATTTCTTTCTTTTTTTGGTTCAAAGGGCTGGCAAGGCTGTCAACCAATGATTGAGGGTTGGCGACCCCAGCGGCCCGTAGGAGGGGGCCACGATTCCCTCACAAGCCATGGGCGTGGGGTTGTAGCCCCATACCAAGTGGCTGACGAGGGCGTGGCGGCCTACGCCCGCTGGTAGACGAGGGTTGCCAGCCCTCGATCAAGGGCCAATGGAGGTTGCCTGCCCTCAGCCGATGGTCGGCAACCGTTTCTGGCCTTTGCATCAAAAAAGAAATAAAAGGGAAAAAATAAAAAAAAAGTGGTTGTTTTTTTCAAATTGTTAATATTAAGAAGAAGGGAGATTTTCAATCAGAATAATCCGAATCGAAAAAAAAAAGGAATGGTTATTTTTTTCAATCACCCGAAATGCACGCAATTTTCGATTCTGTTCGTGGTCGGTTCGGTTCGATTTTCTGGTTTGGTTTTGAGACCCTCTTACCTCTAAGATTACTGTCGGGACGGCTCTTCGAAATATGAATATTGAATATTTCAATTCGAGATTCAACATGTTAGGAGGAAAAATCGAGAGCTTAAACTTAGACGCGTGTGTAAGTGAAGTATAATGGCTTTATGAATGACCCTTACCTCTAAGATTACGGTGGGGATATCTATGGATGAGCATAATAATTTTATGAAGGCGTGCAGTCGTAGAAACATAGCTCGGACGAGCGAGAAAAAGGAATTACGGATCGTACTTTCATTCATGACTGGAAGTTACTTCCTCCAACTACGTCCTTTTAATAAGTGGATAATATGATATGGCCATCATCCATCCATGACTACCGTAAAAATTTGGCTAAGCTCTTAGGTTGGTTGGTGATAGCTGATAGGTATGGAGCTCCTCCCCCTTCTTCTTCTTTTTTTCAGTGGTTAGCTCTAGACCAGTCACCTGTCTTTCTTTCTCTGAGTCACACTCTTGTATAAGACGACGACGAGCCCCTTTTTTTTTTCCGAATCTTTTTTCTAACACAATCTTTGTTCCTAGAGGAAAGCGAGGTCCACAATTTAGAGGACAACAAAGAATTAGGAAAAAATAGACAGGCATAAAGGGAAGTATGACCAACCTAGTATGACCAACTTGTGTTGATACGAGAGCACCGACTCCGTCAAAATGAATCGTGCAGTTTCAATCTCTTCCCTCTTCCTAATCCTTTTCCTCATCATCTCCCATTGTGTTCAGTCCGCGAACAGCATTGTTCAAGATGTTGTTGTTTGTTTGAAAAACAAAACAAAATAGTGCCTTTTTTGTATCCCACATAGGATGAAAGGGAGAGAGAAAGTCTCTTTATTAATTGTAAGGTTGTTATAGCTTTTCAAATAAAGAGAAATGGGTAAATGGGATAGTGCCTTTTTTGCAATTATTGAATTTAATTTTTCAAAATTCAATTAACTATTTATGTCCAAGAGTTGCAATTTTTCAGAAGTGGCAGTTTTTCGGACAATGAAAAGTTGTGTCTGAATAAACTAATTTTTTGGACAACGAAGAGTTGTGTCCAAATTAACTGCACTTCAGACACGAAGTGGTGTCTGAAATTAACAACTTTTGGAAACGAATAGTTGTGATTGAATGATGCCTTTTGAGACATGAAGATTTGTCTTCTTTCAAGTTTTATATATTGAGTGATTTGTTCAATTTTCTGACACTGCTTCTGAACTTCAAGTTTTTCGTTTTCTCAAAAGATACACAGCCATAGTTTCCGATTGTTTCCCTTGAGAGTTCCCGGAGATATATCAGAACTACTATCTACTATTCTCGTGAGACTTTGTTGTATCCTGGAGGATATTTGTCGAGACCATTAGCAACGTTGTGGGGCAAATAAATCCTTAAAGAGAGTGTCTTACACGCCCCAAAGTCTGATTCTATTGTTCATCCCATTCAAAGTTATTTTCCCAACACAAGATACCTGCAAGAAGCTTATAGCCGGGGAGGGAGCCAAACTCGGACTTCGACTTCTCTTGGGATGGACCCGGACAGCCACGAGGCAGATCTCGAGGGGGTTAGGGCTGATCGGGGCTCAAGCTTTTACAAGCACGATCGAGTTCATTAAGCTACTAACGAAGCAAAAATTGGAACCACGCATACTCAAAGCTCTCTGCCTTTTGCTTGGATGCTTATACTCGACGATGGAGGGCGAAGACATGACCCCAACTTACAAGACGAAGCGTTACTCGGACGTCAATCTTTGGGTGGATGCGGTGATGTTTCACGAAGACATATGCGACACGCAAGAATCGGAGAAGAAAGGCATGGTTCCACCTTTGATAAAGCGTAATGCTGACATTTAATCTCCTTCAAAGTACAATAAGATGTTTCGAAAAAAAGAGGGTTGGTGGTGATATCCATCTTAGAATCGAACCCAAGCCACTCCATTACCGTTCCGATCGGATCGACCCGCCGCACAATACACACCCATGCTCTCGCCCAATTTACTATGCAAGTAGTGAAACTTCGTTGCATAAATGTTTAACAAGTGTCTCCGAGCACCGTCGCTAAAATCAATTTACCAAAAGGCTCTTGAAAATCCCGATTTTTCAGAACACGGTAGCGGACCACATTTTGGTTATCCGGATCGAGCCGAAACCAAGTAAATCGAGCCGCACACGAAATTCTTTTAGTGATATTTAAGATATGTACCACATGGCACATGGTCAATCTCGAGATGAAAATATACTCCAAATAGAAAATGTATTGAGAGTCATACATAATGAGATATCGAATCTTCTCTCTCTCTCTCTCTCTCTCTCTCTCTCTGTATGTTGATTGCGTTGACCGAAGTTTTTATCATTTCATTTTTTTCCCCCAAAATTTTCCATGCGCCTGCCTATTTCCCCTGATTTCTTCCTTGCAACAATACCAACTACAACATTTACCCGCGCTTACGGCCGTACTTTTCACTCTTATAAGTTATACATATATGTAACATGCAGTTTTACGTCGGGAATCCCAAGGTATGCCCACTGTGACATATTTGTCCTGATTTTTTTTATGACATCAAATGCCCCAAATTATACCATATGTGGCATATTTACTCTAAACTTTTTCTTACGATACACAATAACATCAATCACGTACCTATACGACACATTTACACTGCATCAAAGTTTCATCGGATGATTTTTTGGCCAAAATATAATCGCTTTTATTTCACTTAAGTCGCGTGGTGTCAGGTCAACATCATTTGGTTTAGAGCGTCCACGTAAAGTGCTCATTGAAGGAAGGACTATTTAAAATATATATCTTTTCGCTTTTGAAAGTTCATCGGCCCAAAGAAAATATTATTATAATAATAATAATAACCGTAAAAATCAATTGATATCCAGGTCAATGCTACTGTGAGTAAGGGTGACCGTTTGAGATGCCAAGAGAATAAGTGTGGGCATTTAAACTAATTGGGTTGTTGGCTATGTAGCACGGACTCGCTGTTTTGGGCTTTTTTTGTGTCTCGGACACGAACACATGTCCGACACGTCCGGACACGTTCAGACACGCTCAGACACCCTGTCAACGCGTGAGCGGCGACACGAGTCAATCCTGCGGACACGCGAGGGACTCGCGTATCCGAGGTTAAAAGGGTCAAATTCATAATGTCAAAAGCGTGACCTAATCTTCCGCTTCCTCAATCGATCTTTTCTAGGTTTGCTCTCTCGGTCTCGCGTCTCCTCTCCGAGTCTGTCTCTTGCTGCCCTCGCTCCATCGCCTCGACTTCAAGTCCCATGAGCCCTGAGTCCCCTGATGGGACTCCCCTCGACATCGCTCTTCAACCGTTGAAGAGGGAGGAGACGGAGGAGGAGGATGCGGTTCGGATTAAGTCAGAGAAGGGGATCGAAGATTGGAGAACTGCAGGGACTCGAACGATTCGTCTTCGTCGTCGGCATCGAAGCCCTCAAAGTGGGAATCGGCGAGGGATTTCAAGGAAGAGAGACAGATAAGGAGAAGAGAGAGAAGGGGGAAGAGAGAGGGGCGAGGCATTAGGGTTTGGAAGTGGAGGCTTTTAATTTTTATTTTGTTCTATTTTAGGGAATTAAAAAAAAGGAAAAGCAAGCGGGGTCTCGGGGGCAATAGAGTTTGCGCTTGGGAATTGGGGGTGGATTGGGTTTTTTGTATTAAAGATTTTTTCTCATTTTTTTATTCAAGAAAAACATATATAAATATGATAATTTTATTCTTTTATTTTAGGCTTATTTATTTATTTGTATGTATCTCAGTATGTCGGAATTCTTTATTTTTCAAAAAACCTCGTGTCGGCGTGTCGTGTCGTATCGTGTCGTGTCTCATATCTAGTGTCGCATCGATGCTACATAGGTTGTTAGTTCGAGTGGTCCTGGTCCTGGACTGAGTTTACCGGCCGAAGGTCACATCTTCGATTCTTACATCTATCCCCGATTTTCAGGAAACCTCGGTTAGTCTGCAAAAGGATGTGTTGGGTTCGGGGTGAAATTTGCAAACAGCTAATGCTTCGTTGTTGGCTTAGACAGGACCGGACCGGACCGAACCCTTCTTGTTCCATCCCAAGTTCTTTTAGACGAGCAAAAGGACGTGGAACATCTGAAATCGTCCATCTCCTTTTAAGGCTCAACACGTGTTTCCAGCATCTCGGGTGGAAAATGTGGACCAAAAACAAGTTGGTCTTCTCCTCCAATCTGAGCCATGAAAAAAAAAAGAATATTAAAACAGAAAAATGAGGGGGGAAGCAATCGAAATTAAAGATGCCTTTGGTGTCAGTTAGGGAACACGCGTGACGCATCACGATGGGAGCTTAGCAAAGTTCCAGCTAGAAAAAAAAGATTCCGCAAGCTTCGAGACGTGCGCTTAGCATTATACAATTCTGTAAACTATGGTTCGAAATCCCTCCATTGAAATTCTCATTTCACTGTCTCCTTCGTCGTGTTCATCCTTTTTTTTCCTAACTTTTGCCACCTCATTGCGCGAGATAGATTTATCCTCTCGCCGTAAAGGTACCACTACATCGGGCTCAATCGATCGGGTTGACTTCGGGGGTACAAATCACTCTATGCCCCGCTTCCGATAGCACGTGTTTTGGAAATGGCGACGTGAAACTCGCCCTCTTCTCTAGAGTTCACCGCGATTTCTTACTCGTTAACTGGTATTTACTTCATCATGTTATATCACGGCTTGAAGCGCTCGGTTTCGATACATGCAGAATACCTACTCCTCATAAATGGCATGTCTCGCAGCCTTAATCGTCCAAGAGACGAAGAGGAAGAAACATCTTGTGTGCCCCCAAGTGAACATAGAGCTAAACCCAAAAAAAAAAAAAAAAAAAGGAAGGAAAAAAAAAAGTGAAAAAATTGGTCTTGCAAGAAACCACCTAATTTTTATTCAATGTGGTCGGGCTTGACCAACTTCAGCAAAATTAAGATTACAAGCTCGCTCGCCTGCCTGTCCAACGTTGTTGGCATCAACCGCAACTACTCCAATCTTTGCATAGAAGGAAAGCTTTTCTCCATGAAATCTTAATTAGGCACCATAATGTTTTCCGTCCAAAGAACCGACGGCCGTAGTAATATTCCGACATGGAAGATGATCCAACCCGTCGATAAAACAATGAATTTAGCGGTTGATGCAACTTCACATGGAGCTTCTAAGTTGCTCGCTTTTTGGTCTTCTAAATACTTGAGGGGCCCGAATTTAACGATGGAAAGAAACTACATGCTTGATAGTCTGTCAATCATTTCTGACCACACGATCTCTCAATCAATGAGTGTTTTATGCAAAGCATGCAGCGATGGTGTGTGGATCTACAGGTTGAGATTATACTGCCCCTGACTGTACTGTCAGGGAAGCATTTTCCTTTAGCGATAGAGACCTACTACTTTTTGCATCGTAATTCGAATCTCTTATTAATCATGAAAAAGGGCTCAAAATTAGGAATATTGTTTTCTTCCGGAGAAAAAGAAAAGAAAATAATGTCTCTTGTGATTAATACATATGATTGAAAGTGAAAAAAAAAAAAAACGAAGTGATGGGGACTCTCGCTAACCGAAAACCCCAGTTGACCATTAATAATTTGATCTTGAGCATTTGTCACATCTTCACCAACAAAATTTGGATTTTAATTATATATATATATATATATATATTCAGTTCTACCGGATTGAATATACAATTCAACATAGCATTCGGTAAAAATTGGAAATAAATTCGTCAAACAAAAATTATCGACGAACCAAGTCAAATGAAAATAAAAAAACATGTGGGAAATTTGGGTCTAATGAAGCAAGAGACCGATCCCATGATTCCCATCCTATTGTCAAAGAGAAGAATGTAATGACAACTCCGTTTACAATTCCTTTTTTTCCTCCTCCTTTTTTGCTTAAGAAAGTTTATAATTGCATGTGACGTTGTCTTTTATTTTGCCAGACAGTTGCGGTACAAGGGCAAATTTACAAACTAGGGATTATAAATTAAAAAAAAAAAAAGGAAAAAAAAAACATAAGAGTTGGAACCCTTTCCTTGTCCAGATGCCCATCTCCGGCGACACCTCTCGCCGCACCTCCTCTATTTCCGGCTTCCCCCCCATCGGCCGAAGAATCTTCCCTTACGTGATTTCGCTGATTGTCGCCAGCGGGAACCGATTCGGTGCGACTCTGGTTGTGGTCACGGCCTTCGCCTGCGCCGCCATCAGGGCCTTGTACACCTCCACGATCACCTTCTGGTCGTACTCCTTCAGCGGTCGCCTCTCGAACCCGCCCAGCCCGACGTCGGCGCCGTACGCGCCGCACACCCGCGAGTCGGCGAAGCCCAGCATCATGTTCACGTAGCCGTCGCGGAGCCAGATCAAGAACTTCTTGGGCCAAAGCAAGAACTTCTTGGGCGACCTGAGGTAGCCGAGCTTGGGCGAGACCTTGATCCGCCAGGACCACCGCCGCCTCCGCCCGGTCGAGCCCAGCTCCACCACGGGCATGCGGCGCCGGCTGCCCAACCCCCGGCCCAGCCGCCGGTAGCTCCTCCTCCAGTATCCCCTCAGGCCCTTGAACGCACCCACGGACGTCCCTTCCATGTCTTCTCTTCGAGCCTTGTTGATCTCTCTCTCTCTACTGGTTTATGTGGTTCTGCAAAGATTAGAGAGAGAGAGAGAGAGAGAGAGCGAGCACTGGATGAGTTTATATATATATATATATATATATAGAGAGAGAGAGAGATAAATGTGGGGAGGCATGAGCTTGCTTGAGTGGATATGCAATTGGTAGGATGGGGGAGTTATAGATGTTGCGATTGCGAGCATCCTAATAAATATTAGTCCCACTCGCTTGAGCAGTTACATCGCATGATTCGATCGATGCAGCCAAATGGATGGAATCTCAATAATGTAACTGCTGCTAAAATATTGACAAAGCCCCAAAAGCGGGTCTAATCCTACATGCGTCGGGTCAATTCTAGAATCGCAGCTCCTCTGTCAAAAGTAAAGATGCTTTTCCATAGAAAGAAAATGTCACAAGATCCGCTGACCACTTAGGGTGTGTACGGCAACACAAAAAAAAAACACTCCAGAAAGAGTATTTATGTTCCCAAAGTGTTCTAGGAACACTTAGGGAACAGAAACGCGTATGGTTCAAAAATATTTTAAACACTTTGCGACATGAACAATTTTGAAGAAACAAAAAAAAAACTTGTTTTTGGGTTTTGGAACACTTTTGGAATCATCACCTACCACCGCCAACGCGGCCACCGCAGCCGCTGGTGACCAAAAATTATTTTTTTTTTTAATTTCCCAAAATCGTTTCTATTCCCAAAAAACATAGTAGGGAACAGAAACAAAAAAAAAATATTTATGTTAAAAAACAATGCTCAGAAGCAGAAGCAGAAACAGAAAGTTTCCCATACGCACCCTTATAGGCTATTTCTTTTGAGGATCCATTGAACATTTAGACCATTTCTCTCGAGGGAACCGAATCTATATGGGTCGGATCAATTCATCACGAGAAATATGTTGGTATAAACTTTTTCCTTTTTTTTTTGGGGGGGGGGGGGGGGGGGGGGGGGGGGGGAGATCTAGAGAGAGGGTGGCGGTGATCATTCATTCGTGAGTGGGTCTGGGTCGTGCAAAGAAAGAAGGGTACCTTCCATTTTCGAGTGGCATGTCACCGTCCATGGTGGGTTATGACTAGACACGAAGCGAATGGTTTTCGTGGGGGACAGTCTCACGACTCTCACCTCTATTGCGCCCCATTGACTGAGGGCACAATGTCCGTCGGAGTCGGATGGAACCCGCGGGTGGAATGAATCCATTTATTGACAATTAGGGTTCGAGAACAACTATTTTGGGATTGGTACGGTGAGCATAATCGATTGCGGCATAGAAATAATATAGAAGAACACGCGAATTTACGAGGTTCGGCAATGTGCTTACGTCATCGGTCAAACACCTCGCCCCTCTCTATTTTTTTTTTCCTTTTTTCTTCTTCGTTATCAGTACGTACACATTCATAAATGTACAATCAGACGGACTTCTTCTGCAAGTCAAGTCTTTACAAAATAGGAAAAATAATCCTCTACAAATCAGGAGGAAAAATCAAGTCTCGTACAAAAAAGGAAATTACAGCTCACGCCAACATAAAATTTATTGGATTTCCCGTTTTTACAATGAGGGGTTCGATGTGGGTCGTACTTTTGTTTGGTCGATTATGTGATTGGGCCGTGCAAATAATTTCGAGGCTGCCTTCTCTCTCAAGGTATCTTTGGATAAAAGCTCAATAATATCCATGGACTCCTCGAAGGATTTTCTACTTTCGGTAAGATGATACCATGAACTTGGTGGCATGCTAAGCCATGCCTAGACACTCGTCGGAGTATAAAAGGCTAGCCTAAAAGGATGGAACCGGACAAGCAATTTCCTTCTTGGATTTGGGTTTTTACTCATATCTGACTCGACCAGTTTAGATCTATCTATTAACTTGCCTATTAACTGGAAGTGGTTTATTTCCAATCAATGTGGTGAGTGGGTATATACTTTAAAAGTTCAAATCACAAGATCTCTATCATCTAACATGGGACTCGCCAGCTCGGCATGATACTAATTGGGGAAAAAAAAAACAGAAATAAAGAAGTCCAACCCGGACTAAGCTCACTTTATGGTTTGCGATTGCCTTTAAATGTACACAATTACTTCCCTAGCGGAGAGCCAATTCAAATTGTCAAGAAACATGTCTAGCACGTACTGCTCCTGCCTAACATATGGACCAAGCAAGTCACCCTAATTTACAGATGTGTTTCTTGATTTTGCTTGTTTTGAAATAGAGAGTTGCTAGTCTGACAGTCTGAGAGTACTGTAGGATTCTTTGAAGTTCTCGAAGTTCATGGATATGAGAAGTGTTATGTGTATACGACCCATCTGACCACGTGATTTTCCAATCAATGAGTATTTTATACAAAATATGCGATGATGTTGTGTGAGTCTATGGTTGATATTATATTATCCATGACAGTACAGTACTTCCATGAAAGTATTTTTCATTGAGATAAATGGATATTCTGTACGGTAGATCCACCTAGGGCAACGAGTCGACTTTATTTTTCCGCCGACTATACGTTTCTCATCAAAAGTCAAACTAAAATTTCAGATACCATCCTCGAAACCAGATCCAAACAATGGAAGTGCTTGACCAGAGATTACTGCTTTCCTCAAGGATTGAAACTAGATAGACTCCTTGTAATCGTGGAACCAAGTTAAAAATCCCCATCATCTAAGCTAATTAAGGTTAAGCAAAGAACGCAAAATCTTTGATTTAGGTAGGGCTTCAGACATGAACGACTGTAGAAGCCAGTGCGACGGAGTTGGCGATGCCTAAAATGCCTAACCGAAGAACAAGCCTAATCTTACCTAAATTAACAACATTTCGGTATGTACTTATATGCAATTCGAATTTCGCCACGACACCAAGTAAGAACTCGAAAGAAAAAGAAAAAGAAAGAGGAAAAAGAAAAAGAAAAAACCAAAGACAACAAATCGGCGAAACTTATTGAGTGGTTCGATGTAATCCAAGGGGCCTAAAAAGGGCGAGCCGAGCGTGGAGCGGTGCATCACTGCGAAAAGACCATTCTTAGGGCCTACATGACAACCATTTTGCTCCAAAAAAGCGATTCTAGTTAAAATATATATTTTTAATTCTATTCCCTAGATGAGTTTTAGAGAATTGGAACGCGTTAGGTAACTGCATAAATTTTTTTTTACTGAAACAAAAATGTATTTGGTAAATGTACATAATTTCTGTTCCCAAGAAAAATTGTTCTTCCCAATTTTGTTATTTAAGTCAAATAGTTACGTAGTTACTTTGTGAAATTTCATCATATATTTCAAATTAATCAAATATTAATTCATATTGATTCACTTATATAATATATTACATATTGAAATGTAAAAATAAATATCAAGGATCATCACAAGTTATTATTGTAAGGTTTCATCCAACTTTTTTGAACTAGCGGATAACCAACACGAGTGACACATTCATTTCTACAAAGAAAATGCACTGCACTATCCTATATTAGTGTGCATTTTTTGTTCAATAAAATCAAATCTTAGTCTTAATTCATCCAAAACTTAATAACGAGAGCTTGTTAAGTGTTCGCGCTAGTTATTTTGTCTTTTTTCAGAATTTTATAAAACTAGACTAAGTCTAAAGTACACAAACCTACGTAAATCAGAATCAACGAAATCAACCGCACAATCAAGGAATTATGACATTGATGAATCGCATCATAAAACCTAACGAAGGCCTAAGAGTTTAGAAAAATGTGGTCCGGATTTAATTTCAAAAGTGCTTATGATTATTCTAAAAAAGAATAAAATCTATGAAATCTAGAAAATTTATGTCCAAATTCATGAAAATGAGGTCAAATTAGTCTAATCTAAGCTTCTTCAATTTTTAAGGATTTTCTAAATTTTTTATGATTTTTTTAGAAATTTTCTAAAATTTTCTATTATTTTATTTTATTTTATTTTGAAAAGAAGCCCTCATTATTCTCTTTTATGGTAAGGGAAAAGTGACTTGGTTCTGTTTTTGTTATTTTCAAAAGTGATTTTTTTTTAAGAACAAACTTTTTTTTTTTGTTCTTGTTTCTCTCTAAAACAAATTCTTATTATCTAAAATTGATTTCAAAAACAGAATCAGAATTAGAATCATTTACGTTACCAAATAGGGTATCAGAGAACCAAAATGATTTTCAAACATGCCGTTAAGGCACTCAAATCCAGATTCCGAACGAAGAGAAGGGAGGGATGCGCAGGTAACTGCTCCAGAGGGAGGAGGGGGATACAAAGGGAAAGGGTGAAGATCGTCGCCATGGTTGCTGTTCAGAAACGAACCATCTTCATGACTGCGAAATGATCATTCTTTTATGTTCGCCTTCCAGAAAGTATGATCGATTTATATATCTCTCAGGTGCAATTATAGGGGATAGTGTCTAAAGCACGCCAACCAGACTTGGGATACACCAAAATTACCTGTTGAAGTCCTCCCAAATTAAAGAGAGACGGGGGATTAAAACTACATGAACTAGAAGATTTTAACCAGAAGAAAAGACAGAGCAACTTGATAAACAGATTACAGAAAGAACGCAGAACAGGAGCCAGAGCCACCGGCTTCTCCCGCAAAATCATTCCCTACCCTTCTTCTTCGCTGGCTTTGATGAACTCGCTCTCTTCAAACTCTTCCTCGTCACAGGCGTCCCCGCCGTCTTCTTGATCTTCTTCTTACTACCGTTCTTGAACCCCTCGGGCGTCTTCACCTCACTCAGCCGCTTCACCTTCCCGCCATTGCGACCACCGACCTCCGACGCCATCGCCTTCCTCTTCCTCGTCGGTTTCTTCAGAGCTTCCGGCGTCTCCACCTGGCTCAGCCTCCTCGTCTTCCTCGCGGCCCTCTGCTCCTTAGGGGCGTCTTTTTCCCGGAGACCCGGATTCTCGGTCGGTGACGCCACCTTGTGGGACCTCTTCGCCTTCACGAGCCGCTCCGATTCCACAAGCTTCTTCACTCGGACGGAGAGCGAGCTGTCCAAGCCGGAGGGGAGGGACTTGCCGATGGACTTTGAAACCGCGGGCTGGCTCGAACCTCCCTGGTCCTCCAAAATGAGGATCGCGTTGCTCGTCATCTTGCCACAAAAGAAGAGAACATAACGAATTCACGATGAAATTTTGACAATTATTGAAGAAGGGAAGAGTCGACGTGGGAAGCAGAGAAGAAGAGAACCTCCGAGTCAGGAGGATGCACGGTCGAAGATGTTTCGTTGGTTTTCGCCATTTTCTTGCCTTTCTTGCCTCAGAGAAATAGAGAGAGAGAAGCAGAGATGGTGACACAGCGCGACGAGAGGTGGGGTTGTGTTTTTCAATTTTGAAAGAGGAGGCGGGATTGTGAAGTAGCCTTTCGTGGGCTCGAGAGCATATGAGTAGGGCCACGATCTGTAGGTTACAGTAAGGGGCCACCAATTTAAACAATGTGCTGCGGCCTTTAAAAAATTACCCCCTAAAAATAGGAGATCTGGACCGTCTGTTTAAAAATAGATGACCCAGATCGCAAGGGCAGGTGCCTGCCCTTCTAAGAGAAGGGAAGGGCAGATGATCTGGATCCCAAATTATTAGGTCTTATCAGCAAAATGAAAAAGTGATACGGTGCAAGAAAATGGTCGTTGACTCATTGGTACGTTTAGCACGTTTTAGTTCATACGACCACCAGTCGCAGACTTGATCGCAAGAGCTCCTAGAAGGTCCTCCCCCTAAACGGGCCCCAAAGAAGCGAATGACAAAGACCTGGGCTCTCCAGATTAACTTGAATCGACAGTCGGCCCACTTATAAAGAGACCAGTCACGGTGAAGGGAGCTCGAGGGACATGGCAAATCTCGTAGGGGCCTGCGGATACTATTCCTGTCCACGCTGAGAGCAATGTGATGGTGTTCACTGTTGATCCTTGGATCTGCGTTAGGGGTGTGCATAGTCCGGATCGGTCCGGTTCTGGCATGAACCCGGGGATCGAACCAATGGGTCCAGTCCCCATAATTTTGGGACCAAGGACCGAACCGGGATCGGACAGTACTAGGATCGACGGTCCGATCCGGTCCCGATCCAACCGCTATAAAACTTATTACTACGTTCAATTAAAAAAAATTTAAATGTGTGTGTACTAGACGGTTGAAAGTTTTTTCATTCTAAAAGCCACATTGATCAGGCTTTAGTATCTCATCTATCATTTGTTTCTCACTGCGTCTCCTTTTATGTCTCCTGTGTTTGTTAACTTTCCTTTTGTTACCTTCTCAATAAGTATGTCCAATTGGTGTTTCATTACCTTATTTTTTTTAAACACAAATCATTAAGTTAACAAGATTAGCTTTTTAAAAAAAAAAAAAAAATTTGCCGGTTCGGTCTAGGCTGATCCGATCCCAAAGCATGGAACCTAGGGACCGGACCGCCCAGTCACCGGTCCTGTTTATTAGGACCGAGGACCGGACCGCCAACCTCAAGGACCGGACCAACCCGCCCGGGCCGGTCCAGTTTGCACACCCCTACTGGACGGTTGAGAGTTTTTTCATTCTAAAAGTCACATTGACCAGACTTTAGTATCTCATCCATCATTTATTTCTCACTGCGTCTCCTTTTATGTCTCTTGTGTTTGTTAGCTTTCCTTTTATTCCCTTATCAAGAAGTATGTCCAATTGATATTTCATTACTTTATTTTTTTTTAACAAAAATCATTAGGTTAACTAGATTAGCTTTTAAAAAAAAATTACCGATTTGATCCAGGCCGGGCCGATCTGATCCCAAACCATGGAACCCAGAGACCGAACCGCCCAATCACCGATCCCGTTTATTGGGACCGGAGACCAGATCACCAACCTCAAGGACCGGACCAATCCACTGGAGCCTGGCAGGTCCCAAGCCGGTCCAGATTGCACACCCCTAAATTCTGCGTTACATTTCCGTCCAACATCAACGATTCAGACAAAAGCACGCTCCCTCCGGCCCCCACCTGCAGGCTCCCCCGCACCCCCCAGCCCCCCCCCCCCCCCCCCCCCCCCCCCCCAAAAAAAAAACAAGCTCGATCCTCGAACGTTTGACTCCACCTCGGATCTGCGCCCACGGCCCGTGCTGGGGTGTTGCGGAATGCGGAGGTGAAGAGGGAGAGGTAGACGCTGATCAGGCAGATTCAATGGTTTTGGTGGGCCACGGTGTGGCGAGCGAGGGACAGCGAACCAGACGACTGCACGACAGGGCATGGCAGAGGAGCGAAGCGGGGAGGGAGGGAGGGAGGGAGGGAGGAGAGGAAATAAGGGACAGCGCGAGGAGAGAGGGAAAGGGGAGAAGCGAGAACGGAATCGCCGGTTGGATTTCTCCCAGTAATGTGTTGGATCATCAAGTTACAGTTCATGGGAACATCACCACTTCTCCCCTTCCGTAGACCTTTCATCGTGCGTCATATTGACGATTTTCCCTGCAATCTTTTTACCTTTTGGACAAAAGCACGAGCATGATGTACATGAAGGTATACTTTCTTTGGCAATTGCAAGTTGTAAAGATCCAGCGCGTCTCGTCTGCAAGCAGAGAATATTTACTACAAGCAGAATTATATTACAATGTGCCCATTCGTATTTTGCCTCAAACAACATTGAAGCTTACGAGGAAAATCCATAGCTCTTATACTTCCCCACGAAGAGCCCTGAGCACCCTGGACTGCGGCGCATCGGGGACCCCCCTCATAGCCGACTCCTTCCAGATCCTCGCCGCCCGCATCAACGCCTCCTCCGCTGTGTCCAGCTGCTCCGGCCTCCACCCCACCACGACCGGCTCTCCCCCGTATTTCGCCGAGTCCGCCGTCCCGTCCGTCGCCCTCGTGATCGGCTTCCTCGTGTCCGCAAACTTTATCTCCGACAGCGGCGAAGCCTTGTGGTGCTTGTAGTACTCCCTGTCGTCCTCATCTGCTCCTCCGTTGTTCCCCTGCGATCGGTTCTCCCCGTCGCCTTCCGGCCACGGCGAGCCGTCCAGCCCCGCGCAGCTCACGTTGTCAACTGGCGTGGCAGACGCCTTGTTCCGCTTTTGCTGGTAAATGGGTTCGACAGGGTCGTGCACATGGGTCCTCTGGAGCTTCGGCGAGGTGGAATGAGGCGGCCTGGGCGGCACGATCGGCTCGGAGTCTCCCCCGGGCTTGGGGTGTTCGTGTTCCACGTGTCGCTTCAATGCTGGTTTAGGGTCAGGCTTGTACATTTCCCTAGTTTTCTGCCAGTTACACGACTCAATTACAGTTCAGAAGAATGTCAAATGTGTATGGATCAGAATCAATTTCGATAGAAAGAACCCAGGCGTATAGTAATTTTAGCGAATTTCATCGTGCCATCGCTTGCTATTAACTCTGACTCTGCTTGATCTAGTACGGCAGGTTCATATGATTCATCTACCTCAGGCTCTCCGGAGGAAACAGCGGGCTTCACTTCGGATTCTCTCTCTTCGCCGTGGACTTGGGGATCGGCCGCTCGACCGGTCGGGACCGCCGCGAGCCCTCGCCTCGCGGCTTGGCGACCGGATCCGGTCACGGCTCTGTAAGAGCTTCCGGCTATGGCAGCTAATCTCGATCGCATTTTGGTCGCCGGCTTATGTTGTTCTCAGCTGCGATGATGATAAACGATGGCGCGGCATATAATCTTTTATTTGCAGAGAGCCAGGAGCTGACGAGGACTTTCTAGAGCGAAGGCGTTGAGGGACGATGCGTGGCGAACATGTTGACGTGGCCTCGTACAACAGAGTGCACGTGTCAGTTGTTTACTTGTTGTCCGGGGATTCTTGCGTCGCGGGGTTCCGAGGCTCGTCCAGAAACATGTGGAAGCTTTTGTGCTTCTTCTGTAGAGAGGACCGAGCATTACGACGTCGTCACCCAGGTGCGGGGCTCCCGCCAGCGGAGGTGCGCATTCCATGACGTAGCATTTTACATAATACAGTCCAATAATAGGCCCAATATATATATATATATATATAAACAGCAATTTGAATGGGGTTGGCCAAAAACTGCTTTATTATCAAATCAACGCACTCGATATTTGATAAACAGTAGTTGGAATTGGCAATGTTCATTGAGGTATAAGGGATTTCTGATTCCAGAACTGCATTTCGCTTATTCAAATCTCACTAATTGCATACAAACCGCTCCGAATTTGGGTCATCTACGCAATCAAAGGCTCGAATTTAGTTTATTCCTGAAACTTGAAAAGTGTTCCATGGACGTCCAAATAATCAGGCATCTGTGCTCATGCACTTGGGTTAAAAAAAAAAGAGAGAGGGGGGAGAAAAGTACACCATCTTGATAAGAACACACATGGTACAAATGCAAAGGTGTTGGTTCCAACATTTGTTTATGTTGGGATTGAAGACTAAACATGCTTAACTTGTCGAGTGATGTCACTTGAATTAGATAGAAAAATGATCCTCCATGACCTTTAGAGGTATGTTCAGATTGGAATAAATCCTCTGAATTCGAATAAAATTGCAAATATCTTATTTCAGATCGTTTGTAAAAATTTAGTCACGAGAAAATCTTTTCCCAGGCAAAATGAGAAATAGACTTGTAGGGGTGTCAAGGTCAGATCGTGGCCGTCCGTTCAATCATGGACGGCCACGATCTTTTAAAATTGTGGCTGCACTGTTGATGTTTTTTCTTTCTTTCTTTTCAACGTCAAATTGTGGCCATCCGTGATTGAACGGACGGCCACGATTGATCCGGGCACACCTTGACAGGGGCACATCTTGATAGGGGATCCGGAAACGTTGAGTGGTGACTGGTCAAGCTAGGTACTTCCCTTTTATCGTATGGTTCGGTAGTATTTGACGGATCATTGTTGTATAATCCTTTAAAACTCTTGGATCGTGCTGGACTTTCAACGACTGCGTATTATAAAATGGTGGTTGTCACGACTCACGAATATTACAAAGGATTCAAATCATTATCTCTAACATTCACTGAATGGCCGGTCTTCCATGATTACTCTGTTGAAACCTTGGGCAAGAAGTCGAAGACCAACGCCACCTTAACAAATGATTGGGACTCGGAATCGTTTCGAGTCTTCTTCTCTAGATGCTTCAACTCATAATGGGGCATACCAGTTCTACTCAACTAAGAAAATAATTCTTACTTAATAGGAGACAAAATAGAGATAAAAAAAAAATCAAAACCACAGGGAATTGCATACTTTTGGAGAGAACAGAGTATTTGATCATCGATCCAGTCTCTTCCAATCCACGAGAACATACTTGATTAATGCATTATTCACTCGTAAAGCATCCGATTTAACCGATCCTGGACAAATTCAAAGTGTTCTTCAAGCTTTAGCAAGATTAGTGTACAGTCGGTATGGACACCCAGGGAGAAGGAAAAGGAAAAGGGAGGGCAAAAAACCAAAAAAGTGTCCGGTATTAGGCTGGTGATTTCTTTTTCATCCACCCGAGAGCAGCAGCTTCACCAAGAGGTTTAAGATGATGATGGTGCTCCAAAAGGCCAAAAAGATCGTGCCCTGTACATGTTTTCAACCAAAGACGTCGCAAGAGAGAGCCATCAAGAGTATGGCCGCCTCTTCTTCCTCCCGCAACCTCCACCTCATCTCGCCGGCCGTTGCTCTGTTTCTCTCGGGCTCTGTTTTCACGGCAGGGTTTACCAACCCCTGCTTCACCATATCTGCTAGCCCTCGCTCGATTCTGTCGTCGTCGTTGTTGTTGTTGGCGGTGGGTGTGTTCTTGAAGCACTTCTTGTCCACGCCCAGCAATCCCCTGCTCTTCTTCCTGTACTTGATCCCACACGCGTTGCACAGTGACTGCCGAGGAAAACAGAGCATCAACCAAATCAGGAATCGTACGGTGAAGAACACTAGAGAGAGAGAGAGAGAGAGAGAGGAATTGGGTGTTAAATTCGATAGAAAGATCAGGTTTTGAGCGGTACCCGAGGACCGGCAGGACCGCCTCGCCACATGGGGGTTCGAGTGGTGCGACACTCCACGCAGTGCCTATCCACAACTTTCATCTTCTCTCTTCCCCCCCACCAAAAAAAAAAACAAGGGACAAACGATTGCTGTGATTCTGGGATGAGATCGATCAAGAATCGCCTATAGCCGACCTCAGATCACCGGCGGATGCTTCTTGTGTAGCTTGATTCGGGGGCTGAAACCGATCGACAGGCGCTTGGATTGTTGTGGGCGGGATCGGAGGAGTCCGGTTGGAGAACCGGAGTTGGATCAGAATGTGGAGAGAAATAGAATCGGGGAGACAGAAGGAGCCAGGGGGGAGGAAGCGAAGCAGAAGAAACTCTGGAGTGCTAAGATTTCTGGAGTTTATAAGACTCGTGGTCGTGGATACTTTCTTTTCATTTTCTCTTTTTTATCTTTTTCTTTTGAGGCAAAAGAGAATTCATATTTTTATTTAAAAAATAGTCTTAAAAATTATTTATTGGAAGTGGGGACAAAAAAAAGAGCAGAGGGAAGTGATAATGTGCCAAATTTGTATCACATATTCCCACATTAAAAAAAAAAAAAAAAAAAAAACAGCATGAGGGACGGCGACCCTCTCCGGCTTCTGCGTGGGACTCTCCTTTTTTCAATCTATTTAATTTTTTGCCCTAATTTTTTCTTTTAAAAATATTATGTGGACTACTGGCGATACATATTTTGACTTTCCAGACAAATTTTTGGGTCATACATGTGTTGGGGGCAATCGAAGTAACATCGACAAATACTATCGTGGTGCTGAAAGTAATTAAACTCTTTATTTTACCCATCGTGCCACCGCAATGTGATCGAATTATTTCGTGTATTGGGTTTCACTTAAGTGTCTCCGGTTTCATTATGTACAGTCTCATTATCGATCAAGTGTTTTTTTACGCAATATACACATATAAGGAATAAAGTGTTTGTTTGATCTATAATCCCTGCCAATCTCATATTATCCTCTAAGTTGGATCCATAATTGGCTTTATCTTCAAATTCGCGGCCACACAAGTCTTTAATTCATTTTTTTTAATAGACATATTCCGAGATAATCCATGTACGATTTTCGTCCATTATGCTGAAATAATGGTCGAGGTTGCGTGAGAGGATTTTGGTGCAAAGAAGGGAGAATTGCCACTTTTCCCAACATCTTAATCAAGAAAAGCGAGAAACATCGTCTTTGACACACGAAAGCTGTCCTTGAGCCAGCTGACGTGGAGAGGAGATGTCCTTTTGTTTTGTTTATCGACAAGATTAGCGATTTGCTAAAAACATGCGTCCCATTTGCCTTCTTTTTCAGAATGGTCGTGGACAATGCAGATTCTCTTTCGAATGAGTTCTTGAGAATTCCAAATTAACCTCCACCGTTGAAGGGAAGTTAAAAATAATTTACTGATTATTCTGCCACAATGAAAAGATTAAGAAACAATGCGATCTTATTACGAATTAGAGGTGAGCAGTTTCTCATTTTTCGGAACCTGAAACCTACCTATCGTAACATGCGACCTGAAACCTACTCTGTCACAAGTTCTAGGATCGGTTTCAGGTATCCGAGAACTTGCCAATTTCTTTTTCTTTTCTTTTTTATATAATCAAAATGAGAGTAATGCTACGATCGCTAAGGGAAAGCAGATGTGAGCGGTTTCAGGTTCCGTACATGTTATATTTAGAACTTGAAACCAACCCATTAGAACAGGTTACTCATTTTTTGAAATTTAGAACCTAAAATTTTGTTTGGCTCCAGATTATATACTTATTATTGGACGCCATAGAAAATTGTTGGATTGTACAAAGATATATACCAAGAAAAACACAAAAAATTATTTTAGGATCCATGTTCTAGATTTTAAATTCTATGTAGTGGAACCTAGGACCTACCTGTTGAAACATGTTCCTCAATTTTTGAAACCTGAAACTTACCCTACGTATTTTGAAACCTGAAACTGACTTGATTCCCACATGTTATGGTTCTCACCCCTGTTGCGAATAGCGTCACGCGTCTCTACCTTTTCATAGACTCAAGAGTGTTCCTCTAACAAATAAAAATCGAAGATTGAATATTGAACAGGTGAAATCTTAACAGTAGAAATTAAATTCAAGCACACCCTTAATTTTTTTTTTCTACCAAATATGAAACATTGCTTTGCTTGCTATTTCCACCCATACCCAGATTTTATTTTTATCATGAACTAAATAGTTTTGGACCGCAAAAGAAACTATAAACTTGGCAATAGTAAGATGAGATCCCACTAGTCCGATGACTTGTGGAGATTGAGAGCCGACACGTGGCAATAGCTTGGCCACCGCCACCAAGGTGTGATCCGGTGTCGCCGTCAAAGATCCTAGAATGTGGTAGACTTTTCACTTAATTTATGGTCCCTTTTTTTTGGCCATTTCTTTTCATTTAATTTATTATTATTTCCCAATTGCCGCTAATGAATTACCAAAATGATTAGGTCTCAAATCTCAATAGAAAAATTCAAAGGGGGAAAAGGGTGGGGGACAAGAAGACGCCAAGCCGGACAAAACCCGGCCCATACATTCTGGACCATACGCAAGAATGACCAGACAAAAAGTAGCTCCCCGATTAATAAATGTCTAAAAGCCTGGCCCAAAAAAAAAGAAAAAGAAAAAGAAAAAGAAGAAGATAATTATCAAAAAAATGAAAAAGAATACAAGAACATTATGTGTTTGCCAACCACTTTTTGATAATTATTAAGTTAATCATTGTGAGGAAAGCTGCTAATACAAACAAACTCAACCAATCTCAATTTGACAGTTCTCAACATTATGTTGTTTTCATTGAAGATTAAAGATAAGAGAAGCTGGTGATTAAATACTGAGTAAACGTCGGTAACTGACTTGAAAAAAGGAGTCGCTAATGCAAAACTCGTGAGTAACTTAATCACGGAAAAGTTAGTGATCATTCTAACGAAAGTTGATTATTCCTAAAAGGAAGTGTTCAATTTGAGGGTTTGTAAGCAAGACAAATTGAAAAAAAAAAATGGTAGCTCATTTAAAAAGTCGGTAGATTTTTTTTTTTTTAAAAAAAATGCATATTGATAAACAACTCAAACTAGAGTTTAATACTAATCAACTCTTGCAAGAATCTATGTGTTAGGAAAAAAAAGATAATTTATTTCAGCTAATCAGAAACGTCGTCATACAAAGCATATTCGTAGGGTGTGCTTGTTTGAGAGAAAGCGTTTTTTTTTTTATAATTTTTTTTATAATTTTCATGAGTTTGGTTCGCTGAAAATAATATGTCAACAGAAAATAATTTACAGACAAATGATATATGTATGCATTCTTAGAGTTAGGAAAATAAATTAACTAATCTGGAAAGGGAAAACTGTTTTTTTGAAAAATAATTTCATGGGAAGGGTTTTCCTTTATCATAATTTTTTTTTTTTGGGTCAAAACGAGCACACCCTTGGTCCTGTTGAAAAGTGAGCACAGAGTGCGTATGGTCAAATGAAAACCCCTCATCCTCGGGGAGATTCATGAAACCCTCTGTTTTGCTGGGAAAAATACTAAAAAAGCCCTAAATATATTATAATTATATCAATTTAGTCTTAATTTTTTTCTTTGATTCAGTCCTAAACTTTTTGTAATTGTGTCAATTCAATCCATTCGACGAATTTCGATCGACCGGCGCTGACATGGACGCCGGCCGGTCGGTGAGCTAATATTTTAATATATATTTAATATATTTAATGTTTTTTTAAAAATATTTTTTACTTATCTTTAAAAAATTTAATATATTTTTTTTTTACTTTTCCTTTTCTTTTTTTTCTCCTCCCAACGCTTCCCTGCTTCTGTCATCTTCTTCCTCCGCTCTGCTTCCGTCATCTTCTTCCTCCGCTTTCCTCCGCTCTGCTTCCATCATCTTCTTCCTCCGCTCCGGCGAGCTCTAGCGGCGTATTCGGTGAGAGTCACCGGATACGCCCTTGACACGTATCCATACGCGGTCGACACGTGGTGATTTCAACACGTGGTCAAAGTCCCAACTCGCCTCGGATACGCGAGTCGAAGATTCTTTTTCAATAAAAATGTTTCACTGGGCTTACTCTTTTACTTTGCCAAACAAAGCCCAGAGGAGCCATCTTTGACGCCCCTCATCCATGGCCTTTTATAGGGCCAGTCAGGCTTGTAATCTCACCTGCCACCCATGTGGGGACTTTTTCGTGGCCTCTTATGCAAACTTCTCTGCCTGTTTCACTCACCCATCTATATGAGACTCCAATTGTTGCTGTTGCGTCCTTTGCTGCCGCTGCTGGTCGGTCCTTCTCACAGCTCCTGTTGATTCTATTTGTCCCTATTCTCTCGTGTACTTAGTGTCGTTAGACAGTTCAGAAAATGATTCTCGTTATCAAGTTTTTTGGTTCTCACCGCAAACTTCTCTGTGAGCTTATCAAATTGTGAACATAAATAAAAGCTCACCCTTTATTATTAGAATTAGTGCATATGACACTTGTTTTGGCTTTATTTTTTTTTCATTTTTAAATATATATTTAATACATGTTCTCGACGTGTCGAATTTTTCTGTTTTTGAGAAATGGCGTGCCGGTGTATCGTGTCGTGTCATGTCCGCGTGTCGGTATTGGTATCGGTGCTACTTAGGTGGCTGGGCGAGGCCGAGCCTTGCAGTGGCTGGACTAGGCGAGGCCGAGCCTCTCAGTGGCTGGACTGAACGAGGCTTGCCTCACCAGACCAAATCTGGGCGAGACCAAGCCTCGCCCGGCCATGGCGATTCTGCTTCAGACAACACGGTGAAGGCAATTGTCAAGAAAAGGTTTTTTGGTTCTCAGACAATTTCTTAGGCTCTGTCTCCCATGGCAAAGATCGTTTCTTTGTGAGTGCTTAAAGGGCTCGATTCCAAGTAAGTGTTCCTGTTGATCTCCTTTTCTTGATTTTTCCTTTACAGATCCGAAATCTGGTAGTAGAATTCTTCAAATTCAGCTCGTGCAATGATCGTCCTGTTGGGAAAGAGGGAATTTTGTTAACTAGGTTACTTGAAAGCTCTTGAAGATTGGAGATTTTGGGTTTTCAGTACTCTGTGGAGCAGTTGGTTTTCTTTTGGGAAAAAACCACCAAAAATCCCAAACTTTGCTTCTTGTGACACATTTACCCTGACCTTTCTTTTGTGTCACTAAAAACCCTAAACTTCTATCGTGTGACAGATCTACCCTCCGCTATGTTTCTGTCAAAAATTGCCGTTAAATATCCTACGTGGCGGCTGACGTGGACGAATAAATGTAAAGATTCTTATGTAGCATCCTCCTGGATTAATGAAAGAGAAACGACGTCGTTCTCTTGGGTATTAACAAAACGATATCATCTCCTGTTCTTCGTCTCTTTCGTTTTGGGGGCCAGGGTTCTTCGCGATGCTCCGTCATTCTCCATCTCCCTAGCTGGAACGATGAGGAAATCTCAATTTCTCCAAAGGATGGAGTTCAATTAGTGTCTGAACACTCGCGACTGCCTCTGCATCTCACTTTCTGCTCTATTCGTGGCTAAACTCTCTCTGCGACGATCTGAGGTCTACATTCTTCCTTGATTTCTCGAATCTTCCATTGCTCCACATGAAGTAGCTGCATTTGGTTGTTAAAGGTTATCGTATTCCCGACCCTCTTGATTTTGTTTCTTATTTGCGTGTTTTCTTAATCGATTTATGTGTTCCTTGATTTCCTGGTTAGTCTACTTTAATGGTTTTGAATTTCCACCTCTTGCTCTTTCTTGGTTCATTCGCTGAATGTTCTCATATTCAAACATTTGAGTTCTTCCGCATAATATTTGATATGCTTTTGGCTAGCAGTGCATAAAACCTTTGTGACTTCTCTGTTAAAATTGTGTCTCGAGTTTGAGCCTGAAGCGAAAATTTGAATATTCTGAATTGAATATTTCCTATTCGGTGTTGGAGCTCGAAGTAAATATTTAGATATTAAGTTGGAAATTCCATACACCAACAGAATCCAAAACCGTAGACATTGCTTCTGTGTCGAGGTCGGCAAATACAAGAAGGAATATTGATGAATCTGACAATTATTCAGTCAGACTTGGAGATATGAAGAAAGGTGGAGTTCACGTTCAAATCTGTCATGGGAAAGGAAAGAAATAATAAAATATATATCTATGGATTCCTTTTTTGTGCAGGAGTCGTCCTTTTGCTTATTCTTTTTCTATCTCCGAGTGCCGTGGTTGATGTCCATAGGTGCTGGGTGCTTGAAGCGTGGGTCTTCGCGTTGTTTCGGAAGCGCCGTTCGTCGAGTGCTTGGCAAGAGTTTATCGTAGCTGATTTTGTTCGTAGAATTACATCAAGAATTCAAGTATCGAAGCCGAGTAAATCTTGTTATTAGATTTGTGTTTTAATTCCTTTGCGAGATTGGGAGATTATTTCGCTAGGAATTGTGGGTTAAACACTGTGTGCGTTCTTGGATGTAATTGGGGTTGAAAACACCAAGAGTGTATTTGTGTAACTCAAGTGTGATCTGTAATCTCCGTGTATCGCTCGTTCTATAGGGGAATCGTTGCCGCTCTCCCCGTGGACGTAGGTCTTTACGATCGAACCATGTACATCTGGTATTCGATTTACTTTACTCGTTCCGTCTATTTTATTTGATCGATCGCTGATTCCGCGCAATATTCTCTATGCATATAGAGACGTTCGCGACCTTCAAAAGCTAATATATCTTTCTTTACAGGTATATTTCTTCACATTTACAAGTTGTTCGAGATTTGCAGCATGTGCTCCGATTGTTTGAATCTCCGTTTGTTGGTGGGCTCATTGCTGAAGTTGTATTTACTCCATGTGCACTCAATTCTAGCTCGGTAATTCTAAGTAAACAGAGTTTCTGAAGTGGTTGTGCTTTTTTTTTTTTGTAAACCTTCGTTTGTGTAATAGAGTTGGTGAGAAAAATCGTAAAAAGAATAGTTAAAGAGGTTGTGCAAACTGAAGAATTGTTCACCTTTCATAATGCGATCATGTTGGGTTTTAAGCACGTTCGCTTAGGGGAAACTGAAATAATTAAATCATGTTACTTTAGAATATGATAGTTTGTTAATGTAAGTTGCCTTATCTTTGCAAGGAAAATTGAGAACTCTCTTGGCTTTAGTCTCCTGCATGCAAAAAGATGGAACATTGTATAGGGGGAATGACAAATATAGTTGATATTGAAACAGAAGATGACTTTGAGGTTGAAATTCAAGGTGGAGCGGGAGGTGCTAACCAGTGTGAAGTTGAGGTTGGAGTTGAATCAAGCAATGAAGTTGAGACTGAACTTGTGTTTAGAGCTGGGACAGAGCTTGATTATGGGAGTGCTAGCCAAAGTGGAGATAGTGAGAGTGATGATGGCCTTTGCTTTGAGAGTGATGATAGTGAGGGTGATGATCAGGAAATTGATTTATTTTCTTGGATGTGTGATCAACACATCTTGTCCAGAGACGAGGATGAGATACATGAGGTGGAGATGGCAAGGGACGCAACATTTAATATTGATGCAGGACAAGAAGACATGAATGAGGATATCGAAGCACATGAAGATTTCAGTCCTCCTAATTCTGGAGATGAGGAAGTATGTCACCAAAGAAGAGCTTTGACTATTAGATATGACCCAGGCTATGATAATAGAGAATTGCAATTTCAGTTAGGTATGAGATTTGAGTCTCACATTCAGTTTAAGAATGCGGTATAGAAGTATGCAATTATGAATGGCTACAACATTGATTGGAAGAAAAATGAATTTAAAAAGATGTATGCGAAGTGTGTGAGAAGATGTAAATGGTCTCGTTATGGTAGTTGGTTGAACAAAGAGAAAACGTTTATCATCAAGACGATTGGTGAAGAACATACTTGCCCTAGAAGTATGAGAAATAAAAGTGCATCTTACATATGGCTTGCAGAAGAGTTCTTGCCCAAGATCAAAACTAATTTGAAATATACTGCAACACAATTACAGGCAGATGCAATGGTGATGTGGGGACTCACACTCAACAAAAGAACTTGTTATAGAGCAATTGCCAGAGCTATTAAGATTATTAGGGGTCAATTTACCGAGCAATAGAAGTTATTGGCATCTTATACAGCTCAATTAAAGCAATCTAATAAGAACAACACATTTCATATTTTACTTAGACACCCCGAAAACATGTTCAAGAGATTTTACGTAGGCTTTGAAGGGATGAAAAGGGGCTAGAAGGTTGTAAAAAAGTAATTGGACTAGATGGTTGCTTTATTAAGACCGTAGTAAGGCAGATGTTGCTTTGTGCTGTTGAAAGAGATGAAAATAATCAGATGTTTCCAGTTACATGGGCTGTTGTGGAAGCGGAGATACAAGACAGTTGGACTTGGTTCCTCAAGTTTCTATTTACAGATCTTCAAGTTGGTAGTGGTGATTGTTGGACTTTCATAAGTGATCAACAAAAGGTAGAATGAGTCTCCAACTTCATCAATGCCTTCATAATTGTTGTTGAATTATATGTTACATGGAATTATTAATGCATTTCAATTATGCCTTGCAGGGCCTAATTAGTGCAGTTTCGTCATTGGCTCCTTGTGCTGAACATAGGAATTGTTCAACACACATTTATTCAAACTGGAAAAATCTATACAAAGGAGAAATCTTTCGAAATTATTTCTGAAGAGTTGCGTAAGCCACATACGAAGCTGAATTCGACATAGCAACTAAATGAATGAAGGAAGAGTCTATTAATGCCTATGAAGACTTCATGTGGCAAGGGCCGGAGCACTTTTGCAGGGCATTCATAAAGGCTGGGCGAAAATGTGATGCCATCGAGAACAATTTGAGTGAAAATTTCAATGCATATATCTGCAAACAAAGAGAGATGCCAATTGTTGATATGTTAAAAGCAATAAGAACAGCTTTGATGGTGAGAATGTATGAGAAAAGCCTGTTTATGGTAGATTCTCGAGATGAATTGTGGCCAAGAATTAGGGCAAAGGTAGATGAAACAAAGATGAAGTCCAGGTGCTGTGTTGCTAAACCATGTATTGGGGGAAAGTTTGAAGTTGAGGTTGATGACGATCGGTTTGAGGTGGATTTGCAAGGGATGACATGTACTTGTAGGCAATGAGATATCTCGGGAATACCATGTAGCCATGGTATCTCATGCATCAGTTATATGAAGTATGAGATTAATCAATATGTTGATGATTGTTTCAAGAAAGATGCCTACGAAAGATGCTATTAATTTCCATTGGCGACGTTGAATGGGAAGAAAATGTGGCCATTATCCACTGAAAAGTATGCCTCCGCCATTCAGAAAGCTTCCAAGGAGACCCAAGAAACAACGCAATAAGAAAGGTGAGAATATTGAGAAAAGGACAAGAAAGGGAAAGGCCATGGTTAATCCAAATACTAATTCAAATAAATTGACAAAAGTTGGGGTGGTCATCTCATGCTCAAACTCTCATGACTCGGGACACAACAAGAGAACATGTCCCAAGCCTCTAGCACCAACACAAATTAAACCTTCGGTAAGAAAAAAAATGGTGATCGAGAAAACTTATATATGGCCTAAGCCTCTAGTATCGACATGGCCTTGTGATGATGATTACTGTTACTTATACTTGCTTTTCTTTGCAGGGTAAAAAAGGAAGACCAAAAAAATATCTGAGATCAGCCATGGCGGAAGGGACAACTACAGGACAAGGAGATGCCAGAACACAAGAATCTGCAAGTCTAAACCATGTCTCAAATCTGGCTTTTAGAACATGGGGAACTCAAGAATCTACATGTCAAGTCCCACGTTGAAGTAGATGTAAATCCCATACAATTGTTCATAGCTAAAGAACTGTCACTTGTTCCACTGGAAACAAAAAGTACAAGCAAGAGTTCCTTTTTTGATGTAATCCAAGTTTCTTGGTTGAAATTGAAGAGTTTTATTTTTGTTGAATTGGAAGAGTTCCCTTTTGGCTGAACTGAAAGTTTTCTTTTTTGTTGTAATCAAAGGTCAATACCAACTATGACTCATTATCCAATTGTGGGTATGCTTATGTGATTAGGTTATTTATATTGCACCTCATTACATTAATGAAATCGATGTTTTGATGTGGTCGCAAATTATTGGTTTTGCGCACTAGTTCATGAATGAATGTATCATTTGAAGATGTTATGACGCTGTCGGTTGATTCAGAGATTGTGGATAGTATCATTTGGAGATCTCCTACTACAGATGGATTCCATCAAATCATTCAGAGCTAAGACCTGCTACTTGTTCTTTTCAGTTGAAATCCAAGTTGGACTGCAACTCTTACTATAGGTTTATGCATGAACAAGAAACTAATCAAATATTTTTGTGGGAAGAAGGTACTTTGTAGTATTGTAACCATGTTGGTGGAACTTTTTTTTTTCTTAAACCACATGCCAACTTGGTTGCTCATGTCCAATTGGATTATTCTACAAAGACAGGATTACTCCACGGACGGCTTATGGAACACATTAAACACATACAAAGGATAATATTACCACAAGGTTTTTAAAATAGCTATGCAGTGTCTGGAACAAGGCATCTATCATTGCAAACAATTGTAATTAGTTAGAGCTTGGATTTGCAAATACACACAGTTTCACTTTCTTCGCATCGTATTGCTCTTCCCCAACCTCTACCCCCACTAAGATACCTAAAAGCAAAAAAAAAAAGAAGAAGCCAACACCATCTCCAATTCAACCCTGCCGTATTTAAGGCAGCGAAATTTGTGTTCTTTTGTCCTTCTTCAACAGCAACATTGTGCACATAAACTCTATGGATGCATCTAAGACTAAAGATTTTTTCTGTTGCTTTCAGTCGAGATGCTTCCACTTGAAACTTGTTCCTCTGTCGCTAACTCCATTGTAGCTGTATATAGGTTGCATTTGGCTTGCACGTGAGAATTCGCATGCTTTCATTCATAACATTTTCTTGTTGCTTTATATATCTTCCCCATCTTCATTCACCTTTTAGAGATGATCACCACGAGCTACCACATCCTCTGCCACGATGCCAAGGCCGAGGGCACGATCGGCAAGTCCGGGGACAATGATTTTTTTCGCTATTTAAACAGGACATATAGAATAGATAAGTATCAATTAACCTAAGTCAATAAGTTATACATATGTTGTGCAAGAAACAACCAAATCCTAAAGAACTGGGTATGGTTAATAATCACCAAGAAGATTTCATTTCAATAATCGGACAATGAATAGGGATAGCATTCAAATTTTCATTCCAAACCTTTTGTATGCTAAGCTACACTTATCTAAACCATGAGATATAAGGAAATAAAAAAGTTTGATTCTTTTATGCCTACATATTAACACCTTATAGCGGAGGATAACAACAACAGCTTCAACTGAGAGCCAAAAGCATACGAAGATGATGCACAACATTTCAAAAGTTCGACTCTTAGAACAATCAACAAATGAATCATGAAAAAGCAAGAGGGTGGAATTCAGAATTATCATAGTAGCCTAATAAAGAAACCAAGGAACACCCATATCGATGAAAAAAATGCAAATGTCTGCAACTCATACCTGTTGTTAGGATGCATGTGTGAGTTGTGTTAGAGGAGTCAAACATAGGAGAATTGATGTGGTGTTGAGCACTTAATATACCTAAGTTGGCCCATGACTCATTGGTTTAAACTTTTGAGTAAAGATGGGTCCAACTGGATATATATTGACGGGCTTGGACTTGGGCTCCCTCTTGGCGATCTCCCTAGCAAAAAGTATCGGACTTCCGCTGCGTGCTCCCAACAAATGGTATCAAAGCCGATGGTTGATTGGTGGGCCCCCAATCTGTTCCAGGAATATTTCAAGAAGGACTCTGGTGATTGCATCTCAAGAAGAAATCTGGTGCCAACGCGATTTTCGGGCAGGCAAACGATGTGGTGTAGCAGTGCGGGCTCGATGGACGTTGATGGAGATTCAGATTGAGATGGAGCCAACGTGATTTTCGGGCCGATGGACGTTGTGGTGTAGCAACGGGCCCGATGGGCGTTCATGGAGATTCACGCTGAGATATTTTGGTGCGGAAGGATACTTGGATTAAGGAGGAGCAAACCTAACACTGGAGCTCACACATGAGGGGGAGATTGTTATGATGCATGTGTGAGTTGTGTTAGAGGAGTCCCACATATGAGAATTGATGTGATGTTGAGCACTTAATATACCTAAGTTGGCCCATAACTCATTGGCTTAAGTTTTTGAGTAAAGGTGAGTCCAACTGGATATATATATATTGACGGGCTCGGACTTGAGCTCCCTCTTGGCGATCTCCCCGGCAAAAAGTAACGGACTTTCGCTGCGCGCTCCCAACACCTGTAAAGAAAGACATATTAGCTTTTGAAGGTAGCGAACGTCTCTATATGCATAGAGAAATCACAAAGGTCTTTTGTATTGCTAGCCAAAAGCATATCAAATATTATGCGGAAGGACTCAAATGTTTGAAAATGAGAACATTCAGCGAATGAACCAGGAAAGAGCAAGAGGTGGAAATTCAGAATCATTATAGTAGACTAACAAGAAAATCAAGGAGCGCATTAATTGAAGAAGAAAACACGCAAATAAGAAATAAAATCAAGAGGGTCGGGAATACGATAACCTTTAACAATTGAATGCAGCTACTTCATGTGGAGCAATGAAAGATTCGAGAAATCAAGGAAGAACATAGACCCCAGATCGTCGCAGAGAGAGCTCAGCCACGAATAGAACGAAAAGTGAGATGCAGAGGGCGGTTGCGAGTGTTCAAACACTAATCGAACTACTTCCTTTGGAGAAATCGAGATTTCCTCATCATTCCAGCGAGAGAGATGGAGAACGATGGACCATCGCGAAGAACCCTAGCCCCCAAAACGAAAGAGACGAATAATAGAAGATGACATCGTTTTTGTTAATACCCAAGAGAACGACATCGTTTCTCTTTCATTAATCTAGGTGGATGCCACATCAGAATCTTTACATTTAGTCGTCCACGTCAGCCGCCACGTAGGATATTTAACAGTGATTTTTGACAGAAACATAACGAAGGATAAATCTGTCACACGATATAAGTTTAGGGTTTTTAGTGACACAAAAAAAGTTCGGGGTAAATGTGTCATAAGGAACAAAGTTTGGGGTTTTTGGTGATTTTTTCCCATTTCTTTTTACAGGTACTGTAAAAAGAAATTGTTCATCTCTTGCATCTTCTCGGCCGAGGTCGAGCCTTGCCAGCTCAAATTTGGGCGAGGCTCGTCGGCTATCCTCTGGTACGTCGCCGAAGCGGAGGTACGTCGCCGGAGCAGAGGAAGAAGATGAAGTGGAGGAAGAAGATGGGGGAGGAAAAAAGAAAAGAAAAATATTTTAAAATTATATTAAAAAATTCAAAAAAATATTAAAATATTAGGTGACCGGCTGGCCGGCGTTCACGTCAGCGACGACCTGCCAAAATTTGCCGGATGGACTGGATTGGCACAATTACAAAATGTTTAGGAATGAATCAGCAAAAAAAAAAAGTTTAGGACTGAATTAGCACAATTGTAATAGGTTTAGGAACTTTTCGGTAATTTTTCCCTGTTTTGCGAATGATAAAAAAATAGGCAGTCCAAGGTATTTCTACATGACCCATTGTAAAGTGCTTATTCGATTAGCTTCTTATTGTTGGTTGAGGTATGGTTTTAATTATCTATTAATCGGTTTGAGTTTATTGATTTTTTATGTCGCAAAATCGGTTAATTCCTTGTGCTAAGAATATTTGATTTTGCGTGATCGACCATACTTGCCTTGTTTCCCTGTTGGATCGAGAATGGAACAACCATCAAAGAAGAAATGAGGATAAATTCGGGGCAAGCAAAACATGTCGTGGGCACAATTCCAAAGAAAGATACAAACTTTGGATCGGGTCTAGATCCAATCGTGGCTCAAATATGTTAGCGTCTCATAAAAATGCACAAACTTATGTAGATACCAAAAAATGACATCCGTTAAATTTTCGTCCATTATCGCGATTAAATAACTCTCCGCGATAACATAAGGGAAAAATTTGGACTTTGGGCCTTGTTAACACCAAAAACGAAAAAGAACTACACAATCCTACTGGGATCAGGACAGGGGATGCCCTGATTCATCAGGACCGTCCATTTTTGAATGGACGATCCAAATCCTTGAAATATGGAGGGATTTTTTGGGGGTTTTTTTTTTTTTTTTTAAAATGATATATGCCGTCCATTTTTTGAATGGACGGCCCAGATCATCAGGGCACCCCTGCCCTTGGATCCCCTAGGGCAGGGGATCCATTTCCTAATCACACTGCCTATTTGTAAGATTGACAAATATCTCTAGACCATTTAAGGATAGTTTTTTTTTTTTTTTTTGGCTAAAACAAACCTTCCATTCTATCAAATGTTAGAGCCTATACTACGATTATAAATTAAAGAAAACTCCACTAACACTGTATTTTTAACTCTAAGATGAGAGATCGTCACAAAGAAAACAAGATGCGGCTCCTATCTGATGAAAAGCCTAATTTGCAAGCGGAAGAGTAGCAGCGTTGCTAGTTCTATTGGTCCACTTTAGACTCCATCCTGTGTTGCTGCTAAGTGGGAAACAAGAGGTAAGGGACCGTCAATTAGAGATCATAAAAACGTTCAGGTTTTTTTGCTAATGCATTTTTGTAATCGACGCAAGAGATTATTTTTGGAAAAATATTTCTCCGGTGGTTGGTTTTTCGCGAAGCTAATAAGGGCGCGCATGGTAACACTTCTCTACCAGAAATCAACTTCTGACCCGAGATTGATTTCTCTACTTCTCCTTAAAAGTAGAAGTTGATTTTTCTACTACTGCTCTAGATTGACTTCTGATCAGAGAAATTCGTTTGATAACGGTTAAAAATTTCTATTTTTGAAACATTATTAACAAAATCTTTGGCGGCAGCGCGAGGGGGGGTAGTCGTGGCAGCGATGGGCCGACGGTGGTTGGCGGAGGCCGATGTGGTCGAATAAGTGATTCTGGAGCCAAGAAGTGAAAATTTTTTACTTGTTAAAGTTGGCCAAAAACCCAACCATAAGTTAAAAATCCTATCAGAAATCAATTTTTTTACCAAACGGATTTCTACTTTGATATGGTTTTTATCAAACGGATTTCTTCTGACAGAGAAATGAGAAATGGAGAAGGTGAAGTGTTATCATGCAGCCCCTAAGGGACTGTTAACTAAGGGATAATGGCGACAAAGACAACGGAGATGGAGACATGACAAACTTTCCCGCTTTGTGAATAAAAGGCAGGTCAGATGCAGTCTTGCAGACAAGATAACATGTCACTTTACCCTGCCCAATGTCATATTTGCCTTAAGAGTTAAGAGCAGGAGGAAAATTGAGAAACCACAAAGCGAAAAACCAAGTGATCGGTATATCGAATTCCTTCGGATCAAAGGCACACACATCTCCTTCTTCTTCTTGTTCAGTTAAAGTGAGATTCAACGAGAGGTCCTTTGCGGCTCAGCAGGCAACTCACTCCCTGCCTCGCTTTAACTCAATCCTGCATTGCCCCCCAGCTCTAGTAGATTCCACCTCCGGTTCATGCGGCAATCTCAGAAACAAAAGAAAGCGTTCTGTACCCCACCAAGACTACCTTTTTGCAGATCCATATATAGCAGAGACCCTTGCCTTTTGTTTTCTTAAGTTCTTGAACGTTGACGGCTGTTCATTTCGTTCCCAGTATGGCCACAGACAAGGCGCTCGCTGAGGCATCAGGGACCAACATCCAGGGCACGTCCTCAGAGCAATTGGGTGGTGATGAAAAGTCGGGGAAATTACAAACCCACTTTGGGAAGGCAATCGCGCATCGGGCGCTGTACGCTTCGACAGGCCGTCAGAGCAGGAGCCGAAGTTCCAGGACCGGCAATGCGAGCGCCGCGTCGCCGAGTAGGCTGAGCAAGGTTTCCCTGGCTGATGAAGCAGAGAAAGAAAGCAAATGATGCCCCGTTTGTCATGGTCAAGCGAGAAGTCAATCTTCATTACGTGAGTGTATCATCTGAAACCTCGAACATTAGATAATGACAGGTCCCACCAAATCTGACGGTCCATTTTCATTTTTGCACGGGTCATCGAGTAATTTCTCCGGTCAAGCAGCGTAGCTGTGCAGCTTGTACTCATGTTTACAGATGGATACCTTACCATATCTGAAGACCACATTATCATGCGCTGTTTCTCTTATGCTTGATAGGAATGTTTAAGTATCAATCTCTCTCTCTCTCTCTCTCTCTCTCTCTCTCTCTCTCTCTCTCTCTCTCTCTCTCTGTGTCTGCGTCAATCGGATTCTTAGGAAAAGCATGAACAAGCTTCTCCCAGACAGGCCAGAATGCTGTCTATCGAAAGCATATAGCTTGGCTTCTAGTTAAACCCGTCATGAAACCATGGGACTCGGCCCAACATTGTGGGAGCTATTCAGAGCCCGAATGGAAGCAAGCCGACTCTTATTTCTCCAGGCTCCCATCTCTTGGACCTCCCGGCGCCCCTAAGTACCCCTCTTCGGTAACCTAACTCTTTTACTCCCCGTTATTGCGCCATCCCTCACCTTCTCGTCTCGAGGCGGCAAGAGCTCCGCCCCGCTATTGTACTGTGAAACAATAATTTCAACACCCTCTCACGTGCTTGCACGGATTACGAGTGCCTATGATATCATGTTAGAAAGTTTAATCCCAAAAACTTAAGCTGATAGGTTGATGGAAACCACATGAAAATAAAGAACATATAGGACATATTGTCAAGCAATGAGTGACAATAACTTTAATATACAGACTTAAATAGCCTGCACCCCCGTCCAAATCTTTGCTTGGAAAAAGCCACACGAAAAACTTCAAACTATACCCACCGTAATACATTTACCCTAAGTTTTTTTCTGGTGGAATAATAAAACCCCAAACTTGTACTTACATTTACCTTCCGTGAAGGTTCCATCACATGGCTTTTCAGCCAAAACAACGTCGTTTCCATTTCACTTAAGTCAGGTGGGTACTGTGTCAATATTGTTTGCTTCCCCGGCATCCATGTAGATAGATTTTGACAGTCATTATTGATGTAACTTTGATGGAGAGTAAATATGTGTCACACATGTACTAGTTTGAGATTTTTTGTGTCATAGAAAAATGTTTAGGATAAATACGATATAATTGGTATAGTTTGGGGGTTTTTACTTTCACTGACTTTTGCCCTTGATCAAACTGGCATACTATACGCATGAATCAATTGAACTTACAATCTACAAAATAAATCATAATCAGCATTCCTATGAAAGTCCAGCCAATGGTTGCATCAACATTTAAGATGTTTCGAATCGTGAAACTGTAAGGCTCCGTTTCTCAAATGTTCAATGTTAGTTAGGATCGTAACATCACGATATTTTATGATTTAAATCTAGATTTCAAAATCCATAGAGACGGCAACGCGGGTAACTTGGGAAATAGGGAACGGAAAAAGTATTAGGTACTCCTAACTTGGGAAAAATTACCAAAAAATCCTAAACATTTTACGCTTATGCCAATTTAATCCCAAACCTTTCAATCCAATTTAGTGATAAACTTAGGATTTGCTAATGATGTCATTCGGCCAATTTTAACCGAAAATCGTTGACATGATGGTCTAATCAGTCTCGGCCGTCTCATTGAATTGGCTCAAGCTAACATTGACAATTTTTTCTTTAAAATTTATCAATTTTTTATTTTTATTTTTATTTTTTTGTCTTTTCCTTTTTCCCTGGTTTTCAACCTCGCCCAGAACTGGCGAGGGTCGCAGTCCTTGCATGCGGCATGTGAGGGCTTGGGCAAGGGTTTCCTGGCCCCTACCGACCGTGATAAAGGGGAAAAAGAGAGAGATAAGAATAGATTAAAAAATCATATGATTTTTTTTAATTATTACAAAAATTATTGGCGTTAACCGCTAGCGATGCCACGAAGGACAATCGACGTCCACGTTAGCGATTTTCTGATCGGCTGAAAAGACTACGTTGATAAATCGTCAGATTGTTCAAGATTAAATTAGTACGATTTGAAAAGGTGATGACATTGACTTGGTACGAGTGCTAACATGTTTAAAACTCTTTTCGCAGTTGCCGTGACCTAGGTTGCACCGATTCCGATACTGACACCGATACCGACACCGACACGATAAGTCGATACGCCATTTCTCAAAAACAGAAAAATCCGACACGTCGGGGACACGTCGTATTAAATATATATTTTTAAATATAAAAAAATAAATTAAAGCCGAAATAGGTTATATGCATTAAATTCAGCAAAGCAAGTTTTTTAAAATAATATTTTGATCTCATAGCAAAAAAAAAAAACAAGTGTCGATACCTGTGATTCTCGTTATTTTAGTAAAAAAATGTAAAGCAGTTAAGAGTCCAGTGATACAACAGAAAACGGCAGGCAATGAGAAAGATGCAATTGACCTCAACCAAACATAATATTTTTTCCGCCGCAAAAAAAAAAAAATCAATCTCGCCTGTCGATACCTGTGATTTTCGTTATTTTAGTAAAAAAATGTAAAGCAGTTAAGAGTCCAGTGATACAACAGAAAAAGGCAGGCAATGAGAAAGATGCAATTGACCTCAACCAAACATAATATTTTTTCCGCCGCAAAAAAAAAAAATCAATCTCGCCTGTCGATACCTGTGATTCTCGTTATTTTAGTAAAAATATGTAAAGCAGTTAAGAGTCCAGTGATACAACAGAAAAAGGCAGGCAATGAGAAAGATGCAATTGACCTCAACCAAACATAATATTTTTTCCGCCGCAAAAAAAAAAAAAAATTCAATCTCGCCTGTCGATACCTGTGATTCTCGTTATTTTAGTAAAAAAAATGTAAAGCAGTTAAGAGTCCAGTGATACAACAGAAAAAGGTAGGCAATGAGAAAGATGCAATTGACCTCAACCAAACATAATATTTTTTCCGCCGAAAAAAAAAAAAAAAAACAATCCCGCGTGTCCGACACGTCCGACACGCGTTGACCGCGTGTCGGACGCGTATCGGAGCGTATCGGACGCGTATCGGTGTCCGATACGCGTCCGACACCGATACTTCCGCCAAATAGAAGTATCGGTGCTACATAGGCCGTGAGTGACCTGTATTAGCCCACTCAGTACCATCCATTAAATCACGCGAGACGCGCGCTCGAGAGCATCTGAAGTAAGCTTAAGAGAAAGGAAGAGCGGAGAAATCACGAGAAACAGCCGGAGCTCAATGAGTGTGGTGGCCTCCATCAAAGTCTTTCGAACATGAAGGGGGGGAGGGGGGGGCAGTTCGGATTGGTGGCAAATTTCACTTTTGATTTCATGTACTTGGTTGTAGTTGGTGCCGTCTCGTCCTCTTAATCCGATTACGAATATAAAGGGTAATCCTTGTTTACGGAGCAAAAGCCCTCCATACTCGATTCAATTCTTGTGCAAAAATTTTGTCCCATCTCCTCACTCAAAATCGAACTAAATCTCACAATTAGGTCCTCGATCGTGCTGCTCGACGGCTTTAATCCGGATCCTAGAAGAAGAAACCCAAAGCAAAAAAAGAAAGAAAGAAAGGAAAAAAAATCACATTTGGGAGTCCTCCATGCTTCTTCGTCTTCGTCACGATTCCGTATTAAACAACCATTAATCGATCTCAATCGCTAATTAACTAAAGATTATAGCAAGCACCCGGCAAACCAACACATGATTCTGCCCGAACCCGAAAGCAGAGATCGGCAAAACCGAGGCCACACTCCATCTCACTGCTTGTTTTTCCAGCACAAAAGGGCCCCCAGCTTCTCTCTTCTTCTTCTTCTTCTTTTTTTTTTTTTTACATTTGCTTTTCCAGTTTTCTGTCCTTGCTCATCATTCATCGCACGACACAGCAAAAGCGAAAAAACAGAAAAGAAGAATCGGTCTCTCTTTTTTAAACCCAACAAAAAAAAAAATCGTTTTTATTTGATCCCCGTCCTCTCCTTTTTGCTCTCTCCAGCTACCCAGTTTTTGAAAAACCCTACCCCCCCCTTGTCATTCTCTCTCTCTCTCTCTCTCTCTCTCATCATTCCGCTGGGCTTGCTCGATCGGAACTAGCTCTCGCTCCGGCTTCGGGTTTCATGGACGGGTTCGGATCCTACGGCGGCGGCGACAGGAGGATGGAGATCGTGAGCGGGAAGGGGCTCGCCGCCTGCCACCGGGCATACTCGCCGACCTCACATCCGCCGCCGCCGCCTCCGCCGCCGATACCGACTCGGGAGAGCTGGTCCGGTCACGGCGGCGGTGCGGCTGCGGCGGCGCCGGCGAAGCCGTGGGGGTTCACGGACCCGGAGGTGAAGCGGAAGAAGAGGATCGCCAGGTACAAGGCGTACACCGTGGAGGGCAGGGTGAAGGCGTCGCTGAGGAGAGGGTTCCAGTGGATCAAGAACAAGTGCTCCCAGATCGTGCACGGCTACTGAGCCGTTGGGATCGCGACACGTGTGTGAGTCCCTTCTTCCTCGTCCCTTCGATCTCTGTTTTTCATTTTTTGTTTTCTGGTGTTTTTGGGGGGGGGGGGGGGGGGCGAAATTGATCTGGTGCCGTTGATGATGGTGGTGAAGGGCGGAGCTAACACGAGAGGCGTAGATTAGGGCGACTTTTCGTTGACAAAAGATGTATAATTTCCTTTTCCTTTTCAGCATTTTGTGACGTAATTATTTATTTTCCTTTTGTTTGAATTTATGGAACCCACATTTAAGTGAGTGAGAGGCCAATTGGAATTTTGGATGTGCTTTTGCATCCTTGGATGATCGCATGGAAAGATCGTGTATTCGCCTAAATCCGTCGCCTCAAATCATTTGGAATGCATTTCTCTCGGGTAGATTAAACATTTATTTGGTCAATCATGAATCGAATGGGTCGCCATTGCATTCGTGTCGCGATCAAAATATTTCGATATCAGCTTGAATTATTTTAGAGGGATAATGCCAATAGTGCCAATAGTCCTTCAACTTTTTTTCGAATTTTGTTCACCCTTAAGTCACTTTCGGCCAATTTCATCCCTAGACTACTATATGGTGGGTTCCTTCTCAATATTAACCTCCATGTGCACACGTGGTGAGGGTCATCAAGCTAAACCAGTAATTGTGGACAGTGGACACTAACCCTTGATTAGACATACACGCTCCATGTGTTAACATATTTGCATATAAGCTTAATCGTGATGGATAATAAACTGGCCCGGTATGAATTCACGATTTCATCTCCATATGTCGCGTTTGGGCTAGGTTAATTTAGCAATTTAAAATGTTGCTTGAATGAACGTGACGTGCCTATATAAGCGTAGCGCGATTTAAATATTGTTTCTTGTATTAATACGACTTGTTTATTTTAAATTTAGAGATGCTCACAACATGTAAACACTCAAAAACATCTTGATGCGTAAGAATTCATGTGTTAGATGTTTTGTGTTGTGCAATCCATGTAATTGACGTGTCGGTTTGCATTTCAATGCCGTGACATAATTAATAAACTTGCATTACAGTCGAATCTAAATTTGACATGTGCTTCTCTATCAAGAGAAAGAATAGTTTAAGGATTAAATTGAATAAATAAATGAATTTTGAGGATGAATTTTTTTAAGAGTTCGGTGACGATATATATAAAAAAAAAATGTAGGTTTGACACCGCATACTATTATCACCTCTTTTGATTGAACGTGGACTAAAATATGTTAAAGCGTGTTAATTTTAAGTTAAGCCCTACTTTAATGGGTATTATAATTTGATTTCTGTCGGTAAGTTTATTTATCATCATGGTGGTGGATACTCACCCTTATTTTTTATTTTATTTTTTGGTGGAAATCAACCTTTTCATTCATCAAACGAAGGAAATTTTTTAATTAATGGCCTAAAATGCCTTCATTTTCTTAAATAAGAATTTGAAGTGAATTTTGTATCAAATAAGGGCCTAAAGTGGCAATTAATTCTAAAAAAAGGGCCTAGTCTCAAGGGCATTTTTGTCATTTAATTTTTTTTTTCCTTTTTTGTATTTTAAAATAAAAAATACACACACAAGCCCTTCCCTCCTGTGTCTGTTCCTTTTTTTTTTCCAATTTTTTAATTAAAAAAATAAATAAAATAAAGTTTTAAAAAGGAAATGACGAAAATACCCTTTATGCTAGGTCATTTTTGAGACTCCATGACCACTTCAGGCCTTTATTTGAAATTTTTATGTCATTTCAGGTCTTTATTTGAAACAAAACTCGTTACAAGCTCTTATTTGAAAAAATAAAAATACTTCAAGCCCTTATTTGAAATTTTCCCTTAAATGAATCTTTTTCTTCATTTGAGTTACAAGTTTCCAAACATAAAAGATGGCATAAAAGTAAGGAAAAATTTCAAAAGACGACATGAAGTGAACATTGTTTCAAATGAAGGCCCGAAGTAGCATAATACATTTCAAATAAGGGCCTGAAGTGGCTAAGTGTTTCAAAAAAGGGTCTAATCTAAAGGGCTTTTTCGTTATTTCTCATTTTGATTTTTTTTATTCATTTTTCTCAATTTTTTTCATTTTTTTTTATTTTTTAAAAGTAAAAAAATAAATAGCTACACAAGTAGGAGGGTTGCTCCTCTCACCGTCTCGACGGCGGCAGCAAAGGCCGGCAACCTCGCCGACCAAAAGTAAGGGCCTCTGGCCCTCGCGAAATTCGGGAGAGGGTCGGGCCCTCTCTCGGATCTGCGCGATGGTCAGATACCTCACCGAGCTGGGCGAGGGTTGTTGGTCCTCGCCTTGCCCAGGTAGGGGTCGCTGGCCCTCCTCTAGTCAGGGCGGAGGCTGGCGATTTGCGCCTAGATCCAGGAGAGGGCCCGACCCTCTCCAAGCCCTCGCATCTGGTCAGAGCAGTAGAGAGGCAACCACATGTGGGAGGTGCAGCCCTCCCACTTGTGTATGTTATCTTTTTTTAAATTTTTTTTTCTTGTTAATTTTTAAGGAAATAGAAAAAAGAAAAGTATAATAAAAAAGAAAAAAAAATCAAATAAGCAAAAAGAAGAAAATGCCCTTGAAATTAGGTCATTTTTCGAGATTTTATGGTAATTTCAAACGCCTATTTGAAATAATATTCATTTCAGACTTTTGTTAGTGAAGATGAGAGCACTTCAGACCCTTATTTGAAATATGGTTCACTTTAAGGCCATTATTTGAGAAAATGAGGGGACTTTGGGCCCTTTTTTTGGAATTTTCCCTAAAAGTAATGGCGGCATCCTTATTTGATGGATACTTCTATCCCAAAAAATACATGAGTTCTAATTAAAAATACTCATCAGGCCAAGGAAAAGAAAAACAATCGAAGATAATACCCTCGAATTACTCGAGGCATATTACAAGGACACCTTATTGGTCTTGCCAACAATGGTATTACAAACAACACGCTATATTAAATACAAAGGGAAATAAATTTCAAATTTCTCTAGGATACAAAATTCTTCATAAGCTATATGCCAAATATTTGTGCAACGGATTCATTGACGACTAGACATCTTAACTTTGCGATTGTAATTTTGGGTACGCATTTGCTCATAGAATTGAGCGATGAATTGCTCGGCCTTGGCATCGATCGTCTTGTCTCCTCCCTCGACGTCGTGGTCGGGATCGCCGTCCTCGCTCTCGCAGTCGAGATCCACAAGGTTCGGCGCTGACGCGAACCGGCTCATCCCCTCTTCGGAAGCGGAAGATGGAGAGGACAAGCACGTCATCTTGCACGGCGTGGACATGGGCGACGAGAGCACGTCCTCGTATTGCTCATTCGACGAGGGCAGGGCCGAGGATCCGAGCACGCGAGTGTGCTGCGGTGACCGGTGGCTCTGGAGGTGCAAAGGGCGCATCGAACCCACGACCTTGCTCAACACGGCATTGGAAGAAGGGTCGCCGTCTATAGCCCCGCCGACCTTCTTCTTAGGGAAACGGCGTCGCCTGAGCCAAGCCGCCCGGAAGATGTTCATCCCTCCGGGCTTTTTCTTTCCCGCCGGGGATTGCGAGTCGGTGAGGGGCGGGTTCATGTCGGGCTCGGGGGGCAATGAGCGGCGGCTGGGGGAGGCGGTGATGCGAAATACTGGTGGACTCCAATTTGGGAGGAGAAAGGAGGGCGTTCTTACGGTTCTTTTGGGTCTCTCCTTGCAAAGAGAAGGGAGAGATCCTAGAGAGGATGGAACTTGTCAATGTGTCGGCTATATATACGCAGTGACCTCCCTTTGAACCTTTTCCCAAGACAAATTTAGCAAACCTTCAACGGCTTTTTAGCGAGAATATTCCGTATGTAATTGACGTCTCCTAACATTTGTAAACGCCGTAGGTTAGTCGTAATTATGTTAATTTAGTCATAATAACTTCAATATCGAAACCTATCCATGCAGAACGCTTCATTTGGCTATGAAAATATTGATTACTCGTTGAGTCTCATATATTCGTCATAGTTGGTCCATCGATCAGCTCGATATGAATAAACACGACAAGCCCTCAAAGAGGTAAAATGTGCGATCACAACACTTCCACTCGTGTCGCCGTGTAGTTTTAGCTACGTACTAGAACTCGAGAACGAAGAACTACGCTCGCTAGGGCCCGGGCGAGGTCACCCTCGCCCGGCCATTGTTTAATAGAAGCTAATATGGTGATGGACTGGGTTGCTATAAAGCCGGGAGGAAGAAAACTCCCGGGCCGTTTTTATTTATTTTGCGTTACTTTAAAAAGTTGTTCTCATGATAAAAATTTTATAATATATATATTTTTTTGAAGATTTTTTGTTGTTTTTCTTTTCATTTGTTTTTGTTTTTTTGTTCAATGGGCTGGAGCCTGGTGGCACTGAATGCGGATCAGCGACCTTTGCTGCCCTCTCTATGGCCCCCCTTTGTTGCGGTCCTCCCCCATGGGCTGGCGGGATCGCAGGCCCTCTGATTCGAAGAGGGAAAAAATTCAAAAAATAGTAAAATATTATTTTTAAAAAAATGTCCACGTCAATGTTAGTTGTGTTACGTAGGACAACTACCGTTAATGTTAGTGATTTTTTTGTCAAAATTGCCCGGATGAACTATATTGGCAAAAAATGAAAAAAGGTTTAGGACTGAATTGACAAAAATGTAATAAGTATGTGACATTTTGGACAATTTCCCGATCGAAGCATTTCTGGCGTACACAGATGAGGCAAACAAGGGACAAATCTTTAAAGGGAGAGAAAGAAACGTACGCTTCTTGAGCTTATGAACTATGTACAGGTTGGCTTGCAAAGCATCCAAACAAAATCCAATGGGTCATAGGTTGGCACGAAAGCTTGACAAATTGGGGATCTTCTTCTTACGTGTGAATTAGGTAATCGATTAATTTAAGGGCGACGAACAGCTAGCAAATTAGCGTCAGCAAATTCTTTTTTCGAACATGATTCCATGTGGTGTAAGAGTAAAACCAATATCATTTCCGTTTTTTCAATGTGGAGTTTACAGAAAATTACGTGAAGATACATATGCGCATGCATGCGCTATATTCTTACAGTATGATCATTCTACTCCTTCTAGCGGAGGCATTGAGGTACCTATGGGCTATGGGGGACATTCCAATTCCATGTGCATGGATATTTTTTTTTTTTATGGTTACTGAGGTGCAGCAGAAATCCGATCTCTTCACCCGGGAAGATCATTAAGAGGGAGTGTAAGCCCGAGTTCATCAACATTTCTTATTGGATCCACATTGACTTCAAAGTTTAAGCTAATGAGTTATGAGCTAACTTGTGTATATTAACTGCTATGTCCCACACCAATGCATCCTAACAATCTTCCCCTTACGTATGAGCTCAGTGCTAGGTTCACTAAACACCGGAGCAAATTGGGGGCCCCATAATTTACCATTGACTTTGATAACATTTGTCGGGAGTGAGTAGCAGAAGCCTAATACCTTCTCACGGGAAGATCGCCTAGAGAGAGTTCAAGTTCTAACCCGTCAACATATTCAGTTAGATCCACATTAATTCAAAAGCTTAAACCAACGAATTATAAGTTAGTTTGGATATATTAATTGTTCCAAGTCACACCGTAGTTCGACGTGAGACTTCTCTAGTGCGCACGAAAAAGATTTGGGTACCTCCGAATGAACTAAAAGTCATGTTCTGTGCATAACATATTGGCTGGCTTTCGTGTGTTTCTCTACCGTTGGGGTTGTCGATTTTGTCACGTTTGATCTTTGGGCTGGACGGCACCGCGGTTTTTCAGCTGCATGAAGACAGCTTGTACTTAGGTACTTAGGTTTTTTTTTTTACTTCAAATTAAATAAGCAAAGCAAAAGGGAACATCCTATCAATAGATGAAACCCCCTCACACGGTTTAGAAGAATCCATGCAACAACAACCCAAACCCACAACCAAACCTCCTTCCTCTCTCTTAAAATAATTCCTAATCGCCCTACCAAAAAGGAGTGTTTTGACGACTAACAAAGCGTTTACTTTAGAGGAATTCCTCAATTTTTTGTTCTGTCGTCCGGAGCCAAAGGTGGACCCAAACGAGGGAATCGGTCGAAGTCGTCGCCCCTTGGTCGCTTGATGCCCTATATTACTACGTACTTATGGCAACACAAGGACACAAGAGCAGAAGTCCGACGGTCCAAGGGCCACGGAACGCTCTATAAACCCAACAACTGTTTGATGGAATTCGGAAATATGACCTTCCGCTCATTAGCCGGAAATTAACTGAAATCCTTTTTTCTTCTAGTGATCTGGGCACATCAGTGCCGTGGCTCGGTTACTCAAAAGTCCATCGAACACTCCCGAAAACTCCAGTGAATTGGTTTCAATCCAAGACTCGGCCTATGCATGTAGCCCCGACCTAGAGCAATTTACATGTAGCCAGGCGGTCCTTAAACATTGTGTGGTTTATGATCAAACAGGGAATTTTTGGTCTTTTTGCGCCTCCTAACTGAATCACTAAACGCTATTTTCTTGATTAAAAATTGACTCTATTGCGGCTTTCAAGCAGAAAGGAACTAAACTAAGCAGTAAACACAACGAAAGATCCCGCAGATCTATCGACCCCGCGTGCAGCCGTTTTGCTCACCAGTTCACACATCAAACGCCGCGTTATCGTACAAAGTTTCCCATCCAGGTATATATAAACCTCTGAACTCTGCTCATACTCTCAGATCAATACAACCCGCAAACAGCTTTTTGATCACTCGCTCATATCTCTATCTAAGTATCAGCCAAAGAAGCCCCGAAGAATGCCCAAGGCAAACAAGTCCGGCGTCTCTCGCCGGGCGTGGAACCTCCTGCGCCTTGCGCTGCTCTGGGCGAGGCGAGGCGGGGCGTTCAAGCAGCTTCAGCTCCGCCTGCTCGCGCCCAAGTTCCTCAAGTCCATCGGCCGCGCGGCGACCCCTTGCAGCCACGTCTGGCATGGCGAGCGAGAGCTCTCGTTCGAGAAGACCCCGGTCGTCCACGTGAAGATGCACCGCCCTGGGTCGATGCGGTTCATGCTCCCCTGCATCAACCCTAAGGTCAACTTCGACGACGAGGACGGCGAAAGGGTTTGTTACGGATATGATAGCACTAGAAAGAGCTTCTTCCTTGACAACGGAGACGAGGAAGAATACTCTTACGACGAGGACCTAGACTGTGGGAGGATCGAACCAGAGGAGGAAGAGCGGGAGATCGACTCCAGAGCAGAAGAGTTCATAGCCAAATTCTACGAGCAAATCAGGCTGCAGAGGCAGATGTCGTACCTCCAGTACAGTGACATGCTGAGCCGAAGCGCGAGTTAAATAGATAATCATCTGGCGTCGAATAACTTTAGTTCCATATTCCAAATTTTCGCCCATGAGTTTGTTCTGCGACCCATAACCGTGGCACTTTTGTATACAGCACGAGATCTCCAGAGTTCCATTGCTTCTTTTTTCTGCGCTTCTGTTTTGGAGTTAAAAATTGCAGTCGCACACTGAGATACAACTTGTAATCGCAAGTTGGCAAGAAGAGAGAGCGAAGAAAATCTAACCAAGCCATTGGCACATCCTGTCAGAGAACTAAATAGTCAGTCACCGGATTTCGCAGACACGATTTGGACATTGGTAACTCCGTCTCTGATCGAACGGCTAAAATTAATCATGCTGCGACCGAACATGGGTCAGCATAATTTCTTGTTTACTAATAAAATACAAAAAAAAAATCATGTCATGTTCAATTGGTTAATTAGGTCATACATTAGAAATTACTAAGGTTTTAGGGATAATTTGGTAATCTAATTGTATTAGTTCATAATTCTTCCTCCCATAATTAGGATTAGTTCACACATAAATTGCATTTTAATATTCCATGTCGCACGTCATTAGTTGAAAATTTAAATGAGAATTCATCTAATCATAGAATTTAGACTCAATTGTATTCGTGCTAACAAAAAGAATAAAAAAAAGGAACTAATAGATATTTAGAAATCATGTTTAGGGCATGCATGCATTATTTGTTCATTAGTTAATATTTTGCAGAGCTCTTGGTGCATTGAGTGATAATAAAGCTTCGGTTTTGCGGTGCGTAATGCATGAAGGTTCTTTTCTAGCAATTTATTTATTGCTTTAATTATTGAGTGTTAAATTAACTGTTTGTCCACCTACATGATCACCTCTTCTATGTTAATAACTTAAGATAAAATAAGAAAAGACTATTCGTAAAAAGTTTTTGCAAAAAAGAGAAAAGATACCGAAAGAATTCACGGGGAACAACACCAAGAGGGAGACTCACCTTTACTCAAAAGTTTAAGACAATAAGTTACGAGCCAATTAGGATATATTAATTGCTATAAATCATATCAATCTTTCGACGTGAAACTTCTCTAATACAACTCACACTTGCATTTCAACAAGTCATTTTCTGTGCATAATATATAGTGGACATAATAAATTGGCTGATTTGGGGTTTGTAAATTTTGTCATGTTTTATGTTTGTGCTGAATTAAGGAGGACAAAATAGCACTACTTAGTGACTAGGAGAGGAGAGCCCGTTGCGCGTTGCTTTTGTTTGACCGGCCTATCTTCTTTCTATAAGCAAGCTACCCTCCAGTCGTCCAGCCCCTGAACGGCTCTTGGTTCTTGAGCATGTTGGGAGATTAGGCGACAATTGAAAGAGCTGCTCGAAAGTTTGATGGAAGAGCTAAAAAGGCCCCAACTATTTTATAGTTAAGGTGCACGGGGTCTTCCCGTCTAGCCATTGGTACTCCGCATCTTCACAGAGAATTCAATTTCACCATATCCATATCGGAGACGACAGGGCTGCAATGCAGTTCCCAGCTGCATGAAGTAAGAAAGCTTTATTTTAGGTACTTGGGTTTGGACTTGTGATTAATTTGGTGAGAAAAAGGAAACATCCTATCAATAAGCAAAACCTCCTCACACGGTTTAGAAGAATCCATGCAAGGATCCAACACACAGGCACAACCAAATCCTCTGTCTCTGTCTCTCTCTCTCTCTCTCTCTCTCGACTCTCGATCGATCGATCGACCTTCCTTCCACACATATCTGCAGCTCATAACATATTCTGTTGTCCGGGACCAATGGCGAACCTAAAAGGAGGAACCTGTAGCTTCGTCGCCCCTTGATTTTCTTTATATTATTTTTATTGTTATTGATGTTTTTTTGTTGATGCTGTTAAATTTGGTAAGACCGCAATACAATCTTAGGTGTGTTACTATGTAGAAGTCACGAAACACACCGTAGGTTTTATGAATAGTTTGCACGCTGTTAAGGAGATCCGAGCTTATGCCGTTTATGATGTTTAGTTCATAACCTTCAAGTCGTTTAAAACTTTTTCTTTTTTTAATCCAGGAGCAAGCGGGGAGAGGCCCGCTTGCTAGGAGCCCATGGAATAGCAGATAGTCTCCATGAAATCGGTTTAATCAAAATCCTTTGACCTTGTACATCTTAAAGTCACTCCTCGATACTTGGGCGACACGACACAACACAATTCGGACAACCTGATCAAATCGCACTCTTTCTTTTTTCATTTCTTTCCTTCTCACATTTTCTTGACTTGTACATCTCAAAGTCACTCCTCAATGCTCGAGATATCGATTGTTTTCGCGGACAGAGAGGCATAGACATAAGGGGGGAGGGCGACCATCAGGGCAAGAAGGCCAACAACCGTGGGCGCGGCGGGGGCAAATTGGCGGGATGGTTCGGCCGCGTCCGCGGGCAGACGAGGGGAGAGCAAGGTTCGTGGTTGGGCCACTGGTTTGGGGTAATTTTCAATGACAAAGGATGGGTATTTTGGTCCTTTTGACGCCTCCTAACTGAGCCACTAGAAGCGCTCTTTTTCTTGATTAATAAAAAATAAACGACTCTTACATTGGCTCCTAAGCTGAAAGGAACTGAACGGAACACAACAAAGACCCAGCAGATTCTATCAACCCCCGGTACAACCGTGTTGCTCCCCAGTTCACACATCAATCAAACAACTCTCTCTTTGTCCTCCTCCTCCTCCTCTTCCGCCGCGTTATACTTGTCTTACGGAAGTTTCCCATCCGGAGTACACAGACTCCCCAAACTCTGCTCATTCTCTCTCAGATCACGCAGCCCACGAGACGACAGCTTCTTGATCACTTTCCACACCTTCATAAGACGTGAGGAGGAAGAGCGACGGATCGTCTCAAGAGCGGAGGAGTTCGTAGCCAAATTCTACGAGCAAATCAAGCTCCGGAGGCAGATGTCGTACCTTCAGTACAATAAGATGCTATAGATAATCCTCCGCCATGAGTTTTCTTTCCTTTTTCTTTTTTTCCTGTGACGTAGAGCCGCGGCACTCATGTATACAGTGCGAGATCTCTAGAATTCCTTTGGTTCTTTCTCCAGTGCTCTGGTTTTGCAGTTAAAAATGGTAGTCCCGCACGAGTTAGTTCCCTGTTATACAACTCCTAAGTTACTATAGAAGAGACAGCGAAGAAAAATTTACTGAGCCGTTAATAATCACCAGATTTGGCAGACGTGACTTGGACTTCAGTAACTCTGTTACTGTTCCAACACTAGAGATTGACCATGCCGCGAGGAAGAGGCGGATCATCGAGTTTGAAACTTAGAGAAAGCAAGAATGACGTCCAAATGTAAGTGTCCATGAAAGTTCTCATAAGCTACGTCGGAGAGTATTATATTCCATGTGTCATCATCCATTTTACCCTCATAAAACAAACGAATTGCATTCATTAACCATTTGTTCCTCATTGCATCCAATCCAATCACCACAAACTCTACTCTCAGTCCTCTCAAAAGTGGGCAAAATTACCAAAAAAGTCATGAGACCTATTGCGATTTTACTAATTCAATCCTAAACTTTTTTTTTTGCCGATTCATTTCTAAATATTTTGCAATTGTGTCATTTCAATCAATCCGACAAATTTTAACTGGCCAGTGACATAATATTTCGATATTTTTTTAATATTTTTAATATTTTTTTTCTTCCCATTCCCTCTTCTACCTCCAGATCTTTGCCAGACCTCGCGCAACCGGCTAGAGGCGATGGCGAGGTTGAGCGGGCCTCGCCAGTAGTCGCCTCTGGTCTGTCGCCGAGGTCTGACAACTGGCTAGAGTTACAAGAGGGAAGGGGAAGAAGAAAAAAAAAAGAAAAAAAAAGAAAAATTTAAAAATTATTATTTATGTCGTGGGCCGGCCGCCGTCCACCGTCCACTTCAGCATCAAAAGATCAAAACTTTCTGAATGAATTGAAATGACACAATTGTAAAAAGCTTAGGATTGAATCGGCAAAAAAAAATTAGGATCGAATTAGCACAATTGTAATAGGTTTAGGACTTTCTTGATAATTGCCCTCGAAAGTGAGATCGGGATTGCATTTTCATGCATTACATGGCAAAGTATTGTAGGTTGGGCCAACCCGAATCAAGCCGGTGCCTTCCTTGGGATTTTCTTTTTGCAAATTATGGATCGAGGGTGTTGCTTTGAATTTGGATTCTGGCAAGGTTAATGAGTTTAGAGGAATGATATTAATCAACTTATAATGTAACTGATGGGTGCTTTTTTCTTTTCTCTTTTTGGTTAAGCTCTCTTAGTAAAGACTAATGAAAGATTTGCTCTTCCATTAGTTGAATTGTGTGACTTAGACAAAGAGCCAACGCATACTTAACTCTATGTCATGACAATGACGAAGGGTGATCAAATGCTCTCTCTATTATTCATTATTATCAATTGGTATTGACGAAAAGGTAGAAGCATTGCCTGCTATAAGAGTGAAAGGAAAAATTAGTGGATCAAAGAAGAAGATGAATGACCGAAAATTTGATCTATCATAATAATTTGGGGAAAGTTATCAAAAAATCCCTAAACCTATTGCAATTGTGTCAATTCAGTCATAAACCTTTTTTTTGCTGTTTTAGTCCTAAACATTTTGTAATTGTGCCAATTCAGTCCATCTGGCGAATTTTGACCCGCCGACGCTGACGTGAACACCAGCCGACCGGCGACCCAATATTTTAATATTTTTTTCTTCCCCTCTTCCCTCCCCTCCCCTCCCCTCCCCTCCCCTCCTACCTCCTGGCGACAGCAAGGTCGACCCTCGTTGTGGCAGGGCAAGGCGGCCTCTCCGGTCGCCCCTCTGGCCAATCGCCGATTATGGCAACCGGCTGGAGGTGGGGAGGGGAGGGATGGGGAGGGAAGGGAGGGGGGAAGGGAAAAAATAAAAGAAAAAGAAATAAAAAAACTATAAAAAAATGAAAAAAAATATATTAAAATATTCGATCGCCGGCCGGTCGACATCCACATCATTGTCAGATGGACTGAAATGACACAATTGCAAAGGGTTTAGTACTGAGTTAGTAAAAAAAAGGTTTATAATTGAATTGGCACAATTGCAATAGGTTTATGACTTTTTTGGTAATTTTCCCTAATAAATTGAATATGTCAAAATATATTCTAAGTGAATTTGGAAAGTACAGGAGATTTACCATGTGCTTGTAGGGGTTATTAGGGAGGTAAAAAAGTAATCACTTGTCCGGATGGATCAAGAGAAAGGAAATGAAAGGATTACGAGGGATTTACGTTTTCCAAAGAGCCCAACTGTATAATGAAGATTTTGGAGATTGACTCGGATGGATAGTATATAGAACTTTGGTACTTTTCATTTATGCTCTTCTATTATCTATTGTTCTATTCACATAAATGAATATTTAAGACGTAGCGGATTCGTAAAATGGCACATGATTCGATCGTCGGAGTCGGGGATTGTAGCAAAATATTTGACCACAAACAAGATTGAAGATCCAAACATGGAAGTTGAACCCGAATTAACTCACAAGCATATCCCTTACTAGAATCTCCAAGAAATTGTTGGAAAAAATATAAAAAAGTCCTAAACCTATTATATTAATTCTAATTCAGTCTTAAACCTTTCAATTGGATCAATTTACTCATAAACTTTTTTGTATTGGTATCAATTCAGTCTATCCGGCTAAGTTTTGTCGAAAATTGCTGACGTGGATGCCGGCAATGCCATGTAGGGTAGTCGACATTGATGTGGACATTTTTTTAATAATGTTCTCTCTCTCTCTCTCTCTCTCTCTCTCTCTCTCTCTCTCTCTCTCTTCATTGAAGGGAAGTTTTTCTTTTTTTCTTTGACGACGGGATTCAGGTTCGTAGAGTTGCAGGGCTGCGGAGGTAGGAACCGAAAATGGAGCGCGTCGAAGCCGCTTTGAAGGCCGGGCTTGGGAAGGAGGCGATGGTCGTGAAGCTGATGAGGCTGTGCGCCTTCTCCGTCGACCTTGTGGCGTCCAATTCCCACAATGGCTCTCTTGACGATGGCAGCTGTGATAGTGACAACTTCATGGACGACTTCTCCAACGACGACGCCTTCGCCAAGCAAGAGGAGGAAGCTATGTAGCACCGACACCCCTCATAGGTGTGGGTGTCGATGTCGGACGCGTGTTGGTATTTCGACACGCGGTTAACGCGTCAGACACGTGAAATATATAATAAAAAAAGCATAATATTTGGAAGTTTGGTCAACGCTCGCATGTCCTCACTGACACGCGAGTCGACCTAGGACGACACTTGAAAGGGCCCAACTATAATGGTGGGCCTTTTCACTAAAAATTTAATTTGAAATAAGCCTCCATTTATTGGCATTTTAAAAAATCATCCCACTTATTATCATCATTAAGCAACCAATGTGGGACTATTTTCTTCCAGAGGTAAGTCTCAAAGTGTCATATTTAGCTCTTTAAAAAGACTTCATGTTTGTCTTCTCTCTCCCTAATTACTAATGTGTGATCAATTATAGGCTTATGATTCAAAGTGTAAATGATGATAAAGCCGATAAATTGTTGCTTTCATCAATTTCCAGCATATGACACTTGTTTTGGCTTTATTTATTTTTTATATTTAAAAATATATATTTAACACAACGTGTCCCTAACGTATCGGATTTTTTATTTTTTATAAATGGCGTGTCGGCGTATCGTGTCTGTGTGTTAGTGTCAGTGTCGGTGTCGATGCTACTTAGGGAGGAAGTGAGGAAAGAGAGGCGAAGGTTGAGAGAGAGAGAGAGAGAGAGAGAGAGAGAGAGAGAGAGAGAGAGAGAGAGAGAGAGAGAGAGAGAGAGAGAGAGGGGCAAAAGTTAAGGGGAAAAAAAGAAAAAAATAATTATATTTTTTAAAAATAAATATTATTTAAAAACATCCATGTCAGCGATGACCTTCCTACGTGACCTTGCCGGCGTTCAGGTCAGCAATTTCTGGCTATAATTGGCTAGATGGACTGAATTGGTACCAATACAAAAAGGTTTAGAACTAAATTGATTCAATTGAAATGCTTAGGATTGAATTTGTATCAATGAATAAGTTTAGGATCCTTTTGGTACTTTTTCCAGAAATTGCCATTTTAGTCTCATGAAAAATACTCTCTCAAACCCTCGGGAGGAGTCCAATCTCCACGTAACTTGTGTCTTATCTCGACACGATCACATTCGTTTGAACTCGAGCCATATGGACCACGCAAGATCCAACTCAAAAACTCTCGAACAAGATCGCTCGTTCCATTGTATCAATACCAACCAAATAGAAGTCCAAATTTGATGTGTCGAGACGTCGTCGAGCGAGAGATGCGTTTACTTGTTCGCTGACACCTCCCCTCCCGCGACGCTTCCAGGCCCTCGAAAGGTTTGACATTTCAAAGAGGAAAAAAATCAGAAAGGGATTCGACGACGAGTGAGTGAACGTGGCGGCTGATGGAGGGTTAAGTAGAGTGCTGCGTTTTCGTAGCCAACAGTCCAACAGCGACGCAATTATTCATCGCCTGGTGTTGCCATGAGGTAGGGGGTGGCCACGCTGATAAAATTAATCTACAAAGGTCTCTTAACGAAAGACAAGAACAAGACGACCTGTAATGCACTCATCGACAACTAGACGTCTCACCTTGATGGCCATTGTCGTCGTGTCTTGCACGCGAGAATCTAAGACCACCTATAATTTCCAAACGTAGATAGACGTGGCCAACCGAAACCTAGAGGTGGCAAAATGGGTATAGAACCCACATTTGACCCATATTTGATGGTGACTGGTCAAAAATGGGTTGGCTTTAGTACTTAAATGGGTCATAAATGAGTTGTTTAAAAACTTTATGGGTCACAAATGGGTTTCAAATGGGCGATAAATGGGTTAGCTAAGAAAACTATCTTAAGGAATCGTAAATAAGTTTTGTGAATATTTTTTAAAAACCTAATTTTTTAATATTTTCATAATTTGTTTTTTTATATAATTTTTTTTCATTTCATTTTTTCATTTTTCATTTTTCTTTTTTCTTCTGCCTTGGCCATCGCTCTACTTTGGCCACCAATGGCCGCCGTTGCCCACCTCCGACCACCGCCACCCTCCGCCGGCTGTCGGCCGCCGCCGCCGCGCGTGTGCAGTTGCCTCTACGAACATTGCTTTACGCCATTAATAGTCATAGCAATTCAGTTATCCATGGGAATCCGATGGTCATCTCCCCACATTTCACTTACAAGCTTCGAATATTGGGTTGTCGTACTGGTTAATCTCAAAATACCGGCATGTTACCTTTAATTGTTTCACGACGTTTGCACTTACATAAAGATTTAAAAAAAAAATCCCATTTGGATGCACATTTTCCAGTTTGGTGCAGGAAATTTGGCCAGACTTTTGAACGAGTGGGTGGACACTTGTTAATAAGCATTCCTTTATTTGTCCCGTCAAAATCCCAGTTCCTTCGGTATATGACTCTATACGTGAGATATATGCACGGCTTGGTGGGTGGCGAGTAGTGGTAGTAGTGGTCAGAGGCGTGGAGGTGGCAAGCGGCCGGTGGCAGAGGTGGCGGGCAGCAGTTGGCGGGACGACGATGGCAGGAAGCGAGCAGCAATCGGTAGTGGCAAGCAGAGGTGGCAGGTTATAATAAAAAAATTATTTCATAAAGAAAAAGTTTAAATTTTTTCAGAAGAAAATTCAATTGCACGTTTTAGCAATATAATTTTTCTTAATAAATTATAAGAAATAAATATTTCATAATTTAGCTAAATATATAAGTATTTAAGTAATGCGGGTCGGGTCGAGTCGGGTATGGGTTACTAAATTTGCATCGGATGAATATGGGTCAAAACGGGTTAAATGGGTCAATATGGGTCGGACCATATTCGACCCGACCCAAACCCGACCCGACCCGACCCGACCAACCCATTTGACACCTCTACCGAAACTGTGGACCCGGAACCGATCCAGAACCGGCCCTTGAAATCGGATTTTATTATATTATAATTTATAAAATTAAAAGTTTGGAACCGGATTTTATTACATTATAATTTATAAAATTACATTATAATAATAATTCAAAGCCCATTCCTCTCCTCTCTTTTTTTTTTCAAATTTTATTACAATGTACAATTTGATTATAATTAATAATTTTTTTAATTTTTTTTCATTATTTATTATTTTAAAAAATAAAATTAAAAGTTCAGAACCGAAACCGGGAGCCGGCCCTAAACCGGAACCGGCCACGTCTTGGAGAGGGGGATTTGATTATTTCTTAAACTGGTTTTGTGGCTATGGTGACGAAAGCACTTCGCCGAATCTTGCGCAGAGCACGATCACAGGTGCTAATTTTGTTTACTAAGGTCATGTGTGTTGAGGTTTATCCCGCATCGATTGTGGAAAAGACTGATGGCAAGTTTATAAAGTTGAGATTTTGAGCCAGCTTTTATCAATAAATATGGACCCAACAGTCACTCGAAGAGGGTTATTGATGTTCCAAACTAAGCTTGATGTGTGAAGGGGAAAGGTGGTCACTTCATAGGTGTGAGTGAAAGCCTCATCCTTTGAGCAAACAAGAGGCGGGAGATGATTTTCAGAGAGTGGCGTAACAGTTTAAACAAGAAAAAGAGCTCCAACTATCATTTTGTGCGGTAACCAATGATAAGGACAAGAGATAGAAATTATTTTTGCTTTGAAATGTGAGGCAAGGGGTAATTACATCTTCGATTACTTAACGTTTCAATAATTGTTTTGACTTCTGGGATTTTAGTCATCACTGAATCTATAGTTGACTTGCGCTGATGATCGTCGTTTTGGCGGGCAACATGTTATCTCAGTTCTAACACGACGATCGAGCTTAGTCACGAGATTGGTACAAGCATGTGCGACCCAAATGGCATTTACGTGTCGAGAAACTAAGCGCACGACAATTCAAGTAGGTAGCCATACCTACACGTTATTGGATTGAATCGCAAAATAATCGCTTCATGAACGTGTAATCCAAAGATAACCGAAGAATCATTACGTTTTTATTGTTGTAACTTGGTCTTGTTGGGATCTATTGTGGGTAAATTTGTGGTCAACGCCCAAAAAGTAGTACCGTCTACCATGTAGGTAGAGAATTCGGATCGGTTAGATGGACATGCACAATTATAATTTGGAAAAGTCAATAAAATAGTTTGAAAATTGTGGGTGGGAAATCGCCACGATAGGCATAACGTGGCTTCCTTACTAAACGTAGGATTGTAAGTTCGAAATACTGGCCTATATCATGATCCATCACCAGGTCCATTCAAAGCAAGTTGGATTTTATTCGATTCGTCTTGGGATCCTCGTGATGACCACTAGACTGTGATTGACCTTAGTCCCCATAAGATGACAACATTTTGACCAACGAAATTTCTGCGATCCTTATAGTTACCGATGCTACTTGAGCATATACCGGTATTTCATCATAGATCGAATTGCCAAATCGTAGAACAATTGGGTGTTATCATATAGTTTTGTGTTGGCAAAGTTCACTAGTTAAATATAAGCGAACTCGAATCGCTGACATCCGCCATAAGGTATTGTCAAACATGGTTAATACACTATATGCTGAGGAGCAAGATGAGGAATCACCCTGAGGAGGGGCTCTCCTCTCTATCCTTATTCGTACACGGCCGCAAGTTCAATCAGCATGGAAATGGAGTACTAGATAATTTCTTTATTCTTTTCTTGGTGCATGTCGATGCAGAAACAAGCTGACTCAATATGTGAAATTGATAAGCAAATTGATGTAGGACAACTAGCGTATTATCTTTTCAGGCAGTTTTCTGTTTTAGGCAATTTAGAATATTCCGAAATTTTGTTATCTTTAATTCAAATTCTATTATGATAGGATATATATGCTTTTGATATTGTTATCTTTAATTATTCTGATGCTTAAAGGAGCCCTATCTCTATATATAGGGCGTCCATCTTTTGTAATCGACATCTTATCATCATTATTCAATCAAATTCGTGCTTTCTTTGGAATTGTTTTCCAAGATTCGCTTCTCTCTGCGTCATTTGGTATCAGAGCAGGTTTCTCCCGCGACGATAACTGATAACGTGATTATCAATCTCCCCGTAGCTAAGGGCCGTGAAAGCGAGCCTATACACGGGCTGAGTTCAACTAATTCGTGGGTCAATCCCATCGGAGGTTTCAAGAGATCCTTGAGGCCATCCAGCGTTTGTCCACAAACCAAGCACCTGGTGTTCTTCCAGCCGAGCGAATTCCTGTCGCTCGTGATCCCGAAGTTGCCATGGAGCGTGGAGGAAATTCCCGACACAGGCGTCAAGACTATGTCGAGGATTTTGAAGAAGAAGATTTCCAGGACGTGCCTATTCATGGAGGTCGCAGGTATGCTGGATTCCGAGATGAGCATGTTCGTGGAAGTCGACGATATGTAGGTTACCGACGATATTCCGATCAATATAGATTGAATGTTCATCTCTCAACCTTCGATGGCAATTCGGATATCGAAGACTTCCGAGAATGGCTCTGGGAAGTTGAGGAGTTCCTTGAAGTCATGGAGATCGATGAAGAAGAGCAAGTAGAATTCGTGGCGAGAAAGTTGAGGCACGACGCTCTAGCTTGGTGGGAGCGGACACAAATATCTCGACGTCGTCAAGGAAAAGTTCCTATCCGAACATGGAGACGGATGAAACGAATGCTAAAGGTTCGATTCCTTCCACCTGCCTATGAACAAGATTGGTTAAATTCAAACCACTCGCTAGATTCTTTGTACCCTTCTTTCTCCTATTCTCCCGCTAAGACATCCGAGGCTCCTGTCAAGGGCAAGAACCAACTTTTCGAGAAATTAGAGGAGAAACCGAAGGTGAGAGAAGAAACGGAGCAGAAAGTCACTCTTCATCCTTTAAATGAAGATGCACGTGTTTCGTGGGCTATCCAAAAGAAGAACAAAGCTGACGTTGGAATTGCAACGGAGGATCCTATGGTGGAAAAATTATACCGCTTTGACACAATACAACCATGTCTTTCTATCGCCCCAAGAAACAACCAAGCTGCTCCACCTATGTCGTCTGGGTTATTTTCAGAATCTGCAATTGTTGAAGATTTAGTAAAACCAGAAGAGCCATATGTGGAGTACCACTGCAATTCTTATTCCACTGATTGTTCTCGAAAGCGTTACTATTATCAAAAGCAGGTGGACTTTGATTTATGTACCGACTGCTTTAATAGAGGTAAATTCGGGTCAGGTATGTCTTCATCACACTTCATTCTTATGGAACCTGTTAAGTTGCATGTTGTAATCAATGGAAATCGTACTGATCAGGGGACATTGCTTCTCTTGGGAGCATTGAAACCTCATGAAGAAAACTGGAGTGAGATTGCTGAACATGTAGCAACAAAAACAAAAGTTCAGAGCATAATTCAGGATGCTTTTCTTGATTGTGATGATGATGTTGATGCGACTTCTAAGGGAAGTACAAATCTTACTATGATAAATGATGATGTATCCATTAGTAGAGATACCCTACAAATGACTGAAGGTAAGAGTGACTCAGTTGAGGATCGACCCCAGACTTCACCTATGGATATATAAAAAACAAAGGATACTCATGATGGGACAATTGTTATTGTGAAGCCCAATATCAAGGTAGATGATTATGTCACCATACTCGATGTTACTGACGAATATGTCACGCCAGGTGAGATTGATCCGCACATTCATCTTGCTACGGGGCTTATGGGGGGTCAGATAATAGATGACTTCTTTAGTGGTCAGGCTACAGCATTAGCTAGTGGAATAACAATGCACATTGATTTTGTGATACCTGTCAAAGAGAGTTTAATTGCAGGCATTGAAACATATGTGACAAAAGCAATGCAATCTTATATGGATTATGGTTTTCACATGACAATCACAAAGTGGGAAGCTGATAGTACTGCGATGGGATTTTACCAGCGACTCGCTCAAGCAATTATGTTTTTTAAAAGGAATAGGTGGAGACACTAGAAGTACAGGAGGAAGCGGATCCAAACATGACGAACTCGAGGACGAGTTCTTCCGAAGAAGAAGAGAATGATGTAGGACAACTAGCGTATTATCTTTTCAGGCAGTTTTCTGTTTTAGGCAATTTAGAATATTCCGAAATTTTGTTATCTTTAATTCAAATTCTATTAGGATAGGATATATATGCTTTTGATATTGTTATCTTTAATTATTCTGATGCTTAAAGGAGCTATATCTCTATATATAGGGCGTCCATCTTTTGTAATTGACATCTTATCATCATTATTCAATCAAATTCGTGCTTTCTTTGGAATTATTTTCCAAGTCTAAATTGCCTAAAACAGAAAACTGCCTGAAAAGATAATACGTTAGTTGTCCTACATCAATCTTATGGGTCATACTCATCTTGGAACGAAAGGTGGGATGGTGGACGATTAGCTAGAGGCGAAATCAATCACCGAAAGGGGACAAATCGGTCGCATTTGGGAAATGGACCAAACCCTCGTCTTGTCCTTAGTATCAAGCGAGTACGAAGCGCTGCAGTTGAATCCTTAAAACAAAACTAACGTCCATTGTCGTGCAATTCTTCTGATCGGTCCATTTCATGGTTGAACGATCGACGGCTGGGGTGCTACAGTCGTTGCCATTTGGAAGACTTGCCGCCCGCTGTTCCTTTTGTTTTCATTTCTTGAGGGGAGATAGGAGAGGAGTCGAAGGAGTGAGTGGACCACCAACGGAAAGACGAAGAACTAATTCAAACATAGTTAGATAGTTTTTCGACACGAGTGCATGAAGATAATCACCAAAGACTTCAAATATGCACTCTTATCAAGAGATTATTTCACCTTACTTGGCGTAACTTGCATTTTGATATAGGTTGTGTGCACAATAGAAGTTCTCGAAATTTTTCTCTATGTTTATTTGCGAGGCGTGTATGAGTTTTAGGTTCATATTGTCTGCCCGAACTTAATAATCTAAACTTTGGGAGCTGGACAAATTTTAAAATGTTGATAAAGTTAGGTTTCGTCCCGATTCATTTCACGTATGAAACTCTCTGTTCATCGATACCATGTTCACAATTTAGTTTCCACGTGAGAAGAGGTGTTAAATTCGTATTATTTCTATACGAGGTTTCAACGGGTCTCATTCCTTCCTTCAATGAACTAAATCTATGATAGTTTTATAATGTCTCTCCACTTAGCACCTTAAACTTTTGGAGCTGGACATTATAAAGTAGTGACAAGACCAAGTTTAGTCCAAACTATTTTTGCACAGGTAAAGCTCCCTCTTGATCAATTCCACTTCTTATTCACATTTAGTTTCCTCGCGAGAAGATGTGTTATAGTAACCCACATTATATGTCTACGAGGTTTTCATGGATCTTATATTTATGTAGTCTCAAAATATTTATCAATTACATTTTTTGTGTTGGACATTTTCTAACACACACACACACACACACACACACACACACACACACACACACACACATATATATATATATATATATAGAGAGAGAGAGAGAGAGAGAGAAAACTATACATGTTTTGCAAGACAATTGACTGATTTTTATTAGCTAAAAGTTATTCTAGTATATATTTTTTTTCCAAATTTGTTTTTTTTTTTACCAAAAAGTAGTTACTCATTTTGAATCTTTAAATGGTCAACTAATGCAAAAAAAAAGGAATGATCGATAAACAAAATTCAAACATATCACCTTAGATTTCAGTTAATCATCTTTTATGAGTAAAAGGACATCATTTCTTTCTAGAGTTTTACAAAATAATTTTATCGATCCATAAATTAAGATTAGTTAACTCTTTAAATATACGCGACGAGTAACCAATTTTTTTTCATTTCACCATCAATTCCTTTTTCCCTCTTTTGATTTAATTTGTGTGTTCTTTTTATTGAGATGTCTTATTTAGTTATATTAAAGTGGCTATAGTTATTAGATTTTACCGAATGTCATCAATGTTTCCTATTGTTAGCACTTAGTAACTTAATATGGTCAACAACTCGTAAAATATCTTCCTAAAATCTATTGCTTGTATCGCTTATAAAAATGAATGAGCTAAGAATATGTCCATAATGAAAATATTTTTAATTGATTATTATTTCAAGCAATATAAATGATCAGTTTTAAGAAAATATTTTATGAATTATTCTTTTTTTGCGAAAAAAGCGAAGCTTTAGAAAAATGTTTAAAAAAAATTCCCTGATTGATAGAAATAGACAGCTATAATTAACTAATGATAACCAAGCAAGACCATTCAAACTGATTACTGAATGGCCGGGCCATAGAAGGAAAAAAAAAACTCGTACTCGAAACACGGACATTTCTATTAGTAGATTAAAAAAAAAATCCGAAAAATTGGGTTTTCGAACGCGCTGTCGGCTTGGTTACGAACAAACAAATATCTAGTCGTTCGCCAAAACCTTTAAAGTGCCGGTGATACGACGTTTTGCACGGAAAGTACGACAAAATGCGATACGAAGTTTAAGAACGATAAATCAGTTAGTCTGCATATCATAAAATCACCAATGAAATATACTTTTTTCTTACTGATTCTATGGCAACGTGGACCGTCCGGGTTCAACAAATGTCGTGGCTACTGGTCATTGAACATACATAGCTTGAAAGAGAGGCTATCCCATTTGTTTCAAAGTCATTACTACCTTTTTTGGTGGGGATGGGCCAAAGGAGTTATAATCTACTTGACATTGACACCAATCCACATTTGTTTGGTGAAAATTTCCTCTTTCTTACATGAACCGCCTTCTTCCCTAATTTCGAGCTCGATTTTTCGACGTTTGGCTAAAAGAATGGAGTATTTATACAAAGCGAAAGGATTTCAAAATTGAGAAATAGCGCGGATTGAACTTCGAAACTAGCTAAACCTAGTAAAACACCATCAAGAAGTGAACATGCTGATTTAGGCCAATCCAAAAAAAATAGACATTAACGAAGAAAACGAAACGCATGCTAATTACCACTTCCTACGAACTAGGCTACAAGAGAAACTAAAAAGGAACATTTCCACACGTAAGCCTTGATCCCACCACGTCTTGCCTTTTTTTTTTTTTTTTGGGGGGGGGGGGGGCTGTTCTCTTCTCTTTGCGAACACGCCAATTTTGTAGCCAAAAAAATAGCGACCTAAGTTAATGTCGTAATAGGTTTGCCCTAAGAAAGCAGCCAAGCCACCATGGCGTTTTGCTTCTCCTGGTCAACCTCCCCAAAGCTTTGACTTTCCCACTCTCCCACGTCACTCTCCCAAAGCCACGTCAGCATCTCCTGGTCACCCCTCTCCTCCACCGCCTGATCATGGCCGTGCCCTGGAATAACCTGGTTCTGCCAATCCCAGTTGCCACTGTCATCCTCCACACAAGAGAACCAGTCGCCGCCGATCCAATCTTTCTGCCCGCTCGCCGTCAGCCACGGCGACGATCCAAGGGTGATCCTGCTCTCTCTCTCCAGCCCTGAGCCCAATGCCTTGGCCTCCCCATGATCACCGCTTTTCTCGATGCTCGTGTCCATGATCCCACTTGATTCTAGAAGCAGGGCCGAGTCCACCATGTCATCAATGCTCAAGGACAATTCCTCATCAATGCCTTCCAATGGTCCTAGAATCATCTCGCCCTCTCTCCCCCCACTTGGGCACAACATTAATGAATTGCTCGGGTCGCTGGAGGATGATGACGACATCACACCATCCTCTCCGAGGGAATAAGGAACAATACCAACATCAGCACTGGCCGAACTCTCCCTCTCCGTAGTTTCCTTATCCTCGGCACTGGTCTTGGTGGCTGGCGACAAAGGCATGTCGGAATGAGCATTGGTTACTTTGTTAGGGTTTCTCTTCGGCGCGAGCAAGTTCTTGTTCTTCTTCATCGCCCACCTGCTGGTCCTCCCTTTCCTCTTGGGGGGGCTGACTTTGACGAGGTCCGTCACAAAAGGCAGCGGCTCGTCGTTGGATGGTCTTCGAAAAGTGTCGATTTTTCTGCTTAAGTGCGAATTCCAATAATTCTTGATCTCGTTGTCTGTTCTTCCTGGCAAGTGGCTGGCTATCAGAGACCACCTGCTCCCAACACACACACACACACATACAAAAAAGCCAAATTTTTCAATGATACAAACATCCAAAGAGGGCCACAAAAAGGTACAGAAAGAAAAGGCCGAAGATGAACTGAAAGCGGGAAAAACCAGAGAGTTAGAAGGGAAATCTGAAGCGAAACTAGGATCAGACGGGAAGCTTCAGCTATAGCAATTAGCAAAGCACTCGCTAGCTACAAATTTAAATTCTCTCTCTTTCTTGGCTTTCCATCACATCACGTAAACGCGCACGAAAAAACAGCCCCACCCCCACCGAACCCATTTCCAGGATAATTTATGGGTCTGAGTCCGACGCGTTTTCAATGTTCGATGTGATCATTGCTCTGTTTGTTTCACGAAAAATATGACATTTTGAGAAAATATGACATTTTGGGAAAATATTTTCTAGAAAAATATTTTCGGAGAAAATGACGATATTTTCCCTTGTTTGGTTGAAATCTGAAAATGAACTGGAAAGTATTTTTCGTCGTTTGGTAAGAAAAATGAACTTCCACCGTACCCCCGCCTAATAAATATTTTCATTTAAAAAAAATTATTTTCTTAATTATTTTCTTTTATCTCTCTCTTCACTCTCTCTCTTCTGCAACGACACAGTCTCTCTATCTCTCCATGGCCATGTCCTCTTCACTCTCTCATCCTTGACCTTCACACTCGCCCACACCATGCCTTCCCTCCTTCCTCCTCCTCCTGCGCCGCCGCCGCCGCCTCCTCCGACCGCAAGTTCCGCAACGAGCTCTCCCTCGCCCCCGTCTTCAATGGCTCGCCCCACATTGTCTCCATCCACGGCTACTCCACCAATCGCCGAGGAAACAAGCTCTTACTCGTCTACAAATTCATGCAAAATCGGAGCTTGCAAGATTCTCTGTTCGGCAGGAAGTGCGCCGAGCTCGCCGAGTGGCGCAGGCGGTTTGAAATCGCAGCTGATGTCGCGAGGGGGCTTGAGTATTTGCACCACTGTTGCGATCCTCCGGTGATCAACGGCGACATCAAGCCTAGCAATGTGTTGTTGGATTCAGAGTTTAGGGCGAAGATTGGGGATTTAGCCTAAGAGCTGCGTGGTCAGGGTCGGGGGCGTCGGGGCGGGAGAGGCCGAGGGAGCGGAAGAGGAAGGAGAGGGAGGAGCGGAGGTGGTTGACGCAGGTGGCAAGGAGGGCGAGGAGGAGGAGGGGGATGGAATTGGAGGAGACGTCGTTCAATTGGCTCTGTAGACCCATTTTTCTACTTGGTTGCGTGAGAAAGATGGGAGAATACAAGCAGATCTGGAGGGAGGAGGAGAGGTCGTGTGAGAAGAATAGAACGTGAGTAGATCTGGAAAATGATCTCCACTTTTTAGAAACGGAAATCATTTTCTTCAGTTTTAAGAGTTTTTTTTTTGTTGACCGGATAATATTTTCCATTGACTGTCCGTTTTTCGCCTCCCAAACACCGGAAATTGAGGAAAATATTTTTCGAAAAAATATTTTTCGTGAAACAAACGAAGCCTAAGAGGAAGAAGAAAGCGACTCTAATATCATGGCGCTTCGCTATCCATCGCTTTGCGTGATTAGGCCTTTCTTACGTTCTTGCGGTTTGCAAAAAGTCACCGTCGGACGTCCGTAATTAGAAGAACATCTCCGCCCTTTTCATCCCTATTCACCGAGACAGCGAGGATGTGCATGTATATGACAATGCTTTGGCCACGTCCCTTCTTAACTCTCGATACAAAATTAAAAGGTTTGCGTAACTTCATTTGCCCTGAGGGCTGTCAGAATTAGGCCCCATTGTCACCAAACCTTCAAGACTTCCTATTGCGCTCGAAACATGAGAGGAGTCCCCCCACATGAAGCGCAGTCGTGACCGGTTGGTGCACTTTTTCGAAAAAGAGCCAAGATGTTAACACGGTTGCCTTAACGAGTACTTATAAACCCTAGGTGTTGATTGTCTATTTAGTGCATTAAAACTTGCACAATTAGTACGTTTCAAAAGATAAATGTGAGAGAGAGCTTTTCTAGACTTGTTGAGATTTATTTCTTCTAGTTCGAGAATCTTAATACTCCTAATTGACATGGAGGAATAAAAAGTATGTGTGTGTGCCTGAACATCTTGATAGGCACTATTAAATGCTACTCCTACTTGGCTTCACTAACATGATAAAAGCACTAGCTAATAATGCTCGAGAAATCTCGGTGATCTTGATTGTGACGCGACACGTAACGATAATCTGATGATAATGGACATTTATTATGTTGGAAACTCTGAGGAAAGCACAAAATTTTACCAAATAGTTAGCTTCATCGGCTCGAAAATATTACCGCTCGGTCCCCCTTAGCGCTGCCAAAGGCAGTGAAGGGAGGTTACATGGGGATCCGGATCCCTTAACATTGCAATGTTAGGGGTGACATTAATCAAATCGAGCCGTTTCACCTCTTTAAAATTTTTAAAAAAATCCCCGCCCATATTTTTTCCCCCTTTTCAAGAGGGGACATGGATCATGCCGTCCATTTTGATTTGGACGGCCCTATTTGATCAATGTCACCATTAACATTGAATTGACAATGTTAGCAGATTCATTTCCGTTACAGAGCCGTTAAAAAAAAAGAGTTCGAAGAAGTAAATAGTCAACAGTAGACGACAAAATCTCCGTAATCTTCTTCCTTCTGGGGCGAATGACAGGATCTGTCATTTTCGAGTTAAAAAGGCGAATCGAAGCAAAGTAAATTTCTAACCACCGAGATACCACTTCATTTTGGGCCACGATAGCGTAGGGGGATTATTCTGTACGGCTACCAAAATAACAAAAAAAAAAATTATTTTTCACCTACATCCAAAACAGCAAAGAACGTTTAACTTTAAGCAATTTGTGTTATTATAAATGTTCTAAAGTGACATTTCTTTTTCTTTTTTTTTTTGGTCAAAATAATTCGAACGAACAAACGAAGCGTCGAACGTCGTTAGACAATATTAAGTGCGAAAATCTGTACAACTTGGGCTGGCAATTTACGTTATCTTCTTCACGTAAATAAAGCATCGTTTTGATCGGGCATTACCACTTAAAAAGGTTGTGGGACGTGAATGGTTCAGAGGAAAACACAGTAGCAACCTATACACTTTTCACACTGTCCAAGGTAACAACAATGCGTGCATTGTAGTCAATTCGTGAAACCGACAGACAGATGTGGTTTGCATAGGAAGTAGAGACCAAAAAGAAAAAGTCTAGCATTAATTAGGAAGAACGAGGATGACTAAAAAAGGCCAATCCCTGGCGGCCAACTATTTTCACGGACCCTGAATTGAGACTCTCCCCTCCGGTTGGGGTGAGAGAGAGAGAGAGAGAGACAGTGACACACAAACACACTGGTGGGGATTTCCTACCAGCATGGTAGGGAATCAGAGATGGAGAGAGAGAGAGAGCATTTAATGGTGTACCGCTGATCTTCTCATATGATTTTTTTCACTGTTTTACGAGAACGTGGGTGGCTTTTTGTGGCTCCACTGTTCAGCTCAAAGCTAGCTGTGAAAACGGAGGAGAAGAGCAAAAAGAGTAGGAAAGAACAAACAAATGAAAAAAACGAACCTGTTACCCTGAGAAGCATGCAGCTTGATGATGACAGTCTCCTCCTCCTTAGAGATGTTGCCTCTCTTCAGGTCTGTCCTTAAGTAGTTCACCCACCTCAGCCTGCAGCTCTTCCCGCACCTCAGCAACCCTATTCCCCATCCCAAGACACAAACACACGACCCGTCAATCGGACTCTCTAAGCTCCTCTCTCGTCATCCTAGTATTTTCGCGTGCATCAGGAGACAACAGTGGAGTCGAGAATTCGAATCCGCTTGTTCCATTAAAAGAGAAAAAAAAAAAGGAGGAAATTCGTATAATGGGTGATGTTGCACGTCTATAACCCACTAGGATTGGACGATTTCTCCAAGCAAAAGAAATTTATATATGTTTGGTTTCAGGAAAGAGGAAATGCTCGTTTTGCTCACTTGGCCAAAAAATCGAATGTAGACCAGATCAAGTGCTTTACCTTAAATTAGTCGAGCTAAGGATTCGAGTACAAGTGTCTGTCGTGTTCTTTTAAGAGCGAAAGGAATGAGTGAGAATGTACCAGCATTCTTGGGCAAGGACCTCCAGTGACCCTCGCCGTTGGCCTTGATGTAGTTCATCAGGACGGCGTCCTCCTCCGCCGTCCACCGCCCTCTCCTCAACCCGACCTTCTCGCAGCACGGCGCTCTTCCCATCCTCGCTCCCTCACCGACTCACTCCCTCGCTTCCCACTCAAATGGCTGACTTACTTTATTGACCGAGTTGGTGGTTGCATGGGTTTGGCGGTTCAAGCTAGATGTCGGGATTTGAAGGCGGAGAAAGGGGTCGAGATGGAACAGTGCAAAAAGGGCCGACGAATTATTTTTATAAGGAGGGCTCGTGGGGGGTGGGGGTGGGCCCGGGTCGGCGACAGACTCGTCCGTGGCTGCGGATTGTGCCACGTATGACCTACGGAATGGGGCAGTCGTGGCATCTCCACCGTCGAGAGGGCACTGCCTGCCGAGACTGAGCCCTCCATCTTCCACGTCGGACGCCCCTTGTACCACCAAAACGGACGAACCCTGCTTTTCGCATTTGCACTCGCAAATTTGCATGCATGCTAGAGCGAGTGGAGGGTAACTTCCTCCTATTCTTTACTTTCTAAGTATGGAGATTTGTGAGATTTGTTTGGTTTATTTGTTGCCAATCCATACTCCGACATGTTTAGCGCCACCTGTGTTTTCGAGAATCAACCGGGCTGATGCATGGTAAGGGGCCATTTCGGATTGCATTGACCAAAATCATATTGAAATTGGAAAGGAGTTGCCAACGAAGCATTAACCTTGCCCGCCTTGCTCCAAATATCAAAGTTGACATATCCATCGCGGAATAAAAATTTTGATTTTCTTCTATCCAAATTATCTTTTCCTCCATTTTTTCCTCAATTTTTCCGAATTATCTTCACCGAAGACATATGCCATTGCCAGATAGCGGCGTATCTACTCAGGACCTAGTGAAAGTTCTATCGGCGATGCATGGATATAGCGACGACGATCCAACGTGGCACGGCATTGTCAATAAGGTGACTCGCATAAGGGAATCACATCAACCTCGAGTGGATGCGTCTCTCTTGTTAAGGCTTTTGCCCTTTTATTTGTACTTTATGGGCGATTCTAACTTTGATGGCACTTTGTCCTTTGCCTGATCCTTCCTTTCTCTCTCCCTCCCTCTTCTCTGCGTCGTCTTCTTCAACTTTTAGTCCCTGAGAAAGATATGAGACCCGGTAATCAGCGGCCGTTATTTTGCTTAACAGATTTATTATTTTGAAATTAAGAAAAAAATTATTAAAATAGTCCTAAATCTATTACAAATGTTTTAATTCAATCCTAAATATTTTTTCTAGCTGAGTCCTAAATATTTGCAACTGTGCCCATTCCGTCCACTTTGTCAACTGGCGCTGACGTGAATATTTTTTTAACAGTATTTTTATTATATTTTTCTTTTTCTTTTTTTTATCTTTTTTATTTCTTTTTCTTTTCCTACAGCTACTATGGCTGGTCGGGGGCCGCAAACCCCCAACCGACCTCACCCAAATGTAGGCAAGGCATCCTCGGCATGGCCCGGCGGCCTCGCCAACTACTGGCGAGGCCATGGCCCCCTTCGCTGGTGGCCGACAAGGCCCTGATGAGGCTACCCTCACCCATATCTAGGAGAGGTGGCCTCGCCCATGGCCACGCTTCGCGAGGATTTCGTGAGGCGCGGCCGTGGGCGAGGCCCAGCAACGTCAGTCAACGGCCGCAAAGCCCTCTCCGGCCATAGTAGCAATAGATTTGGGAAAAAAATAATGATGAAAAAATTAAAATTACTAAAATATCAATAAAGAATGTCCACATTAGCGTCAGCTGGCAAAGTGAAATGAATTGTCACAATTGCAAAAGATTTAGGACGTAATTAAAAAAAGAAAGAAAGAAAGTTTAAAGCTGAATTGACATAATTACAATAAGTTTAGGTCTGTTTTGGTAATTATCCCCGTGGAACTAGTGTGAGCTTAACCCTGCTTGGGCTCAGTTGATCATCTTTATGTTATGGATTTTGATTTTGGTTATAGTATTTTGGGTTTTGTTTTGCTTCGATTCGCTTTGTTATGAAGTCCATCTAGTTTTGATGTTTCCTTTTGAGAAATGAATCGACAAAATTAAAATTAAAAATTAAAAAAATAACTTGATGGCACTTTCGTTTATTATATGATCTAGAACGATCGGTAGCGACTTGAAATAAGAAAAATAGTGTGATTTCTATCAGCTGTGGATTTAATAGGATTCCACTCTTCTTTCCTAAAGCAAGCAGTACATCTCTCGCTTGGCTTTTAATGTTTTCATCCACCCCCTATTGAATTTCTAATGATACAAGACCCACCCTCAAGGACGTTCGAGCCCCCAAGATGCTTGAATTCCTCAAAGCAAAATACTTTTTGCTCTTAAATGGTTATAAGGGTATTTCATGTTAATTTTAACCCTTTTAACCATAAATACATTTGAAGAAGAGACCACATAAAACCATGATTAGCGGTAATTTAAGTTTAATACTATTCCAAACCCACCTTAAAATTGAACGAAAGCCCACCACCTTTTTTTTCAATTTTAGACATCAATGACAACTTAATACATTGACAGAATGCAACAGATATGTCAGCGTGATTCGTGAAAGTTTGCCCCGTGAGATATCTTCTCGTTTGAAAGGCCGGCAAGTGGGATTGGTAGAAAATTAATATCGTCAAGCTCCGTTTGTTTCGCGAAAAATGAAACTATTTAGACATATTTTGTTGCCGATAATGAGCGAGCGCATCTTACGCTGATCAATTACTTCACGACGACCATCTTAAGAAAATCGTTTTCTAAATCGCGAGACGAACGGAGCCTAACCGGAAAAGAAAAAAAAAAAAGCGACGGCAGGGGAGAGTGGAACGGTGGATGAATGAAGGGGAAAAGGCAGGGAAGGGTGGAAGGGTGGATGAAAGGAGGGTTCTACCAGAGATGGGAATCAGACAGTAACGCTTTCCAGATCGTGGGAGTGTTGTATTGGCAAAGTTTCCCCCGCCTTCTGACTCATCGGATGCGGCCTTTTCACGAAGTGCGTGTCCTTGTGGGCCTAATTGGAAAGGGATTTTACATTAGATGAGCAATCAATTAGTCCGGAGAAATACTTGGTGAAAGTACATGCGATGTGCGCGTCGCTCGGCGCTTCCACATGGATCCGCATATTTTTTCTTAAATGCCCTGGGTCGAGTCCGCCTCGATTCAGCGCACGACAAGTCGCGTGAGAAAGTTAATGTCAACCCCGATTATAAGTTGATTGGATCTCTTGAAGGAGAAATTAAGGTTGCGCATGATAACACTTCTCAACTTCAGAACGACTTCTGGCAAGAAGTTGATTTTTCAATTTCTCCTTATAAGCAGAAGTTGATTTTTCTACTTCTGCTCCAGATTGACTTTTGATCAGAGAAATTCGTTTGGTAATAGTTGAAATTTTCTGTTTTTGAAACATTATTTACAAAATTTTTGTCAGTGGCGGCAGCTGGCCGCGGTGGCCGGCGAAGGCGAGAATGACTTTTGGTGACGAGAGGTAATTTTTTTTTACTTCTCTAAATGGGCTAAAATCTTGCCAAAAGTAGAAAATCTTACTAAAAGTAGAAAATCTTACAATAAGTCAATTTTTTTACCAAACGGTTTTCTACTTCGAAATGGGTTTTATTAAACGGATTTTCTTGCCATATTGACTTCTGGCAGGGAAATGAAGAAATATAAGTGTTTTCATGCAGCACCTAAGGCTGCGTATGGTAGCGTTCCTGTTCCTGGGAGCATTTTTTGAACAGAAATATTTTTTTGTGTTTCTTTTCAAAACTACGATTTTTGGAGAAAAAACGCGTTTGGTAATTAAAAAAAATACTTTTTTCGGTCGCCGGCCGGCGGTAGCGGCGGCCAACGACCGGCGGCGGAGACCGCGGCCGATGACTGGCTGCGGCGACCGTGATGGCGGTCGACTAGGCGGCGGCGACCGCTGCCGACTACCGGCGGCGGCCGCCGACGACCGCGGCCGACGACCGGCGACTGGTGGCGGCGGCCGACCACCGACGACCGGCGGCGGCGGCCTGCGACCGGCAGCGGCGGGGACCGCGGTCGAGGACCCGCTGCGGCCGGTGACCGGCGACCGGCGGTGGGCGGCATGCGTCCGGCGGCAGGCGTCCGGCGACCGGCGACGGGGGTCCGGCTACCGCAACTGGCGACAGGCATCTGGCGGCAGCAGCCGGAGACCGACGGAGGCGGCCGGCTTTTAGCGAGGTAGCAGGTAGTAGCCGCGTCGGCGACGATGGATGGTGGTTTCAAAAGTGTTCCAAAAATCCAGAAGTTAGTTTTTTTTGTTCCTTCAAAAGTGTTCCCTGGCACAAAAGTGTTTCGCGGAACACTTTCGAAACATTTTTTAACCATACGCGTTTCTATTCCAAAAGTGTTCCCGGAACACTTTTCCTGGCTACCATCCATACGCAGCCTAAAGATCAAATCGAGCCGAAATGAAGCGTTCGGGACTCAATCGACCATCCATTAGGCGGAAACATTCAGAATAGGAAAAAAAAAACTATAAATTAAGCATCCTAGGAATCAATTCAGGGGCATAATAGCTCCTACATCCATAATGTCTTCAATAAACATCCAAGCATTTGTTGCTGTCGATGAATTGAAAAATGGAAAGGACCCCTTCACTCGACAGAAGCTCTAAAAGCTATAGCTTAGGACCAGCCACATGGCCCTTTCCAAATCGGCCGGAATTCGTACACTTTCAAGAGGGCCCTTCTTCAATTCACGACCGCGGACGGCCCAACCTCACTGATTATTTTTTGTTTTTTTTTTCCCTGCAATATATGACTGTTCCACCATTTTGAGGAGCGCTCAAGGAAAACATCAATATTTTTTAGTTGACGCACTTTACTTGTCGGAATATATGACTATTCCACCATTTTGATGAAGAAATTCAAAGCAACCTAGCCTTGAAAATAACCGAGTCACACGAGGTCTTTCATTTCAAGGTGGTGACTAACATGCTGCTAGCCTTTTGTAATGTCTATATGATCGTCGCTAGTAACAATCACGTCATCTACATATAAAAGTAGCAGAGTATATAGCCACGACATGTTTATTGAACAAGGAGAACATTGTCATAGGAACTGGATTTAAAGCCAAGCCATTCCATGGTTGGATTGAAATTGGAATACCGTGCACGAGAAGCCTACTTTAGTTTAGTCCATGTAATGCTCGAGGTCATTGACAAACTTTGTTAAGCCTACTTTTTTTTTTCCACTTTAACAAATGTCATGATTTTGATGAAATTGTTTTAGAAAACTTGCAAATTGAATACTACCCTTTTGTTTTGATCTAGCTTTATTCGCTTATTTTCTGAATTATCAATCCCATTAATTATATTCTCTTTCAAACATTAAATCCCATCAAATAACAATACTCACTTCCTCTTCTTTTTTGGCTAGTATTCATGTTTTATTTTTTTGCTCGTATTTAATTGCCCAGACCCACACTCCCGGCTCCCGTGCGCACCGTCGGATACTGTCAGGCCCGGACGAGACTTGTCTGATCTAACGGTGGATGTGAACTAGGATCACGTGATCCGAACGCACACGATATCTCTAAAACTCGCAGCCCAGACGAGAGCACATGCTGCAGCAGAATCCTACTTCCTATTTCCCTTTTTGGGCCTTTTTCAGATCAAATTAGAAATTTATTTTCATTCTTATGCAAATAACTTAAATAATGTTTCACCAATCTATAGCCACCGGGGCTCACACTTGCATTTACAACTGGCGGCTAAGGCTGGGCATGACAACACTTCTCTGCCTAGAAGCGACTTTTGGTCAGAAGTTGATTTCTCTACTTCTCTTTAAAAATAGAAGTTAATTTTTCTACTTTTGCTCTAGATTAACTTCTGATCAAAAAAATTCTTTTGGTAACGATTGAAAATTTCTATTTTTGAAACATCATTAACAAAATCTTCAACGTCGGTGGTCGGGCAGCGGACGGTGGCTACGATGGCCGACGAAGACCGACAACCTACGAGCGGTGGCCGAAGGCGGCAGCGGCGGCGATAGCGTCAGGTGGCGGGCAACGGTCGGAGACGGGAGGCAGTGGGGGTATGGTCGAAGAAGTGATTTCTCTGCCGAAAAGTAAAAAAAAAAAAAATTACTTCTCGAAGTTGGCCAAAAATCAGATCATAAGTCCTTTTTTTTTTATCAAATGCATTTTTATTTCGATAATATTTTTATCAAACGTATTTTTACTTTAAAAAATAAAAGTGTTATCATGTGGGGGCTGACACTCGTGAAAAAGAAGAAAAAAATTGGACTTCATTGGACCACAACCAACTAAATCTAGTCAGGACCAGACAATTGATTGAGCTGTTTTGTACGATGTTCTGAACATCAGTATATAAAATGTCGTCTTTTTTTTTTCCTCCTTTTTTCTATTGAAGATCGAACGATTATTTAATCATATATAAAACTATGTCAAACCACTTTATCTATTTTATCATATTTCAATTTTTTTTTTTGGGATTGATTGTCATTTGAAGTTAGTATATGCCCAAAATCCAGTGATCAGGCTCTACGTTCTCATGGGGAATGTGAGGATGTTATTCAAATTCCGAACAATTACGTTGAGAGTAAAATCACGATTTATAAACCACTATTGATATATAAGCGCGTGGATCGTCTGCCCTAGTGCTAGAAGGGCAGGGGCTGCCCTGATCAATCCCATCCGTCCGTTGATGATGGAATTGATCCAGGCGAAAAAGTGACCGAAAAAAAAAAATTGCCCCAGCCGCAATTTTGGGAGATCCCATCCGTCCGTTCCATCAACGGACGGATGGAATGGATCAGGGCACACCCTGCCCTGATAGCACCAGGGCAGGTGATCCGGATCGGATATATAAAGGTCAAAGTGAATGGGCTGCAAAATTTGAAAGGAACAAATAGAAGGGAAAAAAAAATTGGCGGTGTTGTTCACGTACCGGATGCGTTTGAAAAATGAAACCTGCACGAAAAATAATTTGATTCTTGAGTATTCAATATCGTCTTCCCGAATCAGCGAATAAAAAGGTTTGGTAAAAAAAAAAAAGTTTGTGGGGTTAGCATTTTACCTGTATATTGTCTATATAAGTGTGTTCATCTTTAAAAAAAAATAGTCTATGATTTTCCAGTTTCTGTAAATTTCACAATGAAAGTACTTGATGTGCTTCCAATCAACAAGAAGGACCACGTTCCATGTCGGAACGTCTCCCTAGTACCGTACTACAAACTAGATGCATCTTTCTATTAGAATCTTTAAAGAAATTCCTAAGCTGTGCGTGACCTGTTTCCAATTAAGTATGTGAATTTAATTTTTTGTTTAATCGGCGACCTAATCCCCGCCAAATCTTCTTAGTCCAGCACTTCCTATAACTAGATTGCCACGTCACGTACTTCTTCATGACGCGGCTCGCTTGCTCAGGGACGACGATGTAGATATACTAATGTGGCTCATTAGTCGTAATAATTCTACCAACTCAGCTGTCTAACATGTACGGTGAATAAAGATGACGTGGAAGCATCTCCACCATATAACAGGTTTTTTTTTTTTTTTTTGTGACGTGGTATCTTCTTAAGAAGACATTTTGGCAACTAGGTTGCAACGACACCCCTCATAGGTGAGGGTGGGTAGGGTCTCGGACACCGACACACGTTGACCGCGTGTCGGACATGTGATTTTTATTTTTTTTTAAGTGCAATATTTAGAAGTTTAGTCCCAACTATAATGGTGGGCCTTTTCACTAAAAATTTAATTTAAAATGAGTCTCCATGTTCATTTATTGGCATTTTAAAAAGCCATCTCACTTATTATTCTCATTAAGCAACCAATGTGGGACTGTTTTCTTCAAGGGGTAAATCTCAAAGTGTCATTTTTAGCTTTTTAAAAAGACTCCATGTTTATTTCTCTCTCCCTCATTACCAATGTGGGATCAATTTTAGGCTATGTAGCATAGACACCTTTCATGGGCTCTCGTGTCGGTGTCCGACACGTGTCGGATTTTTTTTATATTTAAAAAATATATATTTAATAAAACGTGTCGAAATTTTCTATTTTTTAGAAATGGCGTGTCGACGTGACGTGTCGTGTCGGTGCAACCTAGTTTGGCGCTCTAGGTGTGATGTAGATTAGGTCCCAGTGCAAGTAGGTGGCGTCTTCTATTTGAGCAATCCTTTTAAATATTGATTATCACCCGATTTAGCAATAATAAAATGATTACTAGTAGCTCCTTACTTTACAGTTAATAGCAATTTGATGAAAAAACCAACCACTTCAACAATAGAGTATGAATACAGTAATTTTATCTAGCAATTAGTAAGTAAAAGCTTAAAGATAGAAGACTTCGCACATACATCTTTATAGTGGTTTGGCTTAGTGTAAGCTCATGTTTACTCTCCCACAATGGTTGCTCACTGGCTGGATTTCATTAATCAAATCAATTAGAAGTTACAGTAATAAGTGTAGGTAATATCCAAGCAATTCTTCACGAGTATATATGCTGATAAAATATCCAAGTGGATAGAAATCACTATATCACATCTAAATACAAGTTACCACTCTGCCAACACTTCTCAAAGTGATTAGCCCACTGAAGAAAAATAATAATGTGCGAAGCTATCTGAACTTTTGAATTTTTGTCTCTTGACTCTAGGACACCTTGTTTTTTTTTTTTTTTTGTATTCTCCTCAGCATTAGGGTGGATCAATTCTAGGGTGGATAGATCGAGGACCACCCGTTATTGATCGGTTTCACAAAATGGGAACCATGAATCACCAACTCGTTCCATGGATTCACCCGAGAACTTATCCACCGATCAGGTCCGATTCCCGAATGGGTCCATGGAACCGATCCTACCGAGCATCAACATCAATTAAAAAAAGATTGTACGCAGGTGTGCAAGAAGAATTCCGTGTTTGTAAATGAAGACTTGCCTGTTCAATTGAAAAGGGAAAGAACCATTATAAAGATGGCGGAAATCATCAATTGGAAGGGTCTCAAAATCTACAGAAGGCCATCTGATAAGAGGACATGGCAGTGATACCGTGGGCTAACCCTCCAGCTTCAGAAGTCATGGCATAAATAACACGCAAAAACATGAGAAAGAAAACATCGACCACATGATCAACAAAGCCTTGAATTACTTTCAGTTTATTCATTAAGGGAGCAAGCAACATAATCTGTTCTGTAGCATGACAGACGAGATTCACCTCACACGCGCTCGAAATTCAGACTTTCAGCTTAAAATGCCAAATTGGCCGTAAGAGTACACTACAATCTACTCTTTTTCCTTCTTCAACAGCAAAGGACCAACATTGTCCCTGTAGCTTTGTTATGTAAATAGGTTCGAATGGGTCGTCTCCACCTGAAATCGGGAACCGGACCGGTACCCGCCGATTCCAGCAAATTGGAACCAGGAATCGGACTGGTACCCAATGAGAACCATCCAAAATCAGCCAATTCGTTTCGGTCTAGGTGGATCTCAATTTTTTTTTTTTTTGCACACCCCTACTCAGCATCCAAAAATTCCCATTGGATGATCTTCATATGGATCAAACTCCAACCTAGCTGTTGGGCAATTGATTTGAAGATTAGGTATCCTATGAGATTGAATGATCAGAGATCCCGTCGATGTGGTCGCCTATACAATCAAATCTTGATTTCCTTAAATGAAGTTTTTCGTTTATGGAAATAATATTGTCTTTGGGATGATTGTAAATCAATTAAATATCTCGGTTGATTGAAGATTGCGAAGATACTCTTTGCGATGGATTTATCAATCGAACAGTTCTAAAGTAGGAATCCAGATCTGATCACAAGCTGTGAAGTAATCAAGTAGAATATCTCAAAATAATCATCGCAACAAAAATTTGTATAGGATAGATATTAGGGGTGTCAAAAAAGCCCGCGCCAACCCGGCCCGAAAATTCAGTGCCTTTTTGGGCGGGGTTTGGTAGGTGGGCCGGCCCGCCACCCAGCTTTTTTTAACACCCATATTTTATTTTTAATTTAATTTATTTTCAATTTTCTTTTTTATATTCGTTCATTTGATGGGTTTATTAATTGATTTTGAATAAAAAAAAAGGAAAAATAAGAAAAGAAAAAAGAATCCGACTCAACTTGACCTAACCCAGCCCGAACTAAGTACTATTCGGTTTCCGGCCGGGCCAAGACCCGATTCGTTGACACCCCTAATAGATATTCTGCTATCACTCAGCCAGTGAACTCACCTGATTATATATATATACAGCATTTCTGCTAATATTCAAGAGTAAATCTTGCTAATATTCATATAGTGGATTTGCTGATATCCATGCAATAAACTTGCTGATATTCACACGGTATGTTCCACGTTAATGATGTAGATTTTTAAAGCTATAAGAACTTTATATTTCCAAGTCAAATACGAATTTCCCCACTCTTCTCGACCTGTTCATAGAAGTCTTTCAGTCATAAAGAACTGCTTCATCGTGAATACTACCTAAGAAATAATAAATACTTGCTTGCATTTATTAAAAAATCGATATAAATTATGGATAGTTTTGTCAACTTCTCTCTGGAGATCTCCTCATGTTAGTCCTAACCTGGACCTGAGTTCGCATGATATTTTCTCCTCCTCATGGGCCATGTGCTCATACTTCGAGGTAAATCATAAATACGAGTCGGACCCGTCTATTTAAAGCCCGACAATGTCAAGTAGTCCGATTGTCCAATAGTGTCTGGATTATTCCAACCTTTTCGCGTACGATTTAGATTTGTCATTGTCAACTTTTTTATGGGCCTTGTGGGCCTTTGCTTACTCTTTCTAGGAAAGCGATTATAAAGAACATTACGGAAGGGAAAGAGTTAGTTTCTGGCGAAACGACAGCTCTTGCGATGCGCGGAAAATATAATCACTTGGAAATTCAGTTTCCCATCGACCACTGGTCTTTCCGATAAAAACTTCGTTTTCGTCGCTATACATCAGATTCCATTACGTTACGCTAACGAGGAAAAGCGGCTGATCCGAAAACTTACAGCTAAGAAAAACGCCGAAACTTAATCGACGGCACGAGTCTAGAAATTATAGCTATCGTGGAGGAAATTAAATATGATTGAAGAACAACCGTGTTTGTTTGTTTTCCAAGCAGACGAACGACGGTGCCCTCTCGCGATGCAGTGATCTCCGTCTTTCGAGGAGGTCGCTCCCTCCAGTCGAGATCACATTTTGATCATTTGTGTCCATTCCTGACCCGAAAGAAAATGAGAAGAAAAAAAAACAAAATGGTTCTTCGTGTCCCCGTCTATCGCCACGCTCATTCTTACTCCATGACTTCCTAGACTTTGTACGAAGCCCTCTATGTATCCAAACCTCCTCCTGGCCTTTCAACGGGGTAGTCCATCGACCCTTTTCGCCGATATCATCCCTGCCGACAATCGCCAACCATCGCCGTCGCGTGTCGACAACTCATTAGTGATCATTAGCAACGACAATGGCTCTCGTGCTTAATAATAACCCGCACTCTGGTCACGTGCCTATCCATATCGACGACGGGGCCTTCTTGCCAGCATCGAAGTGGGAAACCACGTCGGAAGGGGGGTTGGGTCCAAGAAAGAGGAAGGGGCTTATTGTCCTAAGCTTTGGACCGGGCCCGTCCGTTGGTCCGTCCGTCGACTCTCCATCGTCAATCGAGTGGAGGTGTTCAACTTCTCTCCCCAAGCAACCTCCACCAACTTCGGAGACATTAAGACCTAATAAGCGTCGGCCCAACATCAGAAAGCTGTCTTAAATTCTCCACTTCCCACCTGCAATTTTTCAGCAAAAAAGGGAGGCCGGGGGGTGACGTGAGGCTATTCATTCTCCAATGGACTCATTTTCCACTTAATTGGGGGACGCACCTTTCTTACCAAACGGTTTTTAAAGCCTTTTATAACTGCAGAGTACAAACCCCTATTTATTGAATCCACATCGTCTGTCCTTACAAGGGAAGGGCAGGCGCCTGCCCTTGAAATCCAAGCCGTCCGTTTTTAGACGGAAAGTCCAGATCTCTTATTTTTATGGGGTAATTTTTTGAATTTTTTTATTTTTTAGTAATAATCCGGGCCATCCATTCATAACAAGGACAGCCCGGATTCCAAGAGCAGGGCCTGCCCTTCTGAAGAAATGGCAGATGATCCCTTCGCCTATTTGGTCCACGACTTTCGCAACAGAAACCACCCCTAAAGTTATTGAATGGCCGGCACCAAATATTTCCTCTCTTATTCAAAAGGCAGCACAGATAGGGCTACAACGACTCTCTTTCTTTTTTCCTTTTTTTCCTTTTTTTCGACTGGTCGTTTATTAGACTCAAATTAATCGCGCCCCTGGAAAAGGACTCGATCGCTTACGCGGGTCTTGCTGCTCGCCTCGCCCTTTTTTATGTGTGTGAGCAAGTGCTTAAGTCGAAATTCCTAGCTCGAGTTGAGGAATCGGTCTTGATCAGGGGCGACAAATTTGAAAAAAAAAAAAACAACCTCGGATCGGACTGTCCAAGTCCTCATGTAAGAAAGATTGTGGAGCTCTTCTTATGATCTCTCTTTAGCTCTGAATCTAACGTTTGAAAGAGGAACAATGAATGGGTCCCGTGATTTACTAAGACCAGCTTTCTTTAGTCCTGTTTAGACGTCTAATTAATTGCAAAGAGCATAACTTGCATTACTGATTCATGTGATTTTTTAGCCAAAAATTGAAAAAAAAAATCCATCTGTCTTTAGAAAAACTAGTAAGGCAGCCTGATGGCCCGACGAGAATTAAGTTAAAACGTAGCCATAAATATATGACGAGAGAAAAACGACGATCACACAAGTAGTGCGAAAATCTAGGGTTCCTACAATATGTGTGTATAGTAGTTCTCTGTCCATAATGTATATATTAGCAACTCGAAAATTAATGATGATAAGAAGGAGAAGAAGACGACGACGGCGACAACAACAACAAAATGTAGCATAGGATATAATTATGTGAAAGTGAAAGAAAGGGGAGTATTACGCTGTCAGACTTTGAACTGTGTTTCATCTCCGTATTGTGATTAGATTATGGACAAAGCACCAGATTTGGGAAACATTGAATGTTAGTCTTAAGATTGGTCTTTTAGCAATACTTGCGGACATAAAAACGCTAATCGCGCAATTCGTGGCCGATTGATATGCAATTTGGGTGATTTTTCTACACTGACCGCTCCTAAGCTTGCGGTTACCGAATTCGATTGGTGCGAGAATTGAGGTTTAGGTTGTGTCTGGCAGGGATGCACGCTATGTTTGTTGATATGCCTAATTTTTTTAAAAGAAAAGAAACCTCAATTATAAGAATTGTGTCAATCTATATATGCCTATTATTTATTATTTTTTTTTTTGGGCTCGTGTTCGCATCGTATAATCCAACCAACTTTGCATTCGAATTGTGAAGACCTCTTCTCCGTGTCGATAAGGTTTTTCCCACGTGTTATTACGATTCTTCCGTAAAATTTCCATTTGGGCTTTGGGCAACATACCGACAAACCAAACAGGGAAGATAGAAACAGCAGACTTCCCCGGGGGGACACGTCATACCGGAGGCCTCGTCGGGTAGTTGATCCGCACCCGCATCGGCTGACGTGGCCGGGGGGACACGTCGTCGAGGGGCCTTCCTTCTTGTAGTTCATCCACAAGGAACCGGAGGAGCTGACGTAGACACCACGTGCCACGATCACCCATCCAATCCAACTCCCGAAACTTTTTTGAATCTGGCGGTGCGGGCCCCACCCGCGCTTTCGTGCGAAACCAGAAGCCGCTGTGCACATATGTCCCCCCGGCCCGGGGCCCCACCCTCGCACGTTGAGGTTGAGCCGAGATCGGCCCGAGGACGACGCCGTTTCGGGCTGTCCAAAGCAAACCTATTTCCGTAGCTGACACACCAACGCGGGTTGCACACGCCGTCGTTTCCGCGATTCTCCAACCAATTATTATTATTATTATTATTTTATCATTTTCCTTAATTTCCCAACGCACAGCTGAGCTCCCCAGTCGACAAAGGCGTCAAGAAAAAGGAAAACAACATTCTCCACTAAAAAAGACCGAAAAGGAATTAATTAAGATAATCAATCTCATATTCACCAAGAATATCTCTTTACTCTCTTTGAAAAATCATACCAACTATTTTTCTTCTTCGACGGCGTGATTTTATTGAGGACGTTCCGAATCGATGGGGCGAGACCCAGATGAAGATTTTAATTAAGTAGGAAGAGGAGGAGCAAAACATCATTTTTCTTTCAATTAGGGTTAATCAATAAAATGTCCAAAATATGAAATTTCACGCAGAGACAACCGAAACGTGCAAAAAGGGAAGGTGGGGGTGTGGGGGTAGAAGAAAAGATCTGGTTACAAAAAAAGGGTGTGAAGGTTTGGTCACCCGTTTGGCTCCAAACGCATGCCAGACTTTCTTCCTCCTCTTTCTCTCTTTCTCACTCTCTCTCTCTCAGAATTGATTTCCACATTGCGCAACAACGAGAGCAAATTATAAGTAGGAAGAAGAAGAAGAAGAAGAAGAATAAGGAGGAGGAAGACCCAAAAGATTTTTCAAAGGTTGCTCGCACGTCAACTCCTCAGGCCACGGGGTTCGCATTCTCGCCAGAAATCTAAAACCATCCCCTCTCCTCGCCGAGAAATAGAATCCCCCCCCATTAAAACCCTGCGATTCCTTCGCCTGTTACGAGGCACCTAAACAGAGCACACCGCGTACCCACGTGTTAACGAGAGCCAAGATGGACGCTCTGTGCCTCAACACTGGGATTCACGCGATCTCTCCTTCGATCTCGGCCACCGCCTCCCTCGACGCCCGGCCGAACCCCTCCCACGTGAGCTCCTTGGGCCGGTCCGCCCTCGACAAATCGGCGGCTTCTTCTTCCTCTACGTCGTCGTCGTCGTCCTCCTCCTCCTCTTCTTCGAGGTTCTCCTTCCGGTACCCTCTGAAGTCCCTGTGGTTCGGAGGTGGAAATGGTGGGGACAAGCAGAAGTACAATGGGATCGCCCTCGACGACGCCGTTCTGGTGGACAGCGGGGAGCGAGTGGCCGAGGAGGCGAATAGAGTCGATTCCGAGGGGCAAAGTGGGAACTGGGTCTTGAAGATATTGCATGTCAGGTCTCTGTGGAAGGAGGAGGAGCAGCAGCAGCAGGGGAAGGTGATTGAGGACAAGGCAATGGTGAATAATGGTGGTGAAGCCGAAGAAGAAGAAGAAGAAGAAGAAGAAGAAGATAGGGGATCTCGTGACATGGTGGTTGAACAGAAAGAAGATGGTGATGTTGATGACGACGAAGAGGACTGCGATGCATGTAGGATTGGTGATCCTGATGATGATGATGATGATGAAAAAGAAATAGATTTTGATAGAGATTCGTTTTCTAGGTTGCTGCGGAAGGTGCCCCTGCCTCAAGCCAAGCTCTATGCTCAAATGTCCTATTTGGGGAATTTGGCTTATGCCATACCCGAAATCAAGGTACAATTTCTTTCTTTCTTTTTCCTCTTTTTTTCCTGGATTCTAATGGCACGAAAATTTATTTTTTCTCTGAGGATTTTCATGATGATTGTTTTCTTCATCTGCTGAGTCCTGGGGAACCTGATCTGAGTTTTTCCAGCAATGACTGATTTAGATAGATAGGTGATATTGCAGTCCTGCCCCCTCAATGTCCCTCTGCGTTTTGTTGTTTGAGATTCCAGAGTCCATCATATTCATGGATTTACTAGAGAATAAGCATATCGTTGTAAGATCTGGGAGGCTAACATACATTACAGTAGATGGGAATTGGGAGCCTGAGAGTAGGGGTTTTTGAAGAAGAGATTAGGACTTTTAGCATGTTCAAGATCGTTTGTATTTCAGCCAATTCGCAATAGCTGGCGTCTTGTATCTGTGCACATGATGGTTGGATCCGTATCCTGAAAAAGCTTACGCCAGAAGGTTTTCATTCATGCCAAGTTAATAAAGCTCACTAGTATATGTTCTTGTGATCTGGAAGTAGTTTTTGAGAATTCTAAAACGCCATTGATCGTGTTTTACTATGACGGCATCTTCCATGCAAATCAGAATAATGCATCAATTTAACTGCACTTTCTCATGCACGAAACACCGATTATCTCCATACCTCAACACACATGACATCGTACTTCTGCTGTTTGTACATTTTTCCAATGATGGAAGTGAATCAACAAAGGCTCTGCCCTGTTTGATCAAGGAATTTCGAGTTTAAACTTATGGAAAATGCCAATATTTGCTCATTGTTTTCTTTAGCCGGGAAACCTCCTTAAATACCGTGGTTTGTGGTTAATAACCTCATCCATTGAGAAGAGGGAATCAGCGGCAAAAGTTGAGAAGGATCAGGGCCTAGAGGATGTTCAAGAGGAAGCTGTGCCATCGGTAGATGATGTTCAAGGTCAGGAGCAGAAGAGCGGTGGGAACCAACTTAGTGCATCTGCTGCTTACCATATTGCCGCTTCTGCCGCTTCTTATCTGCACTCTCATGCAAAGAGCATTATTCCATTTAATTCCTCGAAGTCAGCAGAAGCATCTGGTAGTGAATCCCCTGAGGAGGATGGTGAAAGAAGTGATGGCATTGATGTGATGAAGCCGGATATGGCTTCTCTCATGGCAACTACCGACTCTGTGACTGCTGTGGTCGCTGCAAAAGAGGAAGTGAAGCAGGCGGTTGCAGATGATCTGAAGTCCACTCACTCGTCACCCTGCGAGTGGTTCATATGCGACGAAGATCAAGGCACTACAAGGTTCTTCGTGATTCAGGTGCGCTTTCTTTACACGCACTCATCCCCATATTCATTCTTTTTTAGGACAACTTGGTTTGTCCGCGTGTGGCTACTATCAATTCAGTGCGAGATCATGGATGATTTGTAGCTCAAAAGGCTGAACTCAGAACTTTCATATGCAGGGTTCTGAGTCCCTAGCGTCGTGGCAAGCAAATCTACTCTTTGAGCCTATCCTGTTTGAGGTAACCTTTAGAAAACTTGCGCATTCTTGTTTGCATCTTCCGATGTTGTTATATCTATTTAGAATGATTGCATATCGTTTACTATGGTCTTTTTTTCTTCTTCTTTTTTTCCAGGGGCTTGATGTGCTTGTGCACAGAGGTATATACGAGGCTGCGAAAGGGATATACGAGCAGATGTTGCCTGAAGTTCGTGATCACATAAAATCCCACGGGGAGAGGGCTACTTTCCGTTTCACCGGGCATTCTCTCGGAGGAAGTTTGTCATTAGTCATAAATTTAATGCTGCTGATTAGGGGTGAAGTGCCCGCTTCTTCCTTGCTTCCTGTGATCACATTCGGTGCCCCATCCATCATGTGTGGAGGCGACCATCTTCTTCGCAAGCTTGGATTACCTCGAAGTTATGTTCAGGCAGTCACAATGCACAGAGATATTGTACCTCGAGCCTTCTCTTGCAATTATCCTAGTCACGTTGCAGAGATTCTCAAGGCTGTTAATGGGAAGTTCAGGCATCATCCATGTCTGAGTAATGAGGTACTTACTTGACCAGAGCCATGAAATCTTGGTAGTGTGAAAAATTATAGGCTTGGTTTTTGAAGCCTCTGCTTGTTTGTATTCTAACATCCGGGAAATCCATCGCTAGACAAACTAAAATGTTGCAATTCTTTTTCTACCGTGATTAATAGGTTTGAATCACTATCCAATGGTTTTCTGTACATTAACAACATGCTCTTGTTCGTTTCTAAGAATCTTCTCCATTTTTATGTAGAAAATGTTGTATGCGCCGATGGGGGAGCTTCTGATTTTACAGCCAGACGAAAAGTTCTCGCCGCACCACCATCTCCTCCCTTCAGGTAGTGGTCTCTATGTTTTGAGCTGTGAGCCATCGGATGTCGTCATTGCAGAGAAGCAACTCCGAGCGGCGCAGAAGGTTTTCTTGAACTCGCCACACCCGCTCGAGATTTTAAGCGATCGCGCTGCTTATGGTTCGGGGGGCACCATCCAAAGGGACCACGACATGAATTCCTACTTGAAGTCCGTGCGATCTGTGATCCGCCAAGAGCTGAGCCACATGAGGAAGGCCAAGAGAGAGCAGCGCCGCAAGTTCTGGTGGCCCCTCGTCGTGTCCCGCGGCAGAGTCGATGTCGGCCTAGCTCTGAGCAGGCCGATCGGGTCGATCAGTGCAGGCCACGAGCAGCTCAACTTCTCGGGCATCTTGCAGACGGGCAAGGACTCCCTGAAGCGGTTCAGCAGGCTCATTGCGTCGCAGCACATGCATTTGCTCGTCGTGATCCTGTTCCCTGCTCGATTGCTACTGCTCGGCACCGACAGCATGGTTAATTGGTCCTAGGCCGTGAGACGGCAAGATGGTTAGCAAATTCTTTATTCATGGTTAGCAAATTCTATGTCCTTCCCCTCTATGTTGGGGAAAAAAAATTACTCAAAAAATGTCATCTGTAGAAAGAAACATGTGATCGTGAGCAGGAAAAGAAAAGAAAAGAAAAAGTAAGGAAAACTGGATTGGGGGGGTTGCATTTGTCGGTGCAAAATTCTTTCCCTTACAATTTCCTAATCTTTGTGGTTGAATGACTTCCCAACATTTTTGGGCAAGTAGGACTTGCAAGTTTCAAACTTTCTCTGCGTACTTTTGTCATACACCTGCATGTCAGTCTCTCTGCTGTGGGGTGATACAAAGAACAGGGGTCTTTGGCAGTTTGTCTTGTGATTTCATGAACGCAAAAACCGTGATTGAAAGCGAAGTCTTTCGTAAGTTTACCTGGACACGGTATCTGTTGTATCGTCATGTGCGCTCTTTATGAGGACCGTGTTCACTCATACATCGCCAGGAAAAGATAGAAAAAATTCTCAATCGGTGCGACAACCGTTTGGCTCGTGCTAAAAAATTGTTGCTTGCACGGATTAGGCTGACATGCCATTCCAAAACGTGTCTTTCCCATGAATTTTTTTTTTGGGGGGGTGGAATTTTCCCATGAATTGACAGCAATCCTTTTTGCTATATTTGGTTTTCCTCTTCCTTGTTATTCTTAGGCAAAAAATAATCTAAATTTTTTTAAAGGGTTTTCCAGATTTTGCGTGGTGGGAAATAGAGAATATGCAAATGGGTCCACTTTGCACGACACTTTTCTTTTCGAGGCCACATGCAAATATAGTCCATGTCGAACTTGGGAAGGTGGACGAGCCACCCGGGGTTTTGTCTAGTTGTGCGAAGTGTGCGCGAGAGCTCGGACAAAGAATAGTCGAGAAGGTTGGCGTCCCCGGTCCAAAAGGGCTGTGCTCATAATTCCTATCCATCCAACAAGGCACGCTTTTGGACGGTGAGATTAGCAATGAATCGGATCTTGAATCCAACGAGGGCTGTGCTCATAGCTCCCCAGCCTTCAAATTTCGGTCTTGGAGGTATTGCGAAATGTGCTAACGACGGAGATTTGTATGCTTTCGAAGATATGATTCGTATTTTTGCAAGCCGATCATTGTTTCCTGCTGCTTAGACCACGTCTTGATCGAGTCCGGGCACCCCACTTGGGCTATATTTCTTCTCTCACTCCTTTTTGATTCCGTGCCACTTCTGTTGTGATGGTTTCGATGCGCAGGAGCCGGAGATTCGCATGAAAAAATTAGCATGAGAGTCAGCCTTCGCTCATTGCTTAACACTGAAGCGCAAATGGTCGAAGCTCTCTTTTTGATGAGGCTGAAATTGAGAAAATGGTTAAAGGAATTGGGGGGTGGGGTGGGGTGTAAAGGTTGTGAATAATACGGGGCGTTAATGTAGCCGGTTCTTCAAGGAAATTTATGGGGGCCGGCAAAGTTGGCCGAGACCCAAAATGGTGGAACTTTGACTGAAGAACAAACCCACTTCTTTTTTTCTTTATTTTCGCCAGAACCCACTTTAACATTGGCCAGCAAATGCTTGGAGGCGTTAGAAATAGAAAGTTAGAAACTAGGGTTTTTCCAATGGCAGATGGATATGAACCTTAACACTTCATTTTATGGAACGTGGGTCTCTCCGATTAAAGTCCGGTCCAAGTGGTTTAGACCAAATACGTTTCGCAATCCAGCCCACATCTCTCGAGGCAGGATTCTATACAGCAAATTTTAAAATTTAGGTTACAACGGGTTCCGAATAGAAAAAGCAAAAAATAGATGGGTTTTACGCTCCATTTGTTTCGCAAAAATATGTTTCTCATTTTCTGGCATTTGAAACGCCTAGGAAAAATCTGACAAAAAAAAAACCGCCTAAGAATCATGAAAATATTTCATTATTAAAAAAAAGAAAATCATTTTTCAAAATATAACTAGATTTTGGCATTTTGAACACGAGAATCCCAACGCTTTTTTCGAGCCCTTAGCGGCGGACAGAGGTCGAGGCCGAGTCCACTACGGATATCGAGACCAAACTTGAGTCCATAAAGCTGGGGCTTGGGACACTAGGGCCCGTGTCAGCACCTCGTGTCTGGGTCCAGGTTCATTGAGGTTGGGCCCAATATCACAATACTTCTGCACAAATCTCTAGCGCCTAGGCCTAAGTCCATAGAGGTGGGGCTTGGACACTAGAACCCGTGCCGGGACCTTGGGTCCCTAAAGGTTGATTTCAGGAGCCCGATGCTCCTGCCCGGATTCCTAGTGCCTAAGCCCGAGCCCATTCAAGCCAGGCTCAAGTCCGCAGAGTCTGGCCCTGGACCCCTAAAGCACATGCTTTGAATACATCGAGGCCGGGCCTAAGTCCTATTGCTCATGCCTTAGCCCATGGAAGTCGCGCCTCAGTTCATAGAAGTCGGGCTTAGAAACCCAGAGCTCGTTCCCAGGTCTGAGGCCATCAAGGGCAAGCCCGGTAGTGTCTATGTCTAGGTCCCCAAGGCCCGCGCTTAAGACCCTAGTGCTTATTATGCCCATATCCTCGCACATGAGCCCAAGTCCATTGAGACCAAGGCCCAAGGCCGAGTCCTCAGAAATAAGGCCCATGTCCATCGAGGCCGGGCCCGGGACCTTGAAGCCCGTGCTTGAGTCCCCAAGGTCCGAGACCAAGTTCATCAAGGCTTGCCCGAGACCTCAGCACTAGTGTTGGGGTCTTGGGTCCTCGGCACCCAAGTCCGTGCCCATCACGGCCAAACTCGAGACGTTGACACCCAAGCCCAGTTCCATTGAAGTTGAGTCGGTGACCCTAGAGCTCGGCCTTAAGTCCTTGGTACCTTTGCCTGGGTCCAGCGAGGCCAAGCCCGAGACCTCGGAACCCGTGTCCTAGTCCTTGACGCTCAAGCCCGTGTCCATCAAAGTCGGATTTGGGACCCTATGCCAGGGCCCAGGTCCCCTATGTCTAATTAGGAAAATCATATTACATTTTCCTTACCAAACGATTGAAAATATTTTTCGATTCATTTATAGGTTTCAGCCAAAGACATTGGAAAATTATTTTTAAAAAATCTCATATTTTTCGCAAAAAAAACGAAGCCTTAATAGATATGTTAAAACCCGCCTTCAATCCACTTGATCAAAATCGCAAAGTTAAGAAAGCATGTCGCTATCCTTCTCCCATCTTTGCTTCTCTCTACTTCTTCGATTTCGCCCCAATCATGAATCGTGAGCTCTCTCCCTCCTCTTTGATCCCAACTAATTGGCATCGCCGCCACCCTCACCGGCCACCGCCTATCTCCGGCGTCACTACCCCCCTTTTTATCTCCCGTGAATCGAACTCATCTATCTTCACGTCGCTGACCTCCCTGCTTTCTGGTTAATGTTCCGTCCTTGAGAGTGTACTTGTGCCAAATCATTCCCCACAAAGCTTGAAAATCACATGTTTCTACCACACACGCAGACCTCCCCCCCCCAAAAAAAAAAAACGACGATTATCACTAGGCTGCTCATTTGTGTATGAGTTGACATGTGATGCGGGTGCTGAGTTTGCTACGTTTGTCAACTCCGGAGCATCTAAACAAGGCATAAACCTTCTGGACGCAGATCCAAGAAACTTAAATGTGAACTCTTTCACGAGTTTGTAAAACAGGTCGATGGTGAAGAACGGCTCTTGCAAGAGTTTTTGGATGAAGGGCAAGCGAATGAGTCTGGATGCTTATATCAGATTAACGAGCCTATTTATAATTTTCTTATCACGTGCGGGTCCTGATGTCTATGCACGTACGGGTCCGGGCCGGGTCTCGGCCTGAAATCTGCACACGCGGCGAGAAGAAAGCAGTAAGCACTTCGCACATTGCTCAGAAAGAAGGACCTTCCGACGCTCGAGTCAGTAAGCAAAGCATGTGTGATGAAAGAGAACACACGAGGGAGAGACCACCGAGTCCCATATTATATTTAGAGGAACGGTGTCGGCCCGGCTGGTGGGCCTTGGTCCCTAGGATCCGGCCCTCCTATCAAGACCTAAACTTTGAATGGGCCTTTTTATGGGCCGTGTATGCTACTTGTGCATTTCCTCGATTGTTTTTTTTTTTTCCTCTCTTTTTTTGGGTCATGAAGCATTTCTCGATTACTTGCCCCTGATTATAGTGAACGAATTAATACCCACATCAGACATTATTCAATGCCCAAATTAGGACAATCGAACTTAGACTAATGATTGATTGCCGGGTGGGGAAGCAAATCGAAATGATGGATATACATTATACTTCATCAAATCTTATGGAGTCAACGAGCACAAAATGACTAGATTTTTATCCCTGTGCCCTTCTTTGTATCTCCACATAGTTGTAAAGGACTTAGGGCTTACTCTTATATTTGTTATTGGAAAACTCTAGGCCCTATCTCTTCCATTGTGTTTTTGGGCCTCAACCCAATTGCATTTTTCACAAATTTTACCAGCCTCAGTCTGCTTGATGAAAGATTTATGGAGAAGTACCATTGAATGTTTCGGTCAAAACCCTTTAAACGTTTGACTGATATCGCGAGAATCGTGAATTGATTATGTGACGTTTCGCCATCGAACTACGGTGACATGCAGTCACCATGGCCGAACATCAAGAGCCCCAAGTTGAGGGAGGAGCAATCGGATTCCTACCGCCTTTGTTCCGCCTCGACCCTTCGCTTAATGCAGGAGCATTTCCATGGATGCATCCATTAGCGAGCTTTGTCCATTAAAGCAGGTCCATCATACCACCTACCCATTACATCGTATAGATGAATTCCCTTTACATAAATCATGCATGTGTGCTATATATTCACAAGTTGAGGACGACGTGTTCCTATAAGCAAACTTGCGATAGGCTCGCAGATTATATATTACTTTGAAATTACTTTTTTCGTTGACGTGTTAAATGGGACCGCGATTTTTACCCGAACCGGCTCCTTTTTTCTCCCCCTCGAACGTGATCATTTAGTGTACTAAAAAGAGGTCACTTGATTGTTTCAAAGTAACTACTCATCTTGACAGGTGATTATGATTCTTCTTTTTTCCTTCTCTTTTTTACCAGAGTCAAACTTCTTTTCTAGATCTTTGCACAAAAAAGTAATTTTTATTTTTTTGGTTGGTCGTCCTGATTTCTCTTGACTTGGTAAAACTTGCAAAGGTGGTACCCAGTACCCACATGTTCGGCAGACCACAATTCAAAGATTTGTTGAAGACCATGATGATTAATAACCCAATTCTCTTAAAAAAGCTTGATCCCTCCAAACTCGGATCTCAATGGAAAAACAAGCGCGCGTCCTGGGGTCGCACTAATTAAACCCTAATTAATTTAACTAATCACCTCATACTAATTAGGGCCAAACATATAAATAAAAAACACACGCACACACATATTCCTTGTTCGTTTCCTCTCGGTTTTACACCCACGAACGAATGTGCCCCAAACGGGGGTTGTATGAAAAGAATTTGTCAGATTTTTTAAGCACTTTAGCCATCTTTGATGGGTCGGTCCTCCTTAATCATTATTAATTTTTCTTGTAAAAAAAATTCAGTAGGTTACAAAAATTGTTATAATTATTAGGAGATTGAAAACCACAAATGGGGGAGCGAGAGGGGATTATGATGCCCATCACATGTTGCCACTGACATCATCATATCTGGCCACGACTTCCCCCTCTTTCTGATGTTTCCCAACATTCAAACATCACGTGTCGATTTTGTTTTCTTGTTTTTTTTTGGGCAGCCATCGATCTTGTCGAATTACGCTTCTCTCCCCCTATTTACATTTCTAAACCTACAGGAAATATTTACGTTGACAAGCATCCCTAACACACTCCTTTGAAGGTTTGAATGGTTTGATTTTTACTTTTTTACTTAGTTAAAATGTTGAGCTCACGTACTTCGACTCTTTGCAATTCGAGACATCTAAAGAAGCCATCATCGATGGCTCGTGACCCTGAGTTCACACTTATAAAAAGAGTTACCACGATTTGGTAAAGAAAAAGTACAGGAATGTTTGTAGCTTGTTGTTCCAATAATTGACCTTAGCCGGTGACCTTATTGATGGAAGTCTTCTCAAGCAAACGCCTAAAAGAGCAGCAAACAGATTCACCCTTTTGGAAAATAACATATGATAGTGTTTTGCCAAAAATTGCCATGCAGCTTTTGTTCTCGATAAGGGCAGAACCGTCCTTCGAAAGACAAAGCTGCTTGTGAGTTAGACTTGGAGCAAAAAAAAGTCATGTAAAAGAAAGATTCTCCATAAGCCACTGACCATTTTGATCAAATATAAATCGATTCCCCTCGTGGGGAGCTGTGCAAAAAAAAAAAAAAAAACCCCCACCTAAACTTTCGCCTCAAGTTAATAAATCATCGCATTAGGACCCCCCTCGAGAAAAAGAAATATACAATTAGGAAACTCACATAATCTCATTAAATCCACATTAAACCCTAATTAAGAAAATAGGGGTTTGTTTCTTCTCACATTGAGATTTACATCATCTGTCAGAAGCACCCTCCCACTAATTTGAATTATGCCTGGCTTCCACTCTTGTGATTAACTCTACAGTTCGAAGATTTCTTTACCAAGGAAAACCAAAGATGTGCATGGCATGTTTCCAACTTCATCCCACACGAAGCATATTCTATATATCCATGACACTTTGGTCTCTACTCTTTTTAGTGAAGTTGAGCTCATTCAGTATAATGAGCAGCTGCGCATGTGGAGTCACGCGGAGCCAGTCCCATAATAATTCCGTCTACAGAAAAATTATTAGGTAGGCCAAAAGGAAAAAAGAAGTGGGGTGTTGTATTTTTTTTTTTTTTTGTTCTTTTCTTTCTTTTTTCGCAATATGTATCCATTTTGATAAAGCATAAACTGCAGTAGTGGAAGCATGAGCGGAGACCCAACACTTGTAGTTGGAACATGGCATATAGCTCCCTTTTTTGTCCATTTAGATGCTATTAACACTTAGATTAGATTACTGCACAAGATGAGGGCCGTAAGCTCATTCTAATGAAAGAACTTTCCATTTTAGGAAATTTTGGTTCTTTTTGGTTCAAATTCTTGACCTTTTGATTTTGGGAGCTCATCCAAATCGACTAATTTACTTATTATTCTTTCCGCTTTGATGCTATTAGTACTTGAGAAAAAGATTAGAACGCAAGATGAGGGCCATAAGCTCATTCTAATAAAATAAATTCTCCCTCTAAGAAAGTTTGGCTCCATCCCTAAAATCAAGATAATAATTAAAGATCAAAATATGCATGCTTCACTCCCCTAATAGAGTTTATATGAGATGATTGCACGGGAGAAGCTTCTGCTATGGCAGCTGTCTGTATCCATGTAAAGCAAACGAGTTCTTGGCTAATTTGTGGGGGTGTGAACTAAGATCTTGAATAGATGACATTTTTAGGGTTTAGTATGAAAAGAAAGCCAACGAAAGAAGAAGCAAAAAAAAGGCTTTATTAGCTGGAGTAGCGTGGAAGGGCAAAGACCAAAAAACAACATGTCACAAGACTCAAGGCTGACGATTATGCAACTTGCAAGCAAAGAAAGGAAAAAAAAAAAAAGTTAGGTGAGATTTAGAAAATTTATAAACAAGCATTTATTTATGGGGGGGTCAACACGATAGGTACTTAGTAGGTTAGGAAGATGAAAGTGAAGAAAAAAAATGAGAGTGACAATATCTGCTAAACAGCTGCTTATATAATCATATGCTGGCACATTGACCTATTCTCACATGTTCTATTGCTCTAGTCCTAACTCCTGCAATTTTGGCACGGCCCAATATGTATATATATTTAAATCATGTGACCGAGCATTCACGTCCTTTATCCGGACAAAACCCATCAAATTACATAGGAAAAAAGAACGGAGTAAAATCGCCTTAATTATCACCGTTAAAAACCTTGCGTGATGAACACACATCGCAATCCCAATCACAATGCTCGTTCTTCTGCGTACTATCCAAAGCCTTTTTAATTCATGTTCATTTCCTAGGAATAAGCTAAGTTTCCTTTCTGCTTAATCGACAATCGACGCATAAACAAAACTCCCACAACCTCTCCCAACTGCATGTCGTACTTGCTGTCCCTCTTCCGTTTTATGGCGCAACAACAGCAAAGAGTCGAAAAGCAACCGATGAACGCAGGCGACATGTGAATCCCTCCTCCCTTAATTCGGGGCAACGCGACAAACAACAAGTGAACCCATCGAAAGGAAATGAGCAGACAAAGTTTCATGAGAGCCAAGCGGGTTAACTCGCTGTTGGGTTTCGAAAAGAAAGGCAAATGCACGCGATCGCAGTAGTTTGGTTTGGCCCCTGGGGGACTCTTACAGATGCAGTGCGTATAATAATGATCGATTCTCCAACCAAACTCTCTCTTACTAGTCATTGTCCATACAGCTTTCACCCAATTCATAATTCCTTGCTGTGGAGAGGCCGTCGAAAATATTGTGCGTTGTGACCGTGTTCGTCATCTCGAAGTCATTTCTGTTCGATGAAATCGTAGATCTTAGCTTGCCCGCGACGCTTTTTGGGAATGGAGCTTATATGGACAGTGCCATAAAAAGAAAGCAAACTACAAGTAACTCCCTATGCGTTCAAACGGGGTGAGCATGTTTTCAAGATAGAATTGAATCGGTGAAAACAGAACAGGTTCCACGACATGCACCTCGAAACTTGAAACGAGTCTCCGAGTGTTTTCTTGTTTTATGTCTAAATTTCCAATTTCGGTGATATTCATGACCGAAATTTTTACTTTGTGTCTAAATATGAATTATAATTAGTGGATTCTAGCAGTAAATAGTGGTCATTAGATGTGATAATTTACTTCAATGGTTCGATTAAAAGTACAAGTGAAACTTAAGTAGACTCTGGAATAAACAAGAAACCTATGTATGGGTAGGGTTTTTTTTTTGGTTAAGTATGTATAGGTAGGTTTTGAGTTACAAAAAATAAAAAATCGATCTTGAAGGATAGATTTCAAATAGAATCTAAAGAACTCGAATCTGGATCGTCTGCCCTTCGCTTAGAAGGGCAGGTGCCTGCACTTGATGGGGTAACTTTTTGATTTTTTTATTTTTTTTATTTTTTTTTTTAGTAATAATTTGGGCCGTCCATTCATAACACAGAAGACCCGAATTTCAAGGGCATGACATGCCCTTCTGAGTAAAGGACAGACGATCTCTTCACAAAGAACTCACCCTACATCGAAATACCGGCTATGCCTCCTCTCGACGGCTTCACGGTCAATTTACAAGCTTTACATAGCCGAAATTGAGCCATTTCATGGGGCGAAAAAAACCCCCCATTGACAATATAACTACTTATTCCGGAGGCAAAATTTAACATGTCTCCTCTGTTTTTTTTTTTTTTTTGGGGGGTCTGCTTTTAAATTTTTTCTCGTATTGAGTGTTGGATTAGACCCTTTCACGTTTTTTCTTTGCCCTCCTCTATGATTTATCAAATCAAAGCGACTGACATATACTTTTGGACTGTGGTGGCTTCGCAGTGTCCTTTTCGGCTTTACCCATAATTTTTTTGTTCTCCTTTTTCACCCTCCTCCTTCACATCACACCACACCATTGGAAGGAGAGCAGCATTGGTTGGCGCACTCAAAGTCATATGCCCATCCCACAAATTATCCCCGTGCTATGAGATTTGGAAATGAAGGAACATTAGTCTCGTCTTCACATGTAATGTAATGTGTTGAGATGTCGATGGTCTATGAATTTCTCGCGCAATTAAATTTTTTTAGTTGAAATCACGAAAAATGTCAAATCGATACACATGCGATGAATTTATTCAATACTATTTTTTAATCACGAAAAACCCTAAATCTATACACATGTGACTGATATAGATCGAAAATCTCAAATTAATACACCCGTCAAATATCGCGTGCCATCCAACTCAGTAATTTAGCAATAAAATTTAAAAGAAAACTAACATGTGATAAATCTGTCACAAGTGTATTAATTTGGAGATTTTGATGATAAAAAAAAATAGTGTGGGGATCGTTGTATCACAAATGTATTAGCGTGAGATTTTTCATGGTATTAACTTTTCTTCTTCTAGTTTTCAAAGAGGTCGACCGGGCACACGAGTGCGAACTTTCCGCGAAGACGGAAAAAACAAGAAATGAATTACAGGTGGCGAATGATATCATGACGGATGAATACGACAACAATTGTACCGTGGAGATGGATATATAACTTGAGAATGTCATATTGAAATTCTTGGTATTTGTAGTGAATTATCCAGCTAAGTTCAAGCGCCAAATAAGTAAATGGAACCCCTTGACATACTTAGATATGCTATTAACAAATTAGTTTGTGATAAATTTATCAAAATTACTAATTTAGGGTTGTCCTAATCTGAGGTGGTGCTTGGGAGTTGTTTTAATCGAAGACCCTTTTCTTTTTCTTTTTCTTTCTTTTTTTTTTTTTGCATGGGGCGAAGCAGAAAACGCTGCCCAAAATAAATGAAATCTAGTAGAATGTCAGACATTGTCAGGTGCTTTGGATGAACAAAAGTTACAAAACCCCCCCGCCCAAACAAACCTGCAATAATCAATTAATTTTCAGACAAGACATGGAAAGAGAACCCAATGCTACTCTTTCTCTCTCTACGGTAATAAATTCATCAGACCCTTTTTTTTCTCACTTTCAACTGCAACTCACTGCCCACAGCCACAGGAGGACGCTGGATTTTTCTTTTTCCAATTGATAGGGATATGGCATGGCATGACCCATTTCCCCAAAACTATTACTAATTTGCTCCTAATATGGATTTAGTGGTGCAGCAGCAACACCATCTTAACCATCCATTTGGACACCTCAGCCCCCCCTTGTTCTAAAACTTAGAACCGAAGAAGAAGAAAGAAGGTGAAGAGAGATTCAAAATGGAACTAAAGTTCAATACTGAAAAGTTATGTACATATGCATGAGATGGTCCATAGGAGAAGAAGAAGAAGAAGCTAACAAAATTTTTTCCCGGCTAGAAAGATCCGACTTTCTTTTTAACTTTGTACAAATAGACGAAACTGGTCTGTTCTGGTCTTTTCTTTTCTTGTAGCACGCGAACTCAGCGAGGCTGAAGGAGGAGCAAAATGTGTCAGCAACTAAGGGCCTCATACTTCACCGGGAGCGGACGATTGATCCCGACCTGAGATAACAAGCTACTGACCACCGCGAGATCGCGGCAAAACACCCCCTGAAACACTGTCCCGTCCGCTCCCGCGGTATTCTTGTTCTCGCCAGCGAGGACCCTGTTGCTGGCAGAATTTGCACTTTCTACGGACGGTATTGCGGCCTGGTTCGCCTTGGGCTCCTCGGGGTTGTTGCTCTCCTGTGCCTGCTGGAGCTTGATCGCCGCTGCCGTTGCCGCCTGGATTGCAGCAGCCGCGGCTTGCTTCTGCTGCTTCTGCGCCGCAGCCTCCTCTTCCAGGATGCACGACAGGATGCTGTTATAGCCCTTCTGGATCAACCGGTACAGCAACAATGCCGACATCCTGGAGCGGTCCCGCACGGACTCGAGGTCCCGCTCGTCCGCAAACTCGCACCGCTCGATGAAGCCCACGGCCTTGTCGGGCTTGTGCTTTAGGGAGAGCAGCAGGTGGGCCCGATCCAATTCAGACCGCGAGCACCCCCGTCTCAACCCAATCAGCCCGTAGTAGTCCACATTTCCGGTCTTGCCAGATGCCACCAGTTGCTTCAATTCCTGGATTTTCGTCGTGAGTGTGCATAACTTTCCTGGAATTTCGCGGTAACGTACGTGGTGCCGCTTCCAGGCTGGCCCGGGGAGTTTTCGATCGCGCAGGATCGTGTTGTAGAGAAGTTTCAGGTGTTCCAGGTCGTGGAGGCAATCAGGGATGCACCGGATTCCCTCCAGGAGCTGGGCTCGGGTCTCCAGGGCCTGGATGCAGGTCGGGTCGAGGGCCAAGGTCCTGTTGCAGTCCGCGATGGACTCGGCGACCCGGCCGGCAGAGCGGTATGCCGAGGCCCGATGCATATAGCACTCAGCCAGGAATCCCTGCGGCGCGGCGTTACCGCGGCGGCTGTCAACTATTTTCGTGAAGTGGCGGATGGCCTCGGAGTGGAGGCCCACATCAAGTGCAGCAAGGGCCGCGACGCGGCGGCGGCGTAGGAGCTTGATGTGGCTCAGGAGCTGGTTGACGGAGTCAGGATCGGACACGAACGCAGCGAAGCGGGGCGGTGTGCCGGGCGGGGTGTTTGGGGAAACGATCTCGGCAGGCATCGGGAGGTCCAAAAGGGAGAAGCTATCGTCGGACCAGGAGACGGACTCGAGGCGGAAGGCCGCCGTGGCGAGGCGCTTCCCGGTCTGAAGGAGGACCATGGCGTCCTCCATTAGGCCCAAGTGGCAACACGCCTGGCCCAAGACCAAATACCTGTAGTATAAAATGAAAAACTCGGTCAAACTTGAACACTTTCTGGAATTGATGCAAATGTTCCACCTTACACCATTAAGACTTTCGCTATTCTATTAGGTCACACATCCTATACAAGTCCACGTTCTACCCACTGACAAAGCTTCAATTAAACAAAGACAGAGATTAGTCTTGCTTCTTCTTATGCAAAACTTTTTTTAAGCAACTGCTTAACCTCAAGTTTTTCTCTAGAAGAAAAAAAGAAAAAAAGTTTAATAATGAGGAAAAGTAGTGTGAGTCATTATGTTTTTTTTTTTACTTTTGAATGCATAGTAATACAAGCGAAAAGGCAATTTACAGGATTGATTCATGGCCAAATTAAGGTAAATAGATCCTTAATTACCGGATTTACTCAAACCCATAAAGAAGAGAGTAAGAATGATGTTCCCAACACCCGACTCATCAAAAGTAAAACCCCAGAAAAAAGACCATTTATTCATAATGATAACCCCCTCCCCCCCCCCCCCCCCCCCCCCCCCCCAAAAAAAAAAAACCAAAAAAAAGGAAAATTCGGAAAGGAAAAAAAAAGCCATCGCGAAATTACCTCCACGGCCCTTCTTTCTCGCAGTTCTTGCACAGCCCGGCTATCATCTTCTTCGTCAGGTCCGACACGGAGAAGCACTTGAAACTCGGATCTCGGCTCGGCGACCCGGGGGACGAGAGCAGCTTGACCCGCTCCCTCCACAGCTGCTGCGACGACCCGTCCGACGACGACGAAGAGGAGGAGGAGGAGGAGGAAGACGTCGACGACGACGACGTGGTGTCGTCGCTGGCCACCTTGAGGCTGGGGATGTAGTCCTGGAGCATGTCGGCGACGTCCTTGAACCGCCGGAGCTGGAGGAGGCACCTCGCCTTGAGTTCGAGGGCGGGTTCGAGCCGAGGCGACAGGGCGAGGGCCGAGTCGAGGAGGCTCAGCGCCGACGCGATCTCGCTCGGCTCTTGGCTCGCCATCAGATACTTCGCTTCCTTAATGCACCTATTCGCGGCCTGCGAGACCGGGACACAATCAAATGCGTGACGACGAGAGCCATCAATGACTGAATGAACCAAACCATTTAAAAGAATCGATCGATGCACGGGAAGCAAGTAAAACACAGAATGCAGATACAGAGAGAAGGATGAGAAAGAAAAAGAGACTTTGAGTGAGGTCGAGATTTGACAACACCACTGCGCAAAAAGATGCGATTTTGAAAGATTCTCGACCTCAGACTAATCTCACTGATACACGCAACGAAGCTCTGTTCTGGGCAATACCTTTCGGTTGGTGACCCACCAGTGGCTTGTCTCGCCAGAAGTCTGAAAATGAGAAGAAGAAGAAGAAGAAGAAGAAGAAGCCATGGCCGTTCTGGTCCTGGTTCTGGCCCTTTCCGGGGTGGATGCAATGTGGGTAGTTCTTGTTCTTTCTACAGTAGAACGATCGACCATGAACGACTCTCCCTCTCTCCTCTCCTCTCCTCTCCTCTCAGAGGCTAACAACGCAGGGCATTCTCGCGAGGGGCAATAATAAAGGGGGAGGAGGAGAGAAATGAGAGTTGGGGGGAATAAATGAGAAGAGAGGGAAAATGGAAAGGAGTTGGTGGTGGAGAGAGTGAGAGAGAAGGGAGGATTTAAATCGGGCTTCGAAGAGATTTTCGGAGAGTTAAAAAACGAAACAGGGGAGAGAGAGAGGGAGAGAGAAAATTGCCAGCTTTGACCTCAGCAGAAAGCTTTGATCCTTCAATTTCATAGCTGGCAACACACACCTCAGATTCTCTCTCTATCTCTATCCACAGAGGGCTATGTGCAGTGGCCTACGACCATGGTGTTAAGTAGCGGAATGATCTAAAGATGTTTGCCCATGTCCACATGAAATAAATGAACTCTCACCACCATACTTAGGCACTCGCACAGGGGTAATTAAGACAGAAACATGCCGAAAAAGATAAAACCATATTTGGATACACATGACTTTCTAAAACTATTATGTCAATCAAAGACATGCTGAATTGAAGGAAGATGTAAAAGGAACCACGCCATCTCATTATCGAGTAATATATATAGTAATATATATATATATATATATATATATATATTTCTCTTTTGAATGAGATCTCGATTCCAGCCATGCGTAACCTCGAGAGATCTGTAGAATTAAGAGAAAACGTGAGAAAACGTTCTCATTATCTCTAACACAGGAAAATATCCTAGAGAAGTATCTCTAACAATAGATGAAAGTACGATTAGGTAAATTATACTCAATACATTCTCTTTCAGCAACAAAATTTTATTAACGGCGCGTCCTAAAAAATGATGTCTCGAATCCGATTGGATGCGCGAGATTAAATGTCTTTTACAAGAAAGGGAAAAAAGGGAGCATGAGGTTAAGTAAGTCTATTCGTTTCAATTTGCATTGGTGATGGGAGAATTGCCAATGTCGACTTCCTTGTGATATGGTCAAAAGATCGATCGATTTAGGAAAGACTTCATTAACATCATGTCCACGCAAGAGTGTTGATTTAATAGCTTTATTGATTTTCCATTTGCGTTACTTGCTAAAGCCAGAAATCAATGTCCTGGGTCCCGGGTTTCGTCCGTTGTGATTGAACATGAGGGCTTTACAGAAGAGCATATAATCAAATTAATCAATGAGGATGTCTTGCCATTTTTGCCATTTTGTGAGCGCCCAAATTGAGAAGAGCACACAATTAATGAGGATTAAGGAGGAGAGATTATGATTAAGCAAATGGTGCCAATGCGTGCGCGCGCACATATAAATATAGGTCAAAAAGTGATGTATCCGGTTCGGGTTATGATGACCCGAATCGAACCGAACCAAAACATTACCCAATCTTTCTAATCGAAAGCAACCCGTCCCTCGGAAGGAACACGAATCATGCTTTTCTTTATGCCCTTTTGAGGGTTTGCCTTTGCTTTTCATCTCATTCACCCACATTTGATTAATGAATGCACATGTTCTTGGTTAGATGGACAGATGGGTTTTTCCCCTTTAATCTCTCTCTCTCTCTCTCTCTAAGTTGCCTTTCCTCAATCCACAAGGAACGCCATCTCTTTAGAGAGTCTAAAAATCCCTTCCTATAACCTCGTGCATAGCACGACTCTTCTTGCCTATGTCATCCCAGCTCATCTTGTCCGACCGGGCTTTGGCTCTAAGCCGAACGAGATGGGTGTTTATGGCCACGTGCTTGTGTTAAGTACCCCGTAACTTTCGTGATGTACCACATAACTTTCACATCAAGAAGATAGTACCACACAACTTTCTCGACTTTTTTTTTTGTTTTTGGGTTTGTCGCGATGAGTGATACATTAAGAACCTGCATGATAATCGTTCTGGTTCTCTGGTTCTGTTTCCCGGAACAAAAAAAGATGAAAACCCCGATTGATAATGTAAATAATTTTGATTTTGATTTTGTTCCCAAAATTAGTTTTAGAGTAAAAACAAGAACCAAAAAACAGTTGGTTCTAAAAAAAAATCACTTTTGAGAATCACAAAACAGAATGAAATCACTTTTCCCTCAACCTAAAACAAAACAACGAGGTTTTATTTTTAAAAAATAAAATAAAATAATGAAAATTTTCTTTAAAAAACACAAAAAATTTAGAAAATCCCTAAAAATGGAAGAGGCTTAGATTAGGCTAGTTTGACCTTATTTTCATAAATTTGGATATAAATTTTCTAAATTTCATAGATTTTATTCTTTTTTTAGAAAAAATCATAAGCGCTTTTGAAATTAAATCCGAACTATATTTTTCTAAGCCGTTAGGGCTTCGTTAGGGTTTTATGATGGGATTCATCATAGTCATGATTCCTTGATTGTGCACTTAATTTTATGGGTTGTGAGCGTAGGTTTATGTACTTTAGACTTAGTCTAGTTTTATAAAATTCTGGAAAAAGAAAAAATAACCAGCGTGAAGTGAACACCTAGCAATATCTCGTTCTTAAGTTTTGTATGAATTAAAACTAAGATTTGAACCTTGAATAAAAAGCGCACACCAATGCAGGATAATGTAGTGCATTTTTCTTGCAGAAACGAGGGTGTCGCTCGTGTTGGTTATTCGCTTGCTCAAAAGAGTTGAATGAAACCTCACAATAAATGGAGAAAATGGCTTGTGATAATTCTTGATATTTATTTTTACATTTCAATGTGAAATATATTATATAAGAGAATCAATATGAATTAATCTTCGATTAATTCGAAATGTAGGATAGAATTTCACAAAGTAACTACGTAATTATTTGACTTAACTGACAAAATTGGGAAGAAAAATTGTTCTCGGGAATAGAAATTATATGCATTTACCAAAACATTTATGTTCCAAGAACAAAAAAAATTTGTAGTTACGAAACACATTCTGATTCTCTAAAACTCATCTAAGCAATAGAATCAGAAAAAAATTATTTTAATGAGAATGATTTTTTCAGGTCAAAATAGTTGCCATGCAGGCTCTACGTAATCTTTTCCACTATCACATCGTACCAGAGACGTATCGTTCAATGTTGATGGAAGATTATATGTTCAAAAGGGTTAACACCATAAAAAATCCAAAACTGGTAATTCTATGACACCATGGTTGGCAGATGGCAATGACGGCATAGGTGGACAAGGAAGAGCTGCTCAGAGAAAGAAGGAAGAAGAAAGAAGGTAAAATGGAAAAAAAAAATCAAAGAAAAAACGCTTAATTTTCAGGGACTGATGTATAAATTTACTCTCTCCATAATCTTAAAAATCAAAGAGAAATTGATTTTCCTATACGATTGTTAATCATCCTACAAGTTCAATGGAAAACGAGTCTAATTGTGGGCTTCATGCTTTACACAAGTGATTAGAGGGGAGTTATCACTTGGAAGTTGATCCATCGCTTCCACTTCCTTTCCTCGTGGTCGACTCCACCATCCCAATTGTTGCGGCCTCCACCTCTCTCCATTGTTACTAAGCCAGAGGCATGAAGCAAATAAAAAGAAAGAAGAGATAAATGTTCAGGTCGTTGAAGAGAAAAAAAAAATGGCGACGATACTGAATTTTATCGTGGAAAACCCTTTTAAAATTAGACAAAGAAAATCCACGACACCTTACTACCAAACTAGTTTAGGGTACACATAATCATGATGGAAATTATATGCATACCATTGGCGGCATTACTCACTTCTCAATTTTAACATGGAAATTACATGTATGGCATTTACAGTAGAAAGCCTCCCTTCTTGAATATTACTTTCCTCTATCGGACTCCACAACTCCATCGACAAAAAAAAAAAAATGTATTAGAGGTTTTTATAATGTTGTGTCAAGAGTATCCTAATTTGTTGCACCATTAACTTGGCTGCTTAAAATTCTTTACAATTATCTACTCTCCTCGCTTAGAAATGCGTCCAAAAAACATGCCAAAATTAGGGTTTACATCATAAATATTACTTGGGAATTTGTGCATTGGTTATTGCAGAATTTCCGTTAGTTAAAAGTGTGATCTGCAGATCTTTATGTGACCATACTACCGAACCACTTTGAATGTCTAAGTAGCCAGGTTAAGACGTGGTACAATATATAATGTTGCGACAGTTACATTGATATCAATTATTGTCCACGTCATTCTCGATCTACGAAACATTTCATCTGTTATTTAAAACTTGCACTTTCAAACATACTTAGTCTTATAATATTAATTACATTCAACTATCTAAAACGTTCTTATTTATCCAAAGACCTTCAATAGAATAAAAAACCATCATAAATTGTCAGGCAAGAAGAGAAGTTTTGCCTTTTTTAATTGAGACTAGCTTATAATTTCAGCACTAAAATAATGTGAGACTAAACTTCTGAGATAACCTTACTTGCAAATCTTACATTTTGTGTCTAGTGCAGCGCCTCGAGACACCATTGCCTTTTGATGGCTGCCTCACCCCGCCCCGCCCCGCCAAGGACATGTGGAGGGGTGGGGCGAGGCAGATCCTTGCTAAACGGGGACAGGGTTTGGACCTGTCCCCGCCCCTTCCCATGCTCATCCTTGAGTACAATAGATGAGTCGAGCCAACAAGGGGGTTGGCGTCACCTGCCGATGGAAGCATACCAACGAGAGATTGTGGCAGCGATGGTCGACGCCGGCGCAAGGACTAGCGACACAATGGTGGGGTCATGTGATCTTAAAAGGTCCTTATTTCAAAATGATTAATCTGCCAACTAATTTGAAAAGGGCACAATCCGGCGGTACGCGGGCATTTCGAATCCATGTGAGAAAGTTTTACGGATCCTTTGTCAATGAAATCAAACGAGACCCCAATGATTTTAAGGGCACGGAAACGGAATGGAAGCAATCAATCCTGGGCCAGTTAGTTAACATAGCTTCTCCAATTTTCCCGCCTTGGGAAGGTTAGGTCATACATTGATGATGGGGACGACACGACATCATTGTCAATACCAACCCCAGTTTGTCGAAGAAGAGTCGCCATTCCCAAGTTACAAGAGTCCTCAACCCTTCACATGATCGTGTTTGGTCCAGAAACAAAGATGGAGACCAATATTCGTGGGCGGGCGACTCGTTCTCGGGAGAGGGAAATGCCTTCGTAAAATAAGAGTATCATCTCTAATTTTGGTGCACAAAACTGACAAACCCTCGCTAATAAGGGGTATTATCTCTAATTCGGTTTGAAGACTGGTTCACGACAAGATGGTCAACCTAGTTTAACGGCCTTGGAATAAACTGCATGTTCTCCAATAATGAACTAAGGTCAAGCTAGTTAGATATTCACATGAGCCAATACTATGATTTTTCCTCTTTCAACAAACCAAACAACAGGATTTCAAACTCGAAATTAGTGGCAAACGAACGGCATTATTGCATCCTATGGTACTAACCAAGCCGCGGCGGATCAACTTCCCCGTCACCAACAGAAAATAATAAAACGCCAAAGGGACAGACAATTTTTTTGTTTTTTTGGTCGGAAGGACAGACAATTCAGCACAACAAGAAAACCCAAATGATTAAAAGCTTCAACGAAACCTAAGAGGGGGATAAAAATACGGGATTTGGTCATCCTATATTGATGTTAGATACAGTAGATGTGTCCTATAAATGTAGCATTTATATTCGGGTATTTTCTCTGTCCCTATAGATTTGGGACCGTTACACCCAACGCCAATTTTTTTATTGTTGGTCGAACGACCCAACGCCATTTGACAAGCCAGAAAGTGTCTGAAGAAAACAACAAATGTTGGGAGCTCCTGTACAGCTGACAGACGATCCAGGTTGTATTACAAAGTTATCATGTATGGAGGCATTGCTCTTGTTTATTATTATCGTATCACATTCTTAGGTAAAGGTCATCAATGGAGGGAAGAGGCCATTGGCATGATCAAAAGGGTCCACTTTCGGTTCGCTAAACTTTATAATTCGATAGGCTCTTCCGAACAACTCCTACCTTTGCCTATACACACACTTCTAACACATGTACTTCTCCTATGTTCCAATTGAAAATCTTGCCCTATGTGTCCAAAATTTTCAGCTACCACACAGAGAGAGAGAGAGAAGGAGATCAGGACAAGCCATTAGATGGATTTAATTGTTGAAGGAACAGATTCGAGTATGCAGGCACGGTATCAATTCAATTCTCCACACCACTGAGTAGAAATAATTAGTCGGAGGCACTCACCCCGATCCCGGCTCACGTCTTTCCCAGTTCATGCGGTTAATACATGTACCGATTAAGAGGGGCTTTCTCACTCAAAAGGCCGAGCTAACTATATATATTCTGCATCCCTAGTCGGAGCAATTCCTTCAACTGACGCTTCCGATCGATGGAATACGGGCTATATAGCACCACTCGCGCGGAAATTCAACCGATTATGAATGTGGGAAACGTCCATCTTCCGTGACTCGCGGATCAAATGGGTGGACAGAGAGGGAAGCCACTCGGAAAACAAGGCGAAAGGAGGTTAACATGTCGGGTAGGCGACCGTATGAAAATTCCTCGTTTCTTAGTTTGCATGGATGATATTCACAACCCTAAGAACAACAACAACAGCAATACTAATAATGGGGGAACGCAGCCACAACTGAGGGGTTGCTGTCCCGACAGCGACCCCCATCCACAAGGACAAATTTTCCACAAAAACGAAAAGATAAAAAAAAAAAAATGGAATGTTCAATCCCTTTCGACATCCAATATCCACACACATGCCATGTCTTTGCCCCTACCTCGTTGTAAATGAATTGACCAGTTCTCACGAGAAGGGTTTATGGATCGTTAATGTCCATCCCTCCTCGCAAAGGAGTATTATTGGTGGTTGCTGTTCATTTCTATCTTTCTTTTGGGGGACGATCCACTCCTCTTTTTTTTCTTTTTTCTTGTGTTGTCGTTCCAAATTATTGCCAATTATTTCCGTGCCAAAATATGAGGTAGATGGATTCGAATTCAATTGATGACGGCCGTACTGGCATGTGGCAACTGCAAATCGACAAGTACTATATAGTTTCTCGTCCCCACTTCTAACATGTGATTGGTGCGTGGTTCGGGGTCAAGGACTTGATCCGAGGATGGTTAATGAAGATTAGAAAATGAAGAGGACCTTAATTATGATCTAGACCTCTTCTAACACATCAGATCATTCACATGTAAAAAAAAAAGAACGAAAACCGCATCGAACTCCATGCGAAATTGTTAGGATTAAGCGCACAAACACGACGAAATAAAGAGTAAAATCGAAGAAGAGAAATCGAAACATGAGATTTATCTCGATTCACCCTTATGTTAAGGCTACATTCAATAGAAAATCTCACTATAATAAGCACCTCTTACATTTGGCAGAACGGAGCTCCCGTGCTTTTTTGTCGATGGGGAGTATGAACCACGCCCCAACAAAAATCAAGTTTTCCAATTCAAAACGTTTCACGCATTGTGGTTTCTTCATGTTCATACTATAAACCGATCCATACAAATGCATTTATATCGTGGTTTTTTATCATATCGGATCTTGATCGACCAATCGAACCAACTCGACCAAAATTTAATGAAGCTAGGTAAGTCGTACTGCGCGCCCATTACTCTGGACGTGTTGTGTGCATGGACAACGTAATAACAACGGGCTGTCAGCTAGTCATCCGCGAGACGTTTCCAACTTAATCCAGAATTAATTATCACGTGCTCTTTTAGTAAGGTTTTAATGATCTTTTAACCCCAACTGCCTCCAAGTAGAATCCTAAGCCGAAACTAAAGACAGCCAACGAATTCTTTTCTTAAAAGGGGTGGTCTCCACACGATCGTCGCAGGTGTAGTGCATAGTGGCTGCCCAATTCAACTGCCAGGGTGGCTAATACCATCCACTAAGACAGCATCCTTACTTAAAAAGAGAATCAAAGCTATCCTCGAAACTCTCTCTCTCTCTCTCTCTCCTTTTGCTAATCTTAGTAGCATGAAATTATAATCTCTAAAATCAAGAACTATAGATAATAATAAAAAAACAATAATAAAAAGGGAATCTCTTGTGGTGGCAAAACTCTCCAATTCTCTCTAGACATGTTTGCGCCGAAGGGAGCATTCGGGGGTTGACGTGAAACCCTAGAGATTCCCCTCCTCACCCAATCCTAAGATGAGGTTCTTGTAAGTTGTAACTCTTTCTCTCTTTTTTTCTCATTTTGACGGCAGAATAACTGGGTCTTTATATATATATATATATATATATATAAACTAAACAGAATGGGTAATTAAAATACGTGGGAAATTCATCTTTCCATCTAGAAATTCTCAAAAAAGTCCAGGGGAAAAAAAGAAAGAAAAAAAAAAGGGCACTGCAGAGCTCAGAAAAGAGGCTGTGTGGTCCGCACGTGTCTCGTGATGACACAAGCACGTGGGTGCGTGGAGGGAGCTAAAAACGACGTGCAGCTTTTGCAAGCGAGGCCAGCCTAATACGTAGGGGTGTGCAAATTGGACCGGACCGGCCCGGGACCGGCCCGGACCGGGCGGGTTGGTCCGGTCCTTGAGGTGGATGGGTTGGTCCACGGTCCCAAAAAATGGGACCGGTGACTGGGCGGTCCGGTCCTCGGGTTCTTGTGTTGGGACCGGACCGGCCCGGCCCGGATCAGACCGCCAATAATATATAATTATTTATATATATAAATATATATAATTACAAAAGAAATTAAAAACAAAATGGAATCTCTCAAGAGTAAGAAGAATCTCGGACCGGTTCAGCAATCATATGGCATTCAGTATGCTATCCTGGTGGTGTTTTGGCATTCAGTGACTCAAGTTGTCGAGCCCCAATGTGGAATACAATAGTCGTTTAATATATTTTAATATTTTCTGGGATTTATTTTTCCTTTATTTTTCCTCTCTTTGTTCTTTTATTTTCATCTTCTTCCAGCCAAGATGAGGGCCAACGAAGCTCGCCCCCACCTCTGGTTGATCGCTGGGCTTGGCGGTCAACTGGAGGAAGAATAAAAATGTAGTAGTAGGTTTTGTAGTGGTTGGGCCGGGACCGGGACCGGGACCGGACCGGACCGACGGTCCTGGTCCTGTTCGGTCCCGGTCCGGTCCATGGTCCTGAAAATATGGGGACCGGACTATTGGTCCGGTCCTCGGGTTCATGCCGGGACCGGACCGGCCCGGACCATGCACACCCCTACTAATACGGGGTGGTTAAGTGCAGTGTTCTTGTTTTAGCCACTTTTGGAAATTAGGGGTGTGCATGGTCCGGGCCGGTCCGGTCCCGGCATGAACCCGAGGACCGGACCAATAGTCCGGTCCCCATACTTTCGGGACCATGGACCGGACCGGGACCGAACAGGACCAGGACCGTCGGTCCGGTCCGGTCCCGGTCCGATCCTGGTCCCGGCCCAACCACTGTAAAGCCAACTACTATATTTTTATTCTTCCTCCAGCTGACCGCCAAGCCCAGCGACCAACCAAAGGTCGGGGCGAGCTTCGTTGGCCCTCATCTTGGCTGAAAGAAGATGAAAATAAAAGAACAAAGAGAGAAAAAAAAGGAAAAACAAATCCCATAAAATATTAAAATATATTAAACGACTATTGTATTCCACATTGGGACTCGACAACTTGAGTCACCGAATGCCAAAACACTACCAGGATAGCAAACTGAACGCCATATGAATGCTGGGCCAGTCCGGGATTATTCTTACTCTTAAGAGCGAAGGGGATTCTATTTTGTTTTCAATTTCTTTTGTAATTGTATATATTTATATATATAAATAATTATATATTATTGGCGGTCCGGTCCGGTCCCAACACAAGAACCCGAGGACCGGACCGCCCAGTCACCGGTCCCATTTATTGGGACCGAGGACCAACCCATCCACCTCAAGGACCGGACCAACCCGCCCGGTCCGGGCCGGTCCCGGGCCGGTCCAGGCCGGTCCGGTCCAGTTTGCACACCCCTAATGGAAATAGCTTATTGTTTATTTATTTGTCCATCGCTTTTCCAGAGTTGTAAAGTTTTTACGTTTCGCCTTTCTTTGAGCTTTGCTTTTCAGGGGATGTGGATATATGTCTGACATTTTGGGCATCATATAATAAAGTTTCTCATTGATTTTGACTCTTATTTAAAGCTATTAACTGGTACATTTGCCAAATTCGATAAAGAGAAAAGCCCAACAAAATATAGAATAAAATATAATTAAGGAATGGGGAAGTGAAAATGTGAAGAATGTTGGGGTAATGTGAAAAATGTTGGGGGTATCATTCGAACTCTTCATCGATAGGAACACAAGAGTCATGCTCTCTAGTGAGCAACGAACTAGTGTCCGGGGGAGCCACCCCAGCGTGGGTGGCCAATGGCTTTTATTGTTTGAGCTCGTATTTTTCATTGTTAGTTTGAATTTGGATCCATGAATAGTTACTAGTACATGTAAACTCATTTTTTGCTTGTAATTGAGTGATGTAACGAAAGATCAGGATAGTGGAATCCTCTGTTAGATGCAGCTCTAGTTTAAGGGTGAACCAGGATAAAATCTTGTGTCTCGATTTTTCTTTCTCGTTTTTATGCTTTACTTCGTGTCGTGGTTGCGCTCGGAATCCTAACAGAGAAGCCATTTGATTTTGGTACTATTTTTAAGTGATGCCATTGGCAACCAAGTGTTTGTTAGACATCGTTTGGTTTTGACTTCCAGAGTCTTACTTAAGACATAATATGCGGCTGCGTCATTATTCTGATAAAAATTATTGGGGGTGTTGAGAAGAAAAGCCCACCCAAACTGAACCGAATTTACCTTAATAATAACGAAAAAAAACTTTAGGATCTTTTCAAGTCGGATAGTAAGTAAAACAAGGGACTCCTGCTTGTTCGGTTCGATTTCGAGTTATAAACCCCGAACCGACCTAAAAGACATTACTTGACTTTTTTATGGAAACCAAAACAATCAAAGCAAATTTACTAAAGATTAAACACATTCACGAGCACAGAAAAGAACCGAATCCGCTCTTTTATTATTTTCGATTCGAGTTTTATTTCGAATAGAATCTTGAGTCGGGTCAAATATATATTTTTATACATACTCTCCCCGAAGCAGAGCTTGTGCACACTCCTAATAATTACCTTTCCTAATTTCCTCGAAGATCATTGTTTTCACCTAAAGTAAAAAAGAAAAGAACATCGTGTAAACTCTACATTTGAATTAGGCAAAAAGAATTCGGCCAAACAAAAAAAAAAAAGAAATTGGCAAAAGAAAAAATAAATTCTAACGCTGTTTAACTGCCTCTCTCCCTACGTGATAATGAACTAATATATTGAAAAGAGAAAGAGTAAATTAACATTATCCCTGCCGAAAATTTGCTTTGATAGGAGCAAACACAGCATCTTTTTGCTTCGATCAGCAGCAATATCCTCTGCAACTGATCGTCGGATAAACCCTATCTTTGGAGATTACAAAATAATGCAGATCGTGCATGCAATTGCACAGTGCTCCTAATTGTTAATAACGCCTTGGAATTGCCAATTCATGAACCTGGCTGCTCACTCATATTCCATACCTCTTTATCTTCCACTCATGATCTGGAGTTCATGTTATAATAACATGTGAAAGATATAGGAAGAAGCTGATACGCTAGCTGGAGTATTTAGGGCTTTGTTCAATTAATTATGTAGTTAAACGTGGATTCTAGAGATAGAGAGAAACATGCACCGCTAAACAATAAACATACACACGACAACACTTCACGGCACATCACAATATAGTTTAACCACAGCTATATCAAACTTGGCATAGAGAAGGCTTATCCAATTAGGATAATGACGCAAATGGTTCCTAGACTTTGATTTAATGTGTAATGCGGTCCCTGAACTATTAATTTGACCAATATAGTTTCTGAACTTTTGAAAAATATTCAACTTAGTCCCTGAATTATATTAAGATGTTCAATGTAGTCCTTCAATTAATTCAAGTTCAGGGACGACTTTGAACATTTTCTTATAGTTCAGGGACTAATTTGAACATGTTCCAAGAGTTCGGGACTACATTGAGCAAATTGAAAGTTCATGGACTACATTGCACATTGTGCTAAAGTTCAAGAACTATAATGGTCAAACTAAAAGTTCACGAATCATTTTGCATATTGTGTGAAAGTTCAGGGATCATTTGAATCATTTTTCCTATTCAAGTTGAATTTTGGAAGCTAAATTATCTAATATTGCATGAAGATAGTCAATGATCTATCTTCAACGAAACAAAAAGCAAATGCTTTCTACAAACACAAGGTGTATGCACATCACCCTCCTCTCACGTAATTATAAGTACCATTACCATGTAACTATGGTCCACATACATCCTGACACCTTTTCATACGACTGTAACATCTAAAATCAAGATGAGACCCGAAAAATCTCGATTTGTGAGGAATGCCATATTCAATTTATTGTAAAAAAAAAAACGTATTGATGCAACTTTTTTCTTTTCCAATTCAAGTCAATCCCATATCTTTAATCTCAATCAAAGTAGGATTAAGGCATGTAAAGTTTACTCAAATCTAGCTTTATTGGTATTTGACATTCGATAATACTCCTCACAAATCATATTAAGCATTGGCTATTGTAGGGGTGAGCGGTTCCAGGTTCTGGGTAGGTTCCACCTAGAACCTGGAACCTACCCGCTACTACAGGTTCCTCAATTTCTGGAACCTAGAACCTACCCTCTATACTCTGGAACCTGGAACCTACCCTGTCACAGGTTCTGGATCCGGTTCCAGGGTACCCTAAAACCTATCAATAAAACTCCATTTGCACCAAAATAGAAGAAAGTAGGGGTGAGCGGTTTCAAGTTCTATCCAGGTTCCACATATATTATTGATTGAACGATCAATGCGAATAATTACCTCTAATGACCACTATCTACTACTAAAATTTATTAACTATAACTCATACATATATACACGAAAAGTATAAAACAATAATAGAGTAAAAAACTCGATGATAAAGTAGTTTCAAATTACATACTCATTATCGTCCTTATGAAATCCCTCATAATGACGTGATGACATAGACTAAAAAATAATATAAAAGATTGCTTCAGGTTCCAGGTTCCGATTCCAGGTTCCACCTACTTGGAACCTGGAACCTACCCGTCAAAGCAGGTTCCCAAATTTTTGGAACCTGGAACCTACCCTCTTACCTTGGAACCTGGAACCAATCGGTTCCTACCGGTCCGGTTCTACAGGTTCCAGGTTCTACCCTGGAACCATGCTCACCCCTAGGCTATTGGGGAGAAACGATGCCCCTTTTGAGTGACTGAAGTCATCTTCTTTCTTTTTACCTCATCAATCAATCTCATCATCTGATCTTTTAGGGGCCCAAAAGAAGGAAAGGTGGACTAAACAGGCGGGTTTCCGGAATTTGATCGACAGTTTCTGAAACTGAAATAAAAAAAAAACAATAAAAATATGTTTTCTTTCTCTCTACTGTTGCTTGAAGACAAGGCAATGACAAGCCCAAAGTCAAGCGCGATTTCCTCCGCTTTTTGACAAAGCAGATGCGGCTGATTTTAGTACCTTCGGCCGCACGCAAAATGGGGTCAAATGAGATCTCCATAGACAAATACAATATCGACGGATATGGAACTCGTAGGGAAAACAAAAGACAATAGTGAGGCCACGACTGTCCTATAGGCTATAAGATCACAGACCACATAGTTTATATGCCAACATGGACCTAGATCCGTTAAAATGTGTCACATATCTGTTTTTTAACCCATACATGATGGGATGAGTTGTTATATAGATCATATCCGAATAGATATGTTATAAATTGGTTTACACAAAATATAAGTATTAAATAAGTCATGAATTAGTTTACAGCAACTCAACTCATTTCTATGACTCTTTCTCATTCTCGATCTCGCGTTTGCTTACTTTGCACTCTCACCCTTAGTTTAAGCATGAGTTTTCCTATATTATATTAACATGAAAGCTTTTGTAGGAATATGGGTCTAATCATGGGTAAAGTCGGGTATTGATCACTAGATTTGCATCGCCATAAATGGATCATAAACGGATTAATTAGGTCTACGTGGGTCGGACAATTTATGATCCGATTTACCTATTTGACGGGCCTACGTGGATCTCTCATGATCATATTGAACGAATCAAAACTTTTGGATGATTAATAACTATTTTCTCCTGCATTGGCGAAAAGATGTGAATAGAACATAGTGTAGAACCTCGATTAAGTCGATGCTAATCACATTAAGGAGGAAGCAAGGAGTTCATGCGTTTAAAACATAATAGTAATGCCGGATATTAAAAAACAAACAAACACCTGAGAGAATCAAATAGTGTGGTGAGCCTCGTGAAACTTTTGCTGCAAGTCACGGGGATATTTTCGAGCCCCAACCAGTGAAGTCAGCTTTTGCTTGAAGCTTTCACAACCAAAAGAAAAAGGGGGGAAAATAAAGGAAGTGAGAGATTTCTTCTCAGTAGGAATAAGCAAAGCGGCTAGATTCAAAGCCACGACCTTAGAACTCAAGCTAAGTAGATTCATCCGAGGGAAGCATCTTCGTCCACATGTGGTTCATGAAAAAAGTGTACCAAGAAATTGAACCGAGACTCCGATACCACATGACGCGAGAAAACGAGTTCGTGCACTTCGAAATCTTCTTTGCACAAGGGGAGGGGGAAATTACCAAAGAAGCCTTAAACCTTTTGAGAACTTGTGAATCAAGCCCTAAACCTTTCAATTGTGTTAATTTAGTCTTAAACCTTTTGACGATTCGCCAATTTAGTTCCAAACCCTTCGATTGGATGCGTTTAGTTCTAAATCTTTTGAAATTGTGACAATTTAACCCTAAATATTTTGAAGTTTTGCCATTTTAGTCCTAAATTAATTGTTTAGGTAATTGGCCGGAAGAACTAAATTGATAATTTGTTAAAAGGTTTTGGACTAGTTTGTCAAATCATTAAAAGATTTAGGACTAAATTGGCATAATTTAAAGGTTTAGGACTGAATTGGAAAGTTGTCAAAATGTTTAGAACTGAATCCGTAAAATTGAAAGGTTTACTATTGAATTGGCATAAGTGCAATAGATTTAAGATTTTTTGAACAATTCTCCACAACCGGAGTCATTTCTTGCTCGTTACATACAAAAGGTGAAGATCTCATAGGAGATGTCTGCTAGAAGAAGGAAAGCTGACGAAATTGGACACTAAAACTGCTCTATTTCATGACAAACCAAACTTTTTTCTTTGGAAGGTTTTGACGTGATAACATGTAAGTTGTAAACATCGTAAATGAGGCTGCTAGCATGATGGTTTGACAGTACTGTCAGCTATTTCTGACCACACGAACTCCCAATCAGCGATTGCTTTATGCAAAATATGCGATAATGGTGTGTGGATTTACGGTTGAGATTGTATCGTCCCTGACAGTTCTGTCAGAAAAGGCATTTCCCAACATCTTACAGCACAATGAGGTAATGTGCGACATTTACCTCATCTTAGCATAGTTCAGTCACGTTTTAGATGCGTTCAATCTCGTTCTCGGTTCGACTACTTCTTTAAAACAAAAAAGAAAAGAAAAACTTATCAATTCAAATGTTTGTCCGAGTCTTGTCTAGAAGGAGAAGAATGGTCGAAATTGAAACTTCTCATTTATCAATAAATTCTTCAGGCTTGACTGACAAGTTTGGTTTGGTTACTATTCGTTCTTTAAGTCAGAATGGAATGATCTACTTTTGGTTCGGTGTAAGATTTTTCAGCCAACGCCACTTAGCTTCCTTTCCACGCGATAACTAAGATCGAGTTCGTTCGGATTTCTCCAGTTTCTTCTGTATGAATTGGTCTTTGCTTCACTTTTTTGACTTAATCAAAATCTCGGACTTTATGCATTTTGACTTTCTCTCAAATTTGAAACACTTAATGTTTTCGCGAAACGCGAATTATCTACGAGCAGGTTCACATATATTCTAGCGCTGATTTTTTTTTTTCGGAAATTAAAATAATATACTTCAATTTTGACTAGAAACCGCGCCCATGTTGGAAATTTATGATAGAGAAGAAAGATTTAGAAATTCGAGCTTTGTACTATATTGAGGCACAAAGGTATAATAAATAGGTACAATGTAGCCTGATCTATGCGGAAACAATCCTATGGAATAAACAACAATCATTCTAGAATATATACAGAATCGATAAAATACTCTAACAATTCATACAGGCAAAAGTAGATAGCACATGCACCCTCGATGGATAAAGGACTTGGAGGACTAGTTCTAGGGATGATGACACATATAGTTCATAAACTTTGACTCAATGTACAATGTTGTTCCTCAACCTTAAATTTCTTCAATGTGATCTTTGAACTTTAGCCCTAAATGAAACGTCATCCATGTTCAATGTGGTCACTAGACTTTTGATTGTATGAAAATATTTAGAGAGCACATTGAACATTTTCATACCGTACAAAGGCTAAATTAAACATGTATCAAAAGCACATGAATCATATTGAACAAATTAAAGATTTAGAAATGACAGTACATATGGTGCTAAAGTTTAGGGGCCACACCGACTAAATTTAAAGATCAAAGATCACTGGATGTTAGATCAAAGTTCATGAGTCATTTGTGTTATTTACCCTTCTCAAAAGAAGGCACTTGTCAATATGGGAAGCTGATCTTAATAGCCTTTCCGGGAGAAGAAGTGTAGGACTCTAGGAAAGCGACGGAGACCGCAATGATTAACGCGCAATGGATACTATCCAAGTATCCATTGGATAGACAATGGATGGTGCGGCTCATGTTCATTTGGGTAGCTTCAAGTACAGCATTTTTTTCGACCAAAAAAAAAAGTACGACATTTTGGTTTTGGGAGATCCAGTCCTACACTTTCGATCCATCGATAAAGAAGTTATGGGGAAGCACATGCGCGATTCATTCATCAATACCGTGGCTCACGAGACAAATGACGCAATGGGATCGAAAACTTGAAACTCAAAACGAGAATATGGTGATGAGTAGACTTGTCAAAATGGGTCATAAATTAATTTCTTAACTCGTATATGACGTGCTGAATTGTTTTATTAGATTAATTATATTCAGTGATATGATCACAAATGAGTTTAAACATAATATGAGTGTTAAATGGGTCGTAAATGAGTTCACAATCTATCTAGAACTAATCCACCTATATATTCTTTTTTCATTCTCTCTCGCCCTCACTCACTCGATCTCGCATTCGCTCACTCCGCACCTTCACCTCAATTTAAGCATGGATTTTCTTAAATTTTGTTAAATATGAAAGTAATATAAGAATTAACGGGTACGTGGACGGTGGAAGAGAGGAGAGAAGATAGGGCCAGGGGGGCATGGCCGATTCTGACCCACGATGCACGATTCAATCATGGCGCGGGAGCAGTGGAGAGAGATGCGATGATTGGTGGTGGATTTGGGCCTTCTTGGGAATGTCAATTGTCAAGGGGTCAGTGCATCGCGCTGTTTCTCGCTCGTTTCGACGTGAAAGTTTTGTCAATGCCTTCTCTGCTCAGCTCAAGCCTCCCGCACGACGATTGATGGGTCTGGTCTGGGTTCTGAGGCAAACGACCAGCGCGCGAGCTGGTCCTGTTCGCGACCCACGTTCACACGCACCCTTCACATGGGGCGACAGGAACATGGGACGACAGACTTTGGCCTAGGATTTTGGCAGTGAAAAGGCTTCAGTGGCCATGTCTCGACCTTTTTTGAGTTTTTCGATGGTTTCATGCAATGTTGGGACTCTTCCTTTGACCAATCTTTTCCCAGGAGTGACTCTGCATTTTTCCCCATTTTCCTCTACCCCTACTCGATTCCAACTGTTCAAGCACAGCTCATGCGGTGTGAACTCCTGGAAAAGGAGGGAGATGAGAGATGGGAGATGGGCAAAGGCTTATCCTTTCGGAAACGTAATGATTAGTTGTCTGCCGCCAGCAATGGGCCTTGCTAGAAAATAAGGATAGTTGTTGCTCCGACTGAAAATCGGTGCTCATGAGTGATGGCTGTGGTCCTGTGGATATCGCAGCAATGAGTGTTACTCTGCAAGTATAGGAGGGCGACGACGATTAAAACTATCCAAGAGGATAGTGTCCCGGCCCCGTGGCTGACCAGGCGAGGTTTACCAGCCCTCGCCGGCCCAAGATTAAGGAATAAGAAAATAAAACAAGACATGAAAGCTTTAAGAAAAGTTATAAAAAAACAAAATTGCTCACGGCGACATCAACCGCGCTACGTAGGATAGACAGCGCTGACTAGACCACTATGTCAGTGATTTCTGATCAAAATCGATTGGGACGACTAAACTGAGAAATCGTCAAAAGGTTCAGGACTAATTAGGTACAATTATAAAGTTTAGGGTTGAATTGGCAAACCTCGAAAGGTTTAAGACCAAACTTGCCAAATTAAAAGGTTTTTGACTGAATTCGAATAAGTACAATATATTTAGGAATTTTTTTTGATAATTTTCCCGATGGTTTGCGATAGTAAAAGAGAGACGTAAAGGGCTAGCTCGGTGATATAGGTAAAAATATGAGTACTTACCATTTGTTAAGGGCTTGCATGATAATACATCTACTTCTTAATTTCTCTACCATAAGTTAATCTGATAGAGGAATTCATTTGATAAAAACACTTTCGAAGTAGAAATTCGTTTGGTAAAAAAACTGACTTATCGTAGGATTTTTCACTTATGATAGGATTTTTTGTCAATTTTGAGAAGTAAAAAATTTTAGCTTCTCGGCTCCAAAATCACTTCTTGAACCACGCCCGCCCACCGCCGCCATGGCTGCTGGCCGTCGACCACCGACCACCGCTTGCCCTCCACACCCCCCCCCCCCCCCCCCCGGGTGTGCCACCATCGCCCGACCACCTTCGCCGCCGAAAATTTTGTTGATGATGTTTCAAAAGTAGAAATTTTCAACTGTTACTAAACGAATTTTTCTGATCAGAAGTCAATCTAGAGCAGAAATAGAGAAATCAACTTCTGCTTTTGAGGAGAAATAGAGAAGTGTTACAATGCGCACCCTAAATAGATGTGACTTCAGTCTTCATCCGAATAGTTCCATCACCTTATAATGAATATAGTCGAGAGAACTTTAGATGGTCTCAATCCACGACCTACCCATTTATTCAGGCCAAGATCTGTACATGAAATGTATTCAATTTTGTCGGAGAAAAATAGGGAATTCCTAATGCTCGTCATTTCACACAAACAAAAAGAGAGAGGGTCGCCAATTTTAGAGCTGTTTTTGCATTTTCTATGCAATTTCTATTTCTTCATTCCCCGCTCAATTCACAGTTGGATGTAAATACGACAAAGTTTCGAGGATGGCCTTGGCACAATACAATGGCAATTGAAAGAATCAAGCCCTTTGGGCGGCTAATCATCTTGCGATGACGCCCCAAATTTTAGGAAAGAAAAAAAAAATTGCAAATTCCTCTCAAGACTTGATCACTCCTAGAGTCTCAGCTTGAAGCGACACCGAGTGATGGACGTCCCCAATATGAAGCCTGTGCTCCCCCATCGGAATCCTCCTGACTCCGACCCTGTCCACCACGCTCAAGTACTTGCACACGTGGATGTTGATCTGGACCCTCTCGCGGCCCCCCGCCGCCACGTGCACCTTCTGGAAGCCCACCAGCTGCTTCCGCGGCGCCCAGCTCCCCCCGCCGACGCCGCCCCGCGGGGGCGTGGAGTACACGAGCATCGTGTGGGCCCCGTCCCTCGCCCCGGCGTTCCTGACGTCTAGCTGGACCCCGAGCGAGAGCCTGGAGCACCGGACGTGCGTGACCCTGACCGCCCCTCCGGAAGTCGTGGCGTTCGCCGACTGGTGGCCGTCGAGGGGGACGACCACCACAGCGGGAGCGGCGGCGATCGTGTGGACGAAGTGGGTGTAGCTCAGCCCGTGGCCAAACGGGTACACTACCGGGCCTTGGTAGAATCTGTAGGTCCTCCCCGGGTAAAGGTTCGATCCGGTGGGCCTCATGTCCATCACGGTCATGGGTACGCTTGCTAGGTAATCTTGTGGGTACCATGTCATGGGCAGTTTTCCTCCTGAACATGATAGTATTAAGAGCGGAACAAAAAAAGAAAATGGTAATATGCAATTCAAACTTAAGGGAAATGAAATGAGATAATTAATTGTGATTTAAGTTTCAAATAAAGTTCAAATTATGTGTATCCTTAAAAAGAATTATAAAGAAGAAGGAAGAGACCTGGGTTGGTGGCCCCGAACAAGATATCTGCAATGGCTGTACCGCCAGCTTGGCCGGGGTAACCGGCCCACAAAATGGCGGCAACCCGTGGATCATTCTTAGCGAATGAGATGTCGACGGGCCCACCGGACATCAAGACCAGTACGGTCGGACCCTTGGAGGCCATGGCCACCTTCGACACGAGCTCTTGCTGTCGTCCCGGCAAGAGGAGACTGTCCCTGTCCTTGAACTCAGCCTCAATACTCTGGTCGAGCCCCATCACCAAGACCGTCACGTCGGCTCCGCGTGCCGCCTCGATCGCTGCTCCAAACAGCTTGTCGTCGCGGCAAACTACGTCTACACAACCTTGCTGGTGTATCGTGTTCGTGTACCTGCCAATTCCTTGGAGAGGAGTCGTGTATCCACATGCAACACCTAATAAAGAAGAATCACTGTTAAAAATTTGTTTTTCATCGCATATTTTGAACTTGATGATTAGAATTTGAACCATTATCCAATTCACATAATGAGAAATAGTTTTTGATTTTGCCAAAGCAACCAGAATGCTCACCGGCGTAGTTCCCAATCATCGTGACAGTGGCGTCCGAGTTGGGGCCGATGACGGCGACGGTGTGGTGGCGGCGAGGGGAGAGAGGGAGGGTCAGTCCCTGGTTCTTGAGGAGGACGACCCCTTGCCTAGCGGCCTCAAGGGCGAGTTCCTGATGGGCCGGGGTGCACACGTCCTTCGGACCGAGCATCCCGTACGGCTGGGCCGACGGCTCCCCGTCGAACATCCCCAGCCGCATTTGGACCGTCAGCGTGTTAAGCAAAGCGCCATCGACTTCGGCTTCGTTCAATAGGCCGCCTCGCACCGCTTCCTCCGAGTGCGTAGCGAGGAACGGGCCACAGTCCAAATCTAGGCCTGTGTGAGATTAGCCCTTTCTCAATCTTTGATTTAATTTTCTGATTTTTTGTCCATCGTTTGCAAATTATCACCATCATTAAAGTGAAAAATTGAAGAGCGAACCTGCTTTAATCGCATCGGCAACGGCCTGTTGCGGCGTGGACGCGTAATGTTGCTTGTCGTAGAATACCCCGACCGAATCGCAATCGGAGACCACGTACCTGCACTCTCCCACGTCATCAATCGCATACAAAAATTGAACCCATCCAGCCTTGCTTAGCACATCATCATCATCCCACGATTTAGCGCAACTAACGTAACGAACCGCGAAGTAGAAAAAGGCATTACCCATCGAGCCGCCAAGCGCCGCGGACGGTTTTCTTGAGGAGATTCGGGTCGGCGCAGGCCGGGACTCCGTTGACTTGATTGTACGAGCACATCACGCTGGCCACCTTCCCTTCCATCACGCACATCCTGAACGGGACATCGAACGTGTCCTCCATGTCTTGTTTGCTCACCTGTCAATAGAAGTGTTCCGAACATGAGAAACACGCCGCCAACTTGTTCTCATTTTCGTAACAAACAAAGTTCACGTGACGCATTAAAATTTAGAGATCACATTGTTTGTACGTTAGATCAAAGTTCAAAAGTCACTTATGTTGACTGTTTCAATTCATTTACTAGAGAATTAATTGATTTTTGTTTCTTCGTTTCGATAGAGACGCTGTAAAAGCTCCTCATCATGGATGGAGATGGGCGGGGTATTAAAAAAGCTATTTGTGAGTCGTGACCACTATATTCTTGTCGTCATAGGGCCATAAAAGCCTAAGCAAGTTGATCGCCAACCAAAAAGGTCGAAGTCGCGCCATCAATTAGCCATACCGCACTTACAGGAATGGACGGCCCCCTGCTCCGACGATCGGAATCCGCACCCGGCGTCGCGATTCATTTAGCCCACTTTTAATATAAGAGTCTCGTGGTAAAATTTGACAAAGTAATGACTAAATTCCAGTGGGTTTTTCAAAATTTCAATTTTTTCAGTTTAATTTGATTACCGGATACGCTTCAAACGCTCCGATTTTGCTAACATCGATGCACTCCGACAGAAATTCGACTACGTCACTCAGGCATGCTTGAATTTCGTCGGTGAAATGATCGAGTACCGATTCAAGTGTATCGATTAGCCCCATCCCGATCGGGTTCCATATAAAGACTTCGATAAAGTTTTTAAGCATGAGCGGACTTAGGTAATGACATCAAGGCTCGATGGTGATGACAAGCCCGACAGGTCCAATCCCGTCTATTGATCAAGTCATCCGTCACATCATTGAAGATGGTTCCGTACGTTATTTCGGTAAAATTCATCGTGGGCCAACCGAAAACTTACCCGCGCGTTGAAGTGGAAGCGATCCATCCCGTTCCAGTTATCGAGATCGTAGGCCGTGAAGTGCTTGCAACAGGCAGCCACCTTCAGCCGGCCGCCGCCGTCGCTTCCTTGTAGCCCTCGCACGTAGCTGGCGGCGTAGCGGCCAACCACGACGGGGTCCTCGCCGGGGGTCTCCTGTCCCCGGCCCCAGCGTGGGTCGCGCAGGATATTGATGTTGGGGCTCCAGTAGGTGAGCCCGCCCATGCCTCCGTTGTACATGGCTCTCGCCTCGTCTGACACTACCTGCGCCGAAAAAGGCTAAAGCGTTAAACGACGTCGCGCTTTTAGGACTTGCAAATTCCGGGGCAAGTTGCAACAACACGTCGTGCGATTGGTCAGAGAGGATAAAGGTCGTACGTTGTTTAATCCAGCCGACGTCCAATTGCAACTCCCGAAGAGGTTGCCAAGAGATAAAATTAGAAACTGGGTCCGCCCCAATAATTTTGATTGAGATTGCCTAAGTTCATTATCATTATTTTTCAGGTAATAATTACCTAGGACTACCCAAGATAATGAGAAGCATTCTCGGTACCCATTGGAAAACAAGAAGAAAAAGTTTACTTTATTGAATATTGAGGGAACAATCTTATCCGGTGGATCTCACACGGAATTTCATTATGCATCATAATTAAGTTTTCTTAAGTTCTTAGTCAATTCGGCCACAATATTCAGCATTAGGATGAAGAAAATAAAACTTGTTTCTCGCGTCTGCATCACACGAGAAAATTAAGTGATGGTTCTTTGCGAAACCCTTTATAATTTATTGTGATCATTGGTCGCTAATTGGGTATTATTTAAAAAGTTTCCTTTATGAGCCTGTCCTGCATTCAAAAGAATCAAAAAACCATTATGTCCGATGATCCATTGTTCTAAAGCGACGACGTTTCCTATGCTCCCACCATAGATGCACACGAACGCAAACGTCAAAACCTAATAATGCGTCAAGTACACGGTTTTTAGAAAACCCGTACAAGATAAATCAAATAATCCCATTTTTTTTTTATGTTTTCAAAAAAGAAAGCATCTGCAGACTGCAGAGATGGTGGGCCATTTTTACTCAGAGGATTAGTGTTCTTGTGCTCCCTTTTCTAAGTATTCCTTTAGTTAATGCTGCAGCTTTAATTCACTAAACCAAGAAGAAGAGGGCAGATGATCACCTGCCCAATTGCTTCCCACAGCGAAGCGTTGAAGGAAGCGGCGGTCGTGATCACTTGAGGGAAGCTCGTGGCGCCGGGGAAGTCGCCGCCGAACTTGGTCCCCGGCCCCACGTTCGAGACCCCGTGGAGGGCCTCCGACCACCACTCGTAGCCCCTGATCCCCAGCCGCGGGACCGCGTCCGCGGTGTTCGCGAGCAGCTTCGCCTTCTCCTGCAATGTGAGCCGCCCGACCAGGTCCCTCGCTCTCTCCGGGATCGGGGACGAGGGGCGGCAGAACGGAAAACCCCTCGTCCTCTCGTCCTTCGGGTCGCAAGCGAACGGCTCGCGGGCATCGACGGCAAGAGGGCAGATGCCGCTGGAGATGAGGAGGAGGAGGAGGACGAGGACGAGGGTCGCCGTGGCGGCGGTTCCGATCATCGCGTGGCGGTTTTGAGGGGAGCGGGTGTGTTTGGATTGAGTGGGGGTGGGTGTAAAAAAAAAAAACGTGAATATTTATAGATAGTGTGGTGGGCTAAACAGCTGCGAAATGATGATGCAATGGGCACTGCTTGGTGAAAGTGTTTTTTTCTTTTTCTTTTTTTTTTCCCGGTCGATTACATTATTGGATTTACCGGCAAATATATATATATTCGTACTGATGTCTAAAGGAAACGAAGTGCTATCCCGTCGTGTCGAGTGAGAGAATCGAACATTAAAACATCAATGACTGTCGCTTTGATATAGGATTGTGTATTCATCCTAGACGTGCTCTTTTGTGTTTTCGGTGGATTAATTAACTAATGAAAACGTGCCTTTCCCAAGTATAATCTTAACTTTTGTTTGTTTCGACAGTGATTATATCGTGGTCTTGTTAGCGACGTTTGTGCGTCGTCACGAACCAATCTTATGTGTTTGCCCATTTCTTACCTCGATCGCTTTTTGATTAGTTGTTAGGTTCTTTTCAAATAACATCGCCCCAAAATTGAACGAGATGGATTTTTCGAAAGCTGTTGTCTTCAATAAAAGTCAACACTTCTTTTTCACAATTGTAAGTGCACCGCAAAATCAAACGGGCTCTTGACAGAGGAATGAAACTGAGACTGGTTAATTAAATGTGGGAGATGTGACGTTTTTGTGCAGTACGCGACATCACGGACAGAAGTGAGGCTTGGTATCGCGACCTTCGGCGGTCTACAGCTGGTAAAAAAATAAAGGAAGGAAAGAAAAGAAAAAAGAAAAGAAAAAAAGAAAAAATTAATAAAAACTAATCATAAAAAATTCAATAAATTATTCACGACAGCGCGATCCAAGCAACGTAGAACGGCCAGAGTCAATTTCGATGATTTTTCACTAAAATTGACTCTATGAACTGAACTGGTACAAATGTAAAATATCTAGAGTTAAATTGATCAAATTACAATATCTAATGTTTAATTAATACAAATGCAACATGTTCACGACTATTTTGGTACTTTTCCCTATTTTGACAATAATGACACCTCAAAACTAAACAAGGCAGATTTTTCGGAAATCGATGAAACCTCCTCCTCCTCCTCCTCCTTCTTCTTCTTCTTTTTTCATAGTTAAAAGCGCCGTGCAAAATCAAACAAGTTCTCAATAGGGGGAAAGGAATTGAGATTGGTTAATCAAATGCGACGTATATGACGGTTTGTTCGGTAGCGACATCATGGATTGGCAGCGAGATTAGTTTGGAGCCCGATGAGATCCCGATTCCACACAAATCGGACAAGCCATTGCCATTTTCCACCAGAGAGCAAGATGTGAGTCATGCACAAACTCGGTTTCGTGGGTTCTGAACGCATGAGTTCATGATTGTGCGGCTTACGTGCAAAGAGCCCACATGATCAGCGGTCATGATGGACCCGCCAGACGTGGCTCTGGATCTAGGCAAGTATTGAAGAGACCGATTCGTGAAAGAGGATGGGGCGGGGGGATTTGGTTGGTGCGGTTTCCAATGCAAAAGATAAAGAAGTCAGCGGCCAGTTGGGAGATGCAATTATGAGGGGGCGATCAGGTGAATGTTAGCTCATCCGAATCGGACCTTCACCGCCACTCCAGATTTCTTCCGATCCGCTTATCAGAAGTCTTTCCCTTATCTTCCAAGCATCAACAACAACGAGAACAAACCACCAAACCCCCCCCCCCCCACACACACACCCCCGCCCCCCCATTTCTCCCAAATGCGGTTTCCTACTCCATGAAAAACCAACTACTTGGTAAAGTATTTCACGTGCTCGAAATTTCCCTCTGTCGGTCGATTTTTCATGAATCACTGATGAACCTATGCGCTGTCGGGGTGCCTACCTGTGTCGAGAAAAATTATCGAAAAAATCTTTTACTTAATGTACTTTTACCAATTGAGTCATAAATCTTTTAATTTTGCTAATTGAGTCTATCCGATCAATTTTAGCCGAAAATATCTTACTTGATCCGACGGTGATTATCATGCCTGGCAGCAAATGGAGAAGACGTATGGCCACTGGCCACCGCTCGTTCTCCGATCCGCGGAACTCGACATTCAAAGTGCCAGTGCGAGCAAAGCTTGGCTTGGAAGAGAGGTTGGCCATCAACTCTCACTGCACTGGATTCAGATCTTTTGACTCTACGGGCACCCTATAATGATTACATTTTATCTCTCTATTTCCTTTCTTTTTATTTCAAATATTATTTTTTTTTCCAACTTAATGAGCACGTTTTAATCAATATCATATGACCAGCAATTCTTTCAATTTTTCAAATTCGTCTAAAATAGGTTAATACGAGGTTAGATTATACTCACATTATCCGATGCCTATGAAATAACTTGCTATTTCCCCCTTTTTTATATGTTTTCGCATTTCACCTTTTAGGATTTGATATCCATTCGATGTCGATCGCGCGCAATTTCTCGAGTTACATGTGCAATGGCACCGGCATGTGGAATTTCGTAACTTTTGCTCGGATTCAAAGTCTTTTTTTGGTTTACTTGAAAGAGCATGAGGAGAATAAAACTTAAAAACGATTGAATCTCGGAACTCATTTCTGGAGCTATTTTACTATTCCGAAACTGCCCCCCGGTCCTATTGTTTAGGTTTATCCCCTGCTGCTGTTGAGGAATAAATTAATGATCACCTCCCATCTTGTTCCATGTCCGAATTATTATTTATTGTTATTATTATCATCCTTATTATTGTTGTTATAGTTGTCATTGGATTCGAAAAGCTTGAGTTAATGCAGCACACAAACCACCGTGTGCAAACAGTATGCGCCAGGCGTGAATAATCCCTTTTAGATTTATCAATTGTAGTCGCATTTCTCCAAAAAAAAAAATTCAAGTAAGGGTCTAAAGTGTGATAATTTTCTCAAAAGGGGATCTAAAGTAAATCTTGTTTCAAACAAGGGTTTTCTCAAAAGGGGAACTAAAGTAAATATTGTTTCAAATGAGGGCCTGAGTGCCTAAGTTAGTCTCAAATAAGGGTTTGACGAGCTGGCCAGCAAACACTTGACTCTTTTAGGGCTTGCATGGCAATGTTCCCGTTTTTTATTTCTGTTCTGGATGATTTTTCGAGAATCAGAACGCGTTTGGTAACTGCTAATTTTTTTTTCCAGGAACAGAAACACATTTGGTAACTGCAAAAAAATTTCGTTCCCAATTTGCATTTAAATTAAATAATTATATAATCATATTTGATGACAAAGAAAAGAGAAAATAATTAAATCAAATAGTGATTAAGAAAAAGAAACGAAAAAATAAAAAAGAGTTGCGAAAAAGAAAGTTAATATTTTTTAGATTTAAAAATACCATCATGAAGAGGAAATTGAAATAAAAATATCAACTATCTTTGCGTATTTTTCTGACCACGAATGATATTTTTCTAATTTTTTTGGGTATTTTATAATTAAATAAATTTAAAAATTTTAAAAAATATGAAAAATATTTTTAATTCAAAATTGGTTCCTAAGGTTAGGCCAAGGCTTTCAAAGTTGATTTTCCAATTTTTATGATTTTCTTGTTATTTTTTAATTAATTTTAAAAATAAAAATAATTATAATTATAAATTAGGTTTCAACAAGAACTGAAAGCATCGAGGAAAAATTCATAGAAGTATATCCTGAAAAATAGTGGTCTGCAAAAGTGTTCCGGAACACAAAAATCAACTTTTTTTGTTTTGAAAAATGGTCCAAAAGTGTTCCGGAACACAGAATCAGAATCATAATTATTTGCATTACCAAACATATTTTTATTCTTTACTGTTCCTGGGAACAGAAACGGGAATACTGCCATGCAGACCTTAGTTGCCGAAACAAAGTATTTTTTTCGATACTAAATGTGGTGAGTTTTAAAAAGAAAAGAAAAACTAAAAAAGCCAAAAAAAAAAAAGGAGAGGCATTACCTTCGTTTTAATCTTAAATATTTGATTTTTCCGATGGCACAACATGGTTACCACGATCAACCCTGCCTTACGCCGACCAGTTGTTGGGCCTGTTTGGTTCAGCATTTGGCCAAGGGACTTTGAGGAAAAGCAAATACCTTTAGGCTAAAGATCTTTTCCAAAATGCAAGTAGTGTTTGGCAAAATATTTTTTAGAAATGCATTTGAAAGCAACTTTGGCGTAAATGCCGTTTGGTGAAAAATATACTTTGTAAAATATTTTTACTTTTTTTATAATAAAAAAAAAGTGGCGGCGGCGGCGACGACCAGTGACCTTCGACGAAGGTGGCGAAGGCGGCGGCGGCCGACGTCCGGCGATCGACGGCGGTTGGCGAATGGAGCCCGCCGGCCGGCGACCGGCGTTCGGCGACCGGCGTCTCGCGACCGGCGTCTCACGACCGGTGTCCGACGATTGGCGTGCGGCGATCGGCGGCTGCGACGGCCGGCGTCCAACGATCGACGTCCGGCACCGACGTTCGGCGACCAGCGACGGCGTCCGGCGGCGGCGGCATCCGGCAACTTGCGGCGGCGGCATCCGGCGATCGGCTACCGGCGGCGGCGGTTGCGTCCGGCGACTGACGGCGTCCGGCACCGACGTTCGGCGACCGGCGGCGGCGGCATCCGGCGACGTGCGGTGGCAGCGTCCGGCGATCGGCGGTGGCGGCGGTTGCGTCCGGCGTTCGGCGGCGGCGGCGTTCGGCGGCGGCGGTTGCGTCCGGCGTTCGGCGGCGGCGGTTGCGTCCGGCGTTCGGCGGCGGCGGCGGTGTCCGGCGACCGACGGCGGCGGCGTCCAGCGACCGGCGGCGGCGTCCGGCCACCGGCGGCGGCGTCCGGCGACCGGCGGCGGCGACAGACGACCGGCGGCGGCGTCCGGCGACCGGCGACGGCGGTTGCGTCCGGCGTTCGGCGGCGGCGGCGTCCGGCGACCGACGGCGTTCGGCGACCGACGGCGGCGGCGTCCGGCGACCGGCGGTGGCGTCCGGCGACCGGCGGCGGCGGTTGCGTCCGGTGTTCGGCGGCGGCGGCGTCCGACGAACGACGGCGTCCGGCGACCGACGGCGGCGGCGTCCGGCGACCGTCGTCCGGCGATCGACCGCGGCCGGCGAATGGCGGTCGCCGGCTGACGACAGGCGTCCGGCGGCGGCCGGCGTCCGGCGGTGTCCGGCTGCGTCTGGCAGCCGACGTCCGACGACCGGCGTTCAGCGTCCGGCGGTGGGCGGCGTCCGACGATTGGCGTCCTGCGACCGGTGGCGGCTACGGCCGGCGTCCGGCGATCGACGTCCGGCACCGGCGTCCGACGGCGGCGTCCGTCGACCGGTGGCGAGGCCAGCCTCCGACGGCGGGAGGCGGTGACGGTGATCGGCGATGAACGGTGGCGGTTGGAGGCGGCAAGTGAATGTGATAAAATTTAAAAAAAAATTAGTTGCATTTGAGATGCAACTTCCCAAAGTACCTCCAGAGGTACTTTGGCCTAAAGGCCTTTAGAGGGCATTTGAGATGCAATTGCATCTGTCCAAAGTGAGCCAAAAAATGAACCAAACAGCATTTGCATTTGGCCAAGGGACTTTAGAGCCCCAATGCTCATCTCAAATGCTGAACCAAACAGGCCCGTTGTACCACCTCGCCGGCATTTTGCCACCACCTCATCGTTGCAAGCTCAAGCACAACCTCAAGTGTTAGGCAAAGCCCCTTGCCTTTATACTTTGTCTCTGTGGGTCACGACACGGATCCGGGCTTAGGACGTCGGATCCTACTTCACCAGCCTTGGAGATCCCCAGATCTATCGTCCCAGCCCATACCCAACCTCAACGGTCTCTGCGGGTTTGGGCTCGAGCTGTCGGATTCGACGTCCCCAGCCTTGGAGATCCCAAATCCAGTGTTTTCCAAGCTGGCGACCTCCGCAGTGTCTAGGAGAGAGATAGGACATAGAATGGCGGTGACAATATTCTCTCGTTTTTTTTAAATGCTTTTTTCTTTCAATCTTTATGCAGTATTTGATTTGGACAATTACCCTATTCCGGCTGGCGGAAAAAATGACTACTCGTCAGTTGAGACTAATTTGTTCATTTTATGTTCTTATTTGAAATAATATTTATTTCGGATCATCTTTTGAGAAAAATGACCCCACTTCAAATTTTTATTCTGAAATTTTCCCCAACTGTAGAATCGAATGAGCCCGACGTGAAGCTCACGTTAAACAATGAGAGATTCGGCTCACTACCCACCATTCACTTGACTAAAATGCAAGACTAGTTACTGATTTGTAAATCATTCATGATGTTCGAACCCCCCCCCAAAAAAAAAATCATTCATGATGTGAATCCAAATCCCAATTTCATTTTGTTCGTCCAACATTTGAAGCAAGAATCGCCCAAAAAGAAAAGATGGGTCGGTAAAAGCGATCATTGTCGATCGTGTGAATCAACCAATAGGGGGCAATATCATGATTGATTTGCCAAAAATTCAGAGATCTTGAGGTCGTTTGATGAATTTTTTCATAATTATTACTTTAGTCGCAGGTGATGTAATTCCTTATAATGTGTCGTACAATTTGCAAACTCCTCACAACTTGACAATTGTTGTTTGTTATTATTATTATTTTTGCAAACTAAGTTAAACCATCCACTTTCGATACGCAATAACATTTGAAAATAGATTGTTCGGAATCCGATATCGACAATATGTTCCGAACGTTTAATTTCTCGTGACGAATAAATATGAGATGCTATGGATAATCCCAATTACAAGTTTTCTTCACATCATTTCGCTGCAACCGAGAACCGCTTAGGAAACTTAACAAAGGTTAAATCGAATCGATTGCATCAAACTGCTGCATATGGAAACGAAACTACCGACCCGGCCCAGCACGGCCTATGGGCTCGAAGTTAGGATGCCGGGCCTTGTAATAGACAGACTTTCGGGTCGAACGGCCCATAAACACCATCACCGCTACAACTCCCTAAACTCCTCAATCACTAGCATACTACGATGTTCTTCACCAAGATCCTGGTCAGGACATGTGCCGTTGACTTTGGTCCCTCCAATTTCTTTGCATGGCCATTAGTTTTTTTTTTTTTTTCACAGCTACTATGATTCCCTAACGCTTGAAGGCCTTGTGAAAGTGGCTAGAACAGCCAGTAAGGCACCTTCTTCTCAATCCTCTTCTCTTTGATGGTGTCTAAACTCGGCTTCCATCCCTTCCCCGAGAGCTGCCTGCTCAAGTACTCCGGCCTGCCGTCCATAATCTCCGACATGATCGGGTCCGCCGAGGCGCACGTCTTGGCCGCGCTCATCTCCTCTTCCCGGTTCTCCTCCCGGGGCGGCGTGCGCTCTTCGCCTCCGGGGCCGAGAATGCACATCCGCGCGAACGACGGCAAGAGCCTCGAGGACGAGGGCAGGAAAGACCTCGACCGCAGGACCGAGTTCGCCACTAGGAGGACGTGCCGGGCCTCCTCGCCGGATAGGGACACCGGCTTCCCCCGCTTCACGGGGAGCATGAGGTAAACTTTCCTGAGGTCGAGCTCCCGGTCGGCGGGCAGAGGGGCCGGCCTCTTCCCGCTCGCCTTGGGGTCGAACTCGACCACGACTTGCCGCGGGTGCTCCAGCATCAGCTCAGCCGCGGTGAGGCTGGGGTCCTCCAACCGGTGCACCGTGCCGTCCCACAAGACGACCTTTCCGCCCCCGCTGGAGGAGGAGGAGGAGGAGGAATGATTCCTAGACTCCTGATTCCCCATTGATGACGCAGAGAGCGAGAGAGGGTTTTCGATTGTGGGAGAATTCGCGAAAGGTGAGTTTAAGGTATAAAGTAATCGTCGTTAGGATGTGTTGCGTTGTGTTGAGGTTGAAGAACGAGTCGACGTAGGAATGTGTAGGAGGTGTTGGTTAAACGGCTCCATCTCGTGATGTGGGTGGACTTGGTAATAACCGATGACAGGGTCGTTGGTTTAGTACTTGTATGCTATCCGACCCTACACTACTCGATAAACAACAAGGTCCAAGGAGTCCTTGATTCTCCCATTAAGATATCTAAATTGCAATCTTTGCCATAATGGGTTTCCCTAAGTTCGATTGAATTTGACAAATTTTAGCTGACTGACGCATCTCCTTATATGTACATTAGCCAATCACGTACGCATGCACTTACCGATAATTCATGAACCTTAACATTCTTGGCTAGAAACGGCGGCTTTCGAAATCCCGCGGCTCTTAAAGTTTGTTTCGGGGTAGGATGATCGAATCCATCGAGAGTTTGAAATCGCGTCTGCAACGGACAATATACGGATGGAAACGGAACATTCAATCCGCAAGCTCCGAACATACACACCTCCGGTAGCCGATAGGTTGGTCAAAACTCGTTCGATTTTATGTGTTTAGGGTGCTGTTTAGCTTTGGTGCGGTCCTTTTCCGGAGATGATTTGGTCTCCTAAATCTTGCTCTACCTAAAACAAGTGGAGGAAGAAGTCAAGGGACGGTTCAACTATAACTGTTGTTAATTAACTAATTGGTTCTTTTTTGCTGGGAATGGAGTAGATCCGTATATATATGTATATTATATGGTTATGCAGGGAGTTGAACCGGGGCGGTCCAACTACAACTTCCCTATGTTCGACATTAAATTGAACTTCCGCAGTTCGAAGTTCGAACGGGGAATCCATTGGGAGAAACATTCTCTAGTAATTCTTGTGGGGCTCGTTAGGATGTCATTGGGGTCGAGAAACAGGAAAAATTCCAAATAAGAGTCTTGAAGTGTCTTCGTTTCCTCAAATAAGGATTTGAATTTTGAAGTGTACCTTATTTTAAATAAGGGCCTCATCAAGGGCATTTCCGACTCTCTTTAAAAAAATTAATATCTTCTTTTTTTTTTATATATTCCTTAGAAGTCCTAAAATATGTCGCAATCGAGTTCTAAAACTTGTCAAATTAGTGCAGTCGAATCATTTCGTTAACGCTATCCAATTTGATTAACTGAATATGCTGACGTGATTTTTTTTAAATATTTTCTCTCTTCTACGTGCGATGCCGGGGCTAATACGACATTGTTTTGATCCGAATATTATTTTTAATATAATTTATATTTAAATTAATTTTAAAAATAAGCTTTAAAAAGTAAAATAAAAAAAAACACATACACATGAGCCCTTGCCGCTGGTTCTGCATTTTTTTTTCATATGGACCAAAACGAGGTTATTTTTCCATGTCATCGCCACATTGGAGATAAAAAAACATTAAAAAAAAAACTATCTCAGCATTTTTTGCCAGTCAAATTGGACGGAGTTAGTAGAAGGGCTCAATTGCACCAAATTAGATAAGTTTTAAGACTCGATTGCACTTTTGTGACAAGTTTTAAAACCTCTGGTTAACATAGCCATTTCTTTTTTTCCCCTTTTTTTCTTCCTTTTTGCCTTTCTTTTTTGCTCTTCCTTTTCACTGGTGGCTGGTCTCAGGTGATGTTCAGCTATCGGCGAGGGCCTAGGCTAGGCAACCCTCGTCGACCCTCCCCCATTGGCCAGCGAGGTTGCCGGACCCTCGCCACCACAAAAAAAAATAGAAATGGAAAAAGATAAAATAAAAGAAGTAGATTACAAAATTGCTCTTGGTGAGGCCTTTTTTTGAAACAATAATGGCACTTTAAACCCTTCTTTAAAATGGGCTAATTCCCTAAAAAAATATCAACTTTAGCACTAATGACGATTTTGGCCCGAATTTTTTTTGTCTCATAAAAAGGCACCAACTTTAAGTCTAATGACGATTTTGGCCCAAACTTTTTTTTCATCCCATAAAAAAGCATAAACTTTAACTCAAGTCACAAATCCGGCCTCCCTTTAATTTGGAACTATTATTGTCCAACGTGACAATTTCACGTCATCAATAAATTCACATGGCTTGCTAATGTGGATTTAATGCATCGTTTTCTTAGCATGGATTTGAAGTTGTTCATCTACTTCACCTTTGGCATAACTTGAAGGACGACGATTAACCTATTCATCGTCTTCTTCATTTCACCCGTAAGCATCAGCTATCTAACTGGAATTTGAAGCAGTGGTAATGAAGAGACGCCATGGACGAGATCCGCCAAACTCAATATTAAAGCATTCTTTTTTTAACAAGCCCGGCCCTACCCTCTCCCCAAAGAGGATGAGCTTTATATTCCGTGCCAATAAGATGATTAATAGTACCCTAAATCCATGTCAACAAGTCACATGGATTTATTGATGACGTGGAATTGCCATGTTGGATAACTAATGATTCTAAATTAAGGGGGCCGAATTTAAAACTCGAGATAAAGTTCATGCTTTTTCATGGAATGAAAAAAAAATTGGGCCAGAATCGTCATTGGACCTTAAGTTGGTGCTTTTTTATAAAAAGTTCGGGCAGAATCGTCATTAGACATAAAGTTTGTGTTTTTTTTTTAAGGATTTAACCCTCTTTAAAATAAGATCCTCTTCTTGTTCTTGTTTGAAAAAATGAGCGCATTTTCCATGCCCTCACTTGAAATTTCCCCTCATAGATAAATCATGTCCATAATTTTCCTCTTTACCCATCATCGAAGAGATCTAGGTTTTGCTAGTCCCAGTTGATAAGGTGAAAATCCATTGTTCCTACTGCCGATTGGCTTGCTAAGGCCCATCGAAACAAAACCCTCCCTACCTCTCGGTTGTCTTTGCTCCCTCAACCCCTTTGGAATATTTTGTGTTCAGAGACTTACTTGTCTAGCTGTAATAGGCCAAATACCTAAAAAAACATTCAACTTTAGTATCTGTGACAATTATATCCAATTTTTTTTTGTCTCATAACAAATCTCCAACTTTTATTTTTGTCCCAATTCTACCTCAAGTTTTTACTTTTATCCAAATTCTACCGATCCATACCAAAAAAACTCTCAACTTTAGCATATGTCTCATTTATATCCAAAAACTTTTTTGTCTCATAAAAAAAATTTCAACTTTTACTTTTGTCCTAATTCTACTACCGGTAACCTTCTGTCTGTAATCACTGTTAATTAATCTTCCGTGTTCGACAAAAAAAATTCTACGTGGCATTACATTTTAGCAAAGCTGACATAAAAAAACCCCCGAACTTTTCTTCTATTGTTTACTTCCTCGACATATTGTCAGGAGATACAGAGTCACTCAAGACGGTGCGTTCCGTGTTCTCTTCATCTCTCAATAACTCAAAGAACGGCTAGACATGAAGATATTTGGACGAACAATCTAAAATCTCGTCATTCCAGAAACCTATCGTTTCGAAATTTCGAACACTCATTGGTAAGTTCGGTTAGAAAATTCGAGCCACATAGGATTAGCCAACAGTAATTATGGACGGAAGGCTGACGATGGTAGAATTGTGATAAAAATAAAAGTTATGGATTTTTTATGAGACAAAAAAGTTTTGAATATAATTGGGACATATGCTAAAGTTGAGGTGTTTTTTTTTTTTTTTTTTTGGTATTAGACAGGAGAATAAAGACAAAAGTCAAAGTTGAGTATTTTTTATGAGACAAAAAAATTTCAATATAATTGTCATAAATACTAAAGTTGATTTTTTTTTATTAGGCCAGCTCTAATAGAGCTGCATGAATGGATGAAAGCGCTTTTCCAACCAAAAGAAGAAGAAGAAAATCATAGAGAAATCTTGCTGTGGATGTTTACCTGTGAAGTAGGCTTACTGCCAAGTCACGTAAAATCCACCGCTTCAAGTTTATTTTTTCACATTTATTGGAGTCATTTTGATATGAGAAATGATTTCTTTGACAGTACTATCAATTATTTCTGACCTTAGATTTATACACTATCGGCGTGTATTTTGTATAAAACACTCATTAATTGAAAAATCGTGGGGTCGAAAATAATGATTGTACCGTGAGATTGTGAGGGCAGCAACTCCCTTTTATATAATCTGCTCTTCCGATATCATTTGTGACATCGCATAAAAATCTTATTATAGCACGTCCGGCATTATAAGTTCTAAATAAAGCTTAAGTTTGAGTAGCACTTGTCATGCTTTCCTGCCAAATTATGACTGTTCTCGTTGTTGTCATCGAGGGAGAGCTTAGCTTGATAACCGTGCTTCTTTCAACTATTCATGACTCAATCGAAGATCAGTTTATAATAGCTTAAGAACAACCCAGCTCTGCATGTCAACATGAAGGATCCATTTGCCAGAGAGGAAATGAAAATCTGGAGACCTTTCTTGATCTTCCAAAAGGAACAGAAGAGGGAGAATCTGCATCCTAATTGTCTTCCAAGATGGGCTCCAACACAGGGTTCCACTGTCTCCGACTATAGCTGTTCAACTGAGGTTGGAAGCCGCCCCCTGTGCCGCCGCTGCCGTTTTCCTCTCCTGCCGAAATAGCCACATACAAAGTCCCTCCCTTGCTCTTCTTCATCTTCGCCTCGCTCCGCTTGCGAGTACCGTTCCTTTTCATTCTGAACGTCGTTTCTATCGCCGCCAACTCTGCCTCTTCCACCTTGCCATTCATCCTACACGCGAGCACCGCCAGGTACGTCTTCCCCGGAACGAGCTCGTCGTCGGCGTGCATGGCCACGATCCGTCGGCTCCTCCACATCTCATCGACCGGAGCGACGACCCGCCCCGGCGCCTCCAGCATGACCTCGGCCGCTTTCACCGGGGCAGGGAGTCGCCAGAGCTTCCCGTTGGGATCGAGGAGCACCGCTTCTTGAGGGCATGGCCGGGCGCAGCAAGAAGGGAGATTACCCATGGCTACGTTCGGCGAGGTACGATACGATTGTTCTAAAAAAGGCTTTTTTTAAAACTCGCGCGTCAACTAGGTGGTTATGAAAGTTGGAGGAAGCATGGCGGTGATGAAGTCATTAAATAGGTTGTCGTCCTGGAGGAGGGAGAGGAGTCAACGCGGAGAACAAGAGGGAAAGTGCAAGGAAAAAGAGTCAAAAGGAGCAAAATGAAGAGAGGGTTGACTTCAATTGTGGACAAAGGGGAGAGACATGCAAGAAGAGTTTTAATGTTGGTGTTTGAGAGAAAGATCTGATCCAAGGCAGCCACTACAGGATTGAGGACGTGGGTTTCCATGTAGATTGGTCAAATCCGTGTTGGTGGAGCCATGTGGCGACTCGAGGAGTCACCACGACGTTTCGACTCCTTTCGATTTTGTTCTAATTCCCTGGGCTGACCTTTTTCTCGCGGCGAAAACATTGATGGGGTCGCGGGGGGAGATTCCAAATAAAAAAGGTTGTCCTGGGAAGATTCGCTTGACCGATCTCGATCGTGGAAGAACGGATGATTAGCATCGTTGATGACTATGTCAATCTCAGGCTCAGCCAGCTTCGCTTATTGATCTGGAGGAAAGCTCGATGATTAGCAACAGTTTCGCGAGTAGAAAAGCATATTTCAGGACAGTTGAATTGTCTTCATCATCTGGGATTAGTCTGCGAATCGACCATTACTGTCACGGTATCACCCCGGTCCCCGGTGATGTTTTTACTTGGAACTCCGTTGTAGAGCTCTCTCGTCATTCATCATTACATGTTTATTAAAGACATCGGATCGCATCGATTGTTTGCATAGGAAGATCACTGGACAAGTACTCAATCAAGATCGAGCATTATTTGATTCGAGCATGTCAACCCAAGGCTCAGTACCCAAAAAAATAAAATCTCAATTCTATCATCTATCCCAATTAAATAAATAAATAAAATTATCTCGTAAAAAAATCCAAATTTTTACTTTTATCTCAATCTATCGACTTAATACCCAAAAAACACCCCGAACTTTAGCATTCATAATCATCGTTAGTCAATTTTTACTTTTGTCTCAATCTATCCTAATTTTACCGTTATTATCCTTCCATCCATAATCATCGTTAGTTAATTTAACATGACATTTCACATCGTCAATGAATTATACTTCAGCAAAGCTGACATAAAAAAAAAATTCGTACTTTTCTTCCATTATCTGCTTCCCCTACACATTGCCAAAGATACAGAGCCACTAAAGACGACGTGTTTCAAATTATCCCCGGCACTCAACAACCTAAAGCACAACTAGAAGTAGTGATCTCATTATTTGAACGAACGATCTCAAAATATCGTTGTTCGTGAGTTTGTTGTTTTCAAATTTCGAAAATTCATCGATAAGTACAGCAATAAAATTCGATCCATGTAGAATTAAATAACGGTAATTATGGACGAAACGTTGACGATAGTAGAATTATAACAAAAGTAAAACTTCAAAAAAATTTATAAGAGAAAAAAAATAAACATGATTAGGACATATGCGAAAGTTGAAGATTTTTTAGGTTTTGAGCTAGTAAAACTGAGGCAAAAGTAAAATTTAAGGATTTTTTATGAGAAAAAAAATAAATATAATTGAGACAAATGCTAAAATTGAGGATCTTTTTAGGTATTAGACCGTAAACCCAACATTTGAAGTCTCCTCTTCAGGTGAATAGAAGCTATTCCTAAATTTACCAGATGAAGCAAACATCAAAAATACTGCTAAGCTTCCTTCTAATGTGACATTATCAATATTACCTGATATTCTTGCCTATTTCTTGTTCGTTTCAATTTTCAAACCTAGATGTAACTAAAGGGGAGCACACTGGGCAATAAAAAATAGAACCCTATGTTCCAAATAAAGCAAGGGAGGGAGAACTTTGATCAGCAAACTATAATACCAAAGACACTAACTCGTTGCCACAAGTAAATTTTACAGAGAGAACAACAATTCCTGCTTCCAAACACATTCACAACATATGTCCAGTTTAAAGCAAAGCTCCAGCGCTAAAACAACAGGAGGGTGAGTGGTGAAAATATATTTTTTTTCAAGGGGGCTGTACTGCATCTTGTGGATTAATAAGCTACTTAATGTACTGAGAAACCCACTTGAAACCATCACCATAGCCCATTTTGCGAACGATGCTGCACATGAATACCTCCAGGGGACGAACATTTGAGTCTGCTAGATTTACCTTTCCCTTCCCAGTGGTAAAGTTGGTCAAACCAAGATGGTATCGCAGTTCATCTTCAGAGGCAGCATAAGGTATGTCAATCTTGTTCCCTAATACAAGGAATGGAACATTCGCAAGGGACTCATCAGAGAGGAGTGCATCCAGTTCCTTCTTTGATTCTGCAAACCTCTCCTTATCATAAGCGTCAACCAGGTAGACGACAGCATCCACCTATGAAGCAGATGTCATTTGCCCATAGTGCTAGAATTGTTCAAATAGAGAATCCAGGTGTGGCTATACACAATTGGAACATTAGAAAATGAAAACAAGATAGCGAACAGTGCACACATGCACAAAAGAGACGGAAAAAAATTGTACAAATGGCTAACTAAAGTTTCATGTCCGAAAGCACATGCAGTCAGCAGCTGCAAGTGTAATTATGAAAACAACTTGCACATTAAAATATCATTTTTTTTACTTTGTTGAACATGTTAGACAAAAGAGAGACCTTAGAGAAATAATATACACTGAATTCCTCATTTTACCCATACAACTTGCTTATTTGAAAAACCATGATAACAGAAATTGCAAAACTTCCAATGACACCGTAGGTCATGAAAATTCCTTGTTTACAAAAAGAGAGAACTTTGATAAGATCTACAATGAAAATTATTTTCACGACAACCGTTAAATCACGACAGAATTAAAGATTTGATAGGTTAAGTTAACTTATTCTGTACACATAGTGTAATCAAGGGTAAGGGCCGGTTTGTTTAGGCTTTTTTAAGCAAACAATTGCATGTTCAATTTCCTGCCTAAACTTGACATGATATTAAAATGTTCGAAAAAAATATTAAAAGTCTGACATGGGATCTTGTATATCAATAACTATGCATTTGGAAAGATTGGTGTTTCACACAGAGAAACCAAATTGGAAAATTGGAAAAAAGAATTAAAAAGGTAAACAGTTACAATCAATCCTAGGAGACAAAAAGATCTCAAAGATTTTACAAGATACCTCATATATGTCTATAAACAAAGTATGGCAATAAATTTCCATTCTTGTAGGAAGCATAGATCCTTCCCGATATGTCAAACTTGCCATCCATCACTACGCACAAAAGACATCATGATCTAGCTGTTCAAAAGAGGAACCTTAGATCATATGGTAAGTGTTGATCTACTCAGAAACACGTAAAAAATGGCAACACAAGAGAAGGGCTGGGTTTAAAAAAAAATAAAAATAAAAGATAGATGAGGCTATAACTTCCTTGGCCAAAAAGTTCACAAAAAGATAGCCAGAATTAAGATGTTTTCAAAAGGGGAGTAGCGTGGAAAAAAGGTGCAATTAGTCATTTGGAGAAAACGAGAGAACACTGAGGCAAATCATCACCAGAGAGAGAGAGAGAGAGAGAGAGAGAGAGATTTTGCCATGTTGGTGACAATAAAGAGGAATCTCGAAGACAGATAAATGCAAAATGATTAAGAAAGTTGGAATATTAACATCATTTACACAACTAAACACACTGCACTGCTGGATGCTGTGCAAGACGGACTAGGACTTCCGTTAAAGATATACCTTGGCATAGTAATCCTTCCAAACTCTGCGAGCAATCTGATGGCCTCCCAAATCAAAAGCCTTGAACTTGATTTTCCCAATACTCAACTCTTCAGAAGTTGGGTACTGCGTGGGCTGATGCTGAACTAGTCTCTGAAACAATAAACAATTTATTAATGCCCGTAATTACATCAAAACTCCTACCTTCCAGTCAAAAACTACTTTGCTATGACCAATCTCAATCAACATAAATCATAAACCAGCTCAAATCCTGCAAGTTCCACTAAACTAGTCAATATTACCATCCCGAACAATTACTCAACATAACATGATTCATCAGCCAAGCAGAAGCAACTCCGACCTCAGATATCAACACTATTTTTAACATGTTCTAACTCCGTAAGAGTAAAACCACCAGAACTTACAGCTGAAAATAATCAAAATTGTAAATATTGGAATCTAAAAATCCAAATCCGCGGTCGCCTAGTCCATCAATCAGCCATAGCCACCGTTTCAATCCCATCATCAAACAAAACCATTGCAAAACCTAAGATCTTTCAGTTGCACGTTGCCGCGTCAACTACGAACAGATTGCCGAACCGGCAACAACTAACGCACGACCTGAATCGAACACAAGACGGAACGAGAAGCCAAACCTCGTCCTTCAGCATGTGAAGCAAGGTGGTCTTGCCGGCATTATCAAGTCCGAGGAACAGGATCTTGGCCTCCTTCTGCCACAGGCCGAGCGAGGCCAGGACACCGTAGAACCAATCCAGCAGAAACATCTCTCGATCAGCTCAAGAAGCTCCCCGGGGAGAAGTCGCCGGATCCGAGATCGAGTTCAGCTCTAGCGCGCCGAAAATGGACGATCAGCTCTCGCGAGAAAGGAGATCGCCCGAAGCGGAGTCGACGAAGACCATGCCGCGAATCCGATTGCTTTTGTCGTTGCCCTAATTGGATCGAAGACGATGGAAGAAAGGAATGTGATGAGTGAGTGAGTGAGTGAGTGAGAGAGAGAGAGGGAGAGAGAGCGGCCAAAAGAAAATGAAATAACAAATGAGAAAAAAAAAAAAAAACCTGGTGGCGAACTATTGTCAGCTTGATCTTGTTTTCGGGTGGGGCCGGATATGGGTTCCACGGCCCATGGGTCTTGGGTCTGTTCTTTTGGGCTTAGTTGCGTGCTTGGACCGACCGGGTTGGTTGGGTTCACACCGAAAACTTGCTATGTTATTTTGCTAAACATAAATGATTTTTTAAAAAAAATTATGAAAATGACCGTTTGTGTCGCTATATATATATATTTTTTGCATGCTCTACCGAATAATTCATTTCCAAAAAGTAAATCAATTGGCACATTCTCTCACGTTATTAAGTGTTTTTTTTTTCCATTATCGTGCACACATAAGTGTGCCTTTTTTTTCCTGCTTGTTAGAGGATTATTTGGAGCTTATGCTAACTATTAAATGATTAAGGTAATTTCTACTCGTTAAAAATATTAAATTTGATCTACAATATGGTTGGGGAAAATTAACATGATTACGGCCTAAACAAACTGAAAAATAATTACACAAGCATATGCGGTTTTTGTTTTTAACATTATAAATAGGTCGTAATCGATTGATTGTGACTGTCCAAAAAAAAAAATCGATTGATTGTGTCATAATTATATACATATGCAAAGGAAGAATTACCAAGATGGTCTTGAACCTATTGCACTTATATTAATTGAATCATTGTTGACACCTGATTTTTAATCATCTTTTATTTCAATTTTATTTTAAAATTAATTAAAAATAGCAAAAAAAGTCATAAAATTACAAAATCAACTTTGAAAGCCTTGGCCCAGCCTTAGGAACCAATTTTGAACAAAAAATATTTTTCAAAATTTTTAATATTTTTTCGAATTTATTTAATTATAAAAATACCCAAAAAATCAGAAAAAATACCATTCGTAATCAGAAAACTGTACAAAAATAGTCAATAATTTTATTTTAATTCCCTATTCAGGTCGGTATTTACGAATCTCAAAAATTCGACTTGGGTCATTATGTTCCTTCACAAACATAAACCCGAATCGACCATAAAAATTGTCTTTGGAGTCTTTTAATTTTTAATTTCCACTCCCGATAAGCCATGACATTTTGATCTAGAACCTTGAAGTGCTATTGGGTCAATTAGGCCTTCAATTTGATCAATTTTGACAAAAAGGACTCAATTGCACAAATTTCTTTGCGATTTAGTCCTCAGTTTCACGAATTCCAAAATTAAATCCTCTCTAGGGACACCCATGAAAAGAAAACACTTCTATCCTATGGTTTTCATCGTCCCGGACTCATTGATGGCCTCAATTTGAATTGATTTGATCGTTTAAGCCTCCGATTTGGCGAAAATCAATTTCGGATCCTAGGCGTAATTTGGGGTTTTCATTAAATTCCAATTCAACTATTCACGAAAACACTCATTTTAGATGGAAAACATGCCCATGAGTCCGATTTTGGAATCAATTTCATGAAAAATGGCTAATTAGAGGCTTAATTGGGCAAACAATTAGGAACCGGTTCGGACGGGTCGGACCCGACCCGACCTGACCGAACCGGGTCTGCAACACAGCAGACAAAACCTGCTCTCCTCTTCATGTACAAGTGTCGCGACCCGTCCGAAATCGGACGCGGCTAATGGATTACCGATCGCGGGCTTTGGATCGGCGCGGGCCCTCCCAAGCCCATACCAAATCGCGGCGGGAGTTTTCTTTGAGGGATTCGGCGATAAGAGCCGATCGCTTTCGACCTTAGTGTGGTCGTGGTGGCATGTGCAACTTGTGCATGCATTTGGAGTCGCCACCGGTCTTTCTTGGAGGGTAGACCGGAAACCTTACTGACCGATTGGGAGAGATCGATCAGTTCTGCGGAACCAGAGATTTTGGGTTCGGGGACTTGGTTACGTCGGTGTCATTACCAACGCCCTTTCGGTACCTAACGCGAGTGATTTTCCTATTTAAGATTTCATGCAGGCGCAATTTTGGGTGAGATAGGTTTGATTCAGGGTTTCATGCAGATTGGAAGACTGGTCCTATCAAATCACAGTCAATATAATGAAAGCGCAAGTCACGTGCATAAATAAATCATGTCAATACACATCAATTTCAATCATTGGCCTCCTAGTATAGCCATAAGGGCTTAGCAAAGATGCGATTTAGGACTAGGGGTAGAATGGGAAGATTCGAGGACAATTAGCCCAAAGGGCAAAATTGTCATTTTTGGAAGGTTTGGATACCGAATTACCCAAAATATTCCATGGCCAGTTGATTGTGGCCATTTCCCATTTTTGAGAATTTTTTGGAGTTTCTTGATTTTTCTTCAACTTTTGGAAGACGATTCGCCCAAAGGGAGAAATCGTCATTTTAAGAAGGGTCGGGGTTCAAAACACCCGGAATGAGCCTTGGCCAGTTGTTTGTGGCCATTTCCTATTTTTTTGGGATTTTCCTGGATTTTTTAGAATTTTTTTTGGAAGACGGTTAGCCGGAAGGGCAAAACCGTCATTTTTGAAAAGATAGGGGGTCGAAAGACCCGAAACAGGTCGTGGCCAGTTGTTTGTGGCTATTTCCTATTTTCTGGAATTTTTTAGAATTTTTCTGAATTTTCCGAATTTTTTGAATTTTTTTATGATTTTTCATTTTTTTATTGATTTTTTGATTATTTTATTATTTTTTATTATTTTTTGAATTTTTTAAAATATTTAAAAATATTTTTCGGGCCGGGTCAAACCCGGCCCACGCCTCTCGGGCGCCCGGCCCGACCCTAGGGGTCGAAACCGGCCTAAAAACGACGCCGTTTTATATTTTTAAATATTTTTCCTATTTTTTAACAATTTTTTTGGTTTTTTATCTATTTTATTTAATTATCCGAAAATTCCCCGGATCGGACGGTCCACGTCGTGCCATGTGGCTTCGTCTCGTGCGTCCGATCAAAGACTAGATCGGGCGTCCCTCAGTGAGCCACGTGGCCACATCGTAGCCATTAGATCAAAAATCAATTATTTTCTTTTTTTTAGAAAAACCTTCGGATCGAACGCTCTAGAACGTGCCACGTGGCTTCCTCTGGTGCGTCCGATCTTGTACAAGATCGGACGTCCCTCAGCGAGCCACGTGGCACATTCTCGTCCGCCGGATCGATTATTCGAAAATCATTTATTTAATTTTCCAAAAATCCAGGATCGCGACACGTGTCGCGATCGCCGCCGTCCGTTTGTTTTATTTGAAAATAAGCGGACCGGACCCCACCCGGCTGACGTGGCTGCCTACGTGGCACGCCACGTCGGCCGGTGACCGTTGACCGGCCGGAGCGTCGCCGGAGAAGACGATGAACAGTGAAAAATCAGGCGGGGAATAGTAAAAATTCCGGCGAGGTCGCCGGAAAATTGCGAAACGGGCCCGAAACTTGGTATTTTTCGCCCGTTCTTGCGGCATTCGACTCATTAGACACTCAGCATCAACATACAACAAAAAGAAGGCCGTGAACACGCCGAAAAATAAGCAAACCGGGCCTCCCCGAACCCGGCTCCGGCGAGGTATTTTCCGAATTTTTTTCTTATCAAAACTCGATTCTAAACCATCAAACAACACCCAAGGAGGGTCTAGAGGCTTACCTGAGCTCATTTCGAGCTTGAAGACCGCCGGAAGTTCCCCGTTGAGCTCCCGGTCCGAACCGTTGCCGGCGAAGCTCCGAGCCGTGTTTTCGCCGCGGTTTAATGCGAAACAAAGGTCAACACAAGCTTAGAGATGAATATAATGAGGGTTTAGGGTCCCTAGTACACGAATGGGGCTCGGGAGAGGCATGACCGAGCGTTACAAAACGAAATGCTCATTGAAGCATTTCGTCGAACACTTGGTATGCATAGAGAAAAAATGGATGTCGGGGGAGCTACCGACCTGTCTTCGGCACGTCGGCGGCGGTTGAGGCTCCGGCGATCCTCAGTGCGGCATGCTGAAGGTTGGGGATCTCCGTCATGCCTCGCCCTCGCTTCCTACTCGCTCGAACTCTCCCCCCCCTTCCTTGGCCGAGCTCGGTTTAAAAACCGAGGATCTTCGCCGGTTCGTGGTGGCCGACCGGCCATTTTTTATGCCCCACGCCACTGCAACTCACGACCCCCGACGCCTGCCATCGTCCCCCACGCCGTGTCGCCTTTTTTCTTCCCGAAACCGTGCGCCCATCACGCCCTGTTTTGCCCCTGCCTCACTGCCCACGTTGCTGCACATTCTGTGCATTTGCAGACCCGGGTCGGGCCGGGTCGGGTCGGGTCGGACCCGACCGGCCCGGTTCGGCCAAATCGCCCAAATCGCCAAATTGACCCCCTAAATGACCTCTTTTCATGAAATTGATGGCAAAATCGGATTCCTTGACATGTTTTCCATCAAATATGGGTATTTTCGTGAATCAATTTATTGAAATTCTGTGAAAACCCCAAATTATCCCTAGGATCCGAAATTTAATTTCGCCAAATCGAAGGCCTAAACGATCGAATTAGCCAAAATTGAGCCCACCAATGGATTCATCATGATGAAAACTGTTGGGTAGAGGTGTTTAATTTTAATGGGTGTGCCCGTGTGAAATTTAATTTCAAAAATTGTGAAACCGGGGACTAAATTGAAAGATTTTTATGCAATTAAGCCCTTTTGGTTAAAATTGATCAAATTGGAGGGCAAATTGACCCAATTGCATTTCAATACTTTAGAGTCCAATGTCATAGCTTATAAAAACCGAGAATTGAAAATTAAAAGACTCGAAAAGGATTTTTTAGGCCCGGTTCGGGATTAGGTTTGTGAAGGAACCCAATGAACCAAGCCGAATTTCCCTAATAAAATATTAAAGAGAGAATTAAAATAAAATTTCTGAATATTTTTTGTAATTTTCTGACCACGGATGGTATTTTTCTGATTTTTTGGGTATTTTTATAATTAAATAAATTCCAAAAAATATTAAAAAATTCAAAAAATATTTTTTGTTTAAAATTGGTTCCTAAGGCTAGGCTAAGGCTCCCAAAGTTGATTTTGCAATTTTTTGACCTTTTTTTCTATTTTTAATTAATTTTAGAAATAAAAAACTATAATAACAGATGGTCAAAAATCAGGTGTCAACAACAAGGCAGTGAACAGGGAACAAAAAACGCAGAGTGGAGGGGAGCACGGCGCGACATCACAGCCCTCTTTTTCAGACAACGTTGAGGACGTGATCGTCCTCTCGGATCGCCATGAGTCGAAGTATAAGGGTCGGCCACGAGAGAGGTTGGGGGAGAGGTTTTTCGGGTTCACAAAAAACAGGGGAAAAAGAGAGAGAGATCCGAGCGCGAAGAGGGGGCCGAGAGAGAGAGCGAGCGATCTGGTATTCGTGGAGGTTCCTTCGAGCTTCAGAGAACCCAAGGGGACCACCGCCGTGGCTCCACCGTCGTCGACGACCCTCGGATAGGTCGGTTTCCCATACCCTGTTTCGTACTCTGTTTTTGGCGTTACTGTAAGTTTCGGCCGGAGGCAAATCCCGACAAAATCGGGCCAAACCGAATGTATTCCGACGTCTGCTCATGTCTAAATAGCCACATATGGATGCTTATTTACTTCGGTATTGCGTGTTGATTCCGGTCTTTGAGCCAAAACGTTGATTTTTCGAATGCCCTCAACTTGTTTGATGAAATGCCGCATGAACTATTTGCGAGTTTTCGCCCTCGTCCGTGTGTTATTTGAGTGATGCATGCCCATTTTATTGCCTTAAATTAGTCCTAGAACCGACTCTAAGCCCTTTGCGATCTCTGTTTTGCATAAACCTCGTCGAAAACCACGGTCGGAGCTCCGCCGGTCTTGACCCGAGCCAAAAGCTCACGCCGACATAAACGGTGGTAGCCGAGTTCTAAAAGAGCTCAGGTAAGGCTCCTCAACCCTATTGGATGTCATTCGGTCGGTTAGAATCAAGTTTAATCGAAAAAAAATTGTGGAAAATTTTCGCCGGAACCGTTACTGTTACCGATCGGTTCCGACGTGTTTGTCGTGTCCGGTGGCTTTAAATCGAGTGCAGGCTGATTCTGAGATGATAAGGAGTTGAATGGGTTCGAAACCGCGTTGTTTGGGCGGCGTTTTCGCGTCGGGTTTGGCCCTCCGGTGAGGATTCTGGTAGTTTCGCCGGAATTCCCTACCACCGGCTGTCTTCCCCGGCGAGGGAGTTGACTGGTCAACGTTGGTTGACCGGTCAACGCCGACATGGCGCGTCACGTAGGCTGCCACGTCAGCCGCCGGGGAAGGCTTCCCTTAAAAAACAAAAACTACAAAACCTAGATCGGATGGCCACAGTATTGCCACGTGTCGTGATTTAGAAATTTTCGAAATTAATAATGATTTTTAAATAATAAATGGCTTTTCAGAAAATTAAAAAAAAAACCTAGATCGGACGGTTGCGGGTGTGCCACGTGTCGCCATCCGATGTTTTCAAAAAACATAGATCGGACGGTCGTAGTTGCGCCACGTGTCGCGATCTGGCCTTTTTTAAAATCAAATTGATCGGCGGCTAGGATAGTGCCACGTGGCAACGTGGAGACCGTCCGATTGGTTTTAATTTCAGAAATTCGGATAAATTAGAAAATGGTTTTAAAATAATAAAAAAAAGGAAAATTTTCGAAAAAAAATAAAAAATGGCGTCGTTTAGACCGGATTTTGATCCGTACGGTCGGGCCGGGCGCCCGAGAGGCACGGACCGGGTTTGACCCGGTCCGAAAATATTTTTAATAAAAAAAATTCAAAAAGATTTATAAAAAATTCGAAAATTCAATAAAAAATAGAAAATCATAAAAAAATAATAAAAAAATCAAATAAATTCAGAAAAATCCCAAAAAAATTCCAAAAAATAGGAAATGGTCACAATCAATTGGTCATGACCTATTTTGGGTCTTTCGAACCCCAATCTTCCAAAATGATGATTTTGCCCTTTTGGCAAATCGTCCCCCAAAATTCCAAAAAAAAGTTCCAGAAAAATTCAAAAAAAAACAAGAAATGACCACAAGCAACTGGCCATGACCTATTTTGGGTCTTTCAAACCCCAATCTTTCCAAAAATGACGGTTTTGCCCTTTAGGCAAATCGTCTCCTAAAAACTGCAGAAATTCTGAAAATTTCAGAAGAATTCCAGAAAATAGGAAATTGTCACAATCAACTGGCCATGACTTATTTTGGATCTTCCAAACCCTGATCTTTTCAAAATGACGATTTTGCCCTTTTGGCAAATCGTTTTCCCAAAAGATTGAAAAATTCCAGAAAAATTCCAGAAAATAGGTCAGGGCCTATTTTGAGTCTTTCAAATCCCACTCTTTCCAAAAATGACGATTTTGCCCTTTAGGCAAATCGTCTCCAAAATTGAAGAAATTTAGTGAAGTCCAGAAAAATTCCAGAAAATAGGAAATGGCCACAATCAACTGGCCATGACCTATTTTGGGTCTTCCAAACCCTAATCTTTTTCAAAATGACGATTTTTTCCTTTTGGCAAATCGTCTTCCCAAAAAATTGAAGAATTCCAGAAAAATTCTAGAAAATAGGAAATGGCCACAATCAACTGGTCATGACTTATTTTGGGTCTTCCAAACCCCAATCTTTCTAAAATGATGATTTTTCCCTTTTGGCGAATCGTCTTTCAAAAATTGCAGAAATTTTGAAAAATCCAAAAAATTCCAGAAAATAGGAAATGGTCACAATCAACTGGTCATGACCTATTTTGGGTCTTTCGGCACCCGATTCTTTTCAAAATGACGATTTTTCCCTTTAGGCAAGTCGTTTCTCAAGAAATCCCAAAAAATTCAAGAAAAATCTCTAAAATAGGAAATGGCCACGATCAACTGGCCATGACCTATTTTGTTTAGTTCAACACCCAAACCTCCCAAAAATTGACAATTTCGCCCTTCGAGTAAATCGTCCCCAAATCTTCCCAGTTTACCATTGGTCCCAAATTACACCTTCTCTAAGCCCTTAAAGCTACACTAGGAGGCCCTTGATTTGAATTGATGTGCATTGACGTGGTTCATTTATGCACTTGATTGCGCTTTCCTTATATTGATTGTGATTTGATAGGACTAATCTTCCAATCTGCATGAAACCCCTGAATCAGATCTACCTCACCCAAAATTACTCTTGCATGAAATCTTAGTTAGGAAAATCACTCGCGTTAGGTACCGAAAGGGCGTTGGTAATGACACAAACGTAACCAAGTTCCCGAACCCAAAATCTCTGGTTCCGCAGAACTGATCGATCTCTCCCAATCGATTAGTGAGGTTTCCGGTCCACCTTCCAAGAAGGACCGGGTGGCGACTCCAAATGCATGCACACATAGTACATGCCACCATGACCACACCAAGGTCGAATGCGGTCGACTCTTATCGTCTAAAAACCCGCGTAAAATTAACTCCCGTGGCGATTTGGTATGGGCCTGGGAGGGCCCGCGTCGAGAAAGCCCGCGATCCACATTGCAGAGTGGGGGCCCAATTCGACAATCCATTAGCCCGTTATCCGTTACCTGATAAAACGAAAACGGGTCGCGACAATCATAACTATTTTTTACCAATTGAGTCATAAATATTTTGCATTACGTCCCTGTTGATACCTGATTTTTGACCATCCGTTATTATAGTTTTTTATTTCTAAAATTAATTAAAAATAGCAAAAAAGGTCAAAAAATTGCAAAATCAACTTTGGAAGCCTTAGCCTAGCCTTAGGAACCGATGTTGAACAAAAAATATTTTTTGTATTTTTTAATATTTTTTGGAATTTATTTAATTATAAAAATACCCAAAAAATCAGAAAAAATACCATTCGTGATCAGAAAATTATACAAAAATATTCAGAAATTTTATTTTAATTCTATATTTAATATTTTAACTTTTTATTAGGGAAATTCGGCTTGGTTCATTGGGTTCCTTCACAAACCTAATCCCGAACCGGGCCTAAAAAATCCTTTTCGAGTCTTTTAATTTTCAATTCTCGGTTTTTATAAGCTATGACATTGGACTCCAAAGTATTGAAATGCAATTGGGTCAATTTGCCCTCCAATTTGATCAATTTTAACCAAAAGGGCTTAATTGCATAAAAATCTTTCAATTTAGTCCCCGGTTTCACAATTTTTGAAATTAAATTTCACACGGGCACACCCATTAAAATTAAACACCTCTACCCAACAGTTTTCATCATGATGAATCCATTGGTGGGCTCAATTTTGGCTAATTCGATCTTTTAGGCCCTCGATTTGGCGAAATTGAATTTCGGATCCTAGGGACAATTTGGGGTTTTCACAGAATTTCAATAAATTGATTCACGAAAATACCCATATTTGATGGAAAACATGTCAAGGAATCCGATTTTGCCATCAATTTCATGAAAAGATGTCATTTGAGGGGTCAATTTGACGATTTGGGCGATTTGGCCGAACCGGGTCGGTCGGGTCCGACCCGACCCGACCCGGTCCGACCCGGGTCGTGGACAGCATGCACAGAACAGAATGTGCAGCAAACAGAGCATGGGGGCGTGTGATTTTCGGGAAGAAAAAAAGCATCACGCGTGGGGGACAGGCAAGAGGCCGAGGCTCGCATTGGGCAGAGGCGTTGGGCGTGCCGAGGCGCGCCGGTCGGCCACGAAAACCGGCGAGGGAGCTCGGATTTAAGCGAAGCTCGGCAAAGAGAGAGGGGGGATTTTTTCGGGCGAAACCGGCACTGGAGGAGCTTCCCCGGACCTTCAGCAACCCTCACCGATCATCATCAAAGCATTTTTGATCACCGGCGTCCCTTGGACAAGTCGGTATTCTCCTCCGATCACCGTTTCTCATACGCACGCCATGTGTTCGATAAAATGCCGATGGATGTCTCGACTCGGTTTTGTCTCGACCGTGCCTTTCCCGACCCCCATTTGCGCGTATCAAGCTTTGAATATGTACTAGCATTGCTTTTAAGCTCGTTTTGACCTTTGTTTTGCATTGAACCGCGACGAAACACGGCTCGGAGCTTCGCCGGCCTTGATCCGGACCGGGAGCTCGGCGAGGGATTTCCGGCGGCCGCCGACCATCGAGGGACCCCAGGTAAGTCCTCAAACCTCCCTTGGATGCTATGTGAACGGTTGGAATCAAGTTTAAACGCAAAAAAAATTTTGCAAATTGCCTCGCCGGAGCCGAGTTCGGGGAGGTCCGGTTCGCCGGTTTTTAGCGTGTTCATGGTTATTATTTGGGTTGTATGTTGATGTGGTTGGTCCAAGGAGTCGAATACCGCAAGAACGGGCGAAAAATACCAAGTTTCGGGCCCGTTTCGCAATTTTCCGGCGACCTTGCCGGAATTTTTACTATTCCCGCCGGATTTTTCACTGTTCATCGTCTTCTCCGGCGACCCTCCGGCCGGTCAACGGTCAACGGCCGACGTGGCGTGCCACGTAGGCAGCCACGTCAGCCGGGTGGGGTCCGGTCCGCTTATTTTCAAATAAAACAAATGGACGGTCACGATCGCGACACGTGTCGCGATCCTAGATTTTTGAAAAATTAAATAAATGATTTTCGAATAATCGATCCGGCGGACGAGGATGTGCCACGTGGCTCACTGAGAGACATCCGATCTTGTACAAGATCGGACGCACCAGAGGAGGCCACGTGGCACGTTCTAGAGCGCCCGATTTGTAGGTTTTCTAAAAAAGGAAAAGAAATTGATTTTTGATCCGACGGTCGTGATCGAGCCACGTGGCTCTCTGTGAGTCGCCCGATCTAGTGGAAGATCGGGCGCACGAGACGAAGCCACGTGGCACTACGTGGGCCGTTCGATCCGGGGAATTTTCGGATAATTAAATAAAATAGATAAAAAAATAAAAAATTGTTAAAAAATAGAAAAATGTTTTAAAAATATAAAACGGTGTCGTTTTAGGCCGGTTTCAACCCCTAGGGTCGGGCCGGACGCCCGAGAGGCGCGGGCCGGGTTTGACCCGGCCCGGAAAATATTTTTGAATATTAAAAAATTCAAAAATAATAATAAAATAATCAAAAAATCAATAAAAAATGAAAAATCATGAAAATATTCAAAAAAATTCGGAAAATTCAGAAAAATTCTAAAAAATTCCAGAAAATAGGAAATGGCCACATTCAACTGGCCATGACCTGTTCCGGGTCTTTCGACCCCCCGGTCTTTTCAGAAATGACGGTTTTACCCTTCCGGCAAATCGTCTTCCAAAAAATTCTAAAAAATTCAGGAAAATCCCAAAAAAATAGGAAATGGCCACAAACAATTGGCCAAGTCTCATTCCGGGTGTTTTGAACCCCGAACCTTCTTAAAATGACGATTTCGCCCTTCGGGCGAATCGTCTTCCAAAAAACTGAAGAAAAATCAAGAAATTCCAAAAAAATTCTCAAAAATGGGAAATGGCCACAATCAACTGGCCATGAAATATTTTGGGTAATTCGGTATCCAAATCTTCCAAAAATTGACGATTTTGCCCTTCGGGCTAATCGTCCCCAAATCTTCCCATTTTACCTCTAGCCCTAAATCACACATTCCCTAAGCCCTTATGGCTATACTAGGAGGCCATTTGATGTGAATTGATATGCATTGACATGATTTATTTATGCACTTGATTGCGCCTTCATTAAAATTGATTGTGATTGATAGGAATAGTCTCCTAATCTGCATGAAAATCTGAATCAAACCTACCTCACCCAAAATTGCGCCTGCATGAAATCTTAATTAGGAAAATCACTCGCGTTAGGTACCGAAAGGGCGTTGGTAATGACACCGACGTAACCAAGTCCCCGAACCCAAAAATCTCTGGTTCCGCAGAACTGATCGATCTCTACCAGTCGGTCAGTAAGGTTTCCGGTCTACCCTCCAAGAAAGACCGGTGGCGACTCTAAATGCATGCACAAGTTGCACATGCCACCACGACCACACTAAGGTCGAAAGCGATCGACTCTTATCGTCGAATCCCTCAAAAGACACTCCCGCCGCGATTTGGTATGGGCTTGGGAGGGCCCGCGCCGATCTAAGGCCCGCGATCCACATTTCAGAGTGGGGGCCGCGATCGGTAATCCATTAGCCGCGTCCGATTTCGGACGGGTCGCGACAGTCCCTAGTGAGGCTCCACCTCACCGGCTCTTGCATCTGGCCGGTCGCCGAGGTTTGACGACCGGCTAGAAGAAGAAAGAAAAACTAAACTAAAAAAAAAAACTTAAAAAAATAAATTATTAGAAATTATTCACGTTAGTGCCGGTCGTGCCACATAGGACAACCATCATCTTTCGAGACAAAATTGACTAGATGGACTGAATTGGCACAAATGTAAAAGGCTTAAGATTCAATCGATAAAAAAAAAGATTTAAGACTAATTGGCACGATTACAATAGATTTAAGATTTCTTAAGTAATTTTTTTTTATATTGGCGGTGTTGGTTATATAAATCAAATTATCTACAGCACATAAAGTGAAAATAATCAGTTGATTCACTTTTCATCTTTCCCAAAATTACTTTACATAAAATGATAATAATTCAACAATAAATTATAAATATAAACCAAGGCCTCACTCATTTTCTCTATTCAAAAAATAACTAACCATTTTTTTAGGTAATTCTCAATCTATTAATATTGTTATTTTCCCTTTCTTGGGCCTCAACTTCGCGTGCTCAACTCTAGGACTAACTAGCCGAACCGGTTCAGCTCGATAGCCACACTGAATCGAATCAGCCACACCTAGTCGGTTCCAAGCCTTACGCGAGGATCAATTTAGGTAGTGCATGGTAACACTTCTCACCAACTTCTCAACTTTTGATTTCTCTACTTCTCCTCAAAAGCAAAAGTTGATTTTTCTACTTCTGCTCCAGTTGGTAATGGTTGAAAATTTTTAATTTTGAAACATTATTAACAAAATATTTGCTGGCGGCCGACCACGGGTGGCAACGGTGATCGGCCGAGGCTCGTGTAATCGAAGAAGTGATTATGGAGTTGAAAAGTAAAAAATTTTAACTTCTCAAAATTGGTCAAAAATCCAACCAGAAGTAGAAAATCCTACCATAAGTCAATTTTTTTACCAAACGCATTTCTACTTCGAAAGTAATTTTACCAAAGGAATTTCCAAATTCCTGCTAGATTGATTTCTGGCAGAGAAATTCTCATTCTAAAATGTTATCATGCAGCACCTAACGGATTGCGACGATCGGCTGGCGCGAAAGACCCGACGTCGGTAAAGCGACGAAAAGAATATCGATTGCGAAGCTTCGCGACCAAGGCAGAGCTGACATAGACAATCGCCTTTAAGAAGAGAACTTGATCTCCCTGCACGAATAATTTACATGTGCATGGTTTCGCTTGCGAATTCACCGCGAAGGCCAGCGGAAACTATGTTTACAATTCGAAATTCCTAGAGCCTGACGCAAGGTTCTTCTAATAGAGATGACCCAAGTTGCAACCGAGAAAACTTGTAGATTCCCACCTAGACTTCAAACATGGCGCGACCACGGAATCAAAGTAAAAACAATTCATCGCAAAGCCTATTCTGTCCATAACATTAACTGCGTGTGTGCGCACTACTGCCCACAGATCGTCGCCACTAGTAACGACAGAAGATTGGATTAGGGCTACGTAGCTTTTCCTCGACATCGAACGGAGATTCGGGTGGCTCAAGAAGAAAGAGGAGATTTCTCAGTTATCCTCAGCTTGATTCTTCACAATCACCACGGGACACCTCACGTGCTTCGAGCAGTAATCGCTCACGCTCCCCAGTAGAGCCCTGCCCAACATCAATATCAAGCATTAATATAACCTGTCGTCGTCCTCTCTCTCTTTTTTCTCTTTCTTCCTCTGTTATGGGTTCGTCTGTTCTTAAACATCGAACGGTGAAGGAGCGAAGAGAAGGGACGAAAGAAATAGAAAGAGATTGTCAAGAACGAAAGCTGATTTTAAAAGGGTTCATGAGAAAACTAGACGTAAACGATGTTTTTGTGTTCTTCCTTTGGAATTGAAAAGAGACTCAAATGCAGGGAGGAATCAAGGGGGACGTACCTCTTCATGAAGCCATACCCATGGCTTCCCATAACCAGAGTGTCCGCTCTGAGTTTCTCCACGGCGCTGCATATCACGGCTTTCGCTTCCCCTTTCCCGACGTACCTCTCCACAGTCATCTGCCAAATCAATTCCCCGAATATTAATTTCACCATCAGAAAGCCAAAGTAAAAAGAAGCCAAAGGAGAAAGACGCGATCTTTTGAATAAGAGGAATATCTGAGGAGGGTCAAGAGAGGAATACGCTGGTGCTGAAGCTCCTGTAGATCGCCTCTGCTCGTCTCATCACCGAATTCACCAAGTCGCACCCGTACTTTTCCATGGCCGCGTTCACATCGCTCGAGAACATGTACCCTGCGACAGAAATGGATTAATTAAAACATGACTTTGGTTCTTGATGAGAACTTATCAGAGCACAACTCCGCTCTGCTTTGACGCTATCACTAGTTTCTTTCTTCATGCTTCTACAGCAGAAGATAGAAGAAGAATGAAGCAACTCAGAAACAGAGAAAGAAACGAAGAAAGGAAGAAGAGTGTGATGCTCTGTTCTGTAGCCCAATCACTTCCATAAAAGAAGACCCTTTACTGGGAACAAGGAAAAGAAGCAGGAAACAACTCAGAAACAGAGAAAGAAAGAAAAGGGGAGCGTGATCCGAGGGTTGATGATGATTACCCGCAGCGTCGAAGAAGGAGAAAACCGGGGGAGGAGGCTTGACGTAGAGGAGCACGAGGGTGGGGTTGCCGTTGCCGGGTTGGTCAGCAGAGATGAGGTGGGTGAGACACCACGACAGGGCGTGCATGCTCTCCTCGCTCTCGTCCACCGCCACCACTATTCTCTTTTCTTTCTTCATCATCATGTTCATGTCCACCTCTCCTTCCATCGAATCTCCAAGAACGAATGGCGAGATTCTTTTTTTTTTTTTGGTTGGTTGGCCAGGAGAGATCGAGAGGTTTCCACTTGCTCTTTCGGTTTTGGAGATGTTCAGGAAGAACAACGCACGGTCTTGTCTCCTTTATAGGAGGTGGCGTTGCAATTTTGAACTGGGATTTGTGCTTCTTGGTTTTGGTGGGGCTTCTTGTTTCCAGTTTTCTGGTTCGTCTGTTTTCGGGATTTTATTGGGTACGTGGTTTTCAAAGATGAAGAAGTCACGAAAGTGGCGGCGTGATAAGTCAAGTCCGAGATTAAAAGAGAGATTATTACACTTTTGAGTCCCCAAGTATTGGTAACTGATAAAATCAATTAAGCAAGTTTACTTCTTAAATTTATCTTTTGAGAAAAAGGAAACCTGTCTTTTTTTTTTCCCTCTTTTCTTCCATTTTATCCTTACGCTCTTCCTCCTTTTTCTCTGCTCGTCCTACTCCTTCCATAACGAAAGTCTCCTCGTCGCCGCGGCCGGCGCTAAGTGCCACTCCATCCACTGTGTCGTTTCCATCCTCAATCGCCAATGCCACCCCCACCCCGGAGCGACACGAGCAACCGTTACGCCAATTGCCTCTAAGAATGGTGATGGCTTTGACGAGAAAATGTTTAAAAAGTTCTAAACCTATTGTATGATAGCCAATTCAGCCATTAGTATTTTCATTTTTGTCAATTTAGTAATAAACTTTTCAATTGTGTAAATATAATCCTGAACTTTTTATTATTTTTGTCAATTTAATTCTTCCGGTCAATTGTAGTCGAAAACCATTGATATGGTGACTAGTCAGTGCCTGCCGTCCTACATGGCATGACCGGCGCTGATGTGAACTATTTTTTTCAATTTTTTTTTTCAATTTTTTCCTTTTTTTTTTCCTCCTTTTTTTCTAGATGACGAGGTTGAGCCTCGCCAGATCCGGCAAAGGCAAGCCCCGCCCAGCTGCTGGCAAGGCTCTGGGCGAGGTCGACCTCGCTAGCCAAAGGAAGAAGGGAAGAGAAAAAGAAAGAAAGAAAGTACAGACAAAATTCAAAATATAAAACAATAGAAAATCGTAAAAAAAAAAAAATCCCGCAAAGTGATTTTCGACCAAAATTGATTGGAATGACTAAATTGACAAATTGTTAAAAAGTTCATGCTAAAATTGACAAATTATCATATGTTTAGAACTAAATTGACAAAAGTAAAAAGTTGAGGACTAAATTAACCGCTGTATAATAGATTTAGAATTTTTTGGATTTTTTCCCTTTGGCAGAGTAGTGGTAGTGATTCGCGGTTAATGTGTGATTTTTTTTTTCATTGGGAGTAAAATGTGAGTGTATTATGGTAAAACCAAAGTATTCCTAGTTAGCTGCAAAACAATTTCAGTCATTTTCACTTGATTTTACATTCTCCATTTGTTTTTTTTTTGGTCAAAATTCTCCATCGTTTAACAGGGTAAATTTACATTTACTCTTCTCTAAAATTAAAAAATATCATTCCTCTCAACACTTCACAACATAAGGATTTCGTCAGCAGGAAATAGGAAAAATTTCAAAAATGGCACGAAATGCCTTCATTTCTCAAATGAAAGCCATGAGTGCCCTAATTATTTCACAGAAGGGATTGGCCGAAAGATATTTTCACCCTTTACCCTTTTACAAATTTTCCTTTTTTTTTTTTCCCTTTTTTCCTTTTTTTTTTTTTCGTCTTTCCTTCTTTCTTCTCCGGCCATTACAGGACTCAGGCGGTCCCAGCCTGAAGCCCCGATCGCAAATTCTCCAAGCCCGAGCTCACGACGGCCTGATCGACCCGCGACGTCTTCGTTTTGTTGCTGCGGCGGATCAAAAGACAAGCCACAAGGAGTCAGCGGCGGGGCGAAGGAGTTATAAGGATGAGGGGGGAGAGAGAGAAGGCGAAGTCGAGAAAAGAACCCAGAGCAGAATATGCCAAACTGTGTCGGCTAGATCCCAAAATTTATATCGCGGAAACTACGAAACAAATCTCCACGGCAAAGAACGAAGTTTTTGTTGAAGTTACACCTCCAATCGAAGCATCTGAAGAAAGAACCGCCAGCCTGAATGAGGAAAAGCAAAAGCAAGGGGAACGAAAGAAGCAAACGGCGTCGTTTGGTCTATCGCTCTAACAACCATTACACGTCAACCTCTCATCAATTCCAAGGTGCTGAAGAAAAGGGAAAGGAAAGATTCTTCTGTTATTTTTTGTTATAACCGTGTTGCTACGTGTTGCTACGTGTAACCCCTGAATTGGGCGAGTCTCCTCCTCCCTTGTGTTTTTATATCGAAGAAAGTAGTGTAAAACGATGATAGGAAAAGGGGGCTCTGCTAGCTCTCAGATGAAAGAAATGTAGTGCTCTTCTTCATAGCTCATCCTTCTTCGCAGTCACCATGACCATCTCTCCTTCGTTCACCAAACTTTCACATGGTATCAGAGCCTTTCTCTGAGAGTGAAGCCTTGAGTTGTTCTTACTTCCTCTGAGAAGATAGTAATGGCCGCAAGAGCACCCAGATACCCACTACCTATCCACGTAAACATTACCAACTTTGTTACGATTAAGCTGACCGAAGATAACTTCCTTCTCTGGCAGGCTCAGTTTCACAGATTTCTTCGCAGTCAAGAGCTGTTTGGTTTCATCAATGGTGAAGCTTCACCACCTCCTCAAAAGCTGCAAGCTGTGGTCGACAGAACAGAGACTGAAGTTACAAATCCAGACTATACTGACTGGGTAAGATCTGATCAATTAGTATCATCGTGGATTAGTGGTGCTGTTTCCGAAAACATCCTAGGACTGATCATCGGGATCGAGTCATCCTATGAGTTATGGCAAACACTGCTGAATCGCTTCATGCAAAAGTCAGCAGCTCGTGAGTTTGAGTTAAGAGGGAAGCTTCAGGCTTGTCAAAAACGAAATAGACCACTGGCTGACTATCTTAGAGAGTATAAGTTGATTTGTGATCAGTTGAATGCAATAGGAAAACCTGTGGATGAAATAACCAAAGTCTTTGGTGTCCTGGAGGGTCTAGGTTCTGAGTATGAAAATTTCAGAACAACTATGTATTGTCTGAAACCCCAACCAGACTATGATGAGGTGATATCCCAACTGGAGAGATTTGAAACAAGGTTGAAAAACCACTTGTCTAGTCAGTACAATCCTAACATGGCTTATTATGGAGAAAGAAACGCAGAAGCTAACTGGTCAGAAATGCTAGACAGAACACTGAGTCAGCCCAACTTGGCACTCATTAGTCAGAGAGGAGGTACCCGGGGAGGACGTAACTATGGTAGAGGTCGTTCACTTGAGAATCGAAGTCGTGGTTATAGCTACCAAGGGAGAAACCAAAGCTATAGACAGCCTAGCTTGAACTCAGATCAGGAGGGTCAACACTTTAAACCTTCGCATAATGCTTACAACATAAGCCAAGGATTTCGACCTTATGGAGGAATGTCACAGAGATATCAAGATGTCAAGTCCTACCCATCACCTAACACTTCAACTCACAAGAATCTGCAGGATGGAAAAGCTAATGATGGGGTTCGAGTGATTTGCCAAATATGCAAGCGTCCAGGGCATGATGCTCTACAATGCTAGTACAGATTTGACAACTCTTACCAAAATGAAACTATTCCACAGGCTCTTGCAGCAATGCATATTGAGGACTCAAATGGCAGTGAGTGGTATCCTGACACAGGAGCCACTGCTCATATCACTGCTAATACTGGTATAGTCCAAAACCTCTCTAAATATAATGGTAATGATACTGTTATGATAGGAAATGGACAGTGTCTTCCTATTACTCACACTGGTAATGTCTCACTATCCACCAAACTTGATATGCTGCCCCTGAATGATGTGTTAGTTGTTCCTCAGATAAAGAAAAATCTTCTCTCAATATCCAAGCTAACAGATGATTTCCCATGCTCATTTGTATTTGACAAACATGGTGTGTATGTTAAGGACAACTGCACCAGCTCCACAGTAATGCTTGGGAAGAAGGTTGGGGGACTCTACAGAGTGGATCAGGAAGCAACATAGGCTCTACTAACACAAAGACATAAGGCAGTAGGCGAGGATGTCTGGCATCAACGTCTTGCTCATACCAACACTCAAGTTCTGCAGCACCTTCAACGACAGCAGAAGATCCACTGCAATAGGACAACTTCACATACCTGTGGAAGCTGTAAACTCATCAAGAGCACAGCCTTGCCTTTCCCTTTGTCAGATTCTGTCACTAAAGCTCCACTAGAAAGAGTACACTGTGATATCTGGGGTCCTTCACCAGTAACTTCCTTTCAGGGCTTCAGATTTTATGTCATCTTTGTGGACAATTTCTCTCGCTATAGCTGGCTCTATCCGATGAAATTAAAGTCAGACTTCCTTGATATTTTTCTCACGTTTCAGAAATACGTGGAAAATCAGCTTAACCACAAGATCAAGGTGTTTCAGTGTGATGGTGGTGGAGAGTTTACTAGCACCAGATTTTTAAAACATTTGGAGAACTGTGGTATTCGACAGTATATTTCCTGTCCCTACACACCTGAACAGAATGGCACATCTGAGAGAAAACACCGTCATGTGGTCGAATTAGGACTAACCATGCTCTATCATGCTAGAGCCCCACTACACTACTGGGTGGATTCCTTCTTGACTGCAAATTACATTATCAATAGGCTTCCAACTCCAAAACTGCAGATGGACTCTCCCCACAACAAAATCTTTAAGCAACTCCCAAGCTATGATCATCTCCGCATCTTTGGCTGTGCCTGTTACCCTTGTCTTAGGCCATATGCTAAACACAAGTTCGATCCTCGCTCTCTTACTTGTGTCTTCCTGGGTTATAGCGAGCGCCATAAAGGCTATCGCTGTCTAGTTCCCACTGATGGAATGGTGTATATTAGTCGACATGTTATGTTTGATGAGACCTTCTTTCCTTTCACCAAGAACCTCACTGATGATTACCCACACTACAGTCTGCTGTATCAGAAATGGGTAGATGAGGTGAAGTTCCTGAATCAAGTTGAGGAACATCCAATCCGAAATTCCTCTACTCAGTATACAGGCCATTTGCAGGAGAATGAATTTCTCACAGTAGGACAGATTCATGTGCCATATGCAACTAACCAGAGCAGCAGCTCATCTTCGGCAAGTGCCAATCCAGAATTACACTCTACAGAGGACTCAACCAATACTGAAGAGTTCACTCCACATTCAACAGATTCAAGCTCAGCTACTGTCAGCCAAGATCAGCTAAGCCAACCATCCCACTCTCATAGTCATTCCTCTGTTCATCCCATGCAAACACGACTTAAGTCAGGGATTCTGAAACCAAATCCCAAATATGCATGCTTGGCTGAATACAATGTTCCTGATACACCAAAATCACTAAAATCTGCATTGGCTGATGAAAATTGGCTCCAAGCTATGCATGAAGAAATGCACGCACTGAATGAGAATCACACTTGGATATTAGTCCCAAGAACTGATCAAATGAATGTTATAGGCTGCAAATGGGTGTACAGGACAAAACTAGCACCTGATGGAAGCCTCGACAGATTGAAAGCTCGTCTCGTGGCTAAAGGATTTCATCAGGAGGAAGGAATTGATTTTCTTGAAACTTTCAGTCCAGTTGTGAAACAAGCAACCATCCGCATAATTCTGTCAGTTGCCATAATACAACACTGGCCCATTCATCAACTTGACGTGAAAAATGCCTTCCTATACGGCACATTGGCTGAATCTGTCTACATGGAACAACCTCCTGGATTCATTCACCCCAAACTGCCCCACCATGTCTGCCTTCTTAAGAAGTCTCTGTATGGTCTTCGCTAAGCTCCTCGTGCCTGGTTTGATAAATTCAGCAACTTTCTCCTAGAATCAGGCTTCTTCTGCAGCTCAACTGATCACTCTTTGTTTGTATTCCACAAAGGTACAGATGTCATTCTACTCCTTCTGTATGTTGATGATATAGTGTTAACTGGAAGCTCTGCTCAACTTCTTGATGACTTAATCACATCCTTGAGTGCCACTTTCCACATGAAAGATCTGGGACCACTTCACTACTTTCTGGGCATTGAAGTTAAACGCACCCCTGATGATTTGTTTCTCTGTCAAACCAAGTATGCACTGGATCTTCTTACACGTGCACATATGAAAGACTGCAAACCAATTTCAACTCCATTGTCAGTCAGATCTCCTCCCACTCCAAAATGATGACATCCATCTCACCAATCCCCTTGAATACCGAAGTCTAGTTGGTGGTCTCCAGTATCTCACCATCACTCGCCTTGATCTTGCCTTTGCAACCAATCTCCTCTGTCAGAAAATGCAGCAGCCAACCGTTGCTGATCTTCTTAAACTGAAACGAGTACTACGGTATGTCAAGGGAACTGCAACACAGGGTATCTTTCTCCATTCCCACAGCACTATGAAGCTGTATGGCTTCTCAGATGCCGATTGGGCTGGCTGCTTAAACACGAGACGTTCAACTACCGGCTTCTGCACATTTCTCGGTTCCAACCTCATTTCATGGTCAGCCAAGAAACAACCGACAGTCTCTCGCTCATCTACAGAAGCAGAGTATCGTGCCCTTGCCTCAGCCACTGCAGATCTCACTTGGATAAGTTTTGTTCTGCGTGATATTGGAACACCTCTCACCTCTCCTACTATATTATTCTGTGACAATCAATCGGCAATCTCTCTTACTGCCAATCCAGTGTTACATGCTCGAACTAAACACATCGAAGTCGACTTCCACTTGTTGACACCTGATTTTTGACCATTTATTATTGTGATTTTTTTTTCTTTTAAATTAATTAAAAATATCAAAAAAAAGGTCATAAAATCATAAAATCAACTTTGGAAGCCTTGGCCTAGCCTTAGGAACCAATTTTGAACAAAAAATATTTTTCGTAATTTTTAATAATTTTTCGAATTTATTTAATTATAAAAATACCCAAACAAAATCAGAAAAATACCATTCGTGGTCATAAAAATACACAAAAATATTTAATAATTTTGTTTTAATTTCCTCTTCAAGTGTGTCACCTTAAATCTTGAAAATTCGGCTCGGGTCACTATGTTCCTTCACAAACATAAACCCGAACCGAGTAAAAAAATTTCCTTTTCGAGTCTTTTAATTTTCAATTCTCACTTTTCATAAGCTATGACGTTGAATTCTAAAGTCTCGAAGTGCAATTGGGTCAATTTGCCCTCCAATTTGATCAATTTTGAACAAAAGGGCTTAATTGCACAAAAATCTTTCAATTTAGTCCCCGGTTTCACAATTTTCGAAATTAAATTGCATGCGGGCATACCCATTCAAATTAAACACCTCCACCCTATATTTTTCATCATGACAAATACATTGGTGGCCTCAATTTTGACTAATTCAGTCGTTTGGGCCCTCAATTTAACAAAAATCAATTTCGGATCCTAGGGACAATTTGGGGTTTTCACTAAATTTCAATCAATTGATTCGCGAAAATACGCTTATTTGATAGAAAACATGTCAAGGAGTCCGATTTTGCCATCAATTTCATGAAAATATGTTAATTTGGGGCTCAATTAGATGAGGAGAGTCGAACCGGGCCGGTCGGGTCAGACCCGCCCGACCCGGTCCGAACCGGGTCTGCAACTCAGTTGCAGACCCGCACGCACACAGACCAAAAACAAAAAAAATGGGGGAAAACAGAGAGGGGATGGCATCGAAGGTGGGGGCGTCTACTTTGTTAAATAGATGTCGAACATGGGGGACAAAGGGGGGTGGTCGAAGAAGGCGGAAAGGCGGTCGGCCATGGCAAAAAGGAAGGAGCTCAGTGTTGATGGTGGGGGGCGAAGAAAGCTGAAACAGGGGAGGAGTTCGGCATGAGAAAAAAAGGGTGGTTTTCGAGAGGGAGGTAGGCGAAAATGGAGGATCCTCGAGCTTCAGGAATTGCTACCGGAGCTTCGTCTGCCCTTGACAACCCCCGAACCGTGAAATGCGATGAAATGGCGTTCGGAGCTCCACCGGCCGTGACTTGGATCAGGGCTCCGACGGGGGATTCCGAGCGGTAGTCGAGCACCAGGAGACCTCAAGTAAGTTTCCTAGTAGCCATTAGATGCCCTTTGAGTGTTTGAAGTTGAGCTTGAACGGAAAATAAAAAATCTGTAAATCGTCGCCGGTGCCGGACCTGTGGGTATTTCTCCGGCATGTTCCCAACGTCGTTTTCGACATATTTTCGTCAAATATCGATGTAGAGTTTGTGAGGGGTTGAAAGGTATCGAAATCGGGATTTAAAATGGTTATTTTCACGTCGGTTTGAGGTCCTCCGGCGAGGTTCCGGCGACTTTGGCCGGAGAAAACACTGTTCATCGTCTTCTCCGGCGAAGTCGCCGGCGGTCAAACGGTCAACGGTCAAACGGTCAACGGTCAAACGGTCAACGGTCAACTGTCAACGGTCATAATAATCCGACGGTCTAGAAGATGCCACGTGGCTCGATCTGATACGTCCATTCTCAGTCCGTGAAACGACGCCGTTTTGATCGTGGAGGAGGCGGGTCGGTTCGTGGGTCGCGGATCTGGGCGTGGGCCGGGTCATCCGACCCGGTCCGGATAATTTATTCTTTTAAAAAAATAAATAAATAAATAAAATCAGTAATAATAATAAAAAAAATCAATAAATTCAATAAAAAATGGAAAATCATAAAAAATTCAAAAAAATTCGGAAAATTCAGAAAAATTATAAAAAATTTCAGAAAATAGGAAATGGTCACATTCAACTGGCCATGACCTGTTTCGGGTCTTTCGACCCCCGGTCTTTCCAAAAATGACGGTTTTGCCCTTCCGGCAAACCGTCTTCCAAAAAATTCTAAAAATTCTAGAAAAATCCCAAAAAATAGGAAATGGTCACATTCAACTGGCCATGACCTGTTTCGGGTCTTTCGACCCCCGGTCTTTCCAAAAATGACGGTTTTGCCCTTCCGGCAAACCGTCTTCCAAAAAAATTCTAAAAATTCTAGAAAAATCCCAAAAAAATAGGAAATGGCCACAATCAATTGGCCAAGACTCATCCCGGGTGTTTTGAACCCGATCATTCTTAAAAATGACGATTTCGCCCTTTGGGCGAACCGTCTTCCAAAAATTGACGATTTTGCCCTTCGGGCTAAATCGCCTCCAAATCTTCCCATTTTACCTCGGTCCTAAATCACGCCTTCCCTAAACCCTTATGGCTATACTAGGAGGCCATGTGATGTGAATTGGTGTGCATTGAAGTGATTTATTTATGTACTTGATTGCGCTTTCATTTAAATTGATTGTGATTGATAGGGACAGTCTTCCAATCTGTATGAAATCCTGAATTAAGCCTACCTCACCTAAAATTGCGCCTGCATGAACTCTTAGCTAGGAAAATCACTCGCGTAGGGTACCGAAAGGGCGTTGGTAATGACACCGACGTAACCAAGTCCCCGAACCCAAAATCTCTGGTTCTGCAGAACTGATCGACCTCTCCCAATCGGTCAGTAAGGTTTCCGGTCTACCCTCCAAGAAAGACCGGTGGCGACTCCAAATGCATGCACAAGTTGCACATGCCACCACGACCACACCGAAGGTCGAAAGCGATCGACTCTTATTGTCGAATCCTTCTGAAAAATACTCCCGTCGCGATTTGGTATGGGCCTGGGAGAGCCCGCGCCGATCAAAGGGCCCGCGATCGGTAATCCATTAGCCGCGTCCGCTTCCGGACGGGTCGCGACAGCTGGCGACTCCGCTGGGGACTTTGTTCTGGAACCTATGGTTCTAGACCTCAAGTGGACTTAGGCCGTAATTAAAACGCTGAGTGATTTTTCTAACCATGCAGGCGCTCTTGAAGGTGAGGTAAGTCCGCTTATGATAGGTGTTATATGTTTTTGCAGATTGGAGTGACAAGGGGTGTAGTCCGTGATTAACATTGTCTTATGCAGGTTGGCGTAGGAATGTATGTTGTGTGGATGATTTGAAGCGCTGATTGATAAACTGTTGTGCATGACTTGCATCGCGATGATCACGACACATGGACACACACAACCGCGCCTAAAACCCCGGGCGCCGCCTTTAGGAACACAATAGAAGGAATTGAAAATGGAATCTCCGTGAGGAAAAACACGGGGTAATCCACTTTTCAATTCCGCTCACTTCGAACTATGGATCGAGTCCCAATGCAACGATAGCTGTGCAATGGAATCGGCTCTTCCCAGAACTCGAGGTGGGAACCTTAACCTTAGGTGCCAAACCCTCTGATTTTTAGAAGTTTACCATCACTTGTTTCATGCGCATGTCTTTGGGCGGTTGGTACACCTAAAACCGCACATAAGTCGACGAGTTTGGTTGGTAAGACTCTCTATACCTCGAATCTATTACAGTTCATATAAATATAGGCATTTCATTCATTGCATTCTGGTGATTAGATTAAATGCCATTTCAAGGATAGATGTGTGTGTTTTTCCCAAACGTCCTTGATAGAAGACGAAGAGGATGATATCCCATGACAAGCACCGAGTGAGCAACAAAGGAGCCTACTATGGACATTATTGAGATATCGTCCAATGAAGATGACGAGTTGGGGCAAGTGATCCGGAAGTCACAGATCGAGCTTGAGGCATCCTTAAACGTTAGGATCACATTCCTTTGTTTAATTTTCCATTACTAGTCCTCTTGTATAGGGTTTATTTTTATCGAGGCTTTCTCTATCTCACCCCTTAGAGTGATTGTATTAGGGATCTATTGGTGTATACATTTAGATGGAACTTGGTTGCTTTTCTTTTGACAGGTCATGGGAATGTGATAGTGGCATTTTCTCTAATCATTCGAATACTCCCAAGTCAAGTTTATAATTCCTTTAGAGGAAATTAAAATTGGAAATCCTGCACGACCTTTTTGGTCGTGTAGGGTAATCCAACCCCAATTTCGCTAGAAGGAATTATACACTTGAATTGGTCCATGCATGTTTTACGTCGCTGGTAATCCACGATAATTGATCGAGAACATCGGCGTTGTTTTGAATTTAATGACGAGATAGATGTCCAAATTACTCTCGTTCTTAACAAAACGGCCTTGATTTGGATGCCGTATCTTCAATTAAATTTAAAACACGTTATTATGCCTCGTACTTTTGAGTAATTCGTTCCTCTCGAAATTGATCAAAAGCGATTATTGTGAATTACATTCCTTTCAATAGTATGCTTTCTTTCGAGGAATATTGATAAAAAATTTTCGCGCAAGATTAAAACCCTTGTAAAAGTTCTTGTCCTTATTAATCATGGGCAAGCATAGGATTGAAAGGGGTTTTTGATTTCTTTTTCAAATTATCCCTTCTGATTCTGTCTTTTTATTTGCAGGTAAAAAAATAGGTAATAGAGAGAAATCTTTTCCTGGACAAGTCTAAGGCTATTATCTCATCTGATCATGAGCGAGTTATAAAATCAGGACATATTTGCTCGGCTTATTGATATTATGGTTCGGCTCACCCAAGTCGAAGATGTTCGGATGCTCGAAGAAATGAACCATACAGAAGTTAAAACACACACACAAGAACTTTCATTTATTTTGCTCAGCGGAGGGTTTTCAGAAGCAGGTCATACAATTCGGGGCGGAAAAGTAAAGCCAAAGTGAGCCCTAATTAACGACACAAAGGAGCCCAACTGACCCTCCATGTTGTTAATGCTCTGCCCGTACTCACGACTCCGCATGTCCTGGTCCGCGAGCTTGAGGAAAAGGTTTCTGCATTCTCCCTTAACCTCAGTGACCTTGACCTCGTGTTCTTCGGTGATTATTTCCAAGTCCCGAACTAATCCATTCCCGTGAGCTATGTCTGCGGTTATTTTGTCAAGCCGTTCTTCCTGCCAGTCGCTTTGCAGCCTCAATAGGACATTGTGGCGGTCGTGCTCGCCAGCGGTCAGGGATAGGGCCAATTGATCCACCAGTTTTCTCCTCTCGCGAAGCAACGTCGCGACCCTCTCATTGGCAAACTCGACGGCCTTTTTGTGACTATCGGCCAAATAGTTGGTCAGCACCAAATGATCAGACCGATCCTGGTAACGAGCCCGCAAGACGCGAGCCACGAGAACCTCCCGATCAGCAACACGGTAGGCCTCTAAGGAGTGTGCAAAGAGGGTCGGGAAAGTTCTATATTCCCTCCCCAGCGTAGTACCTTCGAGGGAAGTGGTATCTAAGTCCTCGAGCAGGACACGGATTTCATCCGCGGTTGCAGAATGATCGGTTATGTGCGCGTAACCGCGACCCAGTAGGTTATAAAGCTTTTCCCACTGGGCCAAGACATCAGTTGAAAAAGTGCGTACAGGAGAGGAGGCCATTTGCGTTGGGTTGGCTTGAGAATAAGACGAGTTTAACAGAGAGATTAGAAGGAAGAAGCTGATTATGCGAAAACGTTAACCTTCCATACATTAATTCCTCATTTTATAGCAACTCGAGGATGATGAAGGGTCTCAGTAATGATGCTGGTGGAGCCCAGTTAGGGGGTAAAGCAGGAGGTCCCCTCACGAGAACCATTGGATTCGTTTCGGTCCGCGATTTTCGGCTCATCAATTAAAAGATGTAAAAGATTTGTCGGGATCACCATTATTAGAGTTAGGTGGGAGGGAAGCGCAACTATCGAAGAGAGCCCTAACAGGGTTTGGCAGTCCCATCACGTTGAAAAGCTAAGCGAGAAATTCAAGGTCTTGAGGGGGAACGTTTGCCTAATGATGCTTGAGGAGCGTCTCCTGAACATGCAAAGTCACTCGAAGAAAACTTTATAGGGAGTGAACATACAAGAAAGAGTAGAGATCTGAGTGGGCAAGAACCAATCAAACATTTCTCAATCCAACATATTTAAGAGGTTACTGTCAGCTGCTAGAGGCGACTGACTCAAAAATCTCAGAAATTGAACCACAGAGGGATCTCGAAGATTCCAAGATCAAGTCTAACGCCAAAACCATGGAGCCCAACACTTCTGGCAACGGAAATCAAGATCACAGCGACGACGACAACGACATCCACAATGCTCAACTCGGGAAAAGAAGACGTCCTCACCAATACTCTCAGGAGGAAACCCAAATGCTGGAAACCCTTTTCAGTAAAAGCCATTACATGAAAAAGAAGTGAAGAATCGAATTGAGTCGGGAGTTGGGGATTAATCAGTCGAGGATCCAGTTTTGGTTTCAAAATAGGAGATCCAAATCGAGGGCTCAACGCAAACGTCAGGTGGTCGAGATTTTAAAGGAAGAAAACCAAAAGCTGCGAACAGAAAACATGAGGTATGAAAAAGCTCTCAATATTACCGTTTGCCCTCATTGCGATAACCTCGTCGCCCTCGATAAGATATTCCCCGATAAGCCTCACGCGATGATTGAAGACGTTCATTTACCACCCTACTCCCTCGGGGCATCTCCTGCTCAACCAGATTTTGCCGGAGTCACGCATGAGCAGGATGATCCTACAAAGATGATACAAATGCCTCCTGGGGGATGGGATTTGCGTCGCTTTGATTGGAGTTATAGTTTCAAGGAGCTGGACGTTACCGCCGACCAGCTCAAAGCATATCAGCCTCATGCACAACAATTTTCGATAGGGTCGGGTCCTGCTGGAGATGAGTTAATCAGTCGTCAAGCCATCGATGCACTTTTGGGCCACGATAAGAGGAGGTTCGCTTGGCCCCCTGAACTGCATTCCAGATTCCTAGGCGTGGTTCACCAAATGGGGATCGACTCAGCAACTCCGACGCGCATATTTAAGGCCATGAATGTACCGGGGCTTAGTAAGGAGCTGGTCAGGAATCACCTTGCTGCCTACAGAAAGCTATTAAAACAACGTCGAGCGGAGCTAAACCGGGAGGAATCCGTCTCGAGCTCAAAAGCTAGGGGGAACCGCCATTGTAATGCTCAGGCATCAAGAGGCCATTTCAACACTTCTCAAGAGCGCGTGTCACAAGTACAGCGAGTGCGCACTCCTCCATTCGAGCAACAGTCGGCTGGTGCTCTGCCTGCCGCTGGTCAACCCACGACAGACGATTTCTTCGATGAGGGGCTCGATGCCTTGTTCAATCAGTGGGAAGCTGGCATGCTTGGACAGCCGTGATCTAGCGCCTGGCTCGGGGCACGATGGGTCGGTCACTACGAACACCCATAGGAAGAAGAACATGTTCACGAGTAGATCACTCATTTTATCCGTTGTAAAGTTCCTACGGGAACATTTTTCTTTAATGACTATAGTTAATTCTATATTAAAACCAACGCTATCGACGAACATCGTCATGCTCAGTTATGATGATCCCTTGTTAGATTAAGTCTGAAACCAGAGACGGTCTTTAAAATTTTGAGTGGCCACGGACTCCTTCCTCACCAAGCGCCCGGGATGCTGAAATGAAGAGTAACAGCATGCACAGGGAAAATGCCACTTTCGTTTGAACGATGAAAAGGGCTTGAGAGAAGATCATAGCGTTAATGGAGCTAAATGAATTAAACGGAGTCATTAATTGCGGGTCCACCGCTGCTCCCCACGTTCTCGGGCCTAGCAAATCATAAAAGGCGCCGAAAGATTGTAGACCCACCACTTTGAAGACTGAACTAGGGGATGAGCGCAATACTTGATGAAACCGAATCAATGCAAAAGAGTTTGTGATCCTATCACGAGGAAAAAGAAAGGGGAATACAGACGATGAGTAATTACAAGGTCTCGGGAGGAGCGCTTGCTTGCTGGCCTTCATATGCAGCCTGAAGGAGGGTTCTAGGACACGCACAATCACTTGAGAAAATTTCTAGAGTGAGCAAACACGTAAGAGCAAATAGAGAAAGCTGAGTGAACTAGATCAGCCCGAGATACTCCGATCCATCATGTTTAAAAGCTATTCCCATCTGCTAGAAACGCCCGACCTGGACATTTCTGAGCACGAACTGCTGGGAGACTTTGAAGATCCTGGAGCTGAATACTACCAGAAAGCCATGGAGACTGACTCCTCTAGCGATGAAATTCTAGGTTTCAGCTACGAAGAAGGAGTATACAATGATGACCGGAGTCGGAAAAGGAAGCAACTACAACGCCACACTCCAGGCCAAATCCGAGAGCTCGAAGCTTTCTTCAATGAATGCCCCACTCCAAGCAGACAACAGAAAATGGAATTGAGCCGAAAGATAGGATTGGAGCTTTCGAAGGTCAAGTTTTGGTTCGCCAACAAACGAACCCGGGTGAAACAGCAATACGCAGACCATGAGTTACTGGTCCTGAAGGAGGAGAATGAGAAGCTTCAAGCTGAAAGCGCGAGATATAAGGAAGCTCTGACCAAGGCCATCTGCCTTAATTGTGGTAATCCTGTTGTCCTCGGCGAGGTGTTCCTCGATGAACCATCCCTGTTGACGAATAACACTCAGCTATTGCCGTATTCTCCACAACATTTTCCGACACAGCCAGATACCGCCGGAGATCTGCATGAGCAAGTCAACACCATAGGATCAACACCAACATCCTCTGAGAAATGGGATATGAATCATCACAGGGGGAGTTCTCTCAATGACGAACTCGCTGTCGCAGCCAGCCAATCCAAAGTCGGTGAGTCCCTCCCTGGACAACTTTTGAAACGACTAGATCCCGTAGAGAATAGCTACCGAAGTATTGACGATATTTTGGGTGATAAGAGAACAAGGTTTTACTGGACCTATGAACTTCACACCAAATTTGTTGATGCAATTCGAGAACTGGGAGTTGATTCGGCTAGCCCACTACGCATACTCGAGATTATGAATGTGCCGGGGCTCTCTAGAATTAACGTTGAGTCTCACCTCAAGTACTATAGGAGATTGCTAAGGGATGGAAGGATAGCGTTAAACCATCATAAAGCCAGTTGGAGCTCAAGTGCTGGGCAGAGTTACAACCATGATGATTGGAGAGCCAAGAGCACCCAACCGTGTTTCAGCAATGACGGGACTAGCAGTCGTGTCAGCGACTCCTCTAACCCAAATCAGAATGCTCCGCCGAGCTATCTCAATACTCCTCAAGAGTATATGCCACAGTTCCAGCACATAGAGATTCCTCAGTTTGAGCGCGAATCAGTCATTAATGCTGTCCCTGAAGCAGATCTGGCATTGGTAGAAAGTGCACATATAAACCTGCCGGTCATCGGAGGAAGTCCCAATTCGAGGGATCAAATTGCTCACGGCGAGAGCAAAGAGAGGAATCCCTCACCTGCAGTCGACGACACCCAATATGGGCACCAAGGGCTAGAAAGAACAGGCGATTTCCTTGATAAGGAGCTGGACACTTGGATCAATACTCTTCAGGAATGTATGTCTCGACCCCAACATGGCAATGATGAAGGTTCCAGCTCAAAGACTCCAGTCCCTCACAATGAAGGCGATGAAAGAAATCTGCTCCCAACAATTGTTGATACCCAACTTGAACATCAATGGCCCGAAGACCCGAGCAATTTCCTTGGCGATGAGTTCAATCTTTGGCTCGATCAATTTGGAGCCGGAGGGCCATCACAGTGGTGACGCAAGGCAGATGACCAAACGTCTGATGCAAGGCATGATTACTCGATGAAAAATGCTTAGACGAAAGGGGTGGAACACTCCTATTGAATATGTTGTTGATCGCACTGTAAGGTTCCCACGGGAACATCTTTCATTAATGTCTAGAACTAATTGCGCGTGAGTGTCAACATCACCCTTTGAGCATCTTCAAGCCGAGGGCCGTGGATTAATCGCTTAATCTGTGGAGCAAGTTCCCCGAACAATGACTATCACCCGCGGAGTATAATGAGATCTACCCCTGCAATACGAAATACGTTTGGCCGCGAAGCCACCTATTTGGTAAAACGATGTATCGTTCCTAAACGATCTTCAATCGAATACCGAAGTAATGTCTCCTTTCTTTCCCTTCTCAGGTGATAAACGTGGATAAATCACTCAAGGAGCCATTTGTTCGAATAACAGAACAGACGTTGCCTAACTGGGGGGCAGATGAACCATTGATGTTGCAAACACTCCAAGAATGGATAGGCGGATTTGATAGATGTTGTTCATATCAATACGCAACATCAGAACGGGATGAGAACCAAGAGTAAAGTTGTATCGTTCCAATTTGTCTTGAATTTGAGAATATGAATTGATACTCGTTATTTATCCTTGACAGGGGAATCGCCTTACAGACGAACAGGTTTTTACATCCCATGTATTACTCGTTAGAGTACATGACCAAGGGTAGGATGTATCGTTTCGATTTTTGAAAAATTCGTGAACATGCAATGATATGCTTCTTTTACATTTTCAGGGGTCTGCAGCCACGACAGGTAGGTAAGTATCCATTTCCCAGTTAGCTGGAGACAAAAAAATGTTAAAATACTTTCAGCCGTCATGAAAATTATCCAATGCATCGATGTTCATGATTTAAATCGGGAGGTTGCCCAAAGCATGAATAAGACATGCACGATACATCACAAAATCCCCTCGATGGATAAATTTTGGGAAAGAAAGAAATGAATTTTTCCAAATATGATTATTTGTCAAATCATTCAAAAGGAAGTTTACTCAAAAGAGAGGCAAGCCTAGTCAAAACACGTCCTATACACATTTAAGAGAGAAGTGGAGCGGATCAGATAGCAAAATCTGGACCTACGGAAGTATGGACCATTCGCAGCGATTACATGGGTTGGGACGACGGAGGCATTCGTTTCATATCCCCTAAACACTACAGGTGACCGTTGATAACCCCTTTGAACGGCGGTTTTCATTCTTAGCCCTGTCAAGAGCCACCCCACACCGGGGCAAAATGGAGGTGAGTCCAGCAGCATCAGAAGAAAATGGTTAGAAATTTTCTTGCTCGGACTAACATTAATCTTTGTGTGTGGTTTATATGGTAATCCAAGCGCCATAGGATGATGAGAAGCATTCATTTCTCTATCCCACACACTGAATCCTTTGCATAGCCAAGTTGAGCCTGCAAAATCATTTCATAAGCCCGTTGGTGATCATTGCACATTCCAAGACGGATGCAGCATCACTTCAGAAACGAAGGAGTTCAAGACTCAGGGTTTGCAAAAAAATTCCTAAGTTAATGCTTAACCTTGTTAGACATTTGATCGTAGGTCTAACACAATCCCATGAAGATGAGAAAAGTGGGATTTCAAAAATAAGAAAATCCACGGCATCGAGAAAAAGCAAAGTGCCTGGTAAAAGCAAGGCCGATGCTCGTGTAAGTTGTTTGATTAATCCACAATGAAGCTGGATGGGAAAAGAGGAAATCCCTAATGGAGTCAGATCAAAAAGACTACTCCTCCAAATGATGTCAAGCGTGGAAGACGCAGACAGAGTTGTCAAAAGCGGTTGCATGCCTCAAAAATTGAAGATGCAAAATGGAAAAAACATGTGATAACTTTGCAATGATCACCAATGTCAAACCCCTCATGATTTCTGGGCCAAAAACAAGCTTTTTTTTTTCGGTCCCCAATCCTACCAATGTTACAACCCTGAAACAGTCTTCTCTGACTAAGACACTTGGGTTAACATATAGCTTAGCTCGAAGAAGTACGAGCAAGACTCTTTCTTTCTCATTTTGCAGGGTTCTTGACTTGTAAACCCGGAGCAGATGGTGAAGATTTTCATTCGATGGCCTCGACTCCAAAGCGGGTCCCCCTTGAAAACCAATATCCAAGCCCAACATTACGGTCCCGTGGAAGACCTCCCGACTGATCAAAATGTATGCGCTGCGAATGAGCCTAAAACCTAGGCACAGGTCAGTAGGGAATTGAGTGCATCCCCTAAAAATCATCACCTCAAAACAGGTGAGATGGCCTCCTTGTCGAGAAATATTCCAATTGATGTTTTGAGCAAACTCTTTTTGGAAATTTTCAAACTGTTGATCCAGATTTTCCATGCAAGGGATTTGTGATCACATTTGCATATTGCAAGAATGCTTTGGATAACCTCCAGCATCAAAATGCACGTTTCACGATTAAAACTTAAATCATACGGTTTTGTCAAAATGGACAGCCGTGGTCTTCCCAAAGATTACTAACGTTTTCTTGGTGAAGAAAAATCTTTCAGGCCCAAACTTCTGCAGGATACCTGGAGAACCCAGCTCCCAGAATGTAACCTCAACAGACTCAAGTGAAGCTTTGTCAAGATAAAATCTTTCACTGCTTCAGAATTCCCGACAAGTTTCGGGATCCTCCAAAAGAAGGGGTGAGGATGTGACCCATTTTCAAAAATTTAGGCAGTCTCATCAGACGTAGAGAACCCTCGTCATGAGACCCCTTTTCATTTAGGCAGTCTCATCGGACGTGGAGAACCCTCGTCATGAGACCCCTTTTCAAAGTCAAAACTGATGGTAGACACCGCCTGAAGGGTCAAACAAAGGTAGAAACCGCCTGAAGGGTCAAAACAAAGGTAGATACCGCCTGAAGGGTCAAAACAAAGGTAGAAACCGCCTAAAGGGTCAATCAAAGGTAGAAACCGCCTGAAGGGTCAGCTCAAAGGTAGATACCACCATAAGGATCAACCCAATGGTCCGATCCCCCATACGGATCAAAACTTTGACTAATTTCAATTGTTAAAGAAGTTATTTTCCTAGGTAAGCCTTACTGTAGGCGAACCGCTTACGGTCTAATCCACCATACGGATCAAAATCCTTGGCAAATCCCAAAGCGTGGGGATGCGCCTTCCTCAGGTTCCTACCAGTTAGGAATCCCATAATGGTATGGCCTACCATACAGGTCAGAGCTTAATCTCCCTAGGATATTCTCAATGACGAGTCCTAGGCATCCTCTTGAAAGTCATCACAACCGGCAGCATCCGACAGGTGAGCTTCAGGTAAGTCTCTCTCGTCCCGGCCCATGTTCAAATTGTTAGAGCAAACCAGGGATTAATTGGAGCTTTCATCAAAGAGCCTTAAGAATTCAATATCATAGCATTTCTTCTCTCGTTTTCCCAGTTGAGTCGGTTAAGAATCAGGTGCCACCTTATCTTTGAGAGAAACCTCTAACGAGATTCCTCTCAAAGAGGGGCAGCTGTTGACACCTGATTTTTGACCATTTATTATTGTGATTTTTTTTCTTTTAAATTAATTAAAAATATCAAAAAAAAGGTCATAAAATCATAAAATCAACTTTGGAAGCCTTGGCCTAGCCTTAGGAACCAATTTTGAACAAAAAATATTTTTCGTAATTTTTAATAATTTTTCGAATTTATTTAATTATAAAAATACCCAAAAAAAATCAGAAAAATACCATTCGTGGTCATAAAAATACACAAAAATATTTAATAATTTTGTTTTAATTTCCTCTTCAAGTGTGTCACCTTAAATCTTGAAAATTCGGCTCGGGTCACTATGTTCCTTCACAAACATAAACCCGAACCGAGTAAAAAAATTTCCTTTTCGAGTCTTTTAATTTTCAATTCTCACTTTTCATAAGCTATGACGTTGAATTCTAAAGTCTCGAAGTGCAATTGGGTCAATTTGCCCTCCAATTTGATCAATTTTGAACAAAAGGGCTTAATTGCACAAAAATCTTTCAATTTAGTCCCCGGTTTCACAATTTTCGAAATTAAATTGCATGCGGGCATACCCATTCAAATTAAACACCTCCACCCTATATTTTTCATCATGACAAATACATTGGTGGCCTCAATTTTGACTAATTCAGTCGTTTGGGCCCTCAATTTAACAAAAATCAATTTCGGATCCTAGGGACAATTTGGGGTTTTCACTAAATTTCAATCAATTGATTCGCGAAAATACGCTTATTTGATAGAAAACATGTCAAGGAGTCCGATTTTGCCATCAATTTCATGAAAATATGTTAATTTGGGGCTCAATTAGATGAGGAGAGTCGAACCGGGCCGGTCGGGTCAGACCCGCCCGACCCGGTCCGAACCGGGTCTGCAACTCAGTTGCAGACCCGCACGCACACAGACCAAAAACAAAAAAAAGGGGGGAAAACAGAGAGGGGATGGCATCGAAGGTGGGGGCGTCTACTTTGTTAAATAGATGTCGAACATGGGGGACAAAGGGGGGTGGTCGAAGAAGGCGGAAAGGCGGTCGGCCATGGCAAAAAGGAAGGAGCTCAGTGTTGATGGTGGGGGGCGAAGAAAGCTGAAACAGGGGAGGAGTTCGGCATGAGAAAAAAAGGGTGGTTTTCGAGAGGGAGGTAGGCGAAAATGGAGGATCCTCGAGCTTCAGGAATTGCTACCGGAGCTTCGTCTGCCCTTGACAACCCCCGAACCGTGAAATGCGATGAAATGGCGTTCAGAGCTCCACCTGCCGTGACTTGGATCAGGGCTCCGACGGGGGATTCCGAGCGGTAGTCGAGCACCAGGAGACCTCAAGTAAGTTTCCTAGTAGCCATTAGATGCCCTTTGAGTGTTTGAAGTTGAGCTTGAACGGAAAATAAAAAATCTGTAAATCGTCGCCGGTGCCGGACCTGTGGGTATTTCTCCGGCATGTTCCCGACGTCGTTTTCGACATATTTTCGTCAAATATCGATGTAGAGTTTGTGAGGGGTTGAAAGGTATCGAAATCGGGATTTAAAATGGTTATTTTCACGTCGGTTTGAGGTCCTCCGGCGAGGTTCCGGCGACTTTGGCCGGAGAAAACACTGTTCATCGTCTTCTCCGGCGAAGTCGCCGGCGGTCAAACGGTCAACGGTCAAACGGTCAACGGTCAACTGTCAACGGTCATAATAATCCGACGGTCTAGAAGATGCCACGTGGCTCGATCTGATACGTCCATTCTCAGTCCGTGAAACGACGCCGTTTTGATCGTGGAGGAGGCGGGTCGGTTCGTGGGTCGCGGATCTGGGCGTGGGCCAGGTCATCCGACCCGGTCCGGATAATTTATTCTTTTAAAAAAATAAATAAATAAATAAAATCAGTAATAATAATAAAAAAAAATCAATAAATTCAATAAAAAATGGAAAATCATAAAAAATTCAAAAAAATTCGGAAAATTCAGAAAAATTATAAAAAATTCCAGAAAATAGGAAATGGTCACATTCAACTGGCCATGACCTGTTTCGGGTCTTTCGACCCCCGGTCTTTCCAAAAATGACGGTTTTGCCCTTCCGGCAAACCGTCTTCCAAAAAATTCTAAAAATTCTAGAAAAATCCCAAAAAATAGGAAATGGTCACATTCAACTGGCCATGACCTGTTTCGGGTCTTTCGACCCCCGGTCTTTCCAAAAATGACGGTTTTGCCCTTCCGGCAAACCGTCTTCCAAAAAAATTCTAAAAATTCTAGAAAAATCCCAAAAAAATAGGAAATGGCCACAATCAATTGGCCAAGACTCATCCCGGGTGTTTTGAACCCGATCATTCTTAAAAATGACGATTTCGCCCTTTGGGCGAACCGTCTTCCAAAAATTGACGATTTTGCCCTTCGGGCTAAATCGCCTCCAAATCTTCCCATTTTACCTCGGTCCTAAATCACGCCTTCCCTAAACCCTTATGGCTATACTAGGAGGCCATGTGATGTGAATTGGTGTGCATTGAAGTGATTTATTTATGTACTTGATTGCGCTTTCATTTAAATTGATTGTGATTGATAGGGACAGTCTTCCAATCTGTATGAAGTCCTGAATTAAGCCTACCTCACCTAAAATTGCGCCTGCATGAACTCTTAGCTAGGAAAATCACTCGCGTAGGGTACCGAAAGGGCGTTGGTAATGACACCGACGTAACCAAGTCCCCGAACCCAAAATCTCTGGTTCCGCAGAACTGATCGACATCTCCCAATCGGTCAGTAAGGTTTCCGGTCTACCCTCCAAGAAAGACCGGTGGCGACTCCAAATGCATGCACAAGTTGCACATGCCACCACGACCACACCGAAGGTCGAAAGCGATCGACTCTTATTGTCGAATCCTTCTGAAAAATACTCCCGTCGCGATTTGGTATGGGCCTGAGAGAGCCCGCGCCGATCAAAGGGCCCGCGATCGGTAATCCATTAGCCGCGTCCGCTTCCGGACGGGTCGCGACACCACTTTGTCCGGGAAAAGGTTTCATTGGGCTCTCTACTTGTACAATTTGTTCCCAGTCACCGCCAAATCGCCAATATCTTCACTAAGCCTCTGTCTCGCTTAGCTCACTCTACTCTTCGAACCAAACTGGGTCTAGGAGTTAAATCCCTGCCTAGTTTGAGGGGGAATGTTGAAGTTACACCTCCAATCGAAGCATCTGAAGAAAGAACCGCCAGCCTGAATGAGGAAAAGCAAAAGCAAGGGGAACGAAAGAAGCAAACGGCGTCGTTTGGTTTATCGCTCTAACAACCATTACACGTCAACCTCTCATCAATTCCAAGGTGCTGAAGAAAAGGGAAAGGAAAGATTCTTCTGTTATTTTTTGTTATAACCGTGTTGCTACGTGTTGCTACGTGTAACCCCTGAATTGGGCGAGTCTCCTCCTCCCTTGTGTTTTTATATCGAAGAAAGTAGTGTAAAACGATGATAGGAAAAAGGGGCTCTGCTAGCTCTCAGATGAAAGAAATGTAGTGCTCTTCTTCATAGCTCATCCTTCTTCGCAGTCACCATGACCATCTCTCCTTCGTTCACCAAACTTTCACAGTTTTCAGTTGACAGTGGGAATTATGCATGAAAAAACAAGAATGGTGTCGTTAGCAGCAATAATCCAGGTGGCTGAGCAACTCTAGTGTGAAACCCTAAAACCATTAAAGGCTTTCTTCCTTGGCCATTGCTGGCATCGGGTGAAGAGAAGGGTTGCCCTCGCCGGCATCGGGCAAGGGTCCATCGATCGCTAAGGAAGAAAGATGGAAAAAAGAAAAAAGAAAACAAATAAAAAGGAAAAATAAATTTCAAAAAAGATGAAGGATGAAAATGTCTTTCGATCAAGTCATTTTTTGAAATAATAATGATAGCATTTCAAGCTCTTATTTGAGAAAATGAAAACACTTCGGGCCCTTATTTGAAATTTCATGGAGGAAATGACATAGGTATCCCACAAGTAGGAAATTATCGATTGATCGAGGTGCCTAGGATGATTGAATGTGGTCTTGCTTAATACCAAATTAAGGCTGGTTGTGCAAAGCGTATATATCATTATGGGAGAAGTTGATCGTTAAAATGATAATCGATACAACGTTTGCGCAACCCTTTATTCCAAATATGTTAGCCTTTAAGGGAGATTATGCATATAAAAAACCACTGCAAATATGTAGGATGTATTTCCGAATAACAACTCCCTGACTATGAAAAAATATCGTGGGAACTGTGGCTTTCATTGCCAAGATCTCACGCACTAGCAAGAAGCTTAAAAAAATCAGCGACTTGAAGTTGTTCACGTTCTTCTTCACAATCGAAATCGCACGACCAAAGGGTTGTTATGATGTAAATTAGGTTCAGGCATGTCTCATTCTTTCTTTAGTTTAGATGTATAGGCTTATTATCGTGTCGTGTTGTGTCAAGCGATGTTAAGGCATGGCATTTGGGATAAATGCGAAACTCTCAATATATTTTTTCCCTTGTTGAGTAGACAACTCTCTGTCTAAAAAGCTATAAATGCGAAAAGGAGTAGCTCTAGTCGTTTGAGGGTGGCGGAGAGCCCTGCTTGCCCCTCCATATCTCTGTGGTTGGCCCCTTGCAGCGGCGGTAAACGGTAGCGCAACCCGTCATATTCTACATAGAAAGCAAAACTAAAAATGCACCAACTCAAGTATATTGATCGCAATTTGATGATGAAAAATATTGAGATTCTCGAAATAAAAAAATCCAAAAAGATTTTTTTTAGTTGATTTTGTTTATCTCGAAAATTTCAATAGAATCACTAGTAGTTGTCTTAAGGGGTGCATGAAAACCATCTAGGAGAAAAATTTATGTTCCAAACCTATTTCAGAAATAGGTTTGGAACATAAACTTGTTTGGTAACGTAATTATATTTTTTTATTTCTGGAACAAAAAGTTGTTCCAGAAATAGATTTGAATGAGAAATGAGAAACAACAATTATCTATTTCTCGGAGAAACAGAAATAGAAATTTTCTACGTCTCACTTTTTTTCAAATATCCGCCGTTGCCGACGATAGCTAGCCGCTGCTTGCCGCCGCCGGCCACCGCATTTTCTAGAAATAGAAATTTTCAACTCTTATCAAACAAACTTCTGTTCTAAGATTAGAAATTTTATGTCGTTATCAAACTCATTTTTTGGCTCAAAAATTCATCCAGAAACAAAAATAGAAAAAATTATTTTTAGCCAAAAATCTATTTTTAGGACAGAATGATTACCATTCACCCTTATTATGATCTTAGTACGTTGGATAAAGTGAGAGCTAAATTATTCCTTTGAAAAAGGACTTCCAAGCACTTGTTACTCGCAGACAAAAAGTCTTTACTAGTCATATTTAAGATGCCAAAAATGGATTTTGTTAGGTATTGATTACATATAACACGAGAAAAAACATTACATCAATTATAAAAATCGTGAAATTCTCTTAACTAGCTACTTAAAATGTGTTGGGAAGGCACTCGCCATCCATGAAAATATCTAACATGCTCGGGATTGGGATTGGGATTGTGATTGGGATTGGGATTGGGATCGGGATCGGGATCGGGACTCGACAGTTGCTTTAGATTGTCGAGTTTGAATTTCGATACCAAAATATGCGTCGTACACATCCTTAGAGGTTAAGAAAAAGAAGTGTCCAAATCAATTGCTATTGCGAGTTGGATAGTGAAGAAGTGCTGAAGGGAAATGGGAGTGTGACCGGCGGCGGTCTCTTTCTTCGGGGGTCTACGGCCATAAAAACGCGTCTTATCCCCCCTCTACCCCATCCAATATCGAGTGGTCTAAGAGCAATCCCCGGCTCAAAAAGGCTTTAATCTACATAGGAGGTGCGTCTTCTTTCGTCCCGTCACATCCGAGAAAATTCCTCCAGCAAATTTATTTATTTCGTGAAAAATAAAATATCTCTTACACTTATAAAATGAATGAGAAAAGTTCCTTTCATAGTCAACGAAAATATTTAAACGTAGATTAATGTCAATAATAAAGATATTTTTTATTAACTAATTATTTTAAGCGACCTAATGGATTATGTTCAGAAAAACATTCACTAAACCATTCATTTTTCACGATATAAAAGGAGCCTGAGAGTATTTATTTATTATTTGGAAAATATAAAAATATGATTCACATTTTGCCCAATGACTACTTGTATTTCCCTTTTTAACTTGTAACCTTTCAACGTACTCAAATTTATACACGTAAATCGTGCATAATTTTTCATGAATTTTCTCAAATTAAAAGTATATTTCCAAATTTTATAGAAATTAGAAGTAGCTGATGAGTGCTTGCAAACGAGTTTTCGGATTCTTCTTTACGGGAAAATGAAGATGAGTTGTTTCTGTTTGTTTTTTGCTTTCTGTTAGAATTCGACGCATAATCGCAACTAAGTAAAGCCTAGTCATCAAGAGAAAATCGTGACACGAGATTTTATCCTAGTTCACCATTAAATTATAGCTACGTCTAGCAAATGATTTCACTATAATTAGCACCTCGTACCTCTCGTTACATCACTCAATTACAAACGAAAAAGAGTATATATAGCAGTAGTTATTCATGAGCTCAAGCCAAACAACTAATGAAAAATTATGGGCTTAAATCATAAAAGCCCTATGGCGTCTAGAGTCACTGCCCCTTGAGAATCCCGTCGGGAAGCTGCCCCAGACCATCGTCAGCTCAGCGTGGAGCGGTACCCATGAGATTTTCTGTCGTTGGAGAGTAAGAACCACACGCCAACATTTTCGATTATACTTTCCTAGAAACCTCAACTAATAATCCGAAACAACATTACTTGAGGTTTTCGTGATTTTGACGAAATATTCTTTTGTTTTATTTTGAAAGGATCAGATATATAAATTATGATGGCTCCAAATAATACTTAAATAATTCGTGCCAATAACCATTGCTCGTTTCGTGCACTTCGGAACCCTCGACATACATACATACTAGACTATTGTCCCCGGTGATGCTTGAGAAGGAAGCTTGCAATATAATTCACGTAATGGGAAAATTGATTAGTAAAAAAAAACACATTTGTTCAATCAACTATGAACTCAACCTAATACGAGAGTCATAAAAATAGTTGAAACGTTGCCATTTCGACTTTCTGTCTGATAATGTGAATGCTAATTACACCTCCATCATTGAGTTAAGGTTAATACATAATTACTTTCTTTTATCATGGCAATAAATAAACTCATTTCCCAGTCAATTGCAATTTTTTCGAGGATAACCAATCTCAAGTTCAAATACGAACTTCATTTTACTATATGTAAGATGATTATCCAATCTATAGAGACCGGACAGCTTATAGTCAAACAATTTCTTGATCGACGGACCCAAAAGATGGCAGCTTATATGGACACCACCAAAGCTGGGCTCCTTGAAGTTCAATATCGATGGATCACATCCCGAAGGAGATTGGGAGGGAACTGTTGCTGGCACATGTCGTGATGGTACTGGCTGTGTCGTCACTGGATTTGCAGAGAGAGTTCAAACTTCTTCGGCCTTGGAGACAGAGATGTTAGTGCTGAGAGATGAAGTAGGTGCAGGAGGGGGTGAGCAAATGGAACCACTCGAGAACCGAACCGAATCAATGGTCCGTTTTTCGGTTCCGAAAAATTGAGAATCGGGACTACTGGTTTGGTTCTTGATTCTTGAAGGGAATTGGATCGGACCGGGAATTGATCATCCCTAAATATGATCCAAGAGTGCTCATATGCACTTGTCGCGACCCTAAAAAAAATTTAGGCTAATGGATTATTAGGTTAATTAGATGAATTAACTAACATAATACGGACTCTCCCAAGCCCTATCAATTCGCAACTTAGGTTTCACTGAAATGATTTTTAATTTAGGAGCCGCCACTAATCGTTTCTTGGTAGGTCGATTAGAAACCTAAATAAAATAGCTGGAGAACTATTTTATTTCTACGGACCAGAGATAGTGAGTTCGGGGACTTGGTTACATTAATTAAAAATTAATTAATGCCATTTCGGTACCAATTTCATGACAATGTCTTTTTCTGATTGGTTTATGATTTTTTTTTGGGTTTTCTGTTTATCATTTTTTTTTAATTTTTGAATTAATGAACAAAATTAAACAAAAATGCCCATAATATACCTTAATTTCTGAATTTTCGATAATTCACTCATTTCCGAAGATTCGGATTAGAGCAGAATTTTTAACGCGACATCCTCGAAAATTCAAGTCAGCCTGCGAGTAGGGGTATAAGACGACAACGTCCCTCTTGCCAGAGGGAAAGAACACGATATCTTATACTTAAATCACATCCACCCCAGTAGATTCTGGGTAGGCGAATGATTTATTTTTTTTTTTCGAAGGGACAAGGCACGAGGGGGAGCATATATTATAGGCATGTTTGTTTAACAATGTGCATATATTTTTTTTAGAATTCTTGAAGACTACCTAAGGTAGTCGAATTTATCAAGGAGATATGCTCCTATCCTCAAGGGATTTATATCTTCTAAATTAGGAAAGATCATCTTTTAGGATTTTTTTTTATAATTTCTGATAATCTTCGAAATTTGTAAAGATATATTATTTTGGACTAGAATCTTCAGAATTTAGGAAAATTATCTTTTGGATTTGGAAAGATTTAGATAATTCCTAAAATTTCGAAAATTAGCTCCAAGATTCCGATTTTGATTGAAATTTTGACTGATATCCTGAGATCCTCCAAAATTCGAAACCTATTTCCATACCAATCACTCAAATTCCGAATCTAACTCTAATCCCAACCAAATTCGTACTCTAATTTTCATCCAAACATCCAAAAAATATCCAAATAATACATGAAGATCAAGACAAGATAAAATTTGCAATTGAATCAATCTTTGGTTCAATCAAGACGAGAATTCAATCGAAAATCTGCCAAATTCGACCTCTTGAAACAATGGGAAATCCGACCATCCTGTTTATGCAAGATTCATCCATCAAATTCATGCATCATTCATAGAAACGACCATGATTATCACCAGCAGTCTTTTAACGATCAATTCATGCGATTTTTCTTAACTTGAATTATGATCCTGTACATATCCATCGAAGCAATACGAACATCAACCAGCAAGCGGGCATAAGTTATGATTGAGGACTTAATGACTTACCTTTTTTCGGGAAATTTCCAGCAAACTCGATCCGGGATTATCGTCCTAGATCGTCTCTTTTTAGACCCGATTTGCCGCCTAAATCTCTCAAAGGAATCTAGCACGTATGACAGAAAATTAGAACCTCGGAATAAAAAAATCAAGGCTGATTCATGCGAAAAACAATGCTGGACAGCAGCACTAGCAGAGCGAGCAGAATCAGCGGGGATGGTGATGGGGCTCGATCAGAAACGTTGTTAGCAGGGACGTCGTCAGGGACGGCAGGGACTATGCGAACGAAACAGCAACGTTGAGGGCGCGAACAGGAGCAACCGGGACAGCAATGGCACACAAACAACCGGGACGACTGGGGCGCAGCAATGTCCGCGTCGTGGAGGAAGGCGAGAGAGTGATCGCGAGAGAGGATGAGGGTCGGAGATGAGAGTGAGAGCGTGCGAGAAACGTGAGAGAGAGAGAGGCGTCCTAGAATGAGACTTTAAGGATTAATTTTAAATGGGACGTAATATTGCAAACCTCCAAGTTTTGCATCTCACGTGAATGTGGCCATATCATATCCATGGGCTTAATCAAATTTTCAAATGACATGGACTCGTTGTTGCTTAATTTTGGCCAAGCCCATAATTCTTATTTTTTTTCAAGAGATTTCAAACACCATATCCCCTCCATCGGCCAAATTTCTGACGGGTTCCTGACCAGTCCTTATGTCCGTTTTAGGTTTGCTTGTGCCACCAGTCCGAGATGCGAAATGAAATGCATGAAAATTTATTTTTGCGAGAATTATAAATAACTCTCATTTTATGAAATAAATGAATTTCCTAAGAATTAAAATTTAGGTGCTAACAGCACTGATAGCTTATCCGCGAGTTCTTTTCGAAAATAATACTAAAAAAATAAAAATTTACAAAATTAATTGAATAAATTAAATATTAACCATTTTAGGTCTCCCTCAACAATTCAATTGCCGAGGGAGACCTGCTCCCCCCCCAATGGGCCCCTCTCTCGAGGGAAAGGGGTGCTGCAGGCCCCCCCACGAGGGAGCCGCAACACTTGCCGAGGAAGGGGGGTTTTATTTTTAAATTAAAAAAAACATTTACAACTTTAGATTAAAAAATAATTTATTTAAAATTTTGGGTCCTGCACTTTTAAACTGCCGAGCAAAGCATTTTAATATAGTTTACATAAATATTTTTTCGACGCTGCCTCGTCACTTCGCGGTCTCGTCGTAAAAAAAAATATTTACGCGCCTCGACTTCAAGAAAAACGAGAGAGGCGATGACATTTTCTCGTGGGGCCGCGGAGCGATTATATTTATGTAAAAAAAATATTTACGTGCGTCACTTTTCTCGGAGCGAGGTATGATCGCTCCGCGGCCCCACGAGCAAACACCAACGCCAACGCCATCGCCTCGCTTGTTCGCTCGCTTTTCTCAGAGTCGAGGCGTGTAAATATTTTTTTTAAACAAGATCACTTAGCGGCCCCGTGAGCGAACACCGTCGCCTCACTCGCTCGCTAGCTTTTCTTGGAGTCGAGGCGCGTGAATATTTTTTTACGTAAATATGATCGCTCCTCGACCCCGCGAGCGAATGTCGTCACCTTGATCATTTGCTAGCTTTTTTCGGAGTCGAGGCACGCAACTATTTTTTTTTTACGTAAATATCATCGCCTCGCTCGTTCGCTTGCTCCAAAAAAAGCTACCAAATGAGCGAGGCGACGGCATTCACTTGCGGGGCCGAGGAGCGATCATATTTACGTAAGAAAATATTTACGCGCCTCGACTCCATGAAAAGCGAGTGAACGAGTGAGACGGCGGCGTTGACATTTGCTCGCGGGGCCGCGGATCAATCATACCTCTCTCCGAGAAAAGCGAAGCGCGTAAATATTTTTTTTACATAAATATAATCGTTCAGCGGCCCCGCGAGCAATTGCCGAGGGAGACCTAAAATGATGAATATTTATTTTTTTCAATTAATTTTGTAAATTTTTATTTTTTTAGTATTATTTTCGAAAAAAATTCCTTATCCGCGGTCGATATGGTGCTGGGCGTTGACCCAACTCCATGGGAGTTACGACCGGCTGTTGATGAACGAAAAGATAGGCTGGCTCGGTTCGGTTCGGTTTCCATTGTTCTGGTCTATAATCCGCGCAAAACAAATCAAGTTACAGACTGGATCTCGGCGAAGAAAAGCCCTTCTATCGAACTGGATTTTAAATCCACCCTCTCCTCCTTGGAATCTTTTATGTTTAGAAGCTCAAACTCTATGTTATCCTTTTCTCAGTAAATCAACGAAAGGCGACTTTCTGATGTTGCGTCCGCTCGATCTTCCTCAAGAGAAATGGGACACGAGCCTATAAAATTCTCGTTTGGGCGAGATGGGCCTAAAAGTTGTGACTGGAAAACAATGGTGAACCTAATTCTCACGTCATGGGCCACTTTCCACCACCAAAGTGTCCGACGTTAGGTGAGCTTTTGAAGGCAACGCTTCTCCAATCCGGCGGCTCAACCACCATCCCCCGTCGCCAGCAAATCGATTCGCTTAATCGCAAACGTACTCCATGCATTTCAAACCATATATTGCCAATCCCCAACCAAAATATTCATGACGAGTTGGTTGCCTTCCTCATGTCATCGGTTCCTTCTGCTTTGTCTCCGTGCTTTTTCTGAGGCAAGTATCCTCACAAGTCACAACTACAGGGCGACGAGTTCGTTCCAAATCGATTAGCTGTACCAGGTTTATCGAAATACCACGCCTCGAAACCCCCGCGAATTCGGGCTTTATCTGTAGCGCCACTTCTTTCTATCGAGCCTCCCAATTTTCAACTCATGCGAATCCATCGACCCATATCATACAACGATCTAATTTCGGTTTTTGTCCAGTTTATTTATCGTTTTATGCGGCCTCCGCCGACAAAAGAAACGGCCCGAGGTTAATTTTATGTGGTGCTCGAGTCCACATGTTGATGTAATCTGCGCCCCCAAGCTTAAAAGTTGACATTTTCCAAAGCTTCCTCCTAAGGAAATCCTCGTCAGCAACTCAACATCGGATTTCAGAAAGAAGCAAAATCAGTCAAAAAAACAATAATATATTTCCTTTTGACTCCCTAGGCATGTTACTCTTACTCCATCAATGACCGTGTATGTCCCCGGATCCGGATCGCCCAACTTTTCCTCAGAAAGTTAGGCACCTAACCTTGCAATCCGAGCAGTCCATTTTTGGACGGACGGCCCAGATCTCCTGTTTTTATGGAGTAACTTTTTGAATTTTTTTTTTATATATTTTTGTTAGTAATAATCTGGGCCGTCCATTCATAACACGAACGGCCCGGAGTGTAAGGTTAGGATTTAACCTTCTAAGGAAATGTTAGACGATGCCTTTCCGTATGTCCCGACCAATTGTACGAGGAAAGATCAAAGACTAATATTTTAATTAAAGATATTTCCTGAAGCTGTCTTCTAATTCCCCCACGTGGTCGAATCGCCGATATTCTAAGAAAATCACTTACCACTTTAATATAATGGTAATTCTGAAATTGAGGACGTGGACGATATTGATGGTGGAAAGTCGACTGGGATGGATTCGGCAAAAACTCAATCCGCCACCGCAACTGAGTGGGAGCCACCGCAGAGCCGCCACTTGCTATGCTCCAGGTCTAAAATGGCTCTTAAACTACTACTACTTCGAAAAAAAAAAAAACTACTACTACTACTACTACTTCTTCTTCTTCTTTTTATAAAGAAAATTGCATTAAAAATTTTAAAACTTGGTAAAAAAAAATACAATTAAGTCTTAAAACGTTTAACAAATGTAATCAAATCCTAAAACATGTCCAAAAGTACATTCGAGTCATAAAACTTTCAAAATGTACAATTAAATCTTAAAGATTTCAAAAATACAATCGACATAAGCACTTGATTTCATCAATTCGATAAATTTTAGGACTTGATTGCACTTTTTTGAAATTTTTAAGACTCAATTGTGCTTTTTTGATAAATTTTATGATTTAATTATACATTTTAAAAATTTTAGGATGCAATTACATTTTCATAATAAATTTTAGTATTTTCAACGCGCCTATTCTTTTTTTTTTATGGGGAAAAATGGCTCTTAAAAACTTCAAAAAAAAAAATCCCTAACCCTCCTCGAGTCATCAATTCTGGCCATTTGTTAAGACTGCCCAAAATTTAAAAGCCAGAAAAAAAAAGAAAAGGAGACAAAAAGGACATAAGCCTAAACACAAGAAAGAGAAATGGCGACGGACAAACGATAAGATCGAGAAGGGGATAAGCACAAATGTCATCGTCCCACGTAACCCAAAAACACAAAGTTTTGCTACTTCTTCTACTTTTTTCTCGGATAATCCAAAAATGTTCACTTTTTTTTCTTTTTCTTTTTTTGGGAGGGGAGGGGGAGAGTATCGTCATTTCGCTCTAGAGAATTCAAACGCACCGAGAGAAGAAATAATTGTTCGTGATTAAAAATCAATTAAATAACAAGGAGGGGGGGAGGGGGGAGAGAAAAGAAAAAAGCAACGTCGTGGCCAGGCCTGGCCTCATGGGAGCTTCAATGGTGGGCCCCCCGTTGGATCACAGCTAAACCCGAGCTTTTTTTCGGTGACCGCGTTCCCCCGTTTCTTTCTTTCTTTCCGGGCCCACTCTCCTTTTCAAAATTCTTGGCGTTTCGGCGCCGTTGATGTGTGATCGGACGGTCGGCGTTCCAACCCCGACGGGGAAGCGAATATTTTGAAATTTTGAAGTGCTCCGCCTCCACGTGTGGGGACAAGAAATGGGTTCTTGGTATTATTATTGCATCACTTAGGTTGCGAGGAGATTTTAAATTTCGGCAATCATTTTCCTAATAAAAAGAGTTGGGACATAAGGTTAGCCAAGAAAATGATATTTTAGCCTTCACATGAACTTGTCTGGATGATGTGGCTGACCCCATCATAAAATAGATCCTAAACCTTCCCCCCTCCTACATTAATGTACATTTATTTTCTGAAATATGATAAGATCAAACCGTCTCTCTTTTTTTTTCTTTTCTTTTTTCTTTTCCCGAATACTATTTCTGCACGGGCCAATATGAAGCAAACGCCTTCTCGCAGCTCTAATTCAAGTCTAATCAAATCGAATCATGTTTTTCACGATAGATTTGGAAAAGAAATTGCGATACGGGTTCGCTCGAACATTAGTTTGAAATCCCGGATTTTGGAGAATGGAGGGCAAGTTTGTGATTGAACTTCCTTTTTTGGGTCCAACATTGGTTGATGCATAGCATCCCATTTTGAGTTTTTTGGCTATCGATGGATAAGAGCTGACCAAATCTCATGCTCTCACTAATGCTCCGACGTGTCTTGCACTATTTTTGAAGTTGTTCCACTCGTGCAAGATGAGATCCCCACGATTTAGACAAATTTAAAAGTTTACATCGCATGTACTTAATGAGGAGAAAAATTTACAGTACAAGGCTAAGGCACCCGCGATTTTTGCTTAAAGTGCGCCACAATAACTGACTGATTGTAATTCGTTGATAATATTGAATACAAGAAAGTGAGATAAATGTCACTTTTTTATATATGACCTAGATTGGCATCAACTGAAACAGTTGAGACATGATTATGGAGTGTATATAACTATTAACTAGTTCCTTGCATAAAGAATAATTTCAATACAGAGGGTTATCTATGTGGCCGGATTGAGGAGGTTGACTTAATTTTGTTATTCACCATTAAGAGATAAAAAAAACCAACATAGAAAAATTAAATACCAGATTAATTGGAATGGGTAACAACTTTCCACCAAAGGAGCAACGTAAAAAGCTCACGTGGTAAAATGATCGCGCATTCCTCCATGAGGCTAAAAGTTCGAGTCGCGTTCCCGTAAAACCTATGGTCAATTGGTGTTTTGCGCATTTTGCCTAAGTGACAAGCTCGCGCGCCTACTGACTAGTCCAAATACACGGCAAAAAAAAATGCTTCCTTGCCCTCCACGATCATTTTTAAGTTGGTAAACTACATCTTCTCCCCTTCTTAAATCGCAGCAATTTATTGCACATAAAGGAAAGGAAAATTCTAGAGCTTGACCAAAGCGAAAGATGGTCGGCCCGATACAGCTACGAAGCTTGGAAAAATTGCTCTATTGCCCTCATTATTGAAGACGCTCTTCCTTAGACTCTTTGACTTTGCACCACACCGCAAAACCGGTCAAAGCCTAAGCCTTCGCCTTCCCATTCCCATTTCACGCGTCGAATCCTGTCATCACATCCCAAAAAAAAAACAAAAGATGGAAGGCATTAATGAAAACAATTTCCACGAAATTAAGAATCCTCTTTTCTTGAAATATAAGGTAAGATATACGGGGGGCACGATGGAAGGGCATTCTCGGAAGTTCGAGTCCAATTCTTTTCAATATTTAAAAAAGTCCTCAGCCTCCACATACGAAGAGGAAGGCCCGGAGAATTTTGGAAAAAGGAAACAGAGGATTGAAAACAGAGCAAGTTTGAATCGTCCTCCTCCTCCTCCTCACGTAACACACTCCCACCCACGCAGAGAGAACCAAAGAGCTGCTACGGAAAAAGAGAGAGAGAGAGAGAGAGAGAGAGAGGACAAGATGGGAGATGTTTTGCTGTTCGTGGATGATTTCCCCTCCAGCTCCGCGGTTCCGTACTGCAGGATTTGTCACGAAGCGGAGTTCGAGAGCGAACAGAGCTTGGAAGCTCCTTGCGCTTGTTCAGGGACCGTCAAGGTGAGAGAGCTCGTGAATTCTTCCTCTGTTTTGAGCTTGTGCTGTTGTTGATTCTGTGTTCTCTGTTTTGATCGCCCTCTTGAATTTTTTTCCCTTTTCCTTTTGTTTTCTCTCTCACCACCGCTATTCTGATTTTGTCTTGCTCATCGCAGTTCGCGCACAGGGATTGTATCCAGAGATGGTGCAACGAGAAGGGAAGCACCACTTGTGAAATATGTCTTCAGGTAAATTTTTTGAAAAGAAAATCGATTCTGCTGCTGAACAGAACAAGAACGAAAAGTGGCGCGTTCATGCTTCTTCTTCTTCTTCTTCTTTTCCTTGTGAAGAATAGCTGTGATTCGGGCGAAATTTCCTTGCTTGATTTTCTATGCACACGTTTTGTTGCTATTCGAATTGGACTTTTGCTTCTTTTGTTTTTTACTTAAATGTTCAAGCTTTTTCTTCAAACTCTTCCCTGTCCATATTCAGATTGCCTCAAATCTGTCTCAATTGAAGGTTTTCCTCTGTCTGAATTTCTCTATACTCTCTCCCTCTGCTCCTGTCATTAGATTATTTAGGAGGACTAATTCCTAAGCTATCATCCAAACAAATTTGGGTTCTTGAAATTCTCAACTTCTTTCACTTTTTTATTCTCCCTGGAGTTTTCTTGAAGTGAGCTTTTGGTCATCTTTTTCGCGCTCCCATCCTCACCATCTTCACATGCTTGAGTTTTCTTGAAGTGTTTGTTCTAATCTGCTCTGTTTTTCTTCGTCCGCAAATTTCTGCAGAACTACGAACCCGGTTACACAGCACCTTCGAAGAAGGCTCAATTGATTGAAGCAGCCGTTACTATTAGGTACTGTTCCCTGTTTATTCCCTAATACTACTTTATTAGCCTAATCCCATGGCCTATCCACCTACAAATTATAAGGTGATTAGTCTTTTCTCTGTGTCAGCCCCTACATTCTAATTAGTGATCACCACCCTTTTTCGCGCCGCTTTCGGAATGCTGTCCCCAGAAATGCACTCATCTTTATTGACTAAGTCCATATAAAAAAGGCCAGACATGCTTGACAACTAATTATTCTGCTAACATGGGACTACTTGCATTACAAAAATTAAGGAATCCCTTTTTCTTTTTCTCGCACCAATTGTTTCTGGCTTCTTGGAATGTCTGTTTGCAATCCATATCAAAACAGACGGTAGTCTAATTCAATTACAACACACACCCACACTCGTTTGTCTTTTCAGGGACAGCTTGCAAGTTCCGCAAGTCGAACCGGAACCGCAGAGCCCGAGGATGGCCGCAGGAGTACCGATCGAAGCCGTCCAATCCGAGTGCGCCTCGGCCGCCGACCGGGGCGCCTCTTGTTGCCGGACATTGGCTCTCTCGGTAAGAGTCCATTTGTACATTTCATGCTCCACCACCAGTGATCATTGACTTACTGTAATGAGAGAACACTTAAATAATAAGCATAAACATCATATTGGGTGACCACAACTTTGAAGGGACTGAGCAGTAACCCGCGATCTGCCACCTGTCAAGTTGGCAACCAAACTGGATTCTGCAGTACCCGCACTTAAATTACAATTTATGGCTTGAGAAATCCTATTGGGTTAGCGTAGAATTGATAAAGAAAAGGAAATGAAGTCCATTGCGCCCAAGAGTTAGTTGATTTGGTGTTGGTTTGGTGGGGATCTTTCTTGTCTCCTCCTTTACCTAGGAAGGTTGTCGATTTTCATGTTTTCCTAACACAGAGTTTGCTTAAATGGGTCGTCCATTACATTGCTTTTGTACTTTTCAGGATTCCTAAGTGGTTCGATGTGGTTGTAGTTGTAGGTTCTAACTTGCTTAATCATTTTTCTTTTGTTGGGCAGTTTACAGTTTTCTTGCTTCTAAGACACATGCTCGATGTGCTCTCCGGCAAACCGGAAGAATACCCTTTTACCCTCGTTACCGTAAGTTCTAAGACTCGGGCTTGATAAAAGGCGAAAAAAGAATTGAAATTGAAATTTGTTTAATTGATTGCCAGCTTAAGATTTGTGGGATTTTGTTGGTCTGAATTCGATGTTTCGCTGTGGTGGAAAAACAGGTTCTTGTTTTGAGAATGAGTGGGATTGTTGTCCCTATGTACTTATTGATTCAGACAATCACGGCGGTTCGGAACAGCATCCGGCAACGTTACCACGTGAGCTTCCTCCCCCTTTTGAAATGGGAAAAATTAGGACAAATACTGCCTGTGATAGTTCACAAAAAAAGATTTAAGTACTAATTAAACCATTATATATTCTAGGTTGTGGATGATGAAACTCCGAACGAAGAAGAAGAAGAAGAAGAAGAAGAAGAAGAAGAAGAAGAAGAAGAAGAAGAAGAAGAAGAAGACGACGACGACGACGACGACAGTGATCGGCGGCGTCAACATATAGTTTGACGTTTCTTGTTAATATTCTTGCAATTTTTTTTTTCTTCTCCATTCATTTGGTGTAATATATTGAATTGCTGCTCTCATGATTTTGTGAAGAGCACCTCGTGCGAGAATGATGAGTGATTAAAGAGAAGCGGAAAATAAAAGTAGTTGTTTTCTTTCAATAGTGAAAGTGGAGTCACGCGTATGATAAAACGTTGGATTTATGGAAAGATAAATAATGAACGTGCTAATGGTACATCGCTATTGTCATCTATAGAAAATAAAAGCACCAAAAAATTAATTGAATGATTGCTTCAATAATGGCCCATTAATCATTCTTAATCCATAATCGAACGAATTGGGGATGAAGAAGGTATCCTCCTTACAGATTTTTATTCATCATACGTTCAGATACCAATTGATTTCTTGCTCTTCGAAAATCATGTGGCTTCAGGTGCAATTCCGATCTGGCAGAGTCTCTAGGATTACGGTGCTAGTGACTCGCGTATGGACAGTTAAGGAACGGACACGAGCACCATGTCCGGCCTCAATAGACCCCCAACTCGTGCACCAAGGACCTTTCCACGGGTGTTGGGAAATTTCGTCGGAAATAGGATAAACGATGGAATCAAACTTTGAGGTGTGTAATCACTCTCTTTAAGGATTTTTTTTTTTGGTCGAAACGAGCATCTTCATTTCATATAGAGAAAGTAGTACATGACTTCAAGATAGATGCAAATCCTACAAAGCAAATAAAACAAATCTGAAACATGAATCAACTTTCTACTACTTTTAAAGACTAGCCCAATTCTCGAAGACAGACCTGTTGTGGCATCAAAGCTCGTACGGCGGCCGATCAACGAGTCTCGCATCATCAATGATGAGCACACACCGAGAAATCCCTCTCCAGTAACAACGGTTTTGCCAAAAGGCAGTGCGCGCCAAAGTTCGGCGTCCCCAGCACCATTATCGCGTAGAGAACACAATCCCAACAATGAATTGTAGAAATACAGAGAACGTCTTGAAAATCCCATACCTTTCTCCAGAACGGTATAGAAAAGCACCCAAATCAAGATCAAGATCTAGATCGGGAGAAAAAAGTTACAAACAAAGTAGCAGTTGATCCACGAAATCGGCAAAAAATCCGCCCACGAAATCGACAGAAACTTCAAAATATTAGGAAACAACCGAGGCAAAGAAGAGAAAATAGCAGTGTTTTAAACTAGAACCGAGCCGAGCAGCTGCAAGCAACACCGGTGGAAAACGGCGAACGATAGAAGCAGCGGTGGACCGAAAACTAGAGCACTCCGTCGCGGGTTGATGGTGGCGAGAACGAGCCGAGAAAAGTCTTCCTTGGTGAGCCTCTGGAAGGGGGGAGGGGGAGGGAGAGAGGGGAGCCCCCGAGAGAGAGCCCTCTCTCTCCCTCAAAAATGTGTAGTGGTGGCGGCGGAAACCCTAGGGTGGGGAAAGGGAGGGAGAGAGGGGGAAAGGAAGGGAGGTGCCCGGCTCTCTTTCTTTAATGATTTATTCGCCCCATAATGTTGCTAATGGTTTTCGACAAATATCCTCCAGGATAAAACAAAGTCTCGGTGAGAATAACAGATAGCAATTCTGATATTTTCCCAGGATCTCTCTAGGAAACAATTGGAAACAATGTATGTATTTCTATTGTGTTCAAAGAACGAAAATTGAGAGAAGAAGTGAAGATCATTCTGAAAATGAACAGAACACTTGAATATATAATGAGAACGAACACACCTTTTTGCGTCCGAAAAGTTGTTAATTCTCATGCAACTTTTCGTGTCCAAACAATTTATTCAATCATACATTTTCATGTGTGAATCGGTAGTTATTTCCGAAGAGACACAAACATTCGAAAGGTTGTAAGAGTGCCTTAGAAATTAACCGATAATTGAATAGACGCAACCTTTCAAATATTGTCAGAATCCTTCGTGAACAGTCGTACTGTTTCACTAGAAAATAATGGTAATTGTTTATTTGTGCCAAATTTAGTTCACGTGCGCACTCACATCTTTTCGATGCGGGACAATGCACCTCTTAGTTTGTTTTTATAAACAAACCACCAACAACGGGTACTTGGATCCTAGGCACGAGCACTAGTCCTTGGTCCACAAAAGCTGGGCTCGAGAACCAGCTCGTGCCCGGCTCCTTGGCGCCTTGGCCTAGGTCCATAGAGGCTGGGCCCGAGGCTTTAGTGCCATTTGCTTGAATTCCTAGTGGTCGGGCCAAGATCCATTAAGGTTGGGCCACTACACCTCAGCGCCCATGGCCGGGTCCGTAGAAGTAGGGTTTGGGACCTTGGTGCCTATGCTCGGGTCCCCAACGCTCGAGCTCGAAAAACGTCCAGGCAATCGGGACCCGGTCCAGGGTGTTGGGGTCCTGGGCCCACCTTTAATGGATCGAGGCATAAGCATTCGAGACCCAGGCACTAGCACCGAGTCCTTGAGTTCGTCTTGGGTGCCAGACACTCGAGCATAGGGGCTGACCTCGATGGACACGAGCTCGAGCTCCGAGCATCTGATACCAAGCCCAAGGATCCAGGCATATGTACCTAGGTCTCGAGCCATACCTCGATGGACCAAAGCCCGACATTGGGTTCCCAAGCTTGGCCTTTGTGGACCCTGGCCCAAGCCTTGGGGACCTAGTCTTGGCACCGGGGTCTCAGGCCGAGCCTCAATAGATCTAGGATTGGGCATTGGGGATTTGAGCACGGGCACCGGGGTTTCTGGTTGGGGTGTTAAGGAGCTAGGCAATGGCATTGGGGTCCTAGACACAACCTCCGTAGACCTGGGCTAGTGCTGAAGATTTGACCATGGTCGCTGAGGTCCCAAACATAGGTGCCCGTGTCCCGAGTCCAACCTCTGTGGAAATGCCCTCGAGCACTAGGGTTCCGGGCACGACCTATTTGGACTTGGGTTTGGCCCTGGTGCACTTCAATGGACTCAACCCCGGCCTCAAGACTCGAGTTCGCTACCAAGGGCTCGGGAACGAGCATTTGAGTTCCCCACGCCCAGTGCAGAATTACTGGCTCCAGCGTAATTTTTTGGTCATATTTTGAAAAATGATTTTCAATTTTCTAAAGAGGAATTGTTTCCCAAAAAGTATATATTCTCCATTGACTTGGAAAACATTTTCTGTTAATTTATTTCTTCAAAAATATGATCAATTAGATATGTTGTAAATGTATTGTAAATGGGCAAATACATAAACTAATCATGATATCTTATTTCTAACGTAATTCAGTTTTAAACTTCGAATCTTTCGTAATTTATAAACAGCCTTACCAAAAAAAAAAATTAAATCTTGAAATATATTTCTCTTTCCATATAATATTCGATATTTTATCTCTCTTTCCATATTCGCTTTTGCTAATAATAATGAATGAAAGAGGCCCTCCAATTTCAAATATGTAATACCAGATCTTGCACTAGATAACAAAAATTTTAGGATATCTTCCTTAAACAGTTAAGTGATATCAGATCCGATCATTAAATATACTTATATCTTCTATGTCCTTATATAGAAGATACTCCTGTAAAGAACAAAGACTAATTCAATTGGGTTAACAGTGCAAATCATATACGGGACATCGATTTAATGATCGGACATTGAATTGCCCCTATACGATCTGATTGTGTTGAAATTCCACGTCGCGAATTAATTAACAGTAAAAATCATATACGGGACATCGATTTATGTCACGTTCACAAACTGATACGACGACGAAGAGACCAATTTCACATGCAAGAGCGGAAGACACCGGTACTCCATGAACTTTTCGGAGTTTGTTCAGTTAGGTTTCTAAACTTTTTCAATTTTCGTAATAGAAGTATCCGGTCTTGACTAGCTATCAACTTGATTGATTTGTTTATTTTTGTTAGTAAATGTTTAATTCAATTGAATTTAATTTATGTTTTAGGGATTTTTCTTGTCATGAATCCTAATCTCTTTTCCTTTTTCGTCTGGGGATCATGGCGGTGCAAGAGATTTAGATACACCTATTAGGAAGTTTACAGAAAGGGTAATGAAGATCACACCTTGTGAAATCTGATTTGTTTCTCTTTTTTCTTTTCCCTTTTTTTAATGTTTTACCGCCAAGATACATTATGTAATCTGACTGGCAATGAGGTCTTCATGAAGATCCAAAGGTGAGAGAGATTCTTGTGACGACTTTAAGACGAACCTGCTGCAATATAGTTTCTTCTGTTGAGGACTTGATCAAATGCTCTGTGAGCATTCTTGCACTTGAAGGTGGGATCTTTAGCTATCAATTTTTGTTCTGAGTCGGTGAGTCGATGCTCTATCAATCCTCGAACTTGATCAAATGTTCTGTGAGGTCCCGGTCGGGAGTCGATGGCATAAGTTTGCAAGCGTGTCGACGTAAGCGGTTTATGTTAAACATTCCTTTTAGGCATGTACGACCGTCGTAACATTATAAAACAACTAGATTATTCCTATCCTATTGCCAAAGACGGTGCGAATGCTCACTTGCATCGTGTCGATAATACTAGAAGCAAAATACCATTATCATCTGAATAAAATTTTTTGCAGGTAGATGTTTACTCTTGCTAATGACTTTCTAGTTTCTAGTTAATTGCCCTTTTGTAAAATTACCTATGTACTTGTCATGCATGTGAGAAAATTTTCATGTCATGTCCTAGCTTGTTAAAACAGATTTGAAAGACATACCTACACAGTCAGTCTGCTGAGAAAGGGAAGGTTTGATTAGGAGATGATTTGTTCTGATTTTATGCCTTAAATACTACAAGCAAGGGTCTGATTACATGTTTTCTCGTGTTTGATTCTCTGCTCTTTCAACCTCCAATGCAGAAGAGTCCCGGACTCTCGTGGTCATAACTGGAAGATCCAATGATCGGTTTCATTCGCCATGGGAGCTTGCAGGTGGTCCTGCTTCTCGCGACATCGATTGCCGTGGGGGTCATCACCATATTCAGCCTCGTATGCTTGATTGTGAGGGCTTGGGTTATAGAGATGCACTTGCGAGCTGCGCTCATAAAGCAGATGGAGGCGACTCGTCAAGCCGAGAGCAAGAGTATGAGCAAGAGCAATGCCTTTGCTCAAGCCAGCCACGACGTTCGCGCGTCTTTGGCCGGGATCATCGGCCTTATAGATATAAGTTATGAAGAAGTTTCTCCTGGTTCGGAGCTCGAGAAGAACTTGAAGCAGATGGAAGCTTGTGCAAAGGACCTTTTGGGTAAAACCAGTTGATAAACTTTCGTAGTTCCTTGAGCAAGTCGACGGATTTCGTAGGAACTGACAGTTCGAACATTCCTTTTTTTTCAGGTTTTTTGAATCGCATTCTCGATACGAGCAAAGTTGAGGCCGGGAAAATGCCGCTGGAAGAAGAAGAATTCGATTTAGCGCAGCTTCTTCAAGACGTAGTTGATCTGTATCATCCAGTGGCGATGAGAAAAGGTGTGGATGTAGTTTTAGACCCTAATGATGGCACAGTGCTCATTCACTCACTTGTGAAGGGAGATAGAGGAAAGCTTAAACAGATACTATCTAACTTGCTGAGCAATGCTGTTAAATTTACGGATGACGGTCACGTATCAGTCCGGGCATGGGTTCGAAAACCCAGCTTAGAAAATTTGATACTCACTTCCCCTGGGAATAGCCGGTGGAAACGCTTGATGTGCGTGTTCTGTGAGAAGAAAGATGAGGACGGTGGCGTTGAGGCTGTAAATGAAATGCAAAAAAATCCTGATTCTGCGGAATTTGTATTCGAGGTGGATGATACAGGCAAAGGAATTCCCAAAGAGAAGCGAAAGTCGGTATTTGAGAACTATATCCAGGTCAAAGAAACAGCTCAAGGACAAGAAGGCACCGGCTTGGGCCTCGGCATTGTTCAGTCACTGGTCTGTTCCCAATTTCTGTAACTCTTATTTATGAGCATGCCATATTCTGTATTTCATTCTGTAACTGTACTACAGCATTAGGACTATTAGCCACTATAACCAATTGGAAGCAGCTTCCTTTATAAAACTGTGCTGCTCATGATCAAGATGTTCCATCTGATGGAAAGAAAACTTATCATCATACCATCTTTGATAGTATAAGCAACTATTCGTCTTGGCTAATCGGGACACTGTACCAGGTCCGCCTCATGGGTGGAGATATAACGATCAGGGATAAGGACATGGGCGAGAAAGGAACGTGCTTCAGGTTCAGTGTTTTCCTTGCCCCATGTGATGCAGGTGCTACAAAATTGTTAGAGGAAGACCTCGAGGCCGGAGGTTATGGAGCAGCGTGTCATCTTGGGCTAACCTGTGCCACTAGTCCTGGGCTGAGCTTTCGTAGCTCGAGTGCCAGACAAGCGCGTAGCCCCAAGCCAGAAGGATCTCATGTCGTGTTATTGATCCAGAATGAAGAGCGCCGGAGAGCTTGTCGTAGTTACATGGAAAAACTAGGAATAGAAGTTCTTGTGGCGAGCCAATGGCAGGATCTTCCTGTGATTCTGAAGAAGGTACAAATGAAGGTCGTCAACATTACATACCCTAGTTCCTCCGGAAAATCAGACATGAGTAGGAGGATTGAAAGATTGAGCAAATCCGCTTCGTGCAAGAAGGCTCCCGGTAGAGTCAGGGGCGTACCTCTCAGATCGGTGGACGGAGCAGACCAAACTCTCCCTGTCTACAGGAGTCCTAGTCCCAAAGATCAAGCGGGCTTCGTGCTACTTATAATCGACGCAAGTGCTGGACCATTTCAACAAATATTCATGGCAGTGGCTGAATTTAGGAAGCTCATTCCAAGCACTCGATGTAAGGTTGTGTGGTTAGATAAGCCGACAATGAGAAGTATCGACCAAAGGGCCATTAAGGGCAAGCTCAACCCCGACGATATCATCATGTCCAAGCCCTTTCACGGGACCCGTTTGCTTCGAGTGATAAGGTTTCTTCCAGAATTTGAGGGTTCATTGCAGAAAAGACCGAGCGAACAGGTGAAGGCGAGACTGGTCCAAAATGTGGAAGCAACCAAACCTTTAGCAAAAGAAATTGGAAATACCAGCAGGGAGAAACCTTTGAGTGGGAAGAGGGTATTGGTCGTCGATGACAGCGAGATAATGCGAAAGCTGGCTCTACGTAATCTTTCCAATCTTGGAGCAACGGTTCAGCTAAGCGAAAATGGAAAAGAAGCTGTACAATTGATTCGTGACGGTATTGATGAGCAAAGGGAGCGAGGAGTTTCAGATATTCGCCGTCCTTATGACTACATATTGATGGACTGCCAGGTAGAGTTTTTAGACTTTCGACCATTTTCAAATTCAGCCAAAGTTTGCCGTGATATTAGAACATGATTAAACTGTCGAATCTATTAATGTCAGCAAGTTCTTTGTCTTAAACTCCACTGGAGATCAAAAGATGTTTAGGCTTCTCGAAATTTTCCTTGTTTCAGATAACGATTACAAGATTTAAACTTTCTATAGATAACTGAAGTAATGTTAAGCTAGTATTTTCACTGATCTCCTGTGTTCGTGTAGATGCCCACAATGGATGGTTTTGAAGCAACAAGAAAGATCAGAAATGAGGAGAAACGATATGGAATCCATACGCCGATCATAGCCTTGACTGCTCATTCTTCAGGTGCCGAAGTGAAGAAGATATTCGTAGCCGGGATGGATTTCCACATTGAAAAGCCTGCGAATGGGGTTTGCCTGATGAAAGCCATCAGTGAGATTCAAAGTAGAGGGGGAGGTGTGCAATCAAGTGCATCTGATGTTTAATATGAGGATCCTATGCAGCATATGAATGGACTTGGACAGAACGTGTTTCTGCGTACAGTCAACATAAGAATTTCCATACAAGATGGCAGGATCTGCTTTGCGAAAGTTGTGTATACCCTACCCAAAAGCATCAGGAGTTAACAGTTTCTATGAACTTGTACATATTGTTGTGAAGTTGCTAGGTTTTCTACAGGAGCTACATTGTCATTAAATGATAAGAAAAATAGGTTAAATTTTTCTCTCCGATCCTAAAAGAAGTTGCAATATATGCTTGTCCAGATGCTACACACAACGTTGTCGGCGCAACAATTACAATACAGCCTGTGGAACCTCTTGCAAACAATAGAAGCAACGGTCAAGGTGATTTTCAAATTCTATAACAAGTGTTTTGCTGGTTACTAGAAGCAAACATGATTTTTGCTAGCGATTCACCATATAAACCTCATCTTTGTGACTATGAAACCTGAAGGAGACAGCAAGAACAGTACGTATATCGAAAACCAGAAATGAAAATGCCAAAGTACATTAATATCAGGCAATGTGATTAAGCAGCCACTTAATTGGCATTTAAAAACTATTTTACCACAACAACTAGGTTAATGAGCTCCTCGTACACATTCTAATCGGCATTCTAATAAGAAGATCAATTTAATTTTGTTTTCTTCGAGTTCACTGGTGGCTTCTCAGTGGCTTCAACATCATCTTCGGAAGAGCTCCCGACAAGGTCGTCCGGAACATCAGTGGGGACATTATGTTTGGTGATGTATTCCTTGAATATCCTCATGCTTTCCTCTTTCATTGAAGCCAGTTGCTCGGAAAGAGTGCCACCATTAGCAGCGGCCGCAAAGGCATATTCTTCTGATCCAAGTTGAAGCGTGGCTTGAACAAGAGGCTTCGGAACACCAAGAGATTGGACGTCCATCATGAACTTGTGGGCCTGTACTGATCAAAGAATTAGATCAGAAACAACTGGAGGCAAGCAACTCCAATCAACAGCCAGCCAATTTGCACTGTCTGTCATTTGAACGCAAAAAGTACGTGAAACAACTTATTAAAGGGAAAGGAATCCAACAAAACTAAATAAGAACAGAAATCCGGCAGCATTACTATCATCAACTTGGGCAAAGCACCACTCTGACATAAAAAATTTTCAACTCATACAAAACTCACTTCCATCTATTGCCATACTCTTCTTAACCAAAATATGCAAGAAAAGAAATCACTCAGTCCAAACACCCAAACACGTATATGTTAACCCAACTTTAACTTTCAAATCCCCGACACAGTTTGGGAATGTCGTACTACAAAGGTATTTGATTTTCTTTCTAACAGTGTACTTAAATATTAAAAATGGCCAAGCAAATAATCAAGTGGCTAGATGACCATTTGATCAGTTGGAGTTGCAAATCTGATGACGACATGGTCAATGTTCAAGTAGCAAGCAAAAGGTATGCAAGCACTGAGACTAATGGTGTCAGGATAGTTGGAACTGCACATGTGCACATCATATAACAAACAACATTCATATCCCCGCTTCCAAGGTAATAGCAGATGAACTATTTTTCTTATGTTCATGGATAGATACTAGAAAAAGTTAAATGGTATCAGCTAAGCTCACAAGCTACGCTGCGCAAATAACCAGTGCTCGCAGAAGTCAAAGGTTAAACTAGAGCAGCCCTAGATTTTTCTCCCTGCTATTCAGGAAGGGTAAAGCTCGATTTTGCAAAGTGATCATTAGGACCGAAGTATGCTGACACCGAAACTGAAGGATCTCATCATAACACGATTATAATGCCCCAAAGAATCTGCCACTTCATTAACCTACAACTCTGTGCTGCTCGAACACGCACGCCCTTCCTTGCTCCAACGCAATTAGTGAACACACGGAACACATATTTTCAAACCTTTTTGCCAAAGGAGCCAAACAAATGCAGCTGCTAAATTATTTCCCATAACAGCACTACTACAACAAACGAAACTTGTCCTGTAAATACTAAAGACTCCACATTTTTTGGTCAGGGAGAATCCATTTCTGGCATTACCATGGATAGCTAAAACGAACTCTTTGCGTTCATAATAATGAACCACCACACAACACCAATCAAACATCGAGAAAACACACAGAAATAAAAGAGGAAATGATGCTGCATCATTCCAACGAGTCACCAACAGAACACGAATCATCGCCAACCATTGAAGCTCACGCGGGTAATTCAAGTGAACATACTTGACTACTAATTCGCAAATCTCTTTCGTTCGCGTGAAAACCAAGATATTCAGAGAGAGAGAGAGAGAGAGAGAGAGAGAGAACCTGAAAGGGGAAGAGAAAGGGAGGGATTCGTCCGAAGATGAGCGAGAGTGGTAAGGGGGTTGGAGCGGCTCCGACTCTCGCCGTCAAAGCTTCGATTTTTCCTCTATATCTTCTTCTTGGGGTTTACGTCCTACTCGATGCCCACGCCAGAACCACAAACATAAACTTTGATCTAATGCTGATCCGAAAATTTTGACCCCCTACAAAAAAATTTAATCTTTCAATTACCATTTTTGCTAGATTTGAGAAAGGACGAATTATTACACGAGAATCTAAGAATTGTTCTTGCAAAGGAAGTGGCCATATCGGTTTATGAATGGCCCGTGATGCTATTTTGGTCAAGAAAAATGATTTAATGAACAAAAACATTTTTATCCCCTTACTTTTGTTAAGGTTCCATTTGTTTCACGAAATATATAAAATATCTTTCTAAAAAACGCTCATATCATTTATGAAAATGAATAAAAATATATTTTCATCGTCCATAAAAATATTTATATATAAATTATTATTCATCACAAAAATATTTTCAATAACTAATTCTCTTAAGCGGTGCAAATGATTATTTATAGAATCATTTTTTGCAAAATAAATGAAGCCCAAATTTGTAATCAAATTCTTGATTTTTTTTTTTTGGTCAATTGAATCTTTGAACAATATTGATTTTTTGAATTTACGTTCATCATCCTTCTGTTGAATAACTTATTCATGACCGGACTTTTTTTGTTTTTTTTTTTTTGTCAATTTAAGTAGACTGGTAACGCAAATCACCACGTCAGTACCAATTTAAACAGAATTACAACCACTATGGTTTCGATCTCCAGCACTGAGCCCGCTTTTATAGACATTTTTGGGGCCATGATGACGACATGGATTAGTATGCAGGAAAAATTTAATGAGAGAAAATCAAGAATTTTGACCAAAAAATAGAAGAGGAAGAAATGAAGTAGACAAACACCCACACACAAAGAACATGCGAATAGGGATGGGCGTTCGACCCAAAAAAAAAAAAAAAAAAAAAAATAGGGAAGGCCAATTGCCATGGCGACGGCTGGGCCCATCCACAAGCATGGGGCAGAAGTCCCTGACCAAGCTCAGGCGACGTCGCCGCCAGTGTTGTGGCTGGAGGTCGAGTCGCCGACGCTGGTATAAATCTTAGATCCACCCTGTTCGATGGAGCCCGCACCCGTGCAATTATTCTACTGCTACGCTAAAAACCATACTGAGATCCAGACGAGGCACTGATTTCAAAACGCAAATCACTCGGCTTTCAACCAACAAAAGGAAAAAAGAAATGGCAACGTCAAATGTCTGACTTTCTCATTAATTCGCAAGTGTTTTCTATCTGCCTCTAATTCTCCACCAGTAAATGCTTACAAACTACTCCTCTCTCTATGTGCCTGTAAAGAGGGTCCGTTGACAAAATTGTTTTCTATGTAACTGTAGTTCGAGCTGAGCCCCACTCCCCCAACCCGAAAAAAGAGTTAGTGAAGTTTGAAAAGGAAAACGAGATTCGAGATTCTAAAATCCCGACAATGTCTTCGTAAACCAATCAGACAGGCGCCTCATCTTGACTGACAACTCGGCGTTTGTTGCGAAGTACGATTGAGCATTGCGCATCAACTCGGTAATGTCATGCTTCACCGCTTCCACTCTCCGATAATAGTTGTTCTCCAACCTCAGCTGGATCAGTTCTGGATCCAAACCTACTGGAAATCTGCAAAATCGAAACATTAAAGGGGTAAAAGGTCAGTAAACCAAAGAACATCATTATACATGACAATCGCACGAATTACAGAATTCACACCAAAACGAAAGTAGCTGTGATCCTATAGAGGGATCCTCCATTAAAAAGGCTAATGTTTCAGCATCTTGCCCATTTGAAAACTACACATTACTTGCTAACTACACATTACTTGCTAGTGGCTGAACCACCTCAGTTTGTAAAGAAAACTTCCTCAAATTGCTAGACCCATCAAAATTACACTTCCAAATTCACGTGTTTAAGCAACATGTCAGAAGATGGCTGGATACAGAGAAGTTACCTATTTGAAAAATCCAATTTCTGAGCGGCTTCATTCAACTTTTGATAGCCATAGTAGTCCTGCCACATTTGCACAAGAATACTTGTAAACATCCAGACTCCCATTTCTAAAACCGATAAAATTTTGGATACATGACAGGACAAGCAAACAAAAACTGATGTTAAGATATGGGACTGAAGACAAAACCTGGTTCTTGCCAACTGAACGCTCTAGCTTGGAAAACATGGACAAGAGCTTATCTCGGGTCTCAGGATCTATATGAAGATGATCCCAGGATACTTCAAGATCATGTAATTCCCAAGGACTGTGCAGATGGTTTTCAGGAGGATCAGTCCTGTAACGAACAGAATATCTTTCCCACGGACTGTCAGGAAACTCTAGTGACTTAGCTTGTACAGTTGTTATTCGACCCTCCCACCAACTTCCTCCCGTCCCATTCTCATTTCTCCACCATACAAGGCACTTATCCCTAAGGCTCCACTTTCTCTGTATAGAATTATCATACCATGTCTTTTCAACCAGAAAATCAGGAAAATTGATCAGCTCTGGCAACATCAACTTGAATGTCCGTCCCAACACATTAGAAGCAGGATTCACAAATTTAAGAGTCAGTTTGCAGCAGCTCTCCCCAGAGCCTGGACTATTGGCATAATCAAGAGCTTCAACCTTGCAAACTTCCACAGCACTCAGGCTCCCTCTAAGCGACCTCCAAGGGCCAACTTCTCGCAAGCAACTCGATTCGATGAACTCTTGATGTCCCTGAAAATCAAATAATCAATACATAATTGCTGAGGAAGCAGCTCGTAGAGGTTAGTATTCTTAGTAAGAACTGCTCACTGTAAGTAATCAAATGATACCTGTCTCAAGTAAACAACTTCATCGCCTAACTGAGGTATATAGCGATAACCCTCCTCATGCTCTGACAAAGTCAGCCATGACTTTTTCCTGAGATTCTGGCTTGACTTCCCCCCCCAAGGGAAACCTTGATCATTATTATTACTCTCGCCCCTTTTATTCCTACTAGACCTTGGTCTGACCATCATTTTTGAACCTGACACCCAATCTTTAGATACAAGATGATCACGTGCTTTTCTTGAGGATGTCTCTGCAAACTTCGATGTTCCTGAAGTCTCATGTCCTCTAACCTTGAAACTGTGATGGATGATATCTGGCTCTGTGGATGTTGCCTTCATCTTCAAGGATCTTGCTCTACGTATTGCATCTGTCGCAACTTCAGGGTAGTCGATAGCAATATCATCGGGATCTCTGAAAGCAGCAAAACCTTCCTCCCTGCAGTAACCAAGATCTTCCACATCTGTGCCAGAGCTCTGCGGCCTTTCCCTGTCGAAGTCCGTATCAGACACCACCACATTTGAATTCAAGTGCGGAGGTTCCATGGTCAACTGTTCAGCAAATGGAGCCTCTTCGGGAGCTTCAGGGTTTTGATTGTGCTCCGCATGTGGAGGATGTTTTATGTTCCAATTGCTTTCATTGCCAGTTGAACCCTCGACTTCAGTGGATTTCAGTTTGGACGGACCCCTTGTTTTGATTCTTAAAATAGTTGATCTTTGTGGAGGATCCTCTTCAACTGCACCTGAATTTCCATCTGGTTGTCTCTCTGGGGGAAAGTCAGCTGATGAAAATGTATGTGCACCCACAAGATTAGCATGGTCATCTGTTCTTGTGACCTCCCCAGGTTCGCATACATCAGCTCCACACTTCTTACCCCTGCAAGACAAAAGTTACCCAGAATATACTAGAACTTTCAGAAGTAAGATAGTTTAAAATTCCTCTCAGATCATACCTATTCAGATCAGTCTCATTTTCCTTATTCTCCCAACTTGCCCTAGCTCCTTCCGATATATCAGTCGGCAAAATGTCTGATCTCAGACGCACTGACGACCGCATCTTGACCTCTCCCCATCTGATCTCATTCTCGTTGTCACCAGCAGACGCAATCAGCGCGTCATCAGTATTTTCAGGTACTACTTTATCCTCATGTACATTACCTGAATTCACAAAATGAGAAGCTACATCGTTGGACGCGGTAGCATTCATGTTCTCTGTCATTTCTTGAGAAAGATGAGGAGGCACATTCAGCAGATCAGCATCATTGTGCATTATCATTCTGGTGTTTTCTGAAGGCACAACTTTCTTAGAGTCACGAAGTGAAAACTTCAGAACCAATCTTTTCCTGTTTCCAGCATTTGATTGGTACTCGGGCAAATCATCAGGTTTGGTGATTGGTTCTTTGCCTTTTCCACCTTCCTTTTGCAGACCAGGGAAATTCCTGTCACTGTCGTCTCTTTCTTTGTTTGGGTTAAGCCCCAGTAACTCACTCTCGGGCAATGAGTCTCCTGAGTAGTCAATATTTTCTCCTTCAGTAGATGTATCACTGATTTCACAAATCATGTTCAAAGCATTCCGTGCTGCAACACGCTGGGGCCTCAAATTATGTGCTTTGATAGACTGCCTCTTTGAAGATTTCCTGCGATTTTTTGATTTTTTGTTTTGAGTATCCCTTGATGTAGAGACTTCGCATTCTTCCAAGTTCCTTTTCTTGACACGCCTTCCCGACGAAGTTACCCACTCAACCTTAACAGCATATGAAGCTAGATTCACTCCCAAGAAAATGAAAAAAGAAAAAGAAAGAGGAATCAACTTAAGCACACAAACAATTACCTCAGTTCTATGCTTATTCCTTCCTGCCCTACGGCGGCTATCTCTATGGCTTTGTTTGGTATCACTGTCTCCTGCACTGCACTCAGGATCACTGGAAAATCCAGCACTTAAACTACCCCTCTCACCTTCACTTTCCTCAGTAACGTTGTACTCCGAGTCATTATCTTCACTGACAATTTCATTTTCCGGTTCCCAGAAAACGGCATCAACGAACTCAGGTAAAGGTTCAATCATCCTTTCCAAATCTGCTAAGGGCAGCATCTGATACTCCTGACCAAGAGTAAAGTCGGGGCCAACAACAAATTTAATGGTAGGAGGACGCCACTCAATACCCAAGGCACCAAGTCGTCGTTGCTGGTACATAGTTTGATAGGGTTCTGGATATGGAACCAGACCTGGGATATAGAGGATCGGTGATTATGGTGTTACCTATCAATGTCTACAATTAAGCAATCTGATAATAAGATGATGTAAAGAAGCCACTTACTGGAGTCACAGAGAGGATCCTGGACATTTCTTCGATGCGGTGGAAGTTGTGATTCCTGCATATAAATATCCAAGACAACTGTACTGAAAGCATATTTCAAGGTAAATTCAGAGGGTGGCAGTACATGAGGTGCCAGAAACTTGAACCCTAGGTTTGGGTCAAATAATAGTTCATGATGCCTGAGCAGTGAGTTCTTCTCGAGAGATTAGAACAATAAAGATAAAAAAAGCAAGATATCCAAAAGCATCACTAACTAAGATGACCGACTATTGTGCCCGCTGCCTCTAACGCACGAGCATCCCTTGCTAAGTGATTCAATGTCCAACAGGTGACGACTAAATATTTGAAGCTGATGTTTCATCAAAAGCAATTGACACCCTGTTGCTAAACTAGATGCCCACAATATGATGGCCACTGCAGATTCAAATAGATTCATAAATTTGGCTCAAACCCATAGATAGCATTAACAATCAACAAAAACTGGATAACTCACCTGATCAAGAACGTTTCCAACAGTGTCACGTATAAGGGGGCGGTAGTCCCCAAGGAAGAACTGTATAGAGAAAAAAAGGAATCATGGATTTGTGAGAAAATAAAGGATGAAACTGCACATGGAATGACCAAAATAAACTAACTCAAAACAGAAATTTTCAGCGACCTGATCATATTTGGCATCCTTTTGGGATTCGCCTTCACCAGTGTTTATGAGATGTATTTGCCCAAAATCATCAGAAAGTACAATTGAAGTCCCGTCCCTACATAACAAAGCTCTTTACATAAAAAAAAAAAAAACATGTGCACTAAACTTCACCCGGTGACCCACAGTGCCAAAACTAACCAGAGAAGCAAAAAAGAAAATCGAGAATTGCTATTGATCCACACAGAGAAATTCACTCACGAATTGCAGGACTTCAAGCATCAAACAGACAGTTTTGTGGCACTCTAATATAAACATCAATCGGAAATCAGATACTACGAAGAAACCGAAGATGGCTATACTCACTTGAGAGTCCTCCCTATTAACAATTAGCATAGGATTTAACTGTGTTGAAGTATGTCCCACATTGCTTGACAACGGGTTCTAAATACTCTTTATACTCGTGTGGTCTCTCTCTACCTATTAGCTTAAGCTTTTGGGTTGGACTTTCTAACATGGTATTAGAGCCAGTGTTATCCCTTCCGCGAATGTGCGTGGTAAAAAATTCCTTAACAACTCCATGTGAATGTGCGTAGTCAAAATTTCACGTGCCGCTCGTAATCCGGCTAGCACGTGAGTGGGGGTGTTGAAGTATGTCCCACATTGCTTGACAACGGGTTCTAAATACTCTTTATACTCATGTGGTCTCTCTCTACCTTTTAACTTAAGCTTTTGGGTTGGACTTTCTAACAAACTGTTACTTGTTAACAAGTAAATTTCATCGTTTTAGCTTTGCTGGGTGTGAGTTGTATTCCAATCCCGTTGACATTTTAGTTTCTTATAGTTTACTGAGATGACAAGTTATGAGCATCAGCACGGCTCTTTAAGGCAGTATGCCCTGAGTCCTTGATAAATTCCATAAATGGCTACTATTGAATGTAAAGGTACAGAAACAGCAACCTTGATTTAGTTGTAGCAGCTGCGATGGCCCATGTTACTATTTCAGTAACTAATGCATCCCAAGCGACTCAACAACATGAGATCGACTTGTTTCTCCAATTCTCAACCAATCAATACTGGATTGTTCCTAGTAATCTATGAAAGACCAGGATACTAGGTTTTTTCTGAACTAATCCTTATTAGATCTTTTCTACAATGAGCTATGAAAGACTCCAATACTTAGGTTATTCCTGGCTTCTGAGACTCCATAAGCCTCTTCGTACAAAAATTAAGAAAGTTTATAATGGTCCACAAATAGCAGAAAATTATCTGAATCAGCCCAAGCTAATTATGAGCTGCTTGCAAAAGAATTCTCAGATGAATACGAATGAAAAATTATCACAAGTAGAGAAAGCGGCCCAAGGCTCAGGAGTGAAAATAGAATTTAAAAATTTGAAATAGCAGCAAGGGCAAAAGCCTTTTGCTCTTCTCTCTGTTGGTGCATGAGAAAGAGAGACAGACAGACAGACAGACAGAACCATTACTCAATGACAGAAAATATCCGAACTTACGGAGAAAACTTTCCATCAACCAGCTTCACGCGCCCAATTTCATACACCCGAATAGGTCTGCCTTCCCATATCTGTAAAGAAGAAGGAAGTATGTGAAACAGCGTATTAATGAACGAGAAAAAGCATTGGCATTAATAGTTTTGAGAACCATAAGACTTACATCCCAAACGATTGCTTTTCCATCATACCCAGCACTCATAGCTATCCGGGGATTGAATGGATGAATATCTAGCACATATGACTGCAAGTGAACGACAACTAAGTGCTGAGCCAGAGCCTTTTAAGTCAAATCAGAGAGTAGATTGGATGAAATTCCAGAATAAAGAAGTTAATCCGTAACTATCACAAGGCTCGACCCAACTGACACTTTGCAGAAACAGAAATCACTTTATCGATTTACAATAGACAGCTTGTGACAGCAACCCACAGCTCTGATACTAGACTGCAGATCAGATTCTATGGAGGCTATGTTTTGCGCTCTCATTTACAATCTTTTGGATGCCTCATCTCCTCATGTATTTTCTTTCTATATTCTGGCAATTGTTACAACATATCCGCCCTCACATGGATGAGTCACAGACCTCAACTAGGTAACCCATGCGTTTATAAATAAACTATGCACTCATCACATTAAGAAACAGAAAAAAGAAATTTGTCAAACAAAGGAGCATTCTCGAGAAACCATCAATTTTGATATAGGATGCACTCCTTCAATTACTTAGTCGATTGAGCTGGCACTCCTTCTCAGTCAAAGACACCAGACGACAGCATTTTCTTGTGAGTTTGTAATATGTTTTTTCATGTTCACCTAGATTCTTCCTTTGCAACATCAGATTCTAATTCACCCTCAGGTCTCACTGCTAAGTGGGTGTCTAGTTCAATTGAGAATTTTCTTTTTAAACTTTAGTTTCTCTTGTGCAAAACTAAAGAGCGCTCCCTTCTGTAGCCACTTCAGCAGCTCTCTCCTGATGGAACTTTTTGGACTCTGAAGATTCAATGGCAGTTTGGACAATGAGAACTGAGTTTCCACGCTCATCCTCAAGCTTCTGGTCAATTTGGTCCCAGAGTTCTTGGTAATATGAAAATAAAGGGGTTTTCCTGCTTGATTGATTTCTTCATTTGATGATGATTAACAAGGATTTGCTCACCATTGTGAGATGAGCAACCAAAGAAAGAAGAAATTAATTGATCCAGAGGGACCAGGCTGCGATTCCACTTCAGCATATCATATATTTTGCAGGAACATCCTTTATACCCAACAAATTCAACAGACATGTTCAGAAAGTAATACCCATCTACATAGAGTTCTGAATAAAAAAAATTATCTTTCAGACAAATTAAATAATATGCTTCCAAAGTCCGGCAGATGTTTTCTAAATAGATTCTTTGAGGGGTGGGGATAGCGCCTATAAGGCTTGATGTGTGAAAAAAGAAAAAGAAAAAAAAAAACCAATCAAACACTAACCAGAACTCCACAGTAAAGGAAAAATTGAAAAGAAAAAGGCCATAAATGGAAAAAGAAAACAATAAGCATGCCACTGGACAGAAGAGTGTGGGGAAATAAACAAACCATTGCTTTGTATAATATTTTTTGTTTTCCTTTGCATGGATTACCAGTGTTAGGAGACTGCTATAACTTAAACATGACAAGATCAAGAAGCAACTTACGGAGGCACTGTGACCGGTCAAACAATGCACTAAACTACCATCACCAGCATTCCACACACATATCCGACAGTCTGCATTGATCGTAAAAAAGAACAATTATAATGAGTACCGAGTCAAGAAAAACCTGAAGAAATCAGAGGGACAATAAAGAGATGAGCCGTAGCTGAATGACTTAAAAAAAAAAAAGCAGAAATTAGATACATTAGTTGCTTGACAAATGATTAGTTCATTTACGAACTGAGAAAAAGCAACAAGACAGGGAGGCAGGCCAGACTGTGTAAGACACTGGAGGAAGGACCAAGATCTTGCACTCAAACAAGAAAAGAGAACGCTTATTGCTAGTCATTAAAGAACGTCGAATGTTTGTCGAGACAGTCAAGTCCTAAGCAGACTGCCAAGAATCACACCACAGGTTGCAATCTGATAGAGGGAAATGACTTCACCATTTATGGAGGATTGTCCATATTTTATGAGAAAAAGATGAGGTTCCATCTAAACAGAAGGATGTCACATAAAAGAAGTGGAGTATGAGTAAAGAATAACTGCAATACGAATCTTCATCGGATTAAGACAAGGAAATCGCGTTTTCATATAGACATGTTCTAGTTCAGTAGGCCTCTACCCATAATAGCTGCAAGAACAAAGCGATTATCCAAACTCCACACGATCATATTAACACCACGAGGAGTCGGAAGAAATCTCTGACGTGGACCTCCTCGAGGAGGTTGAGGTGGCAAAGGGGGAGGTGGAACTTTCAAATGGTACGCTCGCACCCACCGTCCGCCTTTTCCCTAGAAAACCAAAAGGGTTTATTGTACCTCAAAACAAAAATCCCCAAAAGATTGATGGATAATGCAAAAGCAAAATGAAGGAAAATGCTCCATCAAATTCACAACTGACACTCACATTGGATTTGCGGGATCTGGGCACCCATATAATGGCACTCCCATCACGAGAACAAGTGACAATGTTGTCATGACAGAACCTGAGAATCTCGGTGTCATGAAGGCATGTGATTTTTTTTTTGGTGGAAGAAGGCATGTGATTAATGTATCAACAAAGGCAGGGTTAAGCAAACAGCCACATATTAAACAAATGAAAGTGGACAATTGCCATTTGGAGTGTCATAAGATATGCAGTCAACTTTCATAAAATAACAAGACAAGATACCATGAATTTCTAAACTTTGGAAAATTATCCTCCTTCAAATTATCAGACATTGACGATCGGGGAGCCACAGAACAGCCACTGCATGTACAATGGAAACCAAGTAAGATCCAGAGCAAACTTTGGCCAAAAAGAAAGATCCAGTGACAACTGCCAAGTGAAAAAGAAAAAGGTCTAATTTTCATGATTAACTAACCTAAACTGGACATAATTGACATCATTCTCATGCCCACATAACACGTCCATCTCATGAACCGGTTGTTCTGGATTATCCACATTGGATTTACAAGCATTCCAGACCTGCAATTTGTGTATTTATATATATCTTCATAAGAAATCATGACAGATAGAAAAATAAAAGTAACCGTGACAGAGTCTCCAGCACAATTATTTTTTGTCATACAGTCCACATCACTTACTGGTATGATGCTAAGAACAACATAAATTATAGACACAAGAATGTTAATATACAGATTATGAGAATAAACTTGCCCTTGCAAAGGTGTCAGAGCTACCAGTGACAAATACAGTTCCATTGGCATTGTAAGCGCAGCATAGTATTTGGTGGCTTTGCAGGGCAATACCAGAAGAAAGTTCATTGTTCGAAGGACCATTACTCTTCCCTGCAACATGCTTGAGTTTTTTAAGCTCATACTCATTGCCAAAACCAGCTTTGAAATAACAGATCTGGAAGCAAATATCTGACCGGCAATAGCATCTGGTGGTTTTGGCAGGTATATTCTTGGAGTGCATTGAGAATACCTAGCATCCCAGAGTCGACAAGTTCCATCATCTGATGACCTACAAATGATAGAAATAATGGCTTATTAGAGATGCCAAAGGAAAATCAGCAACTCCACAGTCCTGATAAAGGACACTTCATAAATTGGAGGACAAACGTGCTGCATAACTTGTCGGAATAAATTTTTTACAGAGGCAAAATCATAGTGCTCCTTGTGTTTTGTCCAGTGTCTTAGAAAAACCAAACAGAGCCCACCTGCCTACCTTCCTTATAACAAACCATATGCCTCACTTGTGATCCACTTGACTTGGAGATGATAAAAGATCCATTCAAAACCAGAAATAGCAACAACTGCTGGTTAACTCGGTTAAAGGCAATAATAACAACCACCAAACCCTTCATACTAAGGAAACTGTACTACATGGATCATTTCACGCCATGGAGCTGCACTCAAAATCATATCCTCCCACATATCTAAGCACTCGAGATCCTTCCTTAAAGTACAACCCTAGGTTTCCTCAGGTTCTCCTGTCTCCTTTACCCTGCACCTCCATCACAAGGTCACTCTTTTTACAAAGGGATCTGAGTCTACCACTTCACGTGTCCAAACCAACTACAGAGAAACTCTCTCATCTTATTCTGAACTCAAGTCACACAGACTTCTCCTTCGAATGTTCTCATTCTGATTTTCTAAAGTGCACAAACTCCTACTAGACTTTCAACTCTGTTACACTCTTTCTGTGTGCATGTCAGTACTTATTGCTAAACAATCACATACATAGAGTTCATTTGAAGAGGATTATGATAACAAGTGCCTCAGGAGCAATTGCTAAACACCTCAATGAAGAATCTGTTATTTCCAATGCATTGTCTTCCTCTTGTTATATGTAATTAGTTTCATTCGAAATGAAAACATTTCCTTATGCACTCGTTAAAAAGATCCATTTTAAAAATGCTTAAGTACAAAAACTCAAGAAAGGGAATGCAGAGGTAAAGAGATGAAGTTTGCATATCAACGTACGCATTGACCGCTACCTATAAATTGTATTAGCTTTAAATTTGAACTTGTTGTCAATCATTGCATTTTAAGCACCACAAACCACAAATAACAAGACAATAGTGAGTTATGTATACACTAAAACTGCATTAAATTATTACTCTTATATCATTCTCTACATTTGATTAAAGAGCTATTCTGTGCACAATTTTTTTGTACGTTTTCTTCTAGTTTTCTCAATGTTTTTATTTTCAAAGTGATAATGAGTTGCAAATACCTTGTTGGCCTCAGTGGGGCAGAACTAATTAGTGGAATTTGGAAAATAATGATTTGAATCCCATTACGTCAAAAATCAACTATCCCCCTGTCCTAGCTGTTGAAGCATCAAGACATATAATGTCTGATTGTAAACAACGCAATCCATTATCCCCGTTAAGTTAGCTATTGTGACTCAAGAAAGACTGTTTTTATATGGTATGTAATTTAAGTGTTTTAAGCACAAGATGTCGTGGCACAAGGAATAAAGTATAAACTGTATCAGTCATAAAAGTTTGAACATTGAGAAACTACATAAAAAAATATGAGGAAAGTCATCATCCTTAAATATAGAATCACAGAAGATGAAGTAAAACATTGGAAAAGTAACAAAAAGAACAGGGTCTCACGATAATAGCTGATATACAGCGCTGGGCCTGGGATTAAATGCAATAGCAGTGACAGCTCCAGTATGCCCCCGCAAGACTGAGATTGGGAATCCATCGGGTAAGCGCCACTGTAAAGCACAAGAATAATAATAACAATCTTGATGCAGGAGGTGCATAATAAAAAGAAGTAAGTGCACTTAGATACAGAGCAAGGCATTCTTACAACTCGAACAACGAAGTCATTTGAAGCAGATGCCACCAGGGCATTGTTTGAACTTACAGCTAGATCAGTAATATCACCCTTCAGATTTTGCATGAACAATGAGGAAATTAGCAGTTATAGGGGAGTGTAAATCTAAGCTTTGTAAACTGATTTCATTATGCAAAAATGACAAACTAACTTCATGTCCCCGGCAGCTTGCCAAACAAAATGCAGTTTCCATTGACCAGATCTTCACAAGACGATCATCTGACCCCGTGATGACATATCTTCCAGATCGATCAAATATTGCTGCAAGATACAAGTACATAGGGAAAAATATCTTAGTGAATCCATGCTCTGTCATTTGAGTCTACTAACAACTGCCCCAGTAGTAATAAACTTCTGGGATGTAAACGACTAGACGACTAAATCGCCCTCTTGCCACAAGGCTCAAGGACACATGAGTGGAAGCAGTCAAAAAGAGAGAAATTTTAGAGAAAACCTGGTATTCCCAGGAATTGCTAGTAAAATCAGACAAATGTCTGGGAAACCACAATTACTGGAAAACAGTCAGCTTGCCATTGGTTTCCGCAAAGGGAGGGGAAAACTACCCAAAGCGTAGTGCACAAGTGGGCATGTGAGAGGAGAGGAGAAAAGGAAGGAAGAAAGATCGTCAACAACATGATGCAGTTTTACAGTAGGATAGCACCTTAAATCTTCCGGCTAGAGAACGACAAAGCATTTTAAGGATTAAAAAATGTCATAACACTGAATGTAGAGAATGAAATAAACAAATGCAGCATACTACCGAATCAAAGAAAATAGAAAAGATGAAGACATCCTCACTGTCAAATAAATTATCATGAAATCCTACCACAATAGACAGCAACTCGATGTCCCCTTAGCTTCTTAATATTTTGCATCCTTTCAACCAACATCAATGGCTTCGCAATAGCATAACATGCAGAGTGAATTGATGGGGCACGATGATGCTTTCTAAAACCTCCACCTATTTCCCTTAAACCAAGCCCACGGACCTGATCAGCCCGCATATGTGGCCAGTGCAAGTAAGCTGGCAGACGCTTAAGTTGCTTATTGATCTTGCTCCTGTCAACTGTAAATCATCGATCAGAAAAACTTCATATCAGTTGGTCATATTCAGAGTGCATTTATTAGAGCAAGCTAAGCTCGAATAAAAATGTGATATCAACCTTTACAGATGATAGAATTCAATATAGAAAGGAAGTCAGAATCCACAGAATAATGAAAATAATGTTAAAGAGCATGTTTCATGCATTATCCCTTACATAACACTACAGAGAGAATTAACGAAAAAGACAAGGCTACATGCTGAAATGCAAGCTTAATTCTCATAAATGCCATTCAAGGGACAGCACAGAAAACCTCAATCAAGAACAATTCAGAACAGTTGATCACTGCTGCAAGAAGACTGACTATTGTAAAAATGAACATATAACCAAAAACTATCGCATGAAGTGCATAACGAACCTCCTATTGATGCACTTTCAGGAAAAAAAGAAATATGATCTCACTCACCAAAGATAGGCCACAAATATGCATATTAATAACTTTATCAACCTATACCTAAATACAGTTACATAAAGTAGCATCACTATGGTGCTAATCAAGAAAAGTTAATAAAAGAGTCACTTTCTAGCCCAAAGATAAAAGTGAACCTCCTAGTAGAGAAAGACAAACAGGCCAGAATAAACTGAAATCACAGCACTTGGCAAAACATATCACTCATGCATGAAAACAGGAATAGAGACCTCCTGATTTTTTTATATTTGTAGATACATTTATTACCTTGTGCTGCCCACTATAGAAGCTTTCCCGCTTGTTTATAATGGAGGAACCCTACTAGAAAGATGGGAACAGCGGCTTAACCATTTTTTCTTACATAGGGCTAACAAGATGTTCATACAAAACGTCTACCGCACCGCGCAGTGACGTGCCGAGGGTCCCCGGCCATCCACTTTTTCTACACATTCGCTCTTCATTTGCAACACACATATGCCAGTCTGGACATGCCTTTTTATGTATAAGTTGCATTTATGTGATCTACCTTTAAAGTCCGCAACATTACTTGTACATTTTGTACATGCCCATCATTAAGACCTAATATGAATGTAAAAAGTCTGCCAATTCGAAAAAAAGAACTTATATCGAACACAATCTGCACCTGATGAGTCTAATGTGGATCGGATAAGGATAAAGCAGTTGTCATGCAAAGTGCGAATACAATGTCTTTTGGACTTATCTACATAGTTCATGACCAATATATATTAAGATAAATAACAATGGAGGTATCGTAAAATACATATAAATAAGATCAACCATGTTGATGTATTTAATCTAATGAGCTCACACAATAAGTACTTGGAAACCATCATAAAGGTAATAAATTGCATGTGCTAATGCTATGTTTACCATAACCTAAGTGAACTGTACAGATGCATAAAAAAAAGTGAATTTACTCATATATCCAACAATGGACATGCATGGGACTTCATCTTATTCATAGAGTATGTTACGCTGTGATAATTTTAAATATACCTTATATTTGAAGTACATAATATTTAGATTAGCTCACTAATTAAATGTGGCAAACCATACTGTGTATCTTCGGTTCATCCATAGAGTATATTTGGCTGCCATCTATACATTTTTCCCTCTTAATTTAAATCAATTAGGCCTAGCATAAAACTCAAGTACGCTTTTGCGATTGTCTAAATTGTAACTTTTTACACTACGATGCATGCGAATAAAATATGGAACCTGTGCGCACAAGGCAGCAGACTAGGATATAAACTTGGGGTTTTGCTCAAACTGTTGCGCCACCGCTGCACCAGTACGTGGCGAATCCCTTGTCGGTCCTCATCTGCTTTTTCGACACGTTTTAACCTTCATTTTCAACATGTACACCACTGTGGGCATGTATCTTTATCTAAATTGCGCTTTTGTGATCTATACTTTGTTTTGGCCTCAAGTATATTTTACATTGTTGACGATAAAAGAGCAATCTATTATTTCTGAAGTAAGAGGCGTACTTATAGGCTTAGAGTTAAGCCTAGATAATTGCACATATACCCTCAACTTGCTAATACTCTAAAGTAATAAATCCAACATACATGTCTACAACTGAGACCTATTATGACCATACAAATCTAAGAAAGTAAAAAACACTTGCAATAAATTTAATTCACAAACAGTTGGATAAGAAGGCTTATGTTAAATATGCTTTGTCCACACCTGGACTAAAATGATGATTATAAAATGTTCGGTGTTGTGCAAAGTGCAGACCAAGTCTCTTCAACTCATCTATATAACTCATGAGCCCAGTATGACAAATCCCATCTAGGTGCAGTTTGTTCTTTATTGTCTAAGACCTCGAATACTTTATGTGTGACTAATTCTTGAGTTCATGAAAATAAATAGTCCAAAAAACTGAACAAATTCTTTTGTTAAATAAAATTTGATTGTGCGTGTGCTGTCATGCAAAATGCAGATATATAGGAGCTCTTAAGCTTATCAATATAACACATGACCCCACCATTAATTTGAGACAAATCACATTTAGGTCAGTGTGATCTGTCTTTTAGTGTCAAGTTTATCAGTTCGAATCCATTGTGAGCCTCCTCTATTTGTCTTTATTGTCTAGTTCATCGGTTCAAATCCTATGTAAAGCTTCCTCCTCTATTATGAAACATAAGCGGTTCGGGAATAAATTGAAAAAAAAAATTTACACTTACATGTGGTAAGCTGAAAATAAAAATTAGTAGGTCCATTGTTATGTAAGGTGCAAATAAAATAGTATGCGCAGGATAGATTACAACTGTAAACAGGGCACAATATTGATCAAATAAATGGATTTATTTTATTAGAAGAACAGTGGACACGAAATCGAACTGCCATGAAACATCACATACCATCCAACAAGGAAAAGGAACCAACTCCCAGCAATGTTGGAACATCAGCAGCGCTGAGTGCATCTATTCCCACCTTGTCTTGCACTAAATGGCCTGTATACTGCATCAGTTGCTTGAGAAGCTTTACCAAGTGGTCTTTCCCAATGTGCGGATACCTATTTACACACGTCAGATGGTTCAGTCTACATTATCTAACGTAGAATAATATGAAGGAGCACGCTGCCTTTAATAACACTGACGTCTAGTGCTTTTAAGGTAACTACAGCCTGAATTCAATCTCCTTCTGCATCTCACTTTCTGATCTGTTCCTTCCCCCTCAAACTATAGTCCCACCACGTGAATATTAAGAAAGGTTTTGATAACTCTCAGATTGATTAGAACAGTCAATTATAGACAATGCCATAAATTATGAAAAAACTGGGCTTAGATATTAACAAACCTCATTTAAATACTCAATAAACCAGCAAAAGAAAGTCACAAGGACAACTCCAGATAATAGGTCATGACATTATTATCTAGCTTCTATCCACTTCATATACTTTCTGAGATAAAGCAAACTTATAAAGCATGAGGTTATACCAATACACTCTACACAGATGTTGTGTGATTGCATGAATTTATAAATGCAGATCGCATGGTTGATTCACTTGGATGATAGGATTTAAAAGTCTTTTGGTGCGAAAAGGCAACAAGGTTAGAAAGTAGAAGCTAGCATACCTTTCCACCAGATTACTGTAATTTAAAGGGAAAGAGATGCCATCATCATCCTCATTCCCACTTCTTATTCCACTCCTAGAAGCCCAAGCATGATACCTTCTAGGAAGCAGCTGATGCTCCAAAAGTTCATTCCAGAGTTGGCCAAAGGTCCTCTGGCATGGGCCAATCGACAGAAAATGCATGATCAAGAAGTATATTTCGCTGAGATCTACATCAACGTCAGCCTCAACAGAATGACCAGAAGCTCTCACTGGCCTTCCGATTTCAACCAGTTCATGCACCTTATTAGAGAAAATTAAAGGTCCCATGCTAGAAGAAAGTGCTCCACCAGAAGAAGCACACTTCGGGAAATCCATCATCTACTAGAGGCTGAAGCAACAAAACAAGCACTTGTTCACCACTCTAAGTAATTAATGCACCTAGAAAAGATAGCCATTAACAAGAATATCAACTTGTCAATGCAATTCTTCTGAATGAATGGGGATCCGAATATGCTATCAATCAAAACTCTAAAACCATTATCTTGAACCTTTGATTCAAAACTAAAACTGCTAGCCCAAGCAACAGAAACATGAAGCTAGAACCACATATCTATATTGTTCTTTCCTACGTTATCCAAACATCAATTGTGAAAAGCATCTTCTTTGTCACTCTGTCCTGGGAAAGATGTGATGACCATACCTATTCCAATACTTATAGAAGAAAGACTCCCAGAGAAAGGGATAACAGCATGCTTGGATGGCAGTGCTGTTTTAGCTCTTTTGAGTACCGGATATTATAGCATTTAATAGTAAACAATGTCTTCACCTACCACCTCAAGCTCTAGAGAAGTACGATATGGGCATTAAAGGAGAAGCCACAAAAAGAATAATATGTATAAAAGGAAATCATAAAATGGAATTCTCGATCAATACTGTAATACCATATTTAGATGACTGCTTTTCCTCTACAACTTAAATTGAGATACAGACCGTAATATGTCAAACACGTTCCCTAAGCTCAAGTGTCATCCAGCTATGGTGGCAAGACTAATTATCGGCCTTAAATCAGTTACGACAGATTAAGAGAACCAACAAACTCAAGGTTGGGCTGCCATTATGATACAGCAGGAAAGCAGTGAAGACAAAATCCATGTCTCCAACAGAGAGCCAAAAACATTTTGAATGAGATTAAGTTCCTTATGCCAGCTTTCCTAAACAAGTACGGTAAAAGGACTTCATTCACTCTTTCAAGGTGCAAATTAACACGGCCAGCAAACAATCTTATGGGGATTAAGCCACAAGAGAAGGGTTTAACTCAAGTAAGGAATAAATGCATTTTGAACAGACCTTCACATCCGAGCCGAGCTAACCAATGAGTTAGGCATAATAAGGAAAGAAGAGAGAGAACTTTCCTGTTACATGTGCTTCATGGACATGGCTTTTAGGGCACAGGACAGTCATGCGTACAGAGACTAGCTCAAAAGCAACTGAATCCCTTCTCACTCTAGTCTCATGCCAACAGAAGGTAGGGATTGTGACTACCTCCTTCGAACATTGAACACTGATCTTTTGATTACTGTATTTTCTTCTGGTAGTTAGTATGTTTTGTATCTTTTTCACTATTTTGTCATTTAGTTCTCTAGTCTATATTCGCAAGCGGCGCCAAAGGGGTGCCAGCTCATGATCAGTAAAAACAGCTCTCTCTTTTTGCTCTCCTTAGGTTTGGATCCTGTTTCTATTTCACATGCCCCAACCTGCCCACCCGGAAAACCCGCTTCCACAGGCCGAACACCTATGGCACGATATCATGTGTCAATGAAGTCCCAAAAAGACTACACACTACTGATGTTTTACCTAAAGTTCCATTCGACGAAGCATCTATCCTTCAAAGTAAAGTTGCAAGTTCACTATTTTTAAAGGCTTTGCAGTTTCTCTGCTTCTTGAAGCTCCCAATAATGGGCGTTTCTGTGAAATTGCAAGTTCCAATTCATAATACCCATAGACCTACAAATATTTCGACAATGTTTTATGTTAAATTGTCTAGGAATATAATTTTCGACAATTTACATAATCTGGCGATTCAACGAGAATGCTTCTGATCTAACTATCCAAGCCATGTGATAAAAGTATGGAAACATAAATGACTGTTCAATATTTACCATAAGAAAATGCATTAACAGGATTGTAACAATTTAGATAAATATAAGACCATTCTATTAATGGCATGTGTTCATTTTAAATGAACGAGGATAACATTTTATCCATGCTCTATTCAGACCAACCCCCAACCCAACCCTATGCACATGATTTTTATTAGGTGCTCCAAGAGCAATGCTCCCTAATGAACAATGCCTAAAATTGCCACCGTGGTACTCAATAATCACCCACTTGGCATCCTTCAATTGCAATTTCCAGGACTTAATTCCAAATTTCTGAAAAGGCTTATGACATAATTGAACCAATTGAAAGGTTTCAGGCTCGATTGCACTTGCCTGATTACATTTCACACAAAAAACTTGTGGTGTAATTTTCCCTATTTTGTTCGATCTATGAATTGTTTCAAAAACCAACATGCGGTCCAGCTACATTAAATAATCAATCTAATTCCATGTCATATGAGGAGGATCATCGTAACTAAAATCAAAGCAATTTCAATCTAATTCAACTCATGGCACGAAGTAAGTCAATAAAAAACGAGTGGCACTGATATAGCATAGCTAGCTGCTTCGATCAATGTTAACATGAGGGCCTCATTGACAAGCAATCCAATTTCTTGATAAAATCACTGGATTCTTTCCTTTTAAATTCTGAAAAATAGAAACTGTCTCTAATGTGCTTAACCCACCCCATATCAATTCACTAGCCAAGCAAACCCCCAATACCCAATGCATCAGCATATAAAATATTTTCAAAGGATCAAAACTAGATGCATGACTAAACTTCATAAATTTATTAAAATAGTTAGGTAAAGAGGCAACTCATGCTGATAGGTTTATTTCTTTAAAAGATTTCTATCCATCATAGGAAATATACAAGGACACCATAAAAACCCCATAATATTGGACAAAGAAAGTACTGAAGTCCAGTTCATATCCAATCAACGAGTAAAGTTATGATAGATAAAGCTTTTGTGAACGTTCCAACTCAAAGGAATGGATGTACCATCCATACGGCATTGAAAATTCAGATGTCACTATTGATGAATAGAGAAGTATCCCTAGACTGGTAATTTGCATAATGCTCATAGTTGACAGGTTGTTTCTCTTGTTGATATGAAGAGGAATTTATGAAATCTAAAAGGTGTTTAATACTCCAATGCTCCATCTAACTGCTCCACCAGAGCAAACTACAACATCAATCTTCAAGAATATAGGAAATAACATTTCTTTGTACTCTGCAGGAAAAATTTAATATGATTTATGTGATCTTGGATTAATCCCTCGAAATAGGGGGCAGACAACCAAATAAAGCAGCCTATTTAATATCAATAGCGGGAGAAAATGATATTTGGCAAACGACTGAAGATGGAGTTCACTTTTCTAACAGAATGGTTCCATTCTTTAATGGGACGCTTCTATCAATCAGACCATTGTAGATCCAGAAAGCAGCAGTCATCCCGTCCTTTACCGTATCAACTTTTCTCCAGTTTTGTCCCAGGAAATACATTTATTAAACTACAAAACAGTGACACTAACTTGAACCTAAGCACTAGCAGGAATTCCACTAGTTTCTCCTTTACAAACATTCAGCAAGTGGAAACAAAGCAAGCAAACGGGAGATAGTAGTGAACAGTGTCCACCACGGAAACAAAAAAAAAAATGACAACAACTGAAACAACAAAAAACAAAAGCTCAACGGAAATCACATAAGCTTTACTAGATTTTCCAACATCCACCCAATCACGTGAAATTCCTTGCTCAGAAACGCCAACACCAGAAGAAACACCAAAGTAATCATGAAATGCACAAAACCACCATGGACTAAAGATGCTGCAGCCCTAGTCAGAGGCCAAAATTCGCGCCATTCTATCAGTCGATTTCTGCGAGAACCGATAGAATTCCTAATCCACAATAACTACTCCAACCCAAGTTCACATGCATTAAAAGCTCCTTAAAGCATGAGACAAACGCAAGATCTAACGCATAACATAATCAAATGAAACAGCCCAACCAAAAAAAAAAAAAAAACGAAAAAACGAAACTGAAGCTGCGATACTGCTACCGGACAAGATTCTTGTTTACCCGATTCAGAACGCACTCAAACACCAACCCGCTCCGAGAATTTGCGAAGTCGGAGACCAAATGCGAACTCGCATTCAAGCATTGAGACAAGCGAATCCCTCCTTCATCGACATGTACAAGAATCCAAGCTGCACACCAGGTGACTCAGAGACAGAGAGAGGGAGAGAGGATGATGGAGAAATGATCGTTGGAGGGATGTGGGGAATTGCTTTGGATTTTTTCTGCAGAAACGCGCGAGTAAATTAAAAAAATAATAATAATAATAATAATAATTACGAAAAATTGATTATTGCTGGGTCGAATTATTTATTTGTTTCGGAAAAGTGATTAGGGCGCACCCGAGCTCTGATGAGTGATGACTGAAGCCGTGCACGCCCCCACAGTACCGGAAATGCCCTGGCCCAGAAGGAAGATTCTGCAAGGAACGAGGGGCAAAAATGTCTTTTCACCTGGGAACGCAGCCTCCTCGACTCGACCGTCTTCTCTGTTCCCGGTATTTACGACCTTGCCACGCTTGGCGGTTTTCAGACATTATCATTTACGGGAAAATACTTTTTGGTCTCGCAGTCACGGTTCCTCCGAAATGCGGCGGTTAGAGATCACGTGCTTTTTTCATTTTCGATTGGTCCGCTAATTTTGGTCGTGACTCGAGAGTTTTTATTTGAACGGATTCTGACTTCTTATTTGGAAGTTTTCAGCCGAAAAAGAAAAAAGACTCATTTTGGAAAATAACATCTTGTCACTCTTCACAAAAAGTCCATAACTTTTGCGAATATAAGAAAAGGGAAAATTAATTCCCTGCTAAAAAATTCGCGGGTCTGTATGTAAAATTCTTAGTGATATTTCCGCTTTAGGTGATTGGGCTTGAATATGGGTTATCACATGATTGAAAGAGAAAGTGCTGATTAGATCCACTAGTTACCGAAATTCATCAAATATAGTCTCAAGGTGGAACGTTATACATAAAATTTGTTATATACTGATTTGAGTTGAATATCTTACCTTTTTTTTTTTGTCCATTGCTCAAACTAACAGGATTGAAAGCCAAATCGGCAACTAATATGAATTAATGAAAAGATGACATTGAATATTTTCGTAAAGCGTTGGGACTAAAACAAGCATGTAAAAAAAAAAAATCAATGTCGGGGACGACAGTACACATTAAGCGGGAAAAGTACAAAAACAATCATAAAATTGTTGCATTGGTACAAATTCAGTATTGAACCTTTCAATTGAACCGGTTTAGTCCTAAACATTTTTGTATTGTTATCAATGCAGCCCATCCGATCAATTTCGGCTGACATGGACATTTTTTAACTAATTTTAGATTTTTTTTGTTATAATTTTTTGACCTTTTATTTTCATTTCATTTTGGCCGGCAACCTTCGTTAGATCTAGGCGCGTCCATATTAAATTGGGACAGTGACATAAATGATCTCCGACTTTTGGCCCAATATACAATGTGGCCTCAGAAATTTCTTTCTTGCTTTTTCAATGAATTTTTTATGCGAAAACACAGAGACAAGGGGGCAAGCAGCTAGGAATCCGAGCATATATTTTTTTTTTTTGAAAAAAATTATTGAGGTTGGGTTTTGGGGCTTTTCTGGAGTACTGCAGTTCAAGGAAGATCGGAGATGTGCAATATTTCAGCTTCGTGGATCAAGCAATAGACAAGACGAGTGTGGTTTTGGTTATAGTGGTGAAGGCAGCCAAATCGAAGAGACTGAAGGAGCAATCTCGTGCCCCCTCCCCTGCCTTTGGTTCTTCTTCATTTTGGGTGTATGAAAGTTCTTCTGCTCGTGTGATCTCTCCCCTTTCAACTAGTTTGCTCATTAATGTATTGTAATCAAAGTATGCTAAGAGGTTTTCAACTTTGCCCTGGGCGAGAACGCTTAATAATCTCTACCCTAAAGTGTCGTATGAAATGGGAGAAGGTTCGAGATGTCATTAAAAACATGCCATTTGTCGTCGCCACTTGAGTACTCCTAGGTCTAACTCATGTAGGCTAGACTAGAGCTTCGTTTGTTTATCGAAAGACAACTTCCAGGAAAAAGCTTTCCGGATTTTCCTGCGCTTGATTCACACAGAATAAACTAGCCAAAGATGATATTTTCCACTAATGGAAAAAAACACTTTCAAAAGTCTCATTTTGAAAAGAGAAGATTATTTTCTATCATCTTTTGTCCTTACACTCCTTCACATTCATGTTCTTTTCATTTTTAAATTTTTTATTTCTTAATTATTTTTTATAATTTTTTCTTTTCTTTTCTTTCTTCATCTGTCAGCTGTCGGCTACCCCGTGGCCAGCGAGCTCAAGCTCTAGGAAAGAAAAGGTAAGGAAGGAAAGAAAGGGAAGGAAAAGAAAAAAAATTAAAAATGAAAAAAAAAGCATTAAAATTTATCTACGTCAGCGTCAGCAGTGCCATGTGGGACGGTTGGCGCTCAAGTTAGAGATTTTGGGCAAAAATTGACCGGATGGATTCAATTGACAGTACGTAAAAAGGTTTAGAACTCAATTGATAAAATTACAAAATTTAGAACTAAAATTGATAAAAGTACAATAGGTTTAGTACTTTTTGGACAATATTCTTGTTCTGGCATAATCATCTTTATAGTTGGCTTGTTTCACTTTTTAAGCAGCGGCCGCTGTTTGTTTTCTTTAGTTTCAAGCTTGTCTGGCATGCCGTCTACAGAACGCATGGGCAGTGCAAATCATGTCTTTGTAATTTAATATTGCTCAGCTCATTTGCAGTAGAGGTACTTCGTGTCATTACATTCAAGATGTCTCGCTTCTTACTGATGAGAAGACATGTAGTGATTCCATTTAGTCATGTTTATGCTGTTGCTTCTAATTACGTGATGAGGCAAATTTGTGAAGAACACAAAATCAGGCCATCAAATTGTTAGTGGCTCAGTGCCCCACCGTACTTTCCCAAGATAGATTTCGTTCCTCAATTTTGGGATATCGGAAAAAATGCATGTAACATAGACTAGACCGAACAGAAACCATCTCAACCACTGAATAGACCCATCAATCTTCCTCTCACAGGCAATGAATCAACTCATATGGATATAAAGAAATATGCAGGCCTGACATCACCCAAACATGGCGAGGAGTCAAGGTGTAGCAGTTGCTAATGCCATACCGGGGAGACTACCAAAACCATCTTGGGACGGGGCTTTTCCAATTTGTAAATGCAACACTATACAACATAAGATCATCTGGAGCTCATTAAGAGTGCTGAGTATCTTAGGATTTCGAAGAGACTACCTATACTACTGTCACCGTGCCAGTGTTAATAAGGGTGAAGATTCACCAAGTAGGGCTGTACTCTTTGCTGAACACACTTCGGTGTGAAAGTAGATGAAGTATAATCAGAGGCCATTCTAGTGATCTACATTGTAAATAAGTTGTCGATTACATCCTGTCACTATCGTTCCATTGACTACATGTTGAAGGTAAGTTGCTCTCTCGAATCTACAGATCCACAATACATACGGAGCTCCATAAAATTACAGTCAAAGAATAGGAAGATCAACCAAGCTTGTCTCAGGAAGAGCATTTACTGGACCTTCAGACAGCCGTTAAGGTCACAGATTCTTCAGTGGGGCATTACAAGAGCAACTGAGAGAGAAATAGTTGACAGCGGGAACGAGCGCAGATCAAGCATCGATGAATCTGATATCAAAGGTCTGGGGATGTATCTGCCAAACATTTAGGGAGGCATATTCCTCCAAGCATTCTTTCAGCTGGGCTTCACTATAACCCTGTATGATGGGACGTGCCTCAATCAGTTAGAAACAATAGAAAAAAGGATGACCGTAATTTCATTAGCTGTCAAAGTAGTCAGTTTAAAGAGCATGGAATTGCTAGCAGCGCATAAGGAGATAATAATGAGCAAAACCGAAGGTTAACCACCTTTGGGAAAAATCTAGCATGTCCCGAAAAGACAGCTCATATTAGTTAATATCCAGTTGAAATACAAAGAACGATCTGGCAATGCTCTTTTCTGACAATATGGTTTCAAAAGAAAGAGATTATCAATACATTTCTTATCAAAGGAGAGCTCATTATCGGAGTAAAAAAAAAGAACTCATCTTGCAGAGAATTCATCTTTTGAGTGCAGTTGTAGCCCGGAAGACATTCAATGCTGAGCAGTTACGACATTCAATCATCAGAAAGCACACTGCAATTAATATCTGAGAACTAACCTTTCTAGAAATCCAGTTAAGTGCATCAGAATAAATCACGCTCATCCTGTTTGTCCGAGCAGCTTCATCTCGTAGGATGGAATAGATGTCAGATATTGCGTCAAGACCAGCTCGTTGCCGATCATCAGAGTACAAAGAGAACTTCGACATCTGCATTAACCTGAGTGCTTCATCCACATCACTTTGGGTGACAGATTCGGAGAATCGGAGTCTTGCTAATGCCTACAGGGAATGAGAGTCAATTAATTGAGTGAAACGACAATAACTCTCAATGAGCAATGATTTTAGTCCCTGCTGCTTAGTAAACTAAGACCAGAATAGAAAAAAAACATGCTAGAGTGCTATTCTCAACTTATATTAATGCGAACCATGATTCTGATAAAAATTACAAACCTATTTTTTTTATCTGAAAATAAGTTCTTAGAGGATTTTGAACAAAAGAATTGTAGTTTCTGAACTGTAACCTAGTCTAAACTTGTGAACATTCATCACTCTCAGGTTAGTCATACATGATTGTACAAAGACATGATTACTTACAGCTGATATGCGCAGAATGCTTAGCAAAGTTCTCACTGTGGTGTAGGAATGGGGGGCATTCGTCTTAGCTTCTTCCTGTCGAATGGAGGAATAAGCACTAGCAATATACTCTTCAAGTTCCCTCGGAACACAAGGAGACACTCTTCTTGCAGCGGATATATATGCACTACAAACAACGAAGAGAGTCAATTTATAACCAAAGTGAAGGGCCAATGGAGAGATAATTGATACAGAGCATATGTGCTCAGGCAAGACGAGCAAAAATATGTTCATTTCCAAAGATTAGATCTTCACCGTTTCATGTAAAGGTACATTAGTCTTCCATTATCGGGACCTTCTAAGTCAAGGTTCTGAGAATATATGCGTAAAAAGTAGCACAAACTGAACAAGAGTCTCTGCACAATTATAAAATCAGCATTTTCACCTAATTGATATGATAAGATATTAATCCACGTCCTAGCACAGAAGCAATCCATAAAGACATACATTAACAAACTATCAAGCTGCTAAAACTTATACAACCAAGATGCAAAGGCATCTTAATAATTTTAAAAACTAACAAGCAAGCTCTCTAATGCAGTCAGGCAAGCAGCTACACAGTGCAGAAGCACAAATCTCAACAAAATTCAATGCTTTCATGAATTAACAATACTACTTCTGCTGTCGAAATGAATGGACAATTAGCCTTACCATAAATTAGACTCAAAAGAACATCAGCTCTGTATAATGCGTAATATCCAGAAAAGTTACACATCAATGACCGGTAACGCTTTTTGACCTTGTAATTATCAAACTTTATTTTGAAAGCAAAGCAGATGCTAACCCTCAAGACATTAATTTTGCTCTAGGCATGCTTTGTTGAGCTAGTATTACATGAATCTTCTATGTGAGAAGATATAGAGAAACTTACCGAAGAATGGATGGCTCAAGGGGAGTGAAACCAAGAGCGGGTGATTCTCTATTTTGGTGGACATAAACAATGTGCCTAGCCATTTCAAGATCATTATCCATATCTGCACGATCAAGGATCAACCACAGAAGATCAAACCTAGACAGCAGTGCTGGAGGCAGATTAATGTTCTCAGCTGGAGTTCTGCGGAGATCATATCTTCCCCTGATATTTCAGAATTAAATAGTGCTGACGTTAGTAAACCTGAGGAAAGGACTTATGTAGACAAGTAACACAAGCATCACCGCTGAGTACAGTGAGGAGCCATACCAAGCTGGATTAGCAGCAGATAAGACAGCAGTTCTAGCATTCAATGATGTGGTGATCCCAGCCTTAGCAATACTAACGGTTTGCTGCTCCATCACTTCATGTATTGCTGTACGATCTGACTCGTCCATCTTGTCAAACTCATCTATGGCACATATACCCATGTCTGCCAGTACCTGGATCATTTTCTATTTTGTTTATGAACATGTTTAAAAGATGCACAAGTGTTCATATATTGTAACTGAGCTATCCCAACTGTTATGATTATTCATGCATTTGAGCGAGAACCTTCTAGTAGGCTGCTTCGTCACAAAACCATTAGTAGAGTCTTCTTTAAGATTGTAAGTGACATCTCCTTCACCAAATTCGCCTAAGAACAATATGGGTGCCAAGTAGTTATGTGTCATTGTCCATGAGAGAGGGACTAACCAGTGCTCCTCCTTCCAAAACCATCTCATTTGTCACCGGATCCCTCTGGACTGCAGCAGTGAGACCTACTCCACTGCTTCCTTTGCCTGTGGTGTATACCCCTCTGGGTGCAACATTTATAATGTGCTTCAGAAGTTGACTTTTTGCAACCCCAGGATCACCCATCAGACAAATGTGTAGATCTCCACGAATCTGTAATGCACGCAGGATGTGACTACTAGTCAATCATAAAATAAGCAAACCATATAGGTCCAGCAAAACATCCTCAAGAAGGAAGAAAAGGCATTTAGCCGAAAACTGGTGGTTCTCTCCACTTAAGAAATTTTTTATAAGTGAAACTCATGTTGCTACACATCAGCCATATACTGGTTAATTGCATCACCTCTACTGTCCTAGTATATGAAAGGAGAAACCAGTCAGTCAAGAAGATGAAAGTCCATCATAAAACAATACAACTGTTTTTACCTTCATCCCATCCTTCAGCTTCCGGTGAGGGGCTCCAACAAGAAGGAGAAGCAGAGCCTTTTTAATGTCCTCATGTCCAAAAATTTCAGGTGCTAATGAGCGTGCCAACTTGTTATACAGATCACCATCCTCAGCTAAACGTGCAATCTGTTCTTCCTCATCCTCTTTAAGTTCGTAACTGCAGTGGAAATTATACAAATTCTTCTTCAGGCCTAAGATAGACGATGATCTTTTCATAGCTGAAAGGTGCAAGTGCAGCAATTTCAATTATGAAAGAAACCATATAAGTTATCTGTCCCCAAGCTAGTCTAGACAAGAAATGATTTGACAACCACTTTTTACCGCCAATTAGTCAGAATGGTTAGTTACTTTGCAATTAGCACATTATATTGCACCCAGCCTTGCATTCAAGAAATTGCCATTACATGTCGCTATTCAGCATAAAGGTGAAAGTCAAAAAGCAGAAAAGCTTGAAGAATAAACAAGCACATGACATTTCGCCGGAAACTCCCTTTGCACATCATATCTATTGTATCAACAGCCTTAACAATCATGCGATACTCTTCCATACAATATAATCCGAATCACTAATGTTTGACTCCCACGCAGGATGGATTGAACAGAAATTCAGAAGCGTTTCATAGATGGAACATTAATGCAAGAGTAATTCAAAAAATGGAAAGTGACAAGAATAGGCCTCTTACTAGCATCATTTCAGTAGTATGATGCTACAATTCTCCCCCCAGTGAGTGCTATATATTGTCCAACAATTATTTTCCACAATGCAAGCTTGAAACTAGTCCTATTCACTCTCCAGCGCTCCAAACCAATAAGGAGGGGGCCAAGCAGAAAGTAAGTGGATCAGTTCAAGATAATTCATGCAACTGCTTTATACTGAGGACCTAGCAGTTAGCAGCAAAGGGTTGGAGTTGCTTACTCCTCATATTTTTTCTTGAAATGGGAAACAGACATGGCCTCCAGGTATGTATCCGCAACTAAGCCAGCACGCATAGCTCTAAAACCGGTATATGGAATCGGAAGGAAAATTCCTGACAATTCAACAACATCGCCTGGTGCTACCTGATAATGTTTTACAAAGACAAATGGAAGTCAACATATCTTCTACAGCAAAGTTCATTTAAAAATCTTCTTCAGCTTGTTGAACCAAAAACACTACGCCTTCTAGTCAACAATACATCAAAAACTCAGATTCTTGGGAATGCAACCTTTCACACTACTCATCTATGCCATATCAAAGTTCACTCATTCTGGGGACATCTTTTGGATGACTATTTATGCTCAATTGGTGTTATCAAAAATAAAGAATCATGGTGACAGCCATAGAACTTTTATTCATAACCAAACTTTTTCATGCTAAAGATCAACCAAATCAGAGCAGTTAGATAGAAGACCTCAAAAGTAGGTGCAGAAATAACTTCAGGCCCTCAAGGCATGGGACATATTGGAAAATCTTCAAGTAAGAAAAAACTACGACATTTGTAATACACTGCTTAAGCAATAAACTAATGAAGATCCTTACAAAAGCAGTATATCTTAAACCTATACAAGTCAAGTAAAAAAAATCGGTCATGCTTATGCTGTTAATTTACTAACTGATGATCGTAAAATTATTAGTTTGAACAATACATTTGGTTCAGCCAGACAAAATTCACAAGCTACTCTAACAGGAAGCAGAGAGACCAAACTCCATTCACTAAACCAAATAGGAAGATTCTTCTAATCCAACCTTCCTTGTGAGTTCTCCCCTCAAATGAATGGTCATTGTCCGAGGAATATGGCCTTTTGGGACATGTTCAGCTAACTCTTGAATTTTTGCCTGCATTACAAAGCCGAGAATTTCCTAATAAGATATGGATACCTTCTAGACCATCAAATGAAGATATAGACCATCATACTTGCAGAGCTCCCTTCACAGGGGAATATTTCAGAGTCCAATATGTTAAAGAGCAACTAACCTCCTGAAATTTCAAAAACTTGGAAGCTCTTAGTTGAAGGATAAGGTTGCCCTTTGTTTTGTTGATTGTACATTTCTTTGATGGGCACTCAAGCAAAGGCATGAAAACTCGAGCCGTGACTTCCTGTATCAAGAGTAGACAAAATGAGTAATTATTCTACACTATGTTTAGCGATGGGTTGACAAGCCAATGCCACATATGGGCATCCTGGACATGGCTATATAACAGCTTCCATGTTTTGATCTCTACACATTCCATTGACCAGATTACTTGAAAATGAAGATATGGCATTTGATGAATCTTAAATTGGATAATGCCAGATGATACCAAGGAAGTTGGCAGGGATTAGTTGTGATTACCTGATAAATTTCAAAACCACAATCTTCACACGTATAAACAGCTACTTGCATCAATGGCTTGACATCTGAACAGCGTGTAATGATCCCAGATGTCCTTACTAGCTGACCGATATAAGATGCTTTGACCTCTCTAATAGTGAATGGCCGTCCTTTCGAAGATGCTCTAATGTAAACTTCACTGAACATAAAAATTCAAGAGCAAATCACCACTACTGAAGAAACAAACAAAAACATTATATTTTGCTTGGGAACTGACAAAATGGCACTCAATGATCAGGTATTGGCCAACTAGAAGAAAGCCAAACCATTGCTTAACATACTAGAAAAAGAGGAGAAAACTTTTCTCACTGGATAGATTGTAAAAATCTTGACATCAACAGATTGCCAGCAGCCTGAATTCTGTGGTTTTGTCGATAAATACTGGTGCAAGAAAATAAAATTTCTTTTGGGAACCCTCAAATTTCGGCTACGAATGTATTGTTTTAATCGGACTACGAGTCAATAGAAAACAAATTAACAAATTAGACATTCGAAGAATCAAAGGGCAAGGCCTCTGATGAAGCTTACAAGTATCGTTTGATTTCAGAAGGCATCTTCTGAAGTGGATCCACACCATCCACGTTATCTCTCCTATCCTCAGATCTCTGGGTTAAAAGTATGTCATGATCATCATCCGGAAAGGGCTCCGTGGGTTCTGGCATGAGCTCATCGATGGCCTCAGCGAAAATTCCGATATACCGCCGAGTATTTTCAGTGACTCGTAGAAGAAATCCTTCATCAAAGTCCTTGTACTGCGGACATGTTACCACAGTGTCGGAAGTAATTACAGAGCATAAGAAACTTAGCATGTATTACAGCACTAATTGAAGTGCAGAAACTTACCTCGACCAAGTCCTCGAGCTCAATCTCAACGGCACGAATTTTTCTATTTGCTACTTCTTGCTGAAATCGGGGAAGGCGGACCCTTGTGTAAGTCATTTAAATTGCAAATAAAAAAATGAACTACGACTCGATTTCAATTGTAAATCTATGGTTAATCGTTTTACAAGTACTAGAGCAGAATTGCACCCGAAAGAGGCTACAGCCCACGGACATTAGAAAAGGATCAGCATGGCGTGCGATCAAGCACATACTGTTTTCCTTGATTTCTACCTCATTCTAATTCCAAACACTAACGGTTTACATCCAACAACGCTGAAATGGACATCCGTATATAAGCAACAGTCGAGAGGACAAACTTACGAGGACGTTCATGTACTTGGCTTCTCCATTTGCATCGGCGAAGTTCGAGAGGAAATCCTTCGCGATCGCTGTCAGCATCACAACGTTGAATTCAATTCCGGTTTCACATAACGCCGATGATTAATGCCACGCATACCCAAAAAAAAAAAAAAAAAAAATAGCGAGCGAGCGAGAGAGAGAGAGAGAGGAACCTTTGTCTGCCTTGAAGTCGAGGTCCTTCATGGCTTCACTTCACCAGAGCGACAGAGAGAGGGCGGCACAGAGAGAGACTCGCGAATGAGGGTTGGCCCGGTTGTTTTGGGGGGGTGGGGGAGAGAGAGAGAGGGAGATTTGGCGGTAAATGAAGAAGCCGGGGAGAGTTTTTGGCGGGAGAAGGGAAGGGGGGAGAGAGAGAGAGAGGCGATCCGGTGTGCGCAAACGTACTGTAGCTGGTGCGCCCATCGCCTTCAAGTAACGGTCCTGATTCATCTTCAGTTTCGCGCCTCGAGCTCATGTCGGGTCACAGCACCGGGTTATGAACTCGTTCAACCTGAATGTAATGACTCCAAAAATGATTGATATATTTCAAATTACAATATGTCCTAAAGTTTATTAGGAATGAACTAAAGTGAAATATGAAATTATCAAGCATCAAAATTTAGGTTATCCAAATCATTTCATACAATAGCGAGCAACTCATACTTTGCGATGGACACAATTTTCTTGTGAATTTCTTTTTGTAAAAATGTCAACGAAATTTGTTGTGCCGATCTTTTCGACAAATTTATTTATAGGTAATGCCGATGATAAGAAAAACTAGGGTTAATACCGCGAAAAAACTTCAAACTGGTAAATTCATGATAAATTTACCTCAAACTATTTTTTTATCACGAAAAATCCAAAACCGATACATCTGTGATAAATTTACCCAAACTTATTCTTTTGACCACCAAAAACCCTAAAATAGCACATTAGTGATACCTAAACTAAATTTTTTTACCATAAAAAATCCCAAATTGATATACTCAAGACAAATTTACCCTCAATTAAATTGGGTTAATACCATGAAAAATCCAAAATCGATACACTTGTGACAAACAGAGGTAACCACAAAATGGTAACACCTGTGAACTGCTACGTGCCATCCAATTTTAAGAAAAACTAACATATAGTAAATTTATTATATATGCACCAATTTAGGATAAATTTATCATAAGTGTATCAGTTTGAATTTTTTTTCTGTCAAAAAAACAATTTCGAATAAATTTATCATGATTGTACCAATTTGATTTTTTCTTTGTGGTATTAACCCAAAAAAAACTATTACTTTGGCTGGGCACTGTCACGTTTAAAATTATGCGAGCGACGGTCTTTCCAAGTGAAAGGTATTCTTTTCTTTGCCACATGAACAAATGTTAGGATGACTTCATCTATCGTGCCACGCCTGTGGATGTACTTTCGTTACTTATTCGAATAAGTACCTACAAGCTGTGACCCAATTAACTTTTCATCTGTGTATTAAAAGATCCAACTCATGCATTTCCCTTTGGTCATAGTAGAAGTTAACAGTACGGATCGTTTTTCTGAAAATTCCAATTAAACAATAGATGCCGACTGGTTGATTAAATTCCGTAAAAAAAATTATCGATAAAGATTTTTTTTTATCATTTTTATGAATTAATGAAGGGCCAAAAGGATTAGAGCGTCGAAGAAAGATAAGTTCGAGGTAAGTTTTAGGACAACCTTGGCCCATGACGAACCACGCCCATCAAATCCTCCACATGATCTTCAACACCATTAGTACACAGCATAAGCTCCCACTTAAAGACCCTCATCTATGTAAAGATGATCTGTGTTGGATTACTGGTTCTCAGAGAGAAATTTCTCGGCCGCTGAAATTAGAGTACCAAAACAATCGCAACTCCTTGAATGCACCGTGAGATCTTAATTTTACACTTACAAAGCGCGCACAACGCATAAAATCTTCCGAGAGTGTACTTATGATCTTGGCATTAACAACATTGAGCGCCTAAATTAAGGTTCACTTACCAATGTTTTAGCCTGCTCCTCGAAGAGGAAGTCCCGCATCTCTAAATTCAAATCTGTGCTCTTTTCAGCTTGCCTTATAGCTGTATCAGCTTCGAGATTTGGTGGTCACCATTAACGAAAAAATAGCAATCTTGTCATTGACAAAAACATAGCACTCTTGGAGCTGCCAGTCGCAGCAAGTACGATCGTTCACGCGAAATGACGGCCAGGAAGGAAACACCCTTCTATCCTCAAGTCTCAACTTCCTTCCTTTGCTCCTGGGGAGTGGCACAAGAACGGAAATTATGCTCTCTAAGTCATTTACAAACCTATAAAAGATAGTACAGGCAGTTCGCGGCACTCAAAAGAGAAGGAAAAAGGAAACATGTATCAGAGCAATAGAGCAAATGTTGCGTGTTGCTTGTAGCAAAAAGAGGCAACCTTTGACTTCAAGTATGGGGTATCGCATCTCTCATAAACAGAGGAACATCAATCAACTCTAGTTTTCCTATCAATACTTGATTTGCTGAGAACAAGCACACCAATTACTATGAAGAGTGCACCTGCAAACCACTAAGAACAGGATGTGTTAATTTTATGAAAGCTACTTTCATAGCTCAAAGCAAATGTGAGTGAGAATCTCAAATAATTATTAAACCTAAAACTCAAGTCATTATCAGGAATTGGGAAGTATCGACACCTTTTATTGTGAGGTAAAGAAGACTATACCAAGAATCCCTGAACAACACAGGTCCATCTATTGCCATGACGGGAACTAGCTCTTCCCTTAGCAACTACATTAATCTCAGAAGCTTTCATTTGAAACATAAAACCCTCCTCCATTTTCTTTTTCCCATTTGTGATGGTATAATTACCCTCACCGCATGAAGTCACGACAGAATGAATTATGAAGTTATCTTTTGCGTAATTTGTCTGTTAGCCTATTTGCTATTTGCATGATAACCAGTTCCAATTCTCCTTAGGAAGAATTCTTCTCTTGAGGGAACTAAAATGCAGTTGCGATATTACTTGTATCTGCAGAAGAAACTTTTGATTGCTTATACTACAACATCAGGAGCGTGCAGCAGATCCAAATTTAATAAAGCCACGTCTTATTTTAAACGCACTAGAAAATCAAATTTTGAAGTATTTGAGTTTGCAGGACAAGGCAGGAAAATAGTTGATCGTGTACCTGAAATCTTAATGATTCATCAAACAAAAAGAACCCAGCTAATCCAGAAGTGAGGAAATTTGTCGAGAAGTTTGTAACCGTGGCTTGAAGAGACGAGAGACTCTTCATGCTGTTGACGTAGCATCCCCACATTGTAACATTGAATAGTATAACAAAACCATACTTAATGACCTGCGAAAAAATTTGGATTTTTAGGCGTTAGTCCAGGAAAAATATGTCCGAGTTCACGAACTGCAGGATTTATTAACAACACCGAACTAACAGCAACAATTACTGGAAATATTCATCGCGGTGATGTATCATGACTGAATAAATGCTTAACTACACATATCAGATAATCGGTAAACACATGAAAACGCGTATAGACAATCTACCCTTCAATCACAAGAAATGGAGGAGGAGGAGGAGGAGGAAAGAATCCTGTCAATTGTCAAATAACAGGCTTTAGTGCAGTGCGGTGACAAATCATTGTCAAGTCCTAGCAATCTAATTAAATGAACTTGAGAGAAATTTTGTTCTCACACGGAGAAACAAACGCCCAACTCTTTTTACATAATTGTGCCAAGGAATGACAATTTGACATTTAAAGTTGATCCAACCAAATGAACTCCATTCATCATAGGACTCAAGAAGTTCACTGCAAAAGCATCAGATCTCGGACCAAGTTGATTAGGAAATGCTTATATCCTAGGCCAATAACACCGCACACAGATCACATGTCCACCGGGGAAAATTACAGCAACAGTAAAAAATGAAACAATGTTCCTCTCTCTTTGTTCTTCTTCTTCATCCCTGTGAATAGATAAATCTCACAGATGACATTCCAGTCTGGAAAGGTCACACAGATCCAGTCAGAGATCTACGTGTTCAGTGCGTTTTCAATTTCCTATGCTATATTCTTTGAAAGTTCATGTAAAAGTTATACATCCCCATCTCATAAACAGAGATTTTGCACAAGTTCCTAAGCTTGTCCCCTTAACTTGAAACTCTCCCCTACCACTGAGCCAAGGGGTCCGACCAATTGCCACCACACGTCGCTGGGGCAGCTTCCAAGCTTACTGACCGTGATCTATTTAACCAATCTACACGGAGGTAATGAAATTGGCACGAGCTTTCCTCAAATAGAGCTCCCACAAATCCTTATCCAAACAAAATTGGACACATCGCCGTGCAACGGCTACCGGGCAGTCCACACCTCCCATCGCGCCACACGATGATGTCGAGTGCTTCAGCCGGAGACACATTAAGGACGCGGTCCAACAACGCCAGATTTCAAATTGCAATAGCTGGAACCCAACCGCACAATCTCGAGTACCAAAGCAGAACCGCGGAGGACAATTATAGGTAGCTCGCGTGAAAACAAGCACGGTCGGAGATGAGGGAGGAGCTCGAGTCTACCTGAGAAGAGAAGAACTTAGCGGAAATGGCGGCGAGAGCGGCCATGAATCCGGCGGCGATGGCCCACGCATAGCCTCTTCCGACGTGAATCCCCATCGCAGATCGTCGAGATTCGTCGCGGAAAGGGAAGATTACGAACGATCGGGAATGGGATCAGCAAACGGCGCCCGCCGAGGATGGGCCGTGGCCCGTGATATTGAAATGACGGGCCACGGCCCGTCTCCAATGCAAGGCCTAGATCCACTTCCCAAACAGACTAATCTTTCAGAAGCGCAGCACTTTCACGATGCACAGTTTGCCACGCACCGTCTTCCACTTCCGGTTTCTATCCTTATTTTCTCGCCAGTAGCTACCTGCGTCTATTTTAATTGTCTCCATTTAATTTTAAATTTTTTAAACGATTTGCTTATTTTGATCAATTTTGACCAAAAATCGCCGACGCGGACGCCAGCTATTCCATTTCACATGATCGGCGCTGTCATTTAAAATTTTTTAAAGATATTTTTGAAATTTTCATTTAATTATTTACTTATTTTTTCTCTTTCTTTTCTTTTTGTTTCTTTCTTTTTCCCCATTTCCCTCCGCTGGCTGAGGCTATGGCGATGGCTGGCCGCACCGACCTTAACCGTGGGAAAAAAGGGGAGAAAAAGATAATAAGAAATAAAAAATAAATTCAAAAAAAGTGTCCAAGTCAGCACTAATGCCAATCATGAAACCTAGCAATTTTCGATCAAAATTAGTCAGAATAACTAAATTGATAAATCATAAAAAAAAGACTAAATTAGCTGTCATACAATTGGACAGTAATCTCTTCCAAGTAGCTATCTTCTCTCACCAAATCTCTCCCTTTATCCAATATCAATTTTAGAAATCTAAGATATAAGCCCATATTTCAAAAAATTAAAGATATTATATATCTTCATCTTAATTCAGCGCGCGCATGCATTACTCTTGTACCAACTAAGGGTGCGTTTATTTCAAGATAAGTGATTTTCAAGAATTCGTTTTATGAAAAGTGATTTCCTGAAAACCACTTTCTCGGAAAAACGATTTGTTTTCGTTTGTTTGGTAATATGTTACCGAAAATATTTTTCGGTGTTTGGTTCTCATTTGGAAAACGATTTAAATCTCATCAAATGGACTGTCCTTGATACTAAAGAGAGGCAAATGGTCGAGAGAGCTGACGTAAACTGACTCGGCCAAGCCCCGGCCCCGGCTCCGGCTCCTGCCTCGGTCCCCGGTTCCCAGCACCGGCCCCAGGTCCCAACCCGGATCCTCGGCCCCGGTCCCAGCCTCGGGTCCTAGCCCCGGTCGCGGTCCCCAGTTCCCGACCCCGGCGTCGGCCACAGTCTTGGTCCCTGCCTCGGTACCGGCCTCGGGTCCCGTCCCCGGTCCAGGTCCCAACCTCGGTCCTCGGCCCTGGGATCGGTTCCCGGGATCGGCCTCAGTCTCGTTTTCAAATAAAGTGATAGACTCAAATTTAGGAAAGCGTTTTCACCTTTTTATTTTGGAGAATTCACTTTTCTATTTTAATGAATAAAATCTTTGTTGACTATAAAGTACTTTTCGTTGACCAAATCATTTTTTCCGAACCAAACAGACGAAAGTCCAGAAAATACTTTCACTGAAAACACTTTCCTCAAAACAAATGCACCCTAAGATGCAATTTATTTGGTTATAACAGGTCGAATATCCAAAAAAATCCCAAACTTTAGCATTTGTGTCGATTATATTTATTAAAAAAATTATCTCATAAAAAATCATCAACTTTTGCTTTTGCTTCAATTCTATTGGTCTAATATTCGAAAAAATTCCCAACTTTAGTATATCTCCCAATTACCACAAACTTTTACTTTTATCCAAATTCTACAACTGTTAGTCTTCCGTTCATAATTATTGTTAGTTAATCCTACGTGGCTCGAATTTTCTCGCCGAATTTACCAACGAATTTTCGAAATTTAGAAACGGTAGGTCGTAGGGACAACGAGATTTTAAACAGCTCGTCCAAATATCGCAATGTCTACCATTTCAGAATACGAAATACGTTGTTTTGAGTGACTATATTTCTCCCGACAATAACACAGTAGAGAAGTTCGGGATTTTTTCATGTCAGTTTTGCTAAAAAGTAATTCATTAATGACGTAAAAATGCTACGCAAGATTAACTAATGATGATTATAGATGGAAAGCTAATGATAGTAAAATTGAGACAAAAGTAAAAATCGAAGATTTTTCACGAGACAATTTTTTTTTGAATATAATACGAGACATTTGCTAAAGTTGAGGATTTTTTTTTTTTGTATTAGGCCGATAAAATTGGAGCAAAAATAAATTTTTAGGGTAGAATTAAGATAAAAGTAAAAGTTAGAGGTTTTCATGAGTGAAAAAAATTGAATATAATTATCGTAATTGCTAAAGTATGAAGTTTTTTTTTTGTTTTTTTGTTTTTTTGTTTTTTTTGGTATTAGACCATTGTAAGATCCGAAACGTGTTGTTTGATCTGGTCAAACCCACGGGTTTTGCCTGCTCAATGATGTCAAAACAACGTGCGCACTCCGTGGGCAGAAGCGAGTCCCGACGACGGGAATCCAACCAAAGACCAGGCCACACCAGACGTGTGCCATGACGTCATCATGTACCCCCCTTTGCCTAACTTGATAACATTTTATTCCCCCAGATATTAGCATAGCTACCCACATCGCAAAGCAACAAAAAGGAAGCCAGAGATTATGAATAGATTAAAAGCTGGATATTAATTGCCCGTCCGTCAGTAAATAAAAGCGAAAAAAAACAAAATCGCCATTGACAAGATAATTAGAAGAAGATCTCCAGAATTCTTCACATTTTCGAACCGCTTTCGTAGAATTTAAGGTAAATCATGTTTTCGAAATTCTTTTAATTCCTAAGTACTCTTCACACATTTCTCTTTTTTTTTTTTTGGTCGAATATTTCTCTTTTGTTGAAGGGTAAGAAATTGTTTCAGTTTTTTTTTTTTTTTTTTTTTTTTTTATATTAAATATCAGTTACCCTTACGAAGGTGATTGGCAATCGGGGGGTACTGGTCCGCGAGCCTCCTCTATATAAACCCCCCTCCACTTCGTCTCTTACCTTCTTTCCCCTCTCTCTGGTTTGCGCGTTTCGCAGTCTGCTGAGCCGTCGCCAGCTAAGTATTCGTTCCATTCTCTCTCTCTCTCTCTCTCTCTCCGTCTTTCCATTGCGTCGTGTCAATTTTCCTGTTCCCTTCGCCTTCGTCGTGTTGGGGGAATTCTTCGGGAGCTCTTCAGATGGCCTAGGGTTTCAGATGTGGGAAATCGAGTCGCGTCGTCCATGAATTACGCGATCCTCATGTTCCGGTTCCGGGTCCGGATCCTCCACTCCTTCTCGGTGGTGTTCCTGTACTGGTTCTACTTGTTCTCATGAGCCGTCTCTTTACTCGATTGATCGTGATTCCTACCTCCTTAATTCGATCGAAATTGTTGTCGGAAGCAAAAAAAAATTGAAATTACTCCCGATACGGGGAGACCCCTTTGATTAGTCGTGACTGAATCAAGTGATTGCTCGACGGGAGAGGCCTTAAAAGATGGGTTCTGTTCGGCGTCAAGCGAGCTCGGGATCCGATAGCGATCCAAGGTGTGGAGTGGCCGATGAAAGAAAGAGGAAGAGGATGGAGTCCAACAGGGAATCCGCCAGGCGCTCGCGGGTGAGGAAACAGAAGCGCCTGGCGGATTTGGCCGGGGAATTGGGGCAATTGCAGCAAGCTAACAGTGAGCTCATAGCGAGTATCAACGCCACTGCGCAGAAGTACGTCGAGGTCGAGTCGGCCAACAATGTCCTTAGGGCTCAGGCCATGGAACTTACTGATAGGCTCCGGTCCTTGAACTCGGTGCTGGAGATCGTGGAGGTTGTCAGTGGGCTTTCGGTTGATATTCCTGAGATACCCGACCCGTTGATGAAGCCCTGGCAGATCCCTTGTCCGATACTACCCATCATGGCATCTGCAGACGTGTTTGAGTGCTGATGTATTGTTCGCGGTTGCAGATTTGGAATGACCGAGTGCTCCGGATTTCAGAGTCTCTTTACCTTCGTGGTTGATGCTTATATTGTTCAATGTCTATAATGTTCCTACTTCATCTTGTTGGCTGTGGTAATAGGTCTGTTGTATAAGTGGGCCGTTTTCACCCTCGTTAGCTTTCGAAATTTCCGTGATGATGAATGGTTGTAAGAAACCTATGTTTGCAGTTTGTGGACAAGACAGGTTGTGATTCTGTATTCCTGTGCTTCTTTCAGCAGGATATGGTTTCCCAGTTTTTCCAGGATATGATTTCTTCTTTTCCTCCACAGTTATGGTAGGGACCAAGGGTATATAGTTTGGTATGTAGATTGCTCTTCATCAAGCAATGCGGTAAATGTCGAACGAGATGGCCATTTTCGAATTTTCGAACGATCCAATGGGAGTTTGCCTCATGATCGCGCCCCATTACCATTTTCGTTTGCCTTAGTCCGTTGGATCATCATGTGGTTTTCTTGCTGTGCTCTATTTGTGGCACGGTCATGCACGACTTAGGTTCTTGTTCAAAAGTCTAGCCTAGTCGATGCCCGAGAATGGGATGCTAGAAGTGGATGAAGTTCGGTTTAAAACAGTGTTCGGGCTTTGCTGTCCCTCGGTTGGACGAGTTATGACCAGCAGATGCTGTAGTTTAACTGCCTCGAAGATATTACGTTGCGAGATATGACTTGTGTCCTGTATCTTGCCTCGCAGTCCGTCTGATCCACATCCAAGTTGCTGTTGGTGGTTAGATCGTATGAACACAAGTGACGGGGAGACCACAATTCTTGTTGGTCTGTACCGCCAAATTATTTATCTAGCGAGTTAGGTTCTATCTTTCTTTAGATGCTTCATCTCTCTTTATCTCTTGCGAATTTGTGGGAGTTAAATCAGGATCCACATCCACTGCTAGTTGTGTCGGTGTTGATCGGTATACTACACCATGTCAGAATAATTGCCGACCTCACATAGTCCCAAGGTTTTCGTACCAGTTCTCGATGTCGAGAAATGACATCTTTTACCAAATTTGAAATTGGAAATGAAGGTTATTTGATTCATCCTCCTCGATTATGTTGCTCGTGATACATGCTTCCTTCTATACACACAGTGATGCATGCGTCCTTCAATATATAGTATATACACTACTACTTTTGATGTACATATGACGACTTAAAACTCGAACACGATAAATAAGTCTGACTCATACATAACCTCCAAACTCACTTATTCATTATACGCTATACCTTTCTATAGCACGCAATGGCTACAGCTTGCATGCAGAGGTGTTATTCCCGCTCTTTGATTAAGCCTGTCGCAGCGAATTAGACGTGCTTTTGAAGAAGAGATGAACGACTCAACCAATTCTCCAACCCCTCCTGATCCTGTACAGGCTGTAAAGCTCAACTCAGGGTCCTTTTGGTATTAATCATGGTTGTGATCATTTGGTAACACAGCAACAACTAAAAGCTAGATGGAAAAGCTTCCCAGTTCCAGATCGTAGCTATGAGATGCTACCTTGAGAAAGCCGGAGCATCCAGTTTTCCGATCATAGCTACTGTCAAAACTATGTATCAAACAATCTCTCCATAACCGACTCTTCTCATGCGCATCATCAGTCTCGATTATGATCCTTGCTTCCAATGCTACAACATCGAACACCTGGGATGTACAACCACTGATCATGCGTTGCCTCCGTTTTACCTTGAATGGTTTCTTGTTTCTCCACTGCGACAAGTATCAGCTTGCAAAGACAACAATCCAACCAAACCATTAGGCAAGTACATCTCCCATGGCATGTCGCCGCGTTAAACTGCAACTCATGTTAAACGTTGCAATCACATTGGAGTGCCTCTCCTGCACTTGCCGTCATTGGTAAACAATTTCTCACATTGGGATGTACAACGACAGGTCATGCGTTGCCGCTGTTTTACCTTAAATGGTTTCTTCTTTATCCACTGCAACAAGTATCAGCTTGCAAAGACAACAATCCAACCAAACCATTACATCTCCCATGGCATGTCCCTGCCTTGAAATGCAACTCATGTTGCAATCACATTGGAGTGCCTCTCCTGCACTTGCTCTCATTGTTAAACGATTTCTCACAAGCTGCAAACCAACAATGAAATTTCGAAACTCCTAAATTGACCTCGATTCTTTCTTTTCCGGCAGTATATCACTCAGCTTGCTGACTTCGTGAAAAATGGATTTGTTTTCATTGCCGATTACCACCATCTCATTGCCTTTGCTGCTACTGATCCTTATAATCCACTTGTCTTGTGAAGACTAAGCACCATTTTTTTCTCAACACAACTTTGTAACTGAAACTATCTTGATATCGTGGGAAAAGAATAGGTCCATCCAAAGCTGCATCAGGAATCCACAAACAGCATGTTCATAGCGCCTAGCAGAAACCCTACAAGGCTAAACCATCAACAATCTCCCCTCACGTGTGAACTCCACTTTAGGTATACCCCACCTTAATCCATGTATTCTTTTGCACCAACAGGTTGCCGCCAATCAACCATTGCTCTGATACTGGGAGCAAGAGGGAGCCCAAGTCCGAGTCCGTCAATATCTCCAGTTAGACTCATTTTTACTCAAAAGCTTTAACCAATGAGTTATTAGTCAACTAAGATATATTAACTATTTTATCCCATACCAATCGCCCGTCGTGGGACTTTTTTTTTTCTTTCTACAACTCCAATGTCATCTCAGAATGTGGCTGTTTTGCTAACCGTGTACGCATCATGTATTTTTGGAACAATAGTTAGTCTAGCCCCATCTAGAAGCACTCAACCTGTAATGATTGAAAGACAAGTATTAATAACTAAAGGATACTCTAATCAAGCTAAAAAGCTAGCAATACATTTCCAACTCTATGATCATCCATAGAAGCTTCTCAACAGTTAGTGCACATAAAACCGCTTAAGTTCCCTCAAAAGAAATTATATTCTCTCAAAATAGGGTAAATTACAATAGGTCCATATATTTTGATTGAATTGCAATTAGAGTGCAAACTTTCAACTTCAACAAATAAAAACCTAACTTCCACATACTATTTCTAGTCCTTCAGTTTGGATTTTGTTGATGTCACAGTATAAAATTGGTGATTAAAGTAGATATGCCAGTACAAAATGCTGGGCCACTTGCATCAGTTAAACTGTTCCATTTTCACATTCCATGGATCGAAATTCTACATGTAGGCAGGGAAATTGTTAACAGGAACAACTTTAAAGTGATGTTAAGTTGAAATTGACAAATAAAAATACAAAGGAAACAGGAATACACTCCACCCATGATACCACATTGTTCTGACTAGCGGAATACAGGTCAATCATGAGTCATGCCTGTTCTTAAGAATTTATGTCTCTTTCGCAATATCATATGGCTTTACACGACATAAATCATCCATTAATAAGAGGAAACTCTCTTTGTAACTCGAGGACGTGACAGTTTGTGAAAACATAATTTCATGTGGATAGCCTAATCAAGGCTAGGCCTTCATTAGATGGCCATGCATCTCTTTGCTCTGTCTACTATTGTTAGCTCATGCACAAACAGTTCCATAAGTTGGCATTTGTAGGTGTTGACAATCGTGATATGAGTGGGATCTTAAGACTGTAATAACTTGATGATGACCAAAAGTAGCAACGAAAGTATCATTTTCAGCTGAAGTATAAGGACCATGACAGATGCTCGGCTTAAGTATGGGAGCGTGATTTAAATAGAGAGAATGGAGAAGGAACGCTCCAGCTAAATAACTCAGCAACCACTAAGCAATTTATGCAGCGCGACAGTAGGAACAATAACAGAAAGCCGGTGAAACTACAAATAATCTCCATGGTGGAGCGTTACCAGAGTAGCATGCCGCAAATACAGCCAGACTTTAGTGCTTGAACACAGAGCGAGCGACTAAAGTACTTGTGAATAAGTAAATGGCTTAGTGTAGGGTCAAGAGCGATACCTGAGTGACATCTTGGTATAGGGGTTGAAAAGCAAGCAATTCAATCATGTGATGAGCACATCTTCAATCACGATGCAGCGAATGTGAGAAACTAGGGGCCAATCTTTCCCTTTCTTCCGCTGGCATCTTTTCTCCAGCAAAGGGCACCTATAGATGAATAAATTGGAAAGGGCGGATGACAAGCCCTCCGCCGGCATGGATCGAAGATTTTGGCAGCCAATTATGTGAAAGTTTTCGAGACAAGTGAGGTGGTGGAGCCCTAAGTTATCCAGTGATTTTAGACCCATATCATAAATCAACAAAGTGGTAAGAGAAGCAGGCAGGATTTGTCCCTCTTTTGGGAAGGAATGGAGCTTAGGACATTCTCCAATGAACAGGTTTTCAAGGGAGACCAGGCTATGAAGCCCTTTTGAGTTCAGAGACGTCAGATTCTCAAAGCCAAAGATATACAGAGAGGTGAGAGAGGTTGGTAGAAGCCCCATCTCAGGAAATGATTCAATATTTTTCTCCTGCTCAATGACAAAAGTTTTAAGAGAGCATAGTGATTGCAGACCCCAGTCCTTGCGGCCATTGATGAGTTTGTCACAATTAGAGATTGAAAGCGCGACCAAGTTTAAGGGTAAACCCCGCTCAGGAAATGACTCGAGTTGTGAACATGAGGATATTTTCAGTGACCGAAGCGAAGGAAGGAGAGCCTGCATGTTTTCTGGCAGATACTTTAGATGATGACAGTCATTCAACTCTAATGAAGTGAGGCCTGGGGCAGCCAATCCTCCTGCAGGGAAAGATCTAAATTCAGGGCAATCACTAATGTTCATCGAATGGAGAAGAAGTGGAGAACCGTCTGAATTTGAAAGATGTTTCAATTTTCCAATCTGCACTAACTGCATATTCTTAACCGAGGGGAAAATTTCCAGAGGAAAGGATATAAGTGAATCGCAGCTCTGCTTCAAGTTCAGATATTGGAGAGATTCATGGCATCTGTTTATTGGCAACTCTATTTCATGACTGTCTTCGAGATTGAGTCTTGTCACGGTAGGAGGAAGAAACCTCAAGGGAAGGATTGAAAGATTCTTGATTTCTATATCTTGTAACTCGGTGCCATTTAGGAGAGGCTCAACTCCAGAAACCTTTCCACAATCATTCAAATCGATCTTACGGAGAAGTGGTGCAAATGGTAGAGAAGACATCAGCTGTGGGCACTTTTCAATTGACAAGACTGATAGAGAAGGGAGATGGGTGGGTAAACCTCCACTCAACTCGGGGCAATTTCTAACACAAAGCTCCTGCAGATGTGCAAAGGCAAGACCTTCTGTCTGTATTGCAAAAGAAGCCCACTCTTTCCAGCAGCACATGTCAGCAAATTCCAAATACTTAAGTGACTGAAAAGGTATACAGTTACTACCATTAAATTCAGTACCCACTCTTATTACCCCATCAAATCCCTTGATTATCAACTTCTCCAGAGATGGTAGCCGTCCTAAAGGAGGCAATGACACACAGTGGTTGCAAGAATCAAGACGCACAACTGACATATTACAGAATAAATCATGTCCCAGCCAATCAGGAAATGACCTACCACTATAGGACATAATGATAAGCTCTCTCAAGTTCCAATGAGGTTGCAGCTTCTCCAATACATTTAAGCAATCTTGCTGCGTGATATTGTTATCAGAACCCCATTCCAGTACTAACTTTTTCAAGTACCTTTTTCCCTGCAAATTGACTATCTCGGCATCTCGGTAACTCTCAACATTCTGCAAACCCTGAATAGAGAGTGCACCCATAAGATTCCCAAGCTCCCCTAGCTCCCTAACCCTGGTCCCACCGTTTTCAGCCACCACAAAATTAGTTAACGTCTGCAAATTCTTCAGTCTGTTCATCTGCAACGGCATTCTCTTCAGGAATGTCTCCCTTATATCAAGATGACGCAGACAGGTTAGGCTACCCATGTTGCTCGGTAACTCAACGAGAGACTGACAGTGAGCAAGAATTAAAGTTTGCAAGTTGTATAGAGTAGTAATTGAATCAGGCAATCTGGTTAGACTTCTATTATAGGAGAGGTTCAAGTAGCGCAGTTGTTTCAAACATCCAATTGAACTGGGCAACATAGAGACTTTCTGATAATGAGACAAAGATAGCACCCTTAACTGTCTCAGGGTCGGCAACAGAACATGCAGTACCTCATCAGTCAAGAAAAAGAACTCATTAGATGTCACATAATCCACGTTTAGTGGCAGGAAAGTACGTAACTGCATTGCCCGGGCTAATACTCCAAATCTAGAAGCGACATCATATCGCGTTCTTACAAATGACAAATGGCGAGTGCTTGAGGACACCTGGTGTGCATTGCCTCCGTCCAAACTAAAAAAAGATTGACCAGCTACATATCTTGCTAAGTCATTGACTAGTTCATGCATTAAAAAACTTGATTCGACATCTCTTACTCTATCAAGCAAAGATCTAGAGACAAGATCACAGAAGCACTGATCACCTACTTCCTCTAATGTCCTGCTGTCCTTAGGTTGTTTTATCAAGCCCTCAGCAATCCAAAGTAAGATCAGTTGGTCCTTCTCATATTTACAATCCTTTGGGAAGATTGAGCAATAGGCAAAACATCGTTTCAGTTGTGGAGGAAGGTAATGATAACTTAACAACAATGCAGGGAGAATTTCATTCTTTCCAGGTGCCAAATCCCAAATATTACTCTCTGCAATTATTTCCCACTTTCTGATATCAGACTCAGAGCGTAACAAACTACCTATAGTCTTTAGCGCAAGAGGCAATCCATCACATCTCTTTACAATTCTTTGCCCAATATCTTCAAGTCTGGAGCGTGCCTCGAAGTTATGCTCGTCAAATGCATGTTTTGCAAACAAGTCCCAACATTCTGTGTCTTGTAATTTCTGTAAAAAGTATGTTGAGACGGCACAAGCAACCGATGCCACGCCTTCATTTCGTGTTGTCACGACGATTTTGCTTCCTCTTGCTCCATAGGTAAAAGGAACTAGGAACGCATTCCAAATGTTGAAGTCCTCATTCCAAACATCATCCAATACCAATAGAAATTTTTTCCCAGTCAAGATGTTCTTCAGTTGGAGCTGAAGCTGGTTGAGATTTTCGGTCTCTTTCTTAGACGAGGAGAATTCCTCGAGAGCAGTCGCCGTCAGCTTGCAGATGTCGAATTGGTGGGACACGGAAACCCACGATCTCAACTCGAAATTCCCCTTCACCACACCATTATTGAACACAAGCTGAGACAGCGTGGTTTTCCCAACACCTCCCATCCCAACAATGGCGATCACACTGGTGTTCTTTTCGCTTCGATCCGACAAAAGCAACTCGATTACAGCCTCCTTGTCCTTCTCTCTCCCAAAAACGCCTGATTCCTCGACTAACGAAGTGGTTGGCAAAGTCCTAAGCGTCCTCTCGCGAATACCTTCTCTTAGGCCCAACACTTCTCTCTGCTTCACTACACTCTCCAATCTCTCCAGAACCTTCTCTAACTTATCCCCAAATCTACTCACACAAGCATCCGAAGCGAAGCTCCAAACCTTACAAGCGAGACGCCGAGACTTGATCCCGGCCTCGCGCTTCAGATTCTCGGTGGCGATTTCGTCGAACAGGTCGTCGGCGTCGTAAACGGCGTCCTTGAGCTCGTCGAGCCACCTCCTGACGGAGGAGCTGGTCATCTGCTTCTCCTCCGCGTCGTCCAACACGGCGTTCGCGGACAAGAGCGCGACCTCCAGCTTCTGCAGCAACTTCCTCTTGCTGAGCTTGCTCGATCCGAAGAAGTCGAGGACCTCGCGAGAGGCCATCCGGTCGAAGAGCACCTGGAGGAAAGCGGAGAGAAATGCACCGCCGACGAGCGCCTCCGCCATAGATTTTCAGGGTCCAGGAGAGAGCTGAAAGTGATTGGAGAGGAAAGGAAGATGATCGCCAACGGAAGAACTAAGAAGCACCAATCTGTGAAGTCCTCCTTCTTCGAAGGTCGACAGTGGATCGTTGGTTAACATTTTCCGATGGTGATGATGACTGGGAGCTGGGTCCCGCTTCTGTGGGGCCCAGCTAACGTTAAAAGAAAAAGAAAAAGAAAGAAAGAGCAACTCACTCTCTTGCCCCGCTAAAAAGGAGAGCGAGAGCGTCCTCTTGCAAAGGGCGGAGAAAGACGCCCGGAGCGGGGAGAAGAGGCAGATTTGTCAGGCCAGATTCTACGACCGAACGTTATCAAAGTTACCCGAAATTTCGGTATATTACTCAGTGAGATCGAAGCCTATAAGTTCATTGATTTCGTTTGTTGAAATGTTTCTCCAAGTTGTCTCTCGTATTGTCCAAATATGATTAGATTTTCTCACTTCTTCTGTGTTGATCCATTTTCGTGACCATGAAATAATAGCCCGGAATGCGCAATTAGAGAAGAACTTTTGTACTATATTTAATTATTAGTGAAAGTCTTTTAGCGGCCCTTGATTTTTCTCGTGATTTCTCATGTAAAAATCTCGATAATGGTGTTGCATGTTTTGATATTGTACTGCTGCATTATATTATCGATCGTTGTTGAATTTAAGTCGATATCGATTGATTTGATTTTTCGAAATCCTGAATTGGGCTATTTCTTGACGGATTATTGCCCGATTCTCCTCGGCGGATGGGACATGGACAGTGCATGGTTGGCATACATTGACTAACGGTGGGTCTCGCCGGCCAATGCACAATCCCGTCATTCCGCGATGATGGTCGTCAACGTGATGGATCATATGGTCTTCAAACTCCTTTTCAAATTGAAGTAACTTAATTTTATCAAACACGAACATTGAAAAACTGATAACAAGTTAGATAATCTTACATTTTAACCAAAAAAGAGAGAGAGAGAGAGAGAGAGAAATGGCGCCTAAATCATTTACGCTATCGCATGACATTAAAATGAATTCCTATTTAAAGTGATCGCAGTCTCCTTGTCTTTTGGCATAATACTCTCGGTCAACTGGTCTATTATCTTATCCGACAGACGTGTAACTTTACACAATAAAATTTTAAATACTCAAAGGATTTTTTCTTATCATTATTTCCTTTTTATTAATCATTATTCTTTTTTTATCCGTCTTATCTCTAACTGTTCTCCCTCTGCTCTTCGCACTACTGCTAGCATTCCCAACCCTCAATCCATTCCTTGGATTGGGATCCAATGGTCAGTGATCATCTGTAATCCCAAGCCGTCCGTTCGCATCGGACATCTCCTAATAAGGTAATTTTGTAAAATTTTCTGAGTTCAATTTTTTTTCATACATACAATAATACATCGTGTGCTTATTTGCTAGTTATTTCAGAAGGAAGTAAGACCAATACTCCAAAGATAATAGATGGCATAATACTGAACGCTAAACAAAAAACATAATTTGTTATTTTGCAGCAGAAAAACAACCATAGCTTACACACCACCACATATTGCATGCGCCTCTTAATTTTACAAAAGGCAAAGTTAAACATAGGAAAAAAAAAAAGGTTCATTCCACCAAGAAGAAATTGTTCAAAGTAAAATGGACTTCTAATTATCGTAAGTACGGCACTCGTCGGTCTCGGGGTTGTCCTTGCAGTAGCTCTCGAGCGGGTCCGACTGCTTGTTCCGGTCCCGCGCGTGGCTCGCCGCCGCGCTCAGCTCCTCCACCTCGTCCCACGCCGCCGCGCACTCCCCGCTCACCGGGTTCTCCGAGCACTTCTCCTCCGCCTCCTTTATGCTCTCCGCGACCTTCCCGTCTATCTGCTCCGGCGCCGCCGCCACCGGCCTCATCGACCGGGGGGCGCGGCCCCCGATCCTCCAGGGGCGGCTCAGCCGCGGGAAGCCGATGCTCTGCGGCTGAGGATGGAACGGGCAGAGCGGCCTGGTCGCGAGCCTGGGGGAGGAGATGTTCATGCCGGTGAGTGTCGCCATCGTTTCCGGCGGGTTTTTCGAGATGTTTACGAGATGAAGCGAAGACGAAGGCTCGACGGAGTGAAGATAGCCGAAGCGATGTGATGAGGAGGAAAGGCTTTTAAATGGGGATCTTGGGGGGGAATGGCGAGCGCACATTTCTTATCTGGTGGGAGCCAATTGTGTATTGCCACGTGGAATGAGTGTCAGATATTTTTTGGGCACAAATATGCATGACCATGACCATGACCATGACCATGAGTGAATGATCCATCGGGTTGTGGGATGGGCGTGCGAGCGCGAAAAGCCCATACGCGTAAATCGCCTTTACCCCATACCTGGTTCAAGTTGAATTGGATAAATCATCCCGTTTCAAGTTTTAAAAACGGTGGAAGGTAAGTCTTAAAATTTTAGTATGATGCTCATTTTATTATTAATTTTTTTAAAATCACTCAAGTATCAGTTTTTTTTAAATGATTATTTGAGTGTCAATTTCGGTGAGATTTGCCGAAAATGTTACCTGGCTCGCTGGAAGGATCCTAGTCACCAAGAAAAAAAAACTAAAAATTAATGAAAAATTTCAAGTAATATCAACAAAATAAAAAATAAGCTAAAAAAATAGAAGCTGTAGCGGCGAGGGCACAACCCAAACCTTTTTTTCTCACTTTTTATTTTTACTTTTTTAGCTTATTTTTCTGTTTAACTTTAATTTTTCTTAAAAAAACCTTATTTTTAAGTTTAAAAGTCCACGTGGCTAAAATATTAAAAATAAACGACATGTAATTAGTTGGCCGGAATCTCTCGCAATTGACATTAAAGTGATTATTTTGTCTCTCATTTGGCACTTAAGTGATTTAGCAAAAAAAAATTGACATCAAAGCGAGCATCGTACACAAATTTTTACACTTCTCACGTCTTTCTGCCTTTTAAAAACCCATAATGGATTGGTTTCCAAGTTGAATCGATTTTGAAAAGGTCTTTAAAGAAAAGCCACTTTTGTATGCATGGGTAGTCAAAACATAGGTTTCAATCATAGTTGTCAAGGCGTCGCCTAGGCGACGCCTAGGCGACAAGGCGACCTTGGACGACCAAGGCGTCCTGTCGCCTTGCTACGTCTCCTCAAGGCGGGCGCCTTGGTCGCCTAGGCGTCGCCTTGTGGACGCCTTGGGCGCCTTGGTCGCCTAGGCGACGCCTTGGGCGCCTTGAAAAATAGAAATATTAAAAATTATTTATTTTTAATAATATTTCATGCATATTTTACTATATTAAAAGTTGTTTATTTTTAATAATCTTTCTTGTATGTATTTGCTCTGTTAAATCATGAATGTAAGTTTTGAAATTCAAATATAAAATATACAATTATACATATATATTTAAAAATTTAGTTACATTGTCGCCTTATCGCCTTGCGGACGACTAGGCGGGCACCTAATCGCCTAGGCGTTTTAGAGGCCTCTGCCCGCCTTGTCGTCTTGTCGCCTTAACAACTATGGTTTCAATACGTGGAAGCAGAATTATAATCACTTTGGTGCAACGTTAAGGTTCTTTCTATTTCGAAAAAATATATTGATTTTGAAAAATATTTTTCTAAAATTAATTGCTTATACTGTTTGAAATAATTAGTGAATGAAAATGTTATTATTATCGAGAACAGTTTATATCTAGATATTTTCATAGACGATAAAGAAAATTTTTAGGGAAAATATCAAAAAAGGGCCCCAACTACACTTGTTTTCTCAAAAAAGGGCTCCAACTACATGTTGTGTCAAAGAAGGCATGTACTACTTTGTTTGTTTCAAAAAGGGGCCCGGCCAAAGGGTAAATCTGTCTTTTAACTTTTTTTTACAATTTGATCCTTTTCATTTTTCCCCTCCCCCTCTTGTTCATTATCTTCCCCACGCACGTCATCTTCATGAGCTGTTGCCGAAAGACTTGCACCAAGGCCTTGAAGCACAGGGAACCAAGTCATCCCAGGACGGCGGCCATCAGGATCACACTGATGTTGAGGGCCCGAACTTTGTCGCCGTTGCAAGTGTGCCTATCGGGGGCGAAAGAGGTGGTCCTAGAAATGGAGCTTCTGCGTGTGGCATCCCTCTACATGTATACCGCGCTCCTGCTCGCCCTCCTCTGTTGCTGCAAAACCTTGGTCCTGCCATCCGGGCGGGCGAGGGGGGTCTCCTCCGTGGGGCACGACGGCGAGTCCGAGATAGATGTGAAGAAGCGTGACGGCGGAGCGAGGGAAGAACAGGCGAGAGCGAGGGAGGAAGAGGCGGAGCGAGGGAGTCGAGCTTGGCCTGGACGATCATGGTAGAGATGAAACGAGAGGCCTCGCGGGCGTCGTCGAGGAGGCAGCGGATGACAGCCTCGGAGGCGACGTGGCGGTTCTCCACGAACTTGCTCCGAATCCGACTCCGACAGCATCAACGTGTCTCCGGTTAACATCCTCCTGCAATTCACGGCTTTGGCGTACCTACCGCAGTTCAAGAAGAGGTGTATGAGGGTGCAGAAGTAGGAGGCGTAGAGGCGCGACTTGGAAGGCAGACCGTAGCTCGTCCGCCATGGTCTCTCTGTCTTTCTCCACGAGCTGCCTGCAACTCTCTCTCTCTCTCTCGTTTCTCTCTCTACGCATAAGGGGGAGGAGAAAATAACAAGAAAAGAAAGGCAGAAAAAAGATTAAAAAGACGTAGTGGGGGGGAGGGAGGGGGGGAACACGGCGTCGGAGTGAGGCGAGGTCGACTGGAAGTGGTAGGTGTTAGAATATTCTGTTTTAATATTCAATCATGGGCTTTATTAATTGTTACTGTAATTATTATTTGGTCTAATAAGAAAGAGATATATTATTTCCTAATTCAAGTAGGATATGGTGCTGGATAGTATGGGCCGGGATATCCTTATCCTTGATGAGGGGGTAGGGTTCATTCTTTATAAATAGTGCTTAAGTCCCTCCTCTAAACCCTAATGTTCACATAACCTCACATATAGAAATCGTCAGAAACGACAGTGAGGGGCCGTCTCATTGAAGCCAGTGATCAAGGGGGTTCATAGAGGAGAAGCTCTTAAGCGTTGGATTCTCGCAATTCCGCATCAAGAACGATGAATCCAAAACAAGGTGTGTTAATTCTTTAACTCTATGGAACAGGGATTTGTGTATCTGTACGTGTGTATTTTGGGTTGCTGCATACGGATTAAATACGCAGCTTACATGTGGTATCAGAGCCTGCGCGTATTAGGTCACGAATCACGTTCCCGATGTTTTTTCGGAATTTTATTTTTATCAAAATTCAAAGAAAATTATATATTCGGAAAGGGCTCGACGAGACGAGAAAAACCATATAAAGATCGCCGCCAGATGACACCGGACGCGCCGCCACTCGCCGGTGGCTATCGGGCGCGTGGCGGCCACACGCCCTACACGCCATCACGCGCAGACCCAGGCCCGCACGTGCGTGACATGGGCGGGATGACGTCATCTGACGTCGTTCGGCCGGGTGCAGACCCGACTCGACCCGGAACCCGACCCGATCCGTTGCCCCTACCCGGAATGGTTGACCGTTGACTCGGACCTTCCGGTCGGACCGGTCGTTGACCAGTTCGACCGGATCGCCTCGACCGGGTTCGCCATACCGGTTCATGGTAGCGGTCGGACCGGTCGAGCCGGTCAGACCAGTTTCAGAACCGGCTGAACATATAGAACACGTGCGCGGCACGTGTCTACGCGTGAGCCTCACGCGCCGAAGCTTCAGGCGGCGCGTGAGGGCGCGTGCAGGCTCCGATGGAGGTGTTCCAGGTACCGGCGTACTCGTATGCTCATGCTCTACAGGGTGGTACATTTATTTTTCATGTTTGGTATTTTCATGGATGGAAATACGTATGGAACGCCAAATACGAGGGTATTTTGGGGTATTTTGAGGTATTTTCTGGTATTTCTGTAAGAATTTGTGAAGTACAGGTACATGCTTACATGAAAGTATCACGTGGAATTATGTGGAAATTTTTTGATCAATTTCACGTTGTTGACACCTGATTTTTGATCAGTCTTTCATAGTTTATTTTTTAAAAATTCATAAAAAATCTATAAAAAGTTAAAAAAATTAAAAAATCATCTTTGGTAGCCTTGACCAAGCTAAAGGAACCATTTTTGATAAAAAAAAATAATTTTTCATATTTTTTAATATTTTCCAAAAATAGAAATATACATGAAAAATGAAGAAAAATAGCGTTCGATGTCGTAAAAATATAGAAAAATAGTCAATATTTTTATTTTAATTTCCTTTTCATTTTGAACTCATAAATAGTCAAAATTCAAGTTCAATTGCATGTATTTCTTCACGACGCATAGAGTTGAATTTGGCAAAAAAATGTCATTCGAGTATTTTAATTTGTAAATTTCTACATATTTTTTAGTCTTGACGTCCAATTAGATCGACCACCATCTACAATAAATTCCCCTTGCTGAATATTTTCGTTTTTGTTTCACATGATTTCATGATGTAAAACGCCGAGTGGATCCCCAAATATAATCGGGTCGGCATGAGCTCGACAGCTCGTCCAAGACCAAACCAGGGCACGGCGAACCCCATGTGAGTACTCTCGAACTCCTTCGATGCTTCCTAATGCTTTTCTTAGGTTAGATCGTGTGTAGAATGGCTAGGACAGCTAAATCATTCTTGAGCTGTGATTGATAAATAGGGCCTTACTAGGAATGTCATGTGATTTATTTGCATATCTAGATTCCTTGAGTTGCGCATTTTATTACTGATTGTGATTGCTAGGATAATCACTCCTATCTGCATGAATTTCTAGATTTAGGGTTCATACCTTACTCATCCGCATAAATCTCAGGCTAGAAAATTCAGTCAACTTAGGTACCGAAAGGGCGTCAACTCTGACAGTTGGTGTAACTAAGTCCCCGAAACCATTTCTCTGGTTCTCGCAGAATTGAATAGAAACTCCCAACTATTCGATTGGGTGGTCCAATCACACTCTAAAAAAAATGATTGGTGGCGACTCCATGGCATGCACACTTAGCACATGTCACTAGACTACACTGAAAGTCGATCACGCATACCTCCGTTGCGATTTGGGTAATGGGCCTTGGGAGAGGCCCGCGTCCGACCAGACAGGACGGCCCATTAGCCCTCGAGAGCCCGACAACCTCAAGAGGGTCGCGACAGACTGGCGACTCTGCTGGGGACTGGTTCTTAACCATTTAGTGGACTTGAGCCGATTAAAAAGTTGATTGATTCTTCTAACCTAATTTTATGCAGATGCTCTCGAAAGTGAGGTGTATATGCTAACGAATGTGTTAGATGTTTTTGTAGATGGGAGAAATAAGGGGTGAAGTGCTTGTTAACTTTGTTTTATGCAGGCAGGAGTTTTGGATGTATGATTGTGTGGATGTTTATATTGAAGCGGTGATTGTTAAATAAAATGCATGTCTATTGCTTTAGCACGACACAATGAATACACACAATTGCGCCTAAAACCCCAGGCGCCCTCTTTAGGAACACAATAGAAGGAATTGAATATGGAATCTCCGTGAGGAAAAACATGGGGTAATCCACTTTTCAATTCCGCTCACTTCTAACTATGGATTGAGTCCCAATGCAACGATAGTTGTGCAATGGAATCTGCTCTTCCCAGAATTCGAGGTGAGAACCTTGGCTTTAGGTACCAAGCCCTATCTTTTGATTTTTAGGAGTTTTCCCTCACTTGTCTCATGCGTTTGTCTATGGAAGGTTAGTATACCTAACACTGCAAAAAATACAGAGAAGCTTGATTTTCTCTTAAGTTTGGTTGGTAAGACTTTTCTATCCCTCGAACTTGTTACAGCTCTTAATCATTATATTCATTGCATAATTCCGGTGATTGGATTAAATGCCATTTTGAGGATAGATATGTGTGTTTTCCTCCCAATGTTCTTGATGGAAGATGAAGATGGTGTCATCCCATTACGAGCGCCAAGTGGACAAGAAGAGCCTAAGTATTAAGATCACATTCCTTTGTTTTATTTTTCATTTCTAGCCTTCTTGTATAGGATTTATTTTGCTGAGATCCTCTCTATCTGATCCCTTAGATTGACTGTATTAGGGATCTATTTGTGTTTATATACATTCAGATTGAAATTTGTTGTATTTCTATTGACTTGTCATTGGAATGTGATAGTGGCATTTCTTCTAATCACTCGAATACTCCAAAATCAATTTTATAATTCCTTTGGATGAAATTGAAATTGGAAGTCTTATACAACCTTTTGGCCGTATAGGGCAATACAATCCCAATTTCGCCAGAAGGAACTATAAACTTGAATTGGTTCATGCATGTTTTGCATCATTGGTAATCCACAATAATTGATCAAGAGTATTCGTGTTTTTCAAATTTAATGAAAAGATAGATATCCAAATTACTCTCGTTCTTAGCAAACAACTTTAATTTGGATATCGTATCTTCAATTGAATTTAAAACACATCGTAATTGTGTACTTTTGAACATTCCATTGATTTTCTTGGAATTGATCAAAGGCGATTATCGTGAATTACATTCCTTTCAATGATATGCTTTCCTTTGAGGAATATTGATAAAAGCTTTTGCACAAGGCCAAAACCCTTGTAAAAGCTCTTATCCCTATTAATCACAAGTAAGCATAAAATTGAAAGGATTTATGCTTTATTTTTCAAATTCTTTCTTCTGATTCTGCCTTTTCATTTGAAACAGGTTAAAAATAAGTAGAGAAGAGAAGTCTTTTTGTGGATAATCGCGGTGGGAGGTTCCTTTATCCGATCATAAGCAAGATTAAAAAATCAAGATGTACACGCTCGAATCATCAATGTCAAAGCGCAGCTTGCCTAGGTTGAGAGTGGTCAGGTGTTCGAGAAAGTCAGCCATACAGAAGTTGAGACACACACATTAGAGCTTTCATTCATTTCGCTCAATCGAGAGACCTTAAAAGCAGATCATACAAATCATCGGGGTGGAAACATAAAACCGCAATGAGCCCTAATTAGCATCACAAAGGAACCTAGTTGGCCCTCCATATTATTGATGCTTTGCTTATACTCACCACCTCGAGACTCGAGATCTGCAAGCTTAAGAAGAAGGCGTTTACATTCCCATTTAAGATCGGCAACCTTGGTCCCGTGATCTTCGGCGGCTATTTCCAGGTCCCGAACTAGTCCTCTCCCATGGGCTATATCCGCGGTAATGCTGTCAAGCCTTTCTTCCTGCCACTCACATTGAAACTTCAACACGACATTACGACGGTCGTGCTCATAGGTGGTCAGGGATAAGGCCAAGCGCTCCACCAAATTTCCCCTCTCGCGAAGCAACATCGAGACTCGCTTGTTGGCGAACTCAACAGCCTTTCTGTGACTATCGGCCACAAGGTTGGCCAACACCAAGCAGTTGGACCGATCCTCATAGCGAGCTCGCAAAACGTGAGCCACGGTAGCTTTTCGATGAGCGACACGGTAAGTCTCTAAAAAGTTTATAAAGAGGGTTGGGAAGATTCTATATTCCCTCTCTAAATTAGTGCCCTCGATGGAGGTGGTGTCTATTTCCACGAGCAAAATATGGATTTCATCTTCAGTTTCTGGGTGATCGGCTATATGAGCATAGCCTCGACCGAGGAGGTTATAGAGTTTTTCCCACTGGGCCAAAATTTCGGCCGAGAAAGCGCGAATAGGAGAGGAGGTCATTTTCGTTGGAGTGAGGGAGAAGAAGATGAGTGTGGTAGAGTGATTAAAATACGAAAAGGCAATTATGTAAGAGTGTTAATCTTCTCTGCATTAACTCCTCCTTTTATAGCAACTCGAGAATGAAGAAAGGCATAGCAATGGTGGCTCTTTCGGTGAACCATCAGATCTATCCCAGTCCGCGATTTCAGGCTTGATAAACCTAAAAAAGTTGTAAAAAGATATGTCGGTGTCACCATATTAAAATTGAACGGGAGTTAAGCGCAACTATCGAAAAAAGTTGCGAAAGGATTTGGCGGTCCCATCATATTAAAAAACTGAGCGGGAGGCGAGCGTAGTTCCACCTTTTTGAAAATAAGTGGGAGACAGACATGGATATCGAGAAAAGGAAATCGATTTGGTGTCCCTCCACGTTGAAAAGAAGAAAGAAGACGACAAAGCGGGAAATACGAAATCTTGGGAGCAACGCTTGCCTGATGATCTTCATCCATGTTTAAAGAACGTTTCATGGGCATACAGAACCACTCAAAAGAAAATTTAGAGAGAGTGAGCATACATGAAAGAGTAGAGAACCCTGAGTGAGCAAAAATTGATCGAACATTTTTCGATCCAACATGTTTGAGGGTTACCATCAGTTGCTAGAGGCGACTGATCCAAAAATCTCAGAAAATGAACTACTGAGAGATCTCGAAGATTCTAGGATGGCGTCTGGTACCAGAACCACAGAACCCAACCCTTTCGGCAACGAAGTTCAGGATCTCAGCAGCGACGACAACAGCAGCAGCGATGGTCAATCCCGGAAAAGGAAACGTCGCCAGTGCCACACTCAGAATGAAATCCAAGAGCTTGAAGCTTTCTTTAGTGAATGCCCTCTCCCGAACATGAAACAAAGAAATGAATTGGGCCAGAAGCTAGGGATGAAACCTTTGAGGGTCAAGTTTTGGTTTCAAAATAAGCGAGCCAAATTGAGGGCTCAACACAGACGTCAAGAACTTGCGATTCTAAAGGAGGAAAACGAAAAGCTTCGAGCGGAGAACATGAGGTATAAGAAAGCTCCCAGCACTATCGCTTGCCTTAATTGCGGTGGCCCTATCACTCTCGGCGAAATGTTCCTTGATAAGCCTTATATGAGGATTGAAAATGCTCATTCACCACCCCACTCCCTCGAACCATCTTCGATACAATCGGATTTTGTTGGAGATATGCATGAACAAATCAATTCTACGAAGTCAATACCGATGCCTTCTAAAGGATGTGATATGCGTCACCATGATTGGAGTTTCCTTAACGATGAGCTTACTATCACGACCGACCAATCCAAAGCTGATGAATTCCCTCCACAACAATTTCCGGCTCGATCAAATCCTACTGGAAATAGGCCAGAGAGCAATAGCCAAGTTGTCAACACTGTTCCGGGTCGCAAGAAGACGAGGGTCAATTGGTCCCCCGAGCTTCATCTCAAGTTCCTTAGTGCGGTTCAGCAACTAGGGATCAACTCAGCATATCCAACGCGCATACTTGAGATCATGAACATACCAGGACTCACTAAAGATGGAGTCGCGAGTCACCTCAAGAGCTACAGAAGGGCGCTAAGACAGCGCCACACAGCACTGAACCTGAAAGAACTCAACTTGTGCCTAAACACTAGGCATGGCTATAACTACAATGCCCCTGAAGTAAGAAATACCCTGCCGAATCTAGGCACCGACCAAGCTGGTAGCAGCACCATTGACTACTTGGGCGCTAATCAGAATATTCCCCTGAATCATCTCAGCACCCCTCAAGAGTATATGCCACAAGTGCAGCAGGTACGAACTCCTTGGTTTGAGCAGCAACTTTTCGCTAGTGCTCTTCCTATCCCCGATCAACATATTGCGCCTAGTGTTCAAAGATCTGCCCGGCTTGGGCATATGATTTCGGAAGATCAAGCGGGCGGATGCTCTGAGGATTTTTGTTTCTTCCATTCCCAAATGGAAGGTGCTTTTGATAGTGAACCGATCAATCATCCTCTTATAATCTCGAGCAACGACGAAGGTTCTAGCTCAAAGAATCAGATCGCTCACAACAGAAACAGGAATCCTTCAACGCCAAGCGATGATGGTCAACCCGAATATCAGTTGCTCGAAGAATCAAAAGATTTCCTTGATGAGGAGCTCCATATCTGGATCGATCAGTTTAAAACTGATGGACTTATGAAGTTATGATCCAAAATGACGATTATATGTCTGATTCATGGTGTAACTGGCTGATCACCGAGAATCCTCAAGGGAATTAGGCACATGTGACTGGATGTATCATTAATCTTTCTGTCATAAAGTCTTCCATGCAAGATAATCTTCCTTAATGCCTAGAGTTAATCTGGGGCAGCGATCAGTACTACCTGCGAGCATCATCATGCTTGAGTGCGACAATCCCTTGTTAGATTAGAGTCGAGGCGAATCAATTGAACGCCACGAAGAAAAACATTTAAAGGCTTCACATAGGAAAATGCGAGCAAAAGCCCGAGCGAGCTCAAAGACGGTTAGCTCTGTATCGTTCTAAGGGACCTTTAGTCGTTATGAACTCTAAATTGAGCTTGTTTCATTCTCGATGGGGGTCGCTAACTGCTTCAAGAATTTTATAACAAAAAACGAACCAGTTAGGGACGCCAATAGTGCTGTGTCCTGGTAGTCAGTGAAATGGAAGTGGTACGAAACGTCAGGAGTTCGATCTCGGGATTGAAAAATCATTTTATCAGTTGGTCTATCACCCGATGAAGTTCAAAGAGATTCGACGCAGATGACTATAGAACTTGGGGCAATTCGAAAATCATCGATTCATTTTCATCAAGCGGCGAAGTTGGTATTGTAAAATGTGAAGCATGCAAATGACAAATCCGAAGCAGAAGGAGATGAATCATGATTCGCTTATCCAAGGTCGGGATTTCAACCTTCGACTAAAGCCAAATCTAGGATGAGTTTTTGATGTTGCCCACTCGACAAAACCCATCTCCACTGAAAATGGGGGCAAACCATTCCTACATCCGGAAAGCATGTCGAAGCCGAAGACATCAAATTCATCGTTTAATCCGTGGGGCAAGTCCTTGAAGCGATAGTTATCATCCGCAGAGCGTAATGGAATCCATCCTTTCAATGTAAAACGCATTTGGCCGCGGAGCCACCCATTTGGTAAAAAGAACGTATCGTTCCTAAATGATTTTCAATCAGATGCAGGGATAATGTTCTCTCATTTTCCTCTCAGGTGATGAACAGAGACGAGGCACCCAAGAAGCCATGCATTCAAATAACATAACAGTGCATGAAACACGCCCAAAAAGATGAATGAATCTCCTCCGACGTAAATCCTCGAGGTGGATTCGTTGCCCAACCAGACGAAGAAATCATGGCCACAAGCTTGAGGGCCGGCTTCTACAATCTGCACATTGGCATGCAGAATGGAATTCAAATCAAGAGTAAAGTAGTATCGTCCCAATTTGTTTTGAATTTGGAAACCCAAAATAATGCTTAATATTTATCCTTGGCAGGAGCTCGCCATCAGGGCAGACATGTAAGTTTCATTTTTCTCCAAAAACCAAGAAGTCGAAAGAACTTTAGAACACCTAACAATCTTGTGTTACTATGTGAAGTGCAGATTTTCACAACCCTTGTACACTCGTTGGAGCATATGACCAAGGGTAAGATGTATCGTTCCAATTTTTGTAAATTTTTAGAATATACGATGACATATCCCTTTTATATTTCCAGGATCTCCAGCCTCGATGGGCAGGTAAGTATCCCTTTTCCCAATTCATTGGAGATTAAAAACTTTCAGAATTAATTCGATTCTCACATCTAAAAAGACATAGAATTCTTACTTCATTGACATTCATGTTTTAAAACATGAGATTGTCTGAACATGAATTACACATGTATGGTGCATCACAAAATCCCTTTGAAGGATAAATCTTGATGAAATGAAATGAATTTTTCCAACAAGAGTCGTTTGAACTGTTCAAAAGGGTATTTTCTCATAAGAGAAGCGAGCCTAATCCAAACACGTCCCATACACACTTGAGAGATGAGGAGATTGGAAATGATAGCGAAACCTTAACCTATGGATATAAGGGTCATTCGCAACGATTACATGGATCGAGATGACAGAGGCATTTATTTCTTCATTCCAAACACTACAGATGCCCATTGAGAACCCCATTGAACGGCGATTTTCATTCTCAACCCTGTCAAGAACCACCCCACATTGGGGCAAATGAAGGTTAGTCCAACAGTATCAGAAAGTAAACGGTTTGAAATTTTCTTGCTCGGACTAACATAAATCTTTGTGTGTTGTTTATATGATAATCCAAGTGTCATAGGATGACGAGAATAATTCATTTCTCTATCCTACACACTGTTATCCTTTGCACGACCAAGTTGAGCCAGCAAATTCATTTCATCAATCTATTGGTGATCATTGCATATTCCAAAGCAAAGGCAACATCACTTTAGGAATGGAAGCGTGCCAAAGTTTAAGTTGCATATCTAGCATGATTGCCGAAAATCCAAGCTCCAAAAGAAAAGAAAAACACGGGATTAAAAAAAGGGGGAAAAGAAAAATCCCTAGACATCAAGAAAAAGCAAAGTGCCTGGTAAAAAGCAAGGCTGATGTCTATTCAAAATATCCCCAGTAAAGTCTAGATATACGATGAAAAGACCCTGCAAAGGAGTCAGATCAAGATGACTACTCTCCAAATGATGTCGTGCTCAAATTGCAAACACACAAACAGACGGTATCTTAATGTAACAAGAGACGCTTTTAAACATCCTTGTGCGCTCTAAAAGAGGAGTGTACACTTCAAGAAATGGAGATGTTCTTCGAAGGACATGTGGCAAATTTGCAATGATCACCAATGCCAAACCCTTCACAATTTCTGGGCAAAAAATAAGCCTTTTTCGGTCCCCAATCCTTCCAATGTTACAACCCCGAAGCAGTCTTATCTGACTAAGACACTTGGGTTAATGTATAACTTAGCTCAAAGAAGTACGAGCAAGACTATTTCTTTCTCATTTTACAGGGTTCTTGACTTGTAAACCCGGAGCAGATAGTGAAAAATTTCGTTCAATGGCCTTGACTCAAAAGTGAGTCCCCCTTGGAAACCGATATCCAAGCCTAACACTACGGTCCCGTGAAAGACCTCCTGATCGGTCGAAATGTATGCGTTGCGAATGATCCTGAAACCCAGGCACAGGTCGGTAGGAAATTGAGCACTTTCCCTATTAAAGATCATTATCACAGAGCAGTGAGGAGCCTTCTTGGATGAGAAATACTCCAATGGATGTTTTGAGCAAACTCTTTTTGAAATTTTCAAATTGTTTGATCTAGAGTTTCCGTGCAAGGAATTTATGATCACATCTGTATATGGTAGGAATGTTTTGGATAACCTCCAGCAATCAAAATGCACATTTCATGACTAAAACTTAAGTTGTAGAATTTTGTCAGTTAGACAATTATTGTCTTCCCAAAGATTACTAATATCTTCTTGGCGAGGAAAATTTTTTCAGGTCTAAGCTTTCTGCAGGACTTTTGGCCACCCCAAAGACTGGGTGCGTCATCCTTAGGTGAAGCCTTTTAGTAGGCAAATCTTTTCTAAGACCGATCCACAGAATGATCGAGTCTCCGACTAGCCCCAAAGAGCGGGTACGTCATCCTTTGATTCATATCAATTTGGAATCTCATAAATGGTAGAAACCGCCTGAAGGGTCAACTCAATGGTAGAAACCGCCTGAAGGGTCAATCAATGGTAGAAACCGCCTGAAGGGTCAACACAATGGTAGAAACCGCCTGAAGGGTCAATGTATGGTAGAAACCGCCTGAAGGGTCAACCAATGGTAGAAACCGCCTGAAGGGTCAAAACAATGGTAGAAACCGCCTGAAGGGTCAATGTATGGTAGAAACCGCCTTAAGGGTCAACCAATGGTAGAAACCGCATGAAGGGTCAATGAATGGTAGAAACCGCCTGAAGGGTCAAAGGACTGGTAGAGACCGCCTGAAGGATCAACCCAATGGTCCGATCCACCATACGGATCAAAACCTTGATGAATCCCGAACGCGGGAGGATTCGTTTTCCCTAATAAGCCTTACATTAGGCAAGCCATTTCTAGTTTAGTCCACCACACGGATCAAAACCCTTGGCAAATTCCCAAATGTGGGATGCGTCTTCCTTAGGTTCCTATCAGTTAGGAATCCCATTATGGTTTGACCTACCATACAGGTCAGAGCTTAACATCCCCAGGACACTCCGATGACAAGTCCTTAGGAATCTACTTGAACCCATCAGACACAGAAAATGCCGCAAGCATTCGACAGGTAAGGGGCAGGGAAGTCTATCTACTCCTTAACTTTCTTACATCATATCAGGGAATTGAACAAGCACATCTCTTTTTAAGGAAAAGCACACATTGATGGACATGAAAATCGGATGTCATGATTTCTTTTCTTTTCCCAGTCGAGTCGATCGGAACACAGGTGTCACCTTGTCTTTGAGAGAAATCTCTGACGAAATTCCTCTCAAAGAGGGGCAGCTGTTGACACCTGATTTTTGATCAGTCTTTCATAGTTTATTTTTTAAAAATTCATAAAAAATCTATAAAAAGTTAAAAAAATTAAAAAAATCATCTTTGGTAGCCTTGACCAAGCTAAAGGAACCATTTTTGATAAAAAAAAAATAATTTGTCATATTTTTTAATATTTTCCAAAAATAGAAATATACATGAAAAATGAAGAAAAATAGCGTTCGATGTCGTAAAAATATAGAAAAATAGTCAATATTTTTATTTTAATTTCCTTTTCATTTTGAACTCATAAATAGTCAAAATTCAAGTTCAATTGCATGTATTTCTTCACGACGCATAGAGTTGAATTTGGCAAAAAAATGTCATTCGAGTATTTTAATTTGTAAATTTCTACATATTTTTTAGTCTTGACGTCCAATTAGATCGACCACCATCTACAATAAATTCCCCTTGCTGAATATTTTCGTTTTTGTTTCACATGATTTCATGATGTAAAACGCCGAGTGGATCCCCAAATATAATCGGGTCGGCATGAGCTCGACAGCTCGTCCAAGACCAAACCAGGGCACGGCGAACCCCATGTGAGTACTCTCGAACTCCTTCGATGCTTCCTAATGCTTTTCTTAGGTTAGATCGTGTGTAGAATGGCTAGGACAGCTAAATCATTCTTGAGCTGTGATTGATAAATAGGGCCTTACTAGGAATGTCATGTGATTTATTTGCATATCTAGATTCCTTGAGTTGCGCATTTTATTACTGATTGTGATTGCTAGGATAATCACTCCTATCTGCATGAATTTCTAGATTTAGGGTTCATACCTTACTCATCCGCATAAATCTCAGGCTAGAAAATTCAGTCAACTTAGGTACCGAAAGGGCGTCAACTCTGACAGTTGGTGTAACTAAGTCCCCGAAACCATTTCTCTGGTTCTCACAGAATTGAATAGAAACTCCCAACTATTTGATTGGGTGGTCCAATCACACTCTAAAAAAAATGATTGGTGGCGACTCCATGGCATGCACACTTAGCACATGTCACTAGACCACACTGAAAGTCGATCACGCATACCTCCGTTGCGATTTGGGTAATGGGCCTTGGGAGAGGCCCGCGTCCGACCAGACAGGACGGCCCATTAGCCCTCGAGAGCCCGACAACCTCAAGAGGGTCGCGACACACGTTTATGGTTTGACATGAATTATTGAGGTATCGATGAAAATTAGCAAAGCGTGTAATTTTGAATATGATTGCCCAAATTTCTGAAATTACATGCATACAGTGGATGTGAAATATAAAGTTATATCTCAATTTCAGGTAAATTCAATTGAGTTGTGACCGCCAAAGCGGCACGCTTGGTTGAGTTTAATAAAGAATATGTTAAATGATATTGGGATGTCTCATGTTTTAATGCGTAGTTATATTCCCAAAGGAGTAGTTACGTATTCTTGCATGGAGGGTTACATGTACAGCATATGATTGAGGATTGATTAGTCCGAGTGCCGTCATACACCCAAAGGTGGTGATTAACAAAGATCGAAATAAATTCTCATGGCCGCTGTAATGTATGGGGTATACAACTGCATGTCATGTTTTCTGCCCAAAGGTGATTATATGATGATGTATGTAGCTCTCAAGGTGAAATTTCACATTGTGCTAATTAAAAATATTGATTATTTTTCAGTCACATTTTCTGTGAACGGCAACTCCATAACTATTGAGATTCTTACTGGTAGCAATTTTAAGAAGTGGAAAAAGGATTTTCTGTTTGGTATGGAACTGACAGATGTTCATGCTGCTCTTAGTGGGGATAGACCCGCAACTCTTACTGAAACAAGTACATATGCTCAAAAGGCACAGTTTGCTACTTGGGAAAAGAGCAATAGGATTTGCTTGCTGTCAATGAAGCGATCCATACAGGAACATCTTAGGAGTGATTTTGCTGCTGACATCACTACTAGACAAATGATGGATGCCTTGGTGGCTAGAAATCGTGAATCCCATAATGCTGAAGTTGGGACACATATGTCAGGATTATTTAGTTTGAAATATGATGGTTCTGCTGGTGTTAGGGACTATGTCATGAGGATGGTAGATATGCAATCAAAGCTAAAAGAGCTTAATGTTCCCATTCCTGATGCTTGTATCATATATTTTGTGCTGAATTCTCTTCCACCTGAGTTTGATATTATCCAAACACAATATAACACTGCTGATCGGGCATGGACAATCAACGACTTGATTGCAAGGGTGGTGTCAGAAGAGTCCAAGCTGAATAAAAGTAACGTGCATATGACTATGTATGCTACTTCAAGTTCTGGTGCCAAGAAGGGCAAGGACAACAAGAATCGTAAAGGAACTCATTCCTCTGCTGGTCATCATGACAACTTGGGACCAAAGAAACCGACCTTTAAAAAGGACGGTAATGCTGGTAAGGATGGTCTTTGCTTTTTCTGTAAGAAGGGAGGACACGTAAAGAAAGACTGCGCTAAGTATAAGAACTGGTTATCTAAGCGTGAGCCTAAAGATAATGGTTCTTTGGCGTTGGTTTGTGAATCTAATCCATCTGAAGCCCCATCTTGTTCGTGGTGGCTAGATAGCGGTGCAACTAGCCATGTTGCGTTCACCATACAAGGATTCATAAACCGGAGGAAGCCAAATAAGGATGAATCAAAACTCACCGTAGGAAACAACAATAAAGCTGATGTTGAGTTCGTGGGAGATGTTATTTTAATTCTAGATTCTGGTTTTAATTTAATGTTAAGAAATACATTTTATGTACCTTCTTTCAGACGTAATTTAATTTCCGTATAAAGTTTGGACATGTGTGGTTATTCTTTTGAGATTTCAAACTTTGCAATTTCTATTTCTTTTAATTCAAATAAAATTGGGTATTGCACTATGTCCAATGGATTGTACAGATTATGTTTGTCTCCCAACGAAATATACGTTGCTTATACATCTGAAAAAGTTGTTTCCAAAAGACCTCTACCTAAGGAACAGTCATACGCAATATGGCACAAACGTCTTGGTCACATCTCTAAAGAAATAGTGGAAAGACTGATAAAGGCTAGCATTCTACCCACTCTTATAAGTGACCTAGACACATGCGTAGACTGTTGTATAGGTAAGATAACCAAAATAAAGAAGAAAACTGCAGTCCGTAGTTCTCACTTGTTAGAGATCATCCACACAGATATAAGTGGACCCTATACAGCAACATTGTGTAGAAATTTTTATTTCATCACATTTATATATGACTATTCCCGATATGGTTATCTGTACTTGATTAAGGAAAAGTCTGAATCTCTTGACAAATTTAAGATTTTCCGGACTGAAGTTGAGAAACAGCTGTTGACACCTGATTTTTGACCATTTATTATTGTGATTTTTATTCTTTAAAATTAATTAAAAATATCAAAAAAAGTCATAAAATCACAAAATCAACTTTGGAAGCCTTGGCCTAGCCTCGGGGACCAATTTTGAACAAAAAATATTTTTTGGTATTTTATAATATTTTTCGAATTTATTTAATTATAAAAATACCCAAAAAATCAGAAAAATACCATTCGTGGTCAGAAAAATACACAAAAATATTCAATAATTTTGTTTTAATTTCATCTTCAAGTGTGTCACCTTAAATCTTGAAAATTCGGCTCGGGTCACTATGTTTCTTCACAAACATAAACTCGAACCGAGCAAAAAAATTCCTTTGCGAGTCTTTTAATTTTCAATTCTCACTTTTTATAAGCCATGACATTGAATCCTAAAGGCTAGAAGTGTAATTGGGTCCATTTTCCCTCCAATTTGATCAATTTTAACCAAAAGGGCTTAATTGCATATTTTTCTTTCGATTAGTCCCCGGTTTCACGGATCTTGAATTTCACACGGGCATACCCATTAAAATTCAACACCTCTACCCATAATTTTCATCATGCCCAATCCATTGGCGGCCTCAATTCAGGCTAATTTGGTAGTTTGGATGTATACGTATGCTCTACGTATTTATACGTCATACGTATTTATACGTTATGCGTATTTATACTGTTTGGTAACCTCTTTAACTCTTGTAATAATAATAATGGTTATTATTTTTAACACCTTTGTTAGTGCTTTTTTAAATAGCATTTTTGTATTGTGAGTGCTATTGTTAGTGCTATTTTTAAATAGCATTTTTGTATTATAAATTGTGAGTGCAATTGTTAGTGCTATTTTTAAATGACATTTATTTATCATAAATTGTGAGTGCTATTGTTAATGCTATTTTTAAATGGCATTTATTTATCATAAATTGTGAGTGCTATTATTAGATAGAATTTATAATTGTTAGTGCTATTTTTAAATAGCATTTTTGTATTATAAATTGTGAGTGCTATTGTTAGTGCTATTTTTAAATAGCATTTTTGTATTATAAATTGTGAGTGCTATTGTTAGTGCTATTTTTAAATGTCATTTATTTGTGAGTGCTATTTTTAGAAAGTATTTATTATTTGTGAGTGCTATTTTATAATACAATTTATTGGAAGGAATTTTTGGCTATAAAAGGATGGCAAGAGTTTTGAGGTTGGGGGGGAGACATTTTGTAGAGTATGCAAATTTTTGAGAGCTTAGAGAGAAGAACACAAACACTCTCTATATTCTCATAATCTTGAGTGAGCAAAATATACTAAGTTCGGAATATTGATTCCGCATATTGCTAGCACAATTGTTGTGGAGTTATTAGTCGTCTCCCCGTTCGTCAATTGGTGGTGCGTCCGAACTAGATGCCTAACACTTGTGGAGGCTGAGATCGAAGAACATCGAACCGACACCTCCGTTCAAGCACGCTACGAGAGGTAATCCATTTACTCCCTTTGAGGCTTTGTGATTTTTTTTCGATTGAAATGCACGAAGTACGCCTCTGGAGATACATGTATGGGTTGTTATTTATTTCCGCTACGTGTTACGTGGATCCCAACAGTGGTATCAGAGCCGATCCTTAGGTGTTTTTGTGCATTTAATTGATTTTTTGCAATTTTTGCAATACTATGGCCAATATGTATTAACGAATTGTTCGTCTTACATGGCTAATGGAGGTTGATTATTTTATATGATAAATTAATCAACGTAGCAAAAATTGAGACTAAATCAATTTTGAATCGAAAATTTATGGCTATCTTATTTTACGTAAAAATTCTGAATATGATTCAACGTAGAATTTTTATTGTGCCTTCCTAAGTTTTAAATTGTGAATTTATTACTTACGTGGAAGGGTGGTGATCATGGAAAAATCTCTAATCAATGTGATTGATGTATGTATGAATGTATGGTGATTATTTATATATTTGGGGTTGTAATTATTAAATGGAGGCTGCGTACTCCTTTTATTTTTCATGTAATCTTTATTTTTAGCATAGTCAATTGTTGATGTAAATGCTACGAGGATTACGTGGAGGAGCCTTTTAAGTCGGCGAGCTCTTTGGGGCCCGATTCTTGAAGAGTTCAAGAAACCAAGAAGAAGAGAAGAGCGGCTCTCCGTTATTAAAATATTAAAATGATTAAATGTGGTCTCATTGGCTCGAGACCCATTAAATCATAATTCCATGATCACCACGTAGGATAGATGTTTATGTGATTGACATCTATTTTTTTTATGATTACGTGAGCATGTTAAACTGGTTAATGTGCAAAGTCAGACTTACCTCACCCAAAATTGCGCCTGCATGAAATCCTAGTTAGGGAAAATCACTCGCGTTAGGTACCGAAAGGGCGTTGGTAATGACATCAACGTAACCAAGTCCCCGAACTCAAAATCTCTGGTTCCGCAGAATTGATCGATCTCTCCCAATCGGTCAATAAGGTTTCCGGTCTACCCTCCAAGAAAGACCGGTGGCGACTCCAAATGCATGCACAAGTTGCACATGCCACCACGACCACACTAAGGTTGAAAGCGATCGACTGTTATCGTCGAATCCCTTTGAAAAATACTCCCGCCGCGATTTGGTATGGGCCTGGGAGGGCCCGCGCCGATCCAAGACCCGCGATCGGTAATCCATTAGCCGCGTCCGCTTTCGGACGGGTCGCGACAGCTGGCGACTCCACTGGGGATCTTGTTCTAGAACCTATGGTTCTAGACCTCAAGTGGACTTATGCCGTAATTAAAACGCTGAGTGATTTTTCTAACCCTGCAGGCGCTCTTGAAGGTGAGGTAAGTCCGCTCATGGTAGGTGTTATATGTTTTTGCAGATTGGAGAGATAAGGGGTGTAGTCCGTGATTAACATTGTCTTATGCAGGTTGGCGTAGGAATGTATGTTGTATGGATGATTTGAAGCGCCGATTGATAAACTGTTGTGCATGACTTGCATTGTGATACTCACAACACATGAACACACACAATCGCGCCTAAAACCCCGGGCGCCGCCTATAGGAAAACAATATAAGGGATTGAAAATGGAATCTCCGTGAGGAAAAACACGGGGTAATCCACTTTTCAATTCCGCTCATTTCGAATTATGGATTGGGTCCCAATGTAACGATAGTTGTGCAATGGAATCTACCCTTTCTAGAACTCGAGGTGGGAGCCTTGGCCTTAGGTTCCAAACCCTATCTTGATTCTTAGAGCCAAACCTCACTGGTCTCATGCGTATGTATGTGAATGATTGGTACACCTCGAAACCAAAAGGTCATTCAGCGCCGCTTATGAATCAAAATCCAAAAACTTGTGTGAAGAATCAATCGCGAGTTGAAACGAACCAGGATGGCATGGAAAAGCGCTGGACCACCTTGGAGAGTCAACTGACGAGGGCAAATGCCTCTTGATCGGGCAACCGAATCAAGGATAAGGACGTGTCATTCCTAATTGATTTTCAATCAGATAATGACATAATATTTCATATCTCTTCCTCTCAGGATAAGATGGTTAAAGACCAACAAAAGGGAGCTTGCCTTCCCTACAAAATGGAAAGGAGTGCACCTTCATCGGGCATCACCCATTAGGTTTGCAAAAACAAGATGGATTTATTGTGATGAGCCTTAAGTAGACAACGTGAAGCTAGGGCAACCTAATTTGGATCGACTCTCCCTAAGTCGAAAAAGTTGTATCCGTTCCAAATCGGATTGACCGGTTCACGAGTTGATATGGTTTTCCATTCTTGCAGGTGATGACAAAAATGAATGGGACCACTGAAAAATTTCCAGCATCTTGGATGCCAGAAGTGACCAGAGCGGGGATAGTAAATCCGTAATCGTTTCAATTAAAGCTCCTTACGCGGTGATTGACTCTTTCACTCCTTTCATCGCGCAGGTTGTTGAAGTACTCAATCACGAGTAAACCCATTTTTGCGGATGTCAAATAGCCTGAATGCGTCAATGCAGCAAAATGCAAAAGGGAGTTAGCTGGGGCAAGCGTCACCTAGCTACGACAAATCACGCCCAATTGGGGCAAGCGAATCATTTGTGCGCCGGACAAAGAATAACGTTTATTCTCTGGCAAAATCAATGGACGCAACTGTAGAGTCGTCCGCATCAGAATTAAACCCAAGATACGAATATGGGTGAACGGTAACCTTGTATCGTTCCATTTTGGTCTTCGAAGACCACATGCCTAACATGAGTTTTTACTCATTTAACAGGGAGTCGTTGGCACCGAAAGCCTCAAAAGAAAAGAACTCGCCAACGAGGAGGCGAATAAAGCTATTGACCTTGGGAGTCAGCACTCCAAGAAATGGTCTTTGATTATAAGACCTAGTGGAGGGCAAAAAGTGTCGCTCCTACGTCCCGTGCTTTGACATGCATTTTGATAAGATTTTCTTTTTTTCCTTGAATAAAAGGAACCTTGAAGAATGGCGCTGAAATGCGCCCAAAAACACAAATGGATCTCCTCTGGGGCAAATCCTTGAGAATGATTCATCGCCAACCAAACGGAGGGATCAGGACCACAAGATAGAGGGCCAGATTCTGCAAGCCGCGAGTTTGTGTTCAAATGAAAACGCCAAGCAAGAACAATGCGGTATCGTTCCAATTGGTCTTGAATTTTGGAACACAAACTGACACTTATTGTTTGTTTTTGACAGGGGCTTGCCATCAGGGCAAAACGGGTTTTCACATCCCATGTATTACCCGTTGGAAATACATGACCAAGGGTAAATTGTATCGTTCTAATTTTTTGAAAAATTCGTGAACGTACAATAACATGTTTCTTCCGCATTTTCAGGGATCTCCAGCCTCTGGGGACAGGTAAGTATCCCTTTCCCCAATCCACTAAAGATGTTGAATAAAAAAACAGAGAAGAAAAGAAAAGCCTTCAGAATCTGATGTCTAGAAAAGACATAGAATTCAAACTTCATTGGCATTCATGTTTTAAAACAGGAGGTTGTCTGAACATGAATAAGGACATGCATAGTGCATCTTAAAATCCCCTTGGCGGGTAAAATTTTTGGAGAAAATGAAAGAAATTTTTTCCAATCAAAAGTTCAAAACTTTCAAAAGGATGTTTTCTCAGACGAGAGGCGAAAACCTAATCCAAACATGTCCAACACACACTTGAGAGATGAGTGGAGTGGGCAGATAGCAAAATCTGGGTCTACGGAGGTAGGGACCATTTGCAGCGATTACATGGGTTGGGACGACGGAGGCATTCGTTTCATATCCCCAAACACTACAGGTGACCGTTGATAAACCCCTTTGAACGGCGATTTTCATTCTTAACCCTGTCAAGAGCCACCCCACACCGGGGCAAAAAGGAAGTAAGTCCAGCAGCGTCAGGAGAAAATGGTTAGAAATTTTCTTGCTCGGACTAACATTAATCTTTGTGTATTGTTTATATGGTAATCCAAGTGCCATAGGATGACGAGAAGCATTCATTCTCTATCCCACACACCGAATCCTTTGCACAACCAACTTAAGCCTGCGAATTCATTTCATAAACCCCTGTTGGTGATCATGGCATGTTTCAAGATAGAAACTGCATCACTCCAAGAACGGAAGAATCCAAGAGATGGGATTTATAGAAAAATTTCATATCGGCGTTTAAATGTGCTATGATTCAAGTTGTATATCTAGCACAATTTTCTGAACATCATGGTTCCAAAGGAAAAGAAAAGGCGGGATTTCAACAAAGAAAAATCCCCAGCAGCAAGAAAAAGCAAAGTGCCTGGTAAAAGCAAGGCCGATGCTCGTGAAAACTGTTTGATTGATCCCCAATAAAGCCTAGTTGGGAAGAGAGAAAAACCCATAAAGGAGTCAGATCAAGAAGACTGCTCCCCAAATGATGTCAGCCGTGGTGCAAAAACACGGACAGAATTGTCAATCTCTTAATACCACAAGAGACGTTCTGTAAAGGACTTGTGCACACCTCAAAAGCGGTTGCACACCTCAAAAATTGAAGATGCAGAATGGAAAAGACATGTGACAAGTTTGCAATGATCACCAATGCCAATCCCCTCACAAATTCTGGGCCAAAAACAAGCCTTTTTCGGTCCCCAATCCTACAAATGTTACAACCCTGAAACAGTCTTCTCTGACTAAGACACTTGGGTTAACATATTGCTTAGCTCGAAGAAGTACGAGCAAGACTATTTCTTCCTCATTTTGCAGGGTTCTTGACTTGTAAACCCGGAGCAGATGGTGAAGACTTTCATTCAATGGCCTCGACTCCAAAGCGGGTCCCCTTTGGAAACCAATATCCAAGCCTAACATTACGGTCCCGTGGAAGACCTCCCGACCGATCAAAATGTATGCGCTGCGAATGAGCCTAAAACCTAGGCACAGGTTAGTAGGGAATTGAGTGCATCCCCTATAAAAAAACCACTGTCGCAAAACAGGTGAGAAGACCTCCTTGTCGAGAAATATTCCAATTGATGTTTTGAACAAACTCTTTTTGGAAGTTTCAAATTGTTGGATCCAGATTTTCCGCGCAAGGGATTTGTGATCACATTTGCATGTTGCAAGAATGCTTTGGATAACCTCCAGCAGCAAATTTCATGATTAAAACTTAAAACATACGGTTTTGTCAAAATGGACAGCCGTGGTCTTCCCAAAGATTACTAACGTTTTCTTGGTGAAGAAAAATCTTTCAGGCTCAAACTTCTGCAGGATACCTGGAGAACCCAGCTCCCAGAATGTCGCCTCAACGGACCCAAGTGAAGCTTTGTCAAGATAAAATCTTTCACTGCTTCAAAATTGAATTCCCCGGCAAATTTCGGGATCTTGCAAAAGAAAGGGTGAGGATAGAACCCTTTTTCAAAAGAAGTCAGCAAACTGTCCCAGCAGGACGTGGAGAATCCTCGTCCTAGGACACCCTTTTCAAAACTTAGGCAGTCTCATCGGATGTGGAAAACCCTCGTCATGAGACACCTTTTCAAATATCAAACTGTCTCATCGGACGTGGAAAACCCTCGTCATGAGACACCTCTTCAAAATTCAGGAAGTCTCATCGGACGTGGAGAACCCTCGTCATGAGACCCCTTTTCAAAATATCAAACAGTCTCATCGGACGTGGAGAACCCTCGTCATGAGACCCCTTTTCAAATATCAAACTGTCTCATCGGACGTGGAAAACCCTCGTCATGAGACACCTCTTCAAAATTCAGGAAGTCTCATCGGACGTGGAGAACCCTCGTCGTGAGACCTCTTTTCAAAATATCAAACAGTCTCATCGGACGTGGAGAACCTTCGTCATGAGACCTCTTTTCAAATATCAAACAGTCTCATCGGACGTGGAGAACCCTCGTCATGAGACCCCTTTTCAAATTCAGGCAGTCTCATCGGACGTGGAGAACCCTCGTCATGAGACCCATTTTCAAATTTAGGCAGTCTCATCGGACGTGGAGAACCCTCGTCATGAGACCCATTTTCAAATTTAGGCAGTCTCATCGGACGTGGAGAACCCTCGTCATGAGACACCCTTTTCAAATCAACTCAAGGTAGAAACCGTCTGAAGGGTCAATCAAAGGTAGAAACCGCCTGAAGGGTCAACTCAAGGTAGAAACCGCCTGAAGGATCAACTCATGGTAGATACCGCCTGAAGGGTCAACTCATGGTAGAAACCGCCTGAAGGGTCAAAACTAAGGTAGATACCGCCTGAAGGGTCAACTAAAGGTAGAAACCGCCTGAAGGGTCAACTCATGGTAGATACCGCCTGAAGGGTCAAACCAAGGTAGATATCGCCTGAAGGGTCAACACATGGTAGATACCGCCTGAAGGGTCAAACCAAGGTAGATACCGCCTGAAGGGTCAACACATGGTAGAAACCGCCTGAAGGGTCAACTCAAGGTAGATACCGCCTGAAGGGTCAACTCAAGGTAGAAACCGCCTGAAGGGTCAACACAAGGTAGATACCGCCTGAAGGGTCAACACAAGGTAGATACCGCCTGAAGGGTCAAACTCATGGTAGATACCGCCTGAAGGGTCAACACAAGGTAGAAACCGCCTGAAGGGTCAAACCAAGGTAGAAACCGCCTGAAGGGTCAACTCAAGGTAGAAACCGCCTGAAGGGTCAAACCACGGTAGATACTGCCTGAAGGGTCAAATATGGTAGAAACCGCCTGAAGGATCAGCCTAATGGTCCGATCCACCATACGGATCAAAACCTTGACAAATTCCAGACACGGAAAGAGTCGTTTCCCTAGGTAAACCTTACAGTAGGTGAACCATTTCTGGTTCGATCCACCATACGGATCAAAATCCTTGGCAAATCCCAAAGTGTGGGACGCGCCTTCCTTAGGTTCCTACCAGTTAGGAATCCCATAATGGTATGACCTACCATACAGGTCAGAGCTTAATCTCCCTAGGATATTCTGAATGACGAGTCCTAGGTATTTGCTTGAAAGTTGTCGCAACCGGCAGCATCTGACAGGTGAGCTTCAGGTAAGCCTCTCTCACTCCGGCCCATGTTCAAATTGTTAAAGCAAACCGGGGATTAATTTGAGCTTTTATCAAAGGGCCTTAAGCGATCCAATGTCGTAGCATTTCTTCTATCATTTTCCCAGTTGAGTCGGTTAGAAATCAGGTGCCACTTTATCTTTGAGAGAAACCTCTAACGAGATTCCTCCCAAAGAGGGGCAGCTGTTGACACCTGATTTTTGACCATTTATTATTGTGATTTTTATTCTTTAAAATTAATTAAAAATATCAAAAAAAGTCATAAAATCACAAAATCAACTTTGGAAGCCTTGGCCTAGCCTCGGGGACCAATTTTGAACAAAAAATATTTTTTGGTATTTTATAATATTTTTCGAATTTATTTAATTATAAAAATACCCAAAAAATCAGAAAAATACCATTCGTGGTCAGAAAAATACACAAAAATATTCAATAATTTTGTTTTAATTTCATCTTCAAGTGTGTCACCTTAAATCTTGAAAATTCGGCTCGGGTCACTATGTTTCTTCACAAACATAAACTCGAACCGAGCAAAAAAATTCCTTTGCGAGTCTTTTAATTTTCAATTCTCACTTTTTATAAGCCATGACATTGAATCCTAAAGGCTAGAAGTGTAATTGGGTCCATTTTCCCTCCAATTTGATCAATTTTAACCAAAAGGGCTTAATTGCATATTTTTCTTTCGATTAGTCCCCGGTTTCACGGATCTTGAATTTCACACGGGCATACCCATTAAAATTCAACACCTCTACCCATAATTTTCATCATGCCCAATCCATTGGCGGCCTCAATTCAGGCTAATTTGGTAGTTTGGATGTATACGTATGCTCTACGTATTTATACGTCATACGTATTTATACGTTATGCGTATTTATACTGTTTGGTAACCTCTTTAACTCTTGTAATAATAATAATGGTTATTATTTTTAACACCTTTGTTAGTGCTTTTTTAAATAGCATTTTTGTATTGTGAGTGCTATTGTTAGTGCTATTTTTAAATAGCATTTTTGTATTATAAATTGTGAGTGCAATTGTTAGTGCTATTTTTAAATGACATTTATTTATCATAAATTGTGAGTGCTATTGTTAATGCTATTTTTAAATGGCATTTATTTATCATAAATTGTGAGTGCTATTATTAGATAGAATTTATAATTGTTAGTGCTATTTTTAAATAGCATTTTTGTATTATAAATTGTGAGTGCTATTGTTAGTGCTATTTTTAAATAGCATTTTTGTATTATAAATTGTGAGTGCTATTGTTAGTGCTATTTTTAAATGTCATTTATTTGTGAGTGCTATTTTTAGAAAGTATTTATTATTTGTGAGTGCTATTTTATAATACAATTTATTGGAAGGAATTTTTGGCTATAAAAGGATGGCAAGAGTTTTGAGGTTGGGGGGGAGACATTTTGTAGAGTATGCAAATTTTTGAGAGCTTAGAGAGAAGAACACAAACACTCTCTATATTCTCATAATCTTGAGTGAGCAAAATATACTAAGTTCGGAATATTGATTCCGCATATTGCTAGCACAATTGTTGTGGAGTTATTAGTCGTCTCCCCGTTCGTCAATTGGTGGTGCGTCCGAACTAGATGCCTAACACTTGTGGAGGCTGAGATCGAAGAACATCGAACCGACACCTCCGTTCAAGCACGCTACGAGAGGTAATCCATTTACTCCCTTTGAGGCTTTGTGATTTTTTTTCGATTGAAATGCACGAAGTACGCCTCTGGAGATACATGTATGGGTTGTTATTTATTTCCGCTACGTGTTACGTGGATCCCAACAGTGGTATCAGAGCCGATCCTTAGGTGTTTTTGTGCATTTAATTGATTTTTTGCAATTTTTGCAATACTATGGCCAATATGTATTAACGAATTGTTCGTCTTACATGGCTAATGGAGGTTGATTATTTTATATGATAAATTAATCAACGTAGCAAAAATTGAGACTAAATCAATTTTGAATCGAAAATTTATGGCTATCTTATTTTACGTAAAAATTCTGAATATGATTCAACGTAGAATTTTTATTGTGCCTTCCTAAGTTTTAAATTGTGAATTTATTACTTACGTGGAAGGGTGGTGATCATGGAAAAATCTCTAATCAATGTGATTGATGTATGTATGAATGTATGGTGATTATTTATATATTTGGGGTTGTAATTATTAAATGGAGGCTGCGTACTCCTTTTATTTTTCATGTAATCTTTATTTTTAGCATAGTCAATTGTTGATGTAAATGCTACGAGGATTACGTGGAGGAGCCTTTTAAGTCGGCGAGCTCTTTGGGGCCCGATTCTTGAAGAGTTCAAGAAACCAAGAAGAAGAGAAGAGCGGCTCTCCGTTATTAAAATATTAAAATGATTAAATGTGGTCTCATTGGCTCGAGACCCATTAAATCATAATTCCATGATCACCACGTAGGATAGATGTTTATGTGATTGACATCTATTTTTTTTTATGATTACGTGAGCATGTTAAACTGGTTAATGTGCAAAGTCAGACTTACCTCACCCAAAATTGCGCCTGCATGAAATCCTAGTTAGGGAAAATCACTCGCGTTAGGTACCGAAAGGGCGTTGGTAATGACATCAACGTAACCAAGTCCCCGAACTCAAAATCTCTGGTTCCGCAGAATTGATCGATCTCTCCCAATCGGTCAATAAGGTTTCCGGTCTACCCTCCAAGAAAGACCGGTGGCGACTCCAAATGCATGCACAAGTTGCACATGCCACCACGACCACACTAAGGTTGAAAGCGATCGACTGTTATCGTCGAATCCCTTTGAAAAATACTCCCGCCGCGATTTGGTATGGGCCTGGGAGGGCCCGCGCCGATCCAAGACCCGCGATCGGTAATCCATTAGCCGCGTCCGCTTTCGGACGGGTCGCGACAACAGCTAGGGAAAGTCATAAAAATTGTCAAATCTGACCGCGGTGGTGAGTACTATGGTCGACATGGCGATGCTGGACAGCTTAAAGGGCCATTCGCCAAGTACCTAGAGGATTCTGGGATTGTGGCTCAGTTTACCATGCCCGGTAGTCCTGAACAGAATGGTGTAGCTGAAAGGCGCAATCGTACTCTCATGGATATGGTAAGAAGCATGATTAGCAAAACTAATTTACCTGGTTTTTTTATGGGGTGAGGTTTTGAAAACGGCGCTTTACATATTAAATCGTGTTCCTACTAAATCTGCACCGCTTACCCCTTTTGAATTGTGGACTGGACGGAAGCCTAGCTTGAATCATCTAAAGGTTTGGGGATGTCCTGCAGAAGTAAAATTGTATAATCCAATTTTGAGCAAGTTGGATCCCAAAACCACTCGATGTTATTTTATCTCTTATCCAGATCATTTAAAGGGATATTGATTTTATAATCCCAATGGAGGAATGAGAATTGTGGATTCACAGACAGCAAAGTTCTTGGAGCTTGATGTAGCAGAAAAGGGTGATTGTTCGCAGACTATTGAGGATAACAGCACGGTGAGTACTCCTATGTCGTTTTCTATACCTATACAGACAGTTCAGGAAGTTCCTGTACCACAGATTGAACCTGTTGAGGCTCAAGAACCTGTTGTTGAGGCAATTCCTGATGAAGTTCCTCAAGCTTATCAAGAACAGAATGAAGTAGAAGATGCTCCTCTAAGGAGATCTGTTAGACAGAAACGATCAGCTATACCACCAGAATATATAGTTTATCTGGGAGAACAGGATTATGATATTGGTTGTGTTGTTGATCTAGTGCCTTATACAGAAGCAATTTCTTGTCCTCAATCTGATTTATGGTTAGATGCAATGAAGGATGAGATGTTGTCTATGAAACATAATGATGTCTGGGAGCTTGTTGCATTACCTGAAGGTTACAAACCTGTTGGTTGTAAATGGGTTTTTAAGACCAAAAGGGACTTTACAGGGAAGATTGAAAAATTTAAAGCTAGACTAGTAGCTAAGGGATTTACTCAAAGGGAATGAATTGATTATGAATCAACCTTTTCTCCAGTTTCTTCTAAAGACTCTTTTAGAGTAATTATGGCTTTAGTAGCTCATTTTGATATGGAGCTTCACCAAATGGATGTTAAAACTGCTTTTCTGAATGGAGATCTTGATGAACAAGTTTATATGGCACAACCAGAAGGCTTTGCAACAGATGACACAGGTAATCTGGTTTGTAGATTGAAAAAGTCTATCTATGGTTTGAAGTAAGCCTCTAGACAGTGGTATTTGAAGTTTCATAGTGCTGTTACTTCTTTTTGGTTTTGTTGAGAACAAGCTAGATCAATGTATATACTGCAAGGTCAGTGGGAGAAAGTTTATTTTTCTCGTTCTTTATGTTGATGACATCTTGCTTGCTAGTAGCGACGTTGGGTTAATGCATGAGACCAAAAGGATGTTGTCACAAAATTTTGACATGAAGGATCTAGGTGAAGCATCTTTTGTTCTTGGCATTGAGATCCATAGGGATCGTTCTCGCCGCATATTGGGCTTATCTCAAAGGGCTTATATTGATCGTGTTTTAAAGAGATTCAATATGCAAGAGTGCAAACCAGGGAATGCTCCAGTTTGCAAAGGTGATAAATTGAGTCTTTCACAATATCCTCATTCAGAAATTGAGAAAGCACAGATGAAGGATGTACCTTATGCTAGTGCACTTGGTAGTATCATGTATGCTCAAGTTTGTACTAGGCCAGACATTGCTTTTGCAACAGGACTTCTAGGCAGGTATCAGTCAAATCTAGGACATGATCACTGGATCGCTGCCAAGAAGGTTTTGAGGTACTTAAAAAGAACTAGAGACTATATGCTGATTTACAGATGTGTTCAGAACTTGTAGCTAATGGGATATTCAGATTCAGATTATGCTGGTTGTGATGATGACAAAAAGTCGACAACATGGTATGTCTTTATGCTAGCAGGTGGTGCAGTATCATGGAAAAGTGAGAAACAGAAAACGGTATCATCCTTTACTATGCAGGCGGAGTTTATAGCATGCTTTACAGCTGCTACTCAGGCTATTTGGCTCCGGAATCTCATTAGGGAGTTGACCGTGTTTGACTTTATTGATAGACCCATACAGTTGTATTGTGACAATAACTTTGCTGTGTTGTTCATTAACAACAATAGAGGTCTCAAGGGGTCTAAGAATATGGAGGTCAAGTTTTTGACCATAAAGGAATCCGTGCAGAATGGTGACGTTGCAGTAGAGCATATAACTACAGATGCTATGATTGCTGATCCACTGACGAAAGGTCTACGCCCTTGTGTGTTTGAACGACATGTCATTAAAATGGGCTTAGAAGCATCATGGGATGCCATTGTTTAGTGGGAGCTTTCTAGTTTTTGCTCTAATAAAGTTTGCAATGTAATATTACTTTTAGTAATGATTTTGATATGTATTGAACTTTTGCATTCTTTGAAGTTTTTTTTTTTGAATGTGATGTTGAATGCATATCTGTTGAAAATCTCAAGGAATTGTGTAAACCTTGAGTGATGGCTGGGGCATTTATTTTAGCCAAAAGGCATATGTCTTATTACACGTAAAGCATAGTTAACTATAAAGGTGAGACATATGTTGGTTCGTTGGAACCGTAAAGATGTCCTCTCGTGACACATCCGGTTTTGTGACACATAAAGTGAGAGAATGGTGACTGACAATGAGGATAACATATAAGGCGTCTCTATTATTTGAGATGTTATCCGATTGCCATACTACCATATCAAATCCATATCAGTAAAGTTAATAGTATTTGTGATTGTGGATGGCTCTGTGTCTTCTGATGCAGTTACTGGCATGGTCCGGTACTTAAGACTTTATGGGATCGGATTGACTGTTGGGAATTATCTCTAGACCAATATAAAGATGCGCATATACAGTACAGTTTCAATTAATTTAGCCAAAGTGGGAGAATGTTAGAATATTCTGTTTTAATATTCAATTGTGAGCTTTATTAATTGTTACTGTAATTATTATTTGGTCTAATAAGAAAGAGATATATTATTTCCTAATTCAAGTAGGATATGGTGCTGGATAGTATGGGCCGAGATATCCTTATCCTTGATGAGGGGGTAGGGTTCATTCACTATAAATAGTGCTTAAGTCCCTCCTCTAAACCATAATGTCCACATAACCTCACATATAGAAATCGTCAGAAACGACAGTGAGGGGCCGTCTCATTGAAGCCAGTGATCAAGGGGGTTCATAGAGGAGAAGCTCTTAAGCGTTGGATTCTCGCAATTCCGCATCAAGAACGATGAATCCAAAACAAGGTGTGTTAATTCTTTAACTCTATGGAACAGGGATTTGTGTATCTGTACGTGTGTATTTTGGGTTGCTGCATACGGATTAAATACGCAGCTTACAGTAGGGGGCGGAGCACGGCGGCGCAGCTACGTTGACTCCTCTTGAACCTCCACGGGTCTGTGGTGGTGCGGCAGCAAAACTGAAAGTTCGGGGGAGGTGCGGTGGCGTCGGGGTGAGGTGGTTGTGCGAAGGAGGCCACGCGCGAAGAGCAGAAGGAGTTGCAGAAATGTATAGAAAGAAGATGCTTGAAGTAGAAGGGGAGGAAAAAGACGTCGTGGGGGAGGAGATGAGAATAAAGGGAATAAAAAAGAAAAGAAAAGTTAAAAGATAGATTTACCCTTTGGCCGGACCCTTTTTTGAAACAAACAAAGTAGTACAGGCCCTTCTTTGACACAACATGTAGTCGGAGCCCTTTTTTGAGAAAACAAGTGTGGTTGAGGCCCTCTTTTGGCATTTTCCCAAAATTTTATTCTTTTATTTTTGTAAGTGATGCAAGCGATTTTTTTTCAAGAAAAAGATGTCCTAATTAGTTATTGTTAATATGACATATTTGTATAAAGCAAAAATTTGATTGGGAGTCATAGGGTTAATTCTCGATTCTAGGTCGAGAACTGACTCACCCCAACACTGATCACCCATGATGATCTCTAACTTAGTTGCATGTTACTTGTCTAATTGAGTCTGTGTTCACGACCTCTTGACACAAACGTAATGTCTTTCTTGAGTTATGGTAATCGAAGGCGGTGTAATTTGGTCGTTTAAGCTGGTTTGAGAGCTGTAAACACGGAGATTACATGATGGGATGTAACTACGTGAAGGATTTCTAGGGAAAAATACTAAAAAAACCATTAAACCTATTGCATTGATGTTAATTTAGTTAAAAATCTTTTAATTTGATCAATTTAGTTTTAAAACTTTTCACATTGTTATCAATTCAGTCAATCCGGCTAATTTAGCTCGGAAATTATTGATGTGGATACCAACGGTCCTACGTGGCATGGCTGGAGTTGACATTGACATGTTTTTAATAATTTATTTCTTCTCATTTTTTCTTTCTTTTCCTTTCCCTTCTCTTTCTACCAGAGGCCAATAGCTTGGCCATCGGCAAATAAAAAAAAGGAAAATTATATAAAAATAAAACCATTACCAATTTTTTTTTTTAAAAAAATCGATGTCTATGACAGTAGTGCCGTTTAGGACGGTCGGTATCCATGCCAGTAATCTACGGTCTAAATTGACCATATTGATTGAATGGGTACACTATTTGAAAAAGCTCTAAAACTAAATTGGTCAAATTGAAAGTTTAGGATTGAATTTGCACAAATGCGACAGATTTTTGACTTTTTAAAAGAATTTTCAAGTAGTTATAGTCTTGTTTTAAGAACTCTTGTTTCCAAGTCAAAGAGAATGGCTGCACAGCTCCTAAAATAGGCTTGATCAAGAGGTGCACCATTGTATCCCAATAGTTTTTGTTTTGTCATAGATCCCAATAGTTGATCCACAAGACTTAACTGGCAACTTTTGTCAAGCAAACATTATTTATGTTGTAAATGCATATAATATAAAAAATGATTGCTCGCTCATTTTGACACTGAACATCATTTCAACGGTGCTTGGTGCAATTTCTCAGCAGCGACGTCTTAGATGTTTAACGATCATTTCCATTAGCAGCATCCTTGCAATTTGCAAAACCTCATTGGGAAGCTATCACCCAGCTTCAATATGTCTAATGATCATTTCTAAACGTTGATAATGACGCTACATAATTACGAAATCAATCCCGAGTAAATGACAATTCGATAGAAATTCGAGTCGACTTGCCTTTGGTAGCCTCTCTCTCTCTTTTTTTTTTGTACGTTGAGATTTTTGAACACAGTTTTCGTTAATTGAAGACCCTTGAAACGCCTTGTAAGTAACATGAACCGGCTAAGTTCGGGAAAAGTCTTCATGTCTTTGCATCTTGACCCCATGCACATTTGCCATCACAACCACAGTGAATCTCTGTAGTCCTTGGACTTGTGGGCACCAAGCCTATGATACTTTTGCATACCAAGTAACACCAAAGAATCCTACGCCTAGGAGCACCAGAACACCCCCCTTCGACATAAAAAATCGGGGTGTGCATCGGCCTCGATCCAACTCGGGAATTAGATCGGACAAAAACGGCCGATTTTTAATTTTTTTTTAGTACTAAAAAAATTAGAATCGAGAATAATCCGCCTGGTTCCCAGCCAATTGAACTGCCCGGACTGGACTGGCGGATGAGCAAAGATTTTATTTTATTTTATTTTTTTATTGCTAAGCAAACTCTAATTAGTGAATTATTTTTTCTTTTTAATGTCTGGGAACTCTCGCATACAGGAAACGAAAGAAACTAACAAAAAAAGAAGAAGAAGGAAAAATCAACGGTTTCAAGAACGACACTGGATTCGTTGGGCCGGTTTCTAGAGCCAATCTTATTCAGTCCGGTTCGAGGTTTCAGCCTTCAGGGTGGAAACTGATTGCTCCGAATAGATGATACGTTCTTTAGTTTCATTCTTTATTTTCTATTGAGTTAATACCACGAAATATCCCAAACTATCTGTGATAAATTTATCCCAAACTATTTTTTTGACCACTAAAAACTCTAAATTGGTATACGCATCACAAATTTACCCTAGGTTAGTTCCCATTAAATTGAATAAAAATTTTAAATTGATACACCTGTAACAAACATAGAATAACATATACACCTGATAATTGCTACGTGTCATCCAACTTAGCAATTTTATCGTAAAATTTAACGAAAATTAACAGATGGTAAATTTGTCACAGTTATACCAGTTTGATATTTTTCGTGATAAAAAGAATAATTTAAAATAAATTTATCAAATATGTATCAATTTGAAATTTTTAGTGATATTAACTTTTTTTTTATTTGGATCGGAAAGAGACTTTCGCTTTACTCGGCGAGCGCTTTGTGGACCGGATACACTACACGCTTGATTCCACTTGGGAACATCCTTTTTCCCCAGCAAAGAAGACGTTGGACATGGGACTCTTTAGAGATTATTAATCAATCCATCCATCAGCTGAAATGATGCGTCCTCACAAAGTCTACCAGTTTCACCGCTTCTCCATCCTCTCTCTCTTCCCCCTCTCTCCTCCGTCTCCTCCTCCCTCCTCCTCCTCCTTGAGACTCTGCAGGTTCTCGTCGCTCCGTGCGCCTGGCCACCTGAGAACTCAGCCTGCTGCGCCGCCGTCCAGGACGATCATGACCTCCTCGAGGCTTCGCAGCTTAGTCCCCGTCGGCCCCGCGGTGGCCGCCGAGAACGACGGCGGCGGCGGCGGCGGCGGCGGCGGCAATGGCCCTGCTCCTAATGCTGCCGCGAGCAGTTCTGGTCTCGGCTTTTACGAGGACGAAGGTAGCTGATGTGTCTGGAATTGAATTCTAGTCCGTTGCTTTTTTTTTTCACTATGTTCGAGTGGGCCTGTGTCGTCTGGCGATCGGTTATTCTCAGAGTAGTTGTACGTGTATACGATGAGAGTGAATTGCATGTGGACTATAGTCTCAGAGCTATTGCTGGCAGAGACTTCAGTGGTGTGAATCTCGATTTATGCGGAGGGGAATTAGCCAAGATGGGAAGAGAATAGAGGCGTTCGGCAATTAACTTTTCGGGAGCAGGAGGTTCTGTAGAGAAAGCTTTACTTCAAGTGAGGCGTCCGATGTATTGTCTCACTGATGGATCCTGATATATACGGTGCCAACAATGCTTCTGCTGTGCGATCTATCTCCAGTTTTGGTCCTCGCATCCACTCTTTTGATGGACTTTGAATCTTACGTTGTCTCTGTCTGCAAGACTATAGTAATTAATTCTATTCCACGCATTTTGGTTAGAGGAAGTAAGGTCCGAAGGAAGTGGCGGTACACCATGTTCAGTTCCTCACATAACCTTGAAGTAGGCTTACGTCTAGTCTGTTGAGCAAAGATCAACAGAATTTCCTTTGTTGTAGTTCGAGAGTCTAGGCTCCAGGACAATGGCCAATGATCTGATTTTTCTTAACTTTTATGAGCTGATATTAAGCTTTACAAGTCAGAGGTGGTTGCCTGGACGTAAAATTGGCAAGGCAACACTCTATTTGTGTACTGAATCCACTCTGAGAGCTTCTTTTTTCATCCCCTTTCCTGTTAATTATTGAATCACCAACAGGTCACTTTAATTGAAAAGGTGTTGCCCAGTAATATGTTAAGCTATGTTTGTTTGCTTGCATTCATCAATAAGAAGTACTTTGAAATATAACTCTCTGTCAAAGGGTGGAACCACCGTGCTTACTTCAACCCTCTGATTTTCTGTTGGCAGACTGAAGTTTCCCCTTGGTATTAATTATTTATATATTAGGCTCTATTGTTTTCAACATTCCGAATAGAGGACTTTTCCTAGTATGCACTCGAACGATCTTGGATTTAATTTTTGGGGATATTGTTGCTGTACAATTCCCAGTAGCAGAATGCTCATTATGAATTACATAATGCAGGTTCGGCATTGGGTGGCGCTTATCGTCTTCCTCCGCCAGAAATTAGAGATATAGTTGATGCTCCACCACTTCCCGCATTGTCATTCTCCCCACAAAGGGATAAAATTCTGTTTTTGAAGCGGAGAGCTTTACCACCTTTAACTGAGCTTGCAAGACCCGAAGAGAAGCTGGCTGGCATCCGCATTGATGGAAAGTGCAACACCAGGAGTCGGATGTCATTTTATACTGGTATAGGGATCCATCAATTATTGTCTGATGGTAAATTAGGGCCAGAAAAAGAAGTACATGGGTTTCCTGATGGTGCAAAGATCAACTTCGTCACCTGGTCAAATGATGGTAAACATTTGTCCTTCAGCATTCGATCTGATGAGGAGGGCAATAGCAGTAGTAAGCTTCAGCTTTGGGTTGCTGATGTGGAAACAGGGAAAGCCAGACCATTGTTTGAGTCACCTGAGATATGCCTAAATGCAGTTTTTGACAATTTTGTTTGGATAGATAACTGCACACTAGTAGTTTGTACAATACCCTTGGACCGTGGAGAACCACCAAAAAAACCTTTGGTTCCTGGTGGTCCAAAAATCCAGTCTAATGAGCAGAAGAATGTCATTCAGGTTAGAACATTTCAAGACCTGCTGAAGGATGAATATGACGAGGATTTATTTGATTACTATGCCACGTCTCAACTTCTTTTGGTTAGTTTGGATGGAAAAGCTAAGGAAATTGGTCCACCAGCTGTATATACCTCAATTGACCCCTCTCCAGATGGGAACTACCTTTTAATAAGCTCAATCCATAGGCCATACTCTTTCATTGTACCTTGTGGAAGATTTCCCAAGAAAGTAGATGTATGGACTGCTGACGGACAATTTGTCAGAGAACTTTGTGATTTGCCCCTTGCAGAGGACATCCCAATTGCATTCAATAGTGTGCGCCAAGGAATGCGCTCAATCCATTGGAGAGCTGATAAACCTTCTACCCTATACTGGTAATTGTCTGAAAATCTTTGGTGTTTTGTTTCTGTTCCTTTTGCGTGTATTTTTTGTGTCTGTTTGTTGATAAAGATTAGCACCTCACTTTTCGTGGTGAGTATTGTTGTATTTTCTGTAGAAATGTAAGGGCATATGAAATTGCATTAGTAATTCACTTTTAGCACTTGCATGGGAACGTTAAAATTAGTGATAAGACTGCCCAGTTCCCGCGTGCTGTCTACAATCATACATGTGTTTTTTGCAGCTTTTCTTTCAGGAAGTCTGCTTCTCATGCATACGCTTCTGATGATTGGTAGTCCTGCAAAGAAGGGTAGATAATGGGGATCCAAGTAAATATCAAACAGTTACATATTAGAATCGTTCTTGGTCAGTGCTTTTCTTTCTTAAATGTCCATGGTTGATTTCAGGGCTGAGAACTTTCCACATTCTTTCACTTAAGGAGCACTGCTTACAGATTTACTTGGATAAGATGTGTCAATTTGATAAGCAACACTTCTGCATAATTTTCTAAATATCCTTTTTTCTGAATGTTCTATTGTTGGGTATATGATTATGATAGTGTTAGATAATGTGACTTTATACGGGATTAATTGATGCGTTGTTACTAGTTTCTGTGTATGTGGCTTCTTTTTAATTGATTTAAGGCATTTAGGGTAGAGACACAGGATGGGGGGGATGCAAAAGTTGAAGTTTCTCCACGAGACATAATTTACACACAACCAGCTGAACCACTTGAAGGTGAACAACCAGAAATCTTACACAAAGTGGATCTTCGATATGGGTATGAATTGTTTTTCCCTGAGATTGAAGTCCTATTAGCAATAATTTCTTCCTGTCGGTTCAGGAGATTTGGATACCTCTCTCTCTTTCTTTTTTACTTGTATTTTATCTAGTTAGTTCAAAGTGATTAAGTCATGAATCATGGCTACATGATTTGCAATCACTACAAAAGACTCAAATGGCTAACTGTGCCTTATGTTGCAAACATTTTAATGTGGAGTCTTAATTTATTTCTGTTCAGAGGAGTTTCTTGGTGCGATGATGCATTGGCTCTGGTTTATGAGTCTTGGTACAAGACACGGAGGACAAGAACCTGGGTTATTTCTCCTGGATCCAGGGACACAAATCCTCGTGTACTATTTGATCGGTCATCTGAAGATGTGTACTCGGATCCTGGTTCTCCAATGCTTCGAAGAACACCGGCTGGGACCTATGTCATTGCAAAAGTGAAAATGGGAAACGATGAAGGCACTTATGTCCTATTGAATGGGAGTGGTGCAACACCTGAAGGGAACATTCCCTTCCTTGATTTGTTTGAAATGTAAGTTACTGTAAGTCCATGCTCTCCATTCTCCAGCAAGTTTTTCCCTTGGGAAAATGACATAAATAGTCCTTGAACTTTGGCTCAATACGCATTGTGGTCCTTAAACTTTCAATTTGTTCAATTTAGCCCCTAAACTTTAGCTCAATGTGCAATTTAATCCTTAAACTTTTGACTTGTTCAATGTAGTCCCTGGATTTTTAGTACATATTCATTTTAGTCCCTAGATCATATGAAAATGTTCATTATTGTCCCTGATCTTAAATTAATGGAAGGATTACATTGAACATTTCCATATAATTTAGGGACGACATTGAACATGTACGAAAAATTCAGGGACTACATTGAACAAGTCAAAAGTTTAGGGATCAAATTGCATATTGAGCTAAAGTTCATGGACTACATTGAACAAATTGAAAGTCAGGGACCACATTGCACATTGAGCCAAAGTTCAGAGACTATATGTATCATTATCCCTTTTCCCTTTTAGCTCTAAAACATTGGCATTGTTTTCCACATGTGTCATGTTCGTTCAGGAGTACGGGCATCAAGGAACGAATATGGAAGAGTGACAAAGAAAAGTATTTTGAGACTGTTGTTGCTTTAATGTCTGATCAAAATGATGGGGACATTATTCTTGATCAATTGAAGATCTTAACTTCAAAAGAGTCAAAAACTGAAAATACACAGTACTATATTATGTGCTGGCCAGATAAGAGAGCTTGTCAAATTACAGACTTTCCTCATCCCTATCCTCAATTGGCCTCTCTCCAGAAAGAGATGATACGATATCAGAGGAAGGATGGGGTTCAACTTACAGCAACACTTTATCTGCCACCGAACTATGATTCATCGAAAGAGGGTCCTCTTCCCTGTCTAGTTTGGTCATATCCTGGAGAATTTAAAAGCAAAGATGCTGCTGGACAAGTCCGTGGTTCTCCTAATGAATTTGCTGGGATAGGTCCGACATCAGCCCTTCTTTGGCTGGCTAGAAGGCATGGGTTTCCGTTGTTATTTTCCTTCCCATTTCCTTTTCAGTTTCCAGGCATCTGTATTGACCGATTTATGCAAAATTTAGGGACTGGTAAATAATTGTTTTAGGTTTTATCTCCTCTAGGTTTGCTATCTTATCAGGACCAACAATTCCAATCATTGGTGAGGGTAAAGAAGAGGCAAATGATAGGTAAAGCAATCTTTTTCTGTTTGGATAAAGTTAGTCTTCATGTTCGTGAGTTTCCTCTGTGCAATAAGCTAACAAAAGCCATTTCTTGCCAGGAAAGTATAGGTATATAGAGACAGTAATATTAGAGATGTTTTGCCAAATTGGTTGTGGATTTCTTTCCTGTGGATATGATTTGCTTAAAGTTGAGTTATATGTCTAGGGATGCATAACTCGTTAATGCTTCTGGTGGATGCTTCTCCTCGCTGGTCTGTATCCTCCTTTAAGGCAAACGTTACGTGCTGTACTTTTTTCCATAGTGGGTGCTTTTTTTCCCCACTCCTTGTTCTCCTGGTTCTGATTTCCATATATTCTTTGGCACTAAAATCTAGTGAAAAAGTCAACCTTGAGAAGCTGGGTAAGAATGAGCTGCTACCCTGTAGCTCTTTGGTTCACAAATTTGCATTTGAGTGAAAATGAATCTGAAAAATGTGAACATTGCGCTTTTAAATGTGAAAGGGTTGATTGTAGTATAGTTTTAACTGTAAATTTTGACATAACTCGGCAAAAAGTCCAAAAGATTTAGGACTAACTCCCAAACACTCTATCCAATGGAAGCCACATGCTAATAATAAAAGTTAAAAAGCCATAGCCAAAAAGCCTGAGCCACCCCAAATATGCTCTTAGCCTTTGTTGGAATACATAAATATTAAACCACGCATTCTTCTAATAGCTTAAGCTTTTAGAGCAGTTGGCAAGTGGTCCCATCAAATTTAACATGGTATTAGAGCCAGTGTTATTTCCTTTCGTGTATGTGGGCCCACCCCCCATTAGTTAATTTCCACGTGCAGATTGCTTGCACGTGAGAGTGGGTGTTGAAGTTGTGTTGTTGTCCCACATCGCTTGTAAATGAATCTTGTATGCTCTTTATATTCACGTGGCCTCCCTCCACCTAATAGCTTAAGCTTTTGGGTTGGACTTTCTAACAGCCTTGAACTAAAAATTTTGGCTCAATTCCTTGGTCAGTTATGTGGAGCAATTGGTTGCAAGTGCAGAGGCTGCTGTGGAGGAAGTCATTCGTCGCGGAGTACGCTCCTCCTCGTTTCAACCCATGAAATTATTGTCAATGAGATTATTTTTACAGGTTTCATTTATGTCGTTTGCTGATTAAGGTTGCTCATCCAAACAAAGTTGCCATTGGAGGACACTCATATGGGGCATTTATGACTGCAAACCTCCTTGCACATGCCCCTCATTTATTCTGTTGTGGAGTTGCTCGTTCTGGAGCTTACAACAGGACACTCACACCTTTTGGGTTTCAGGTAGGCCAGTGGTTGGATTTATTAAGTATATCTTGTCTGACTTGAACTTGTGTCTTCTGAAGTTGGTTTTTCTATTTTATGTATGACTGCTGACAATGGGCACTGTGCCTTTTTGTTTGTGTAGAATGAGGACAGAACTTTGTGGGAGGCTACCGATACATATGTGGAGATGAGTCCTTTCATGTCGGCTCATAGAATTAAGAAACCAATCTTGCTTATCCATGGAGAGGAAGATAATAATCCAGGAACACTAACCATGCAGGTATATATATGTTTTTGGGTCTACTTTCAGGTTATTTAGAGAAATGATGTTGTACATAATACTCATGGATGGTGTCTTTGTACTTTCTTACCCTCTTACTGGTTTATTTCAGTACTGATTGATTTTCTGATTGCAAATGCAAAATCACTAACCTGCTCGCCACTTTGATTTGCATTGTGTTTGTTGCAGTCAGACCGCTTTTTCAATGCTTTAAAGGGTCATGGTGCTCTTTGTCGCCTAGTAGTTCTTCCCTTCGAGAGCCATGGCTATGCTGCTCGTGAGAGCATCATGCATGTCCTGTGGGAAACTGATAGGTGGTTGCAAAAGTACTGTGTATCAAATACTTCCGATGTAAGTGCAGATCGCGATGCATGTAAAGATGATGAAAGTAAAGGAGTGGTGGATTCAGAACCCAAAGTAGTTGCCGCTAGTGGTGGTGGTAACCCTGAGTTGGCTGATTTTGATGAGGATCAGTTCAAATGCATTCCAAGATCATCATTGTGGTACTTACTACATGCTTTCATGGAAATACTTCAGCATTATTCTTTCTTGGGGTCTTATCCTCATGTATAGCATAAATGAAGTACTGCCACTTTTACTGAGGTTAACCTGGAAGGAATGATTAATACCTAATTAATCTTTTCTAGCATTATGTGCTTCAACTTTGCTATAAATACGTCAGTTGTCTGTTGCTGAGGGTTTGTGCATATTAAATGGTCGCAGAAGAACTGTTGCAGATTTTACCATTTCTTCTGTGTTCTTTCCCACTTGTCACTGATATGTCAATGGCCCCTTAATTTCGTTTCCCTTTGTTTTGAACTGAGTAGTTTTAGAACCTTTAGAGAGATTCACTTTGAAATTTGCAGGCGGGCATCTTTCTGAGCTTCATTTAATGTATAAATAGACATAGTCATTTGGATTTTTTTAATTAACTTCATAAAGTGCATTATCAGATCATGGATGGGACTCGTATGTATTTTACCTTGTGAATTATTGTAACTTGCAGAGGAATGGAAGATGCGGATAGAAGAAACTTGGATCGGCAGCTCTGTCTGTTAAATGGTTCCTGAGCAGATCAGACTCTTTCCTAAAGGGCAATGCCTACTTAATGATATAAATTACCCTTTTGAGGATATTTGGCTGGCGACTCTGCACTGAGTGTCCGCCAGAATTTATTTGATTCCACTGCGAGAGTTCAAATCAGTGAGGATTGGATAAGGTTGTGCCTTCACCAGGTATCTTGCCCAAAATGTTGTTTAGTCCGCAATGGAGCAGCAGTTGCAAAAAGCAGAGTTGTCCGATGCAGTTGAGCATGCCGCCGGTTTGATTGTATGGCCTCATCTTTCCGTCAAAATATCATGCAAGACCTATGAGTTTTGTCTGTTGAAATATTGGAAGGCTCGATTTCGTCGTAATAAATAAAGTATTGCTGCGCAGGGGAACGTGTCATGGACAACTTGGTTGTCATTTTCCCTTTTCTTGCTTTTGGATGGTTCTGTTCTGGCTCTGCTTTATTTTTCTACTAAAAAGATATTTATTTCATAGAAAATGATTGATTTCGTAAATATATATTTTTTTAAAAATCACTCGTATCACTAGCAAAAATGACTGGGCGAAAAACTTTTCTATCATCCACGTTGATGTTTAGACATAATTATTAATTTGAAACGATACAAGCGATCAGTTTGAGGAAAATATTTTTCAAAATCATTCATATTCAGTGAAATAAATATCTTTTTAGTTTATGGGGTTGTGCTATATGGACTGTTGCTAACATCACCATGTTTTAAGTTATTTTCATGCACGCAAAATCACAGTTCTCATCACTGGTTGCAAGAATTACATAGCGCCTGGTATTCATGTTTAGCTAGCGCTAGCAGTGCTATGGGATGTGCTTTTGAGTACCGTAACTTTACCTACTTTTATATGGTACGTGAACGTGAGGTCGAAATGCTATCTTCTTTAGTCATGCCGGACTTTTTCTGTCTAGCTTTTGAGTACCGTAACTTTACCTTCTTTAGTCATGTCTAGACTTTTTCTTAAGATCATTTAGAGAAAACGGCGGGTGCAAGAAGAGGTAGAAAATCAAGATACCCCATTATTGCCTTTTGAAAATCCGGTTAGGTGGTTTCGTGGTGCTTTATTGCTTGTGAAGTAGGCTGAATGGTTCAATCGGAGGTTTCTGTAAGAAAAGGAGATTCTTTTTCAGACTCTGAAAAAGAAAAATAATCTCGAAACTTAATTAAAAACAAATGTTTTTTTTTTGTCTAAATTAAAAACAAATGTACTCGGTTCAAAAAATGGTCGGAAGGCGTAAATTGGCTTTTTATATGTTGCGCACCGATTTTCTTTCCTATTACCATTAAGTGGTATTTTGAGCTAAATTCTGCATATAACGGTCCGGTTAAGCAAAGCATTTACACATGCCCGAGCATTCAAGGGACTAAACTTTGGTACGGCCTTGTAAAGGTATGGCGAAAGTTTGGAATCAAAATCGAGAACCGGGAAGGGGAAAAGTGTAAAAAAAAGTCATAAACCTCTTTTATTGATGTAAATTTAGTCCTAAACCTTTTAACAGTTCCAATTTAGTCTTAAACCTTTTGATATAGAGCCAATTTAGTCCTTCCGGCTAATTTAGCTTGGAAAATTCCTACGTGGATATCCAATCAGGGCCGGCCGTCCCACGTGGCCGGACCGGCGATGACGTGGTTGTCAAAAAACAAAACGGCGGCATTTTGTTTAATTAGCACACAAAAAATAAAAAATTTAGAACCTTCGCTCAAGTTGTTTGTCCTCTTTTCTACTCGAACTGACAAACCCAAAGGAAGAACCATAACTCCAATCTCCCCAAATTGATTTGATCTCAACTAAAATCGAATGATTTTGCTAGAGTTGACGCTTGCGCAACGGTTCCCCGATAATTGTTCGACGGTCGCCCGAAGTTGAAATTGCGTCGCTCCCTATTCTCTTGCGTTTTTCGTTGTCCTGGAGAAGTGAAGTTCTCGAACGTAAACTGACTAAGGAAGAACAGAAGAACCCTAACGGCTTACATGGTAACCATTCTGATTCTCATCCTAGGAACAGTAAAAAATAAGAACGCTATTTGGCAACGTAAATAATTCTGATTTTGATTCTGTTTCCAGAATCAGTTTTAGAGTAAAATCTAGAAGCAAAAAAAAGTTGGTTCTGGAAAAAGAATCACTTTTGAAAATAACAAAACAGAATGAAGTCTCGCATCTCTCACTTTTTCTCGTCATTTTTCCCTCTACCTAATAAAAATAAAAAAATAACAAAAATTTAGAAAATCTCAAAAATAGAAAAAGCTTAGACGAAGCTAGTTTGACCTTATTTTCATAAAGTTGGGCCTAAATTTCATAAATTTCAGAGATTTCACTCTTCTGCAAAGAATATTATAGAAGATGAGGGCATCCAACATGCATATTCGTAGTCGTGCGTCACAAGATGTTCCTATGTATTTAGACAACACAACATTTAAAGAAAAAATGAGTCCTTAATATGGGAACCTATCCCATGCTTCATCGAACTTTAAACATCATATATTAAAATTTGTATTTCATTTATGACATGCTAAAAAATAATGTATTTTAATTTATTTTAGTATGCATGAAAAATTAGTCTTCAATTTATGATGAAATTTTATAAATTAACTACATAGTTATTTGACTTAAATGAAAAAAAAAAGGAAAAGAAACATTTTTTTGAAACAGAAATTTTGTGCAGTTATAAAACAAGTTCTGATTCTCTAAAACTCATCCAGGAACAGAATAAAAAAATTATTTTAATCAGAATCAGTTTTCTGGATCAGAATGGTTACCATGCGCAGCCTAAATCAAGCCGACGCTCGCCCAACGCTAGCCCGATGGTCTCCTGATGGTTGGCCGAGGCTCGGCCTTCAATTCGCACTTCGAAATCGCGAAGACCCGATTGACTCATAACCCGGTCAGGACCTGATTCGACCTTGAGATTCTGCAGTGAATACGACAAAGAGTGTGGTCCCGATTTGTTTGTGTTGTGCGCATTCAGACATAAAGTAATATGTGTCATCGCTTATATCATGTAATATGTATGAAGTACTGCCACTTTTACTGAGGCTATCGCTAATTAATCTATTCTAGCATTATGTGCTTCAACTTTGCTAGAAATACGTCTTTTGTCTGTTGATGAGGGTTCGTGCATATTTGATTATTTGCAGAAGCTCTGTTTTGAATTTCACCATTTCTTCTGTGTTCTTTCCCCACTCGCCACAGACAAGTCAACGGCCCCCTTAATATGTTTTCCCTTTGTTTGAACTGATTAGTTTTGGAACCATAAAACACGTTCGCTCTGACATGCGCGGCGTCTTTCTGAGCTTCATTTCATGTACAGACGAACTCAAATCATATCGATTTTTTTTGAATTTAACATCCCAAAGTGCGTTAGCAACTCCTGGATGGGACAGCTTGTAAGTGCTTGCCTTCTGAATTGTTGTAACCCCCCTCGTGAGATGATCGATAGAAAGTCCTTCCTGGTCCTGGACCAGAGCCAGAGTTTCCATTTCACATTCACATGGAGTTTTTGAGAATTTTTTTCACCACGCACATTCGCGAAAGGGATAAAACTGGCTTTGATACCATGAAGAATTCTACGTAAAAGGAAGAAGTTTTTGGAATGGATTGATGAAGAAGATCCAAGATCTTTGACAGGGAGGTATGTCCGTTAGCGTTTATTTTTCAGAGCTGCGTACTTTGTGTCAGGAATTGAAGGTTTATGATGACACTTATGAGGGACTTGCTGCGGATGTCGTTGTTTGACTTCAACAAAAAGAAGATAAGAAACGTGTATATCAATTTCTTATGGGTTTAAATCCAGAATTTGATATCGTGCGTCAAAATATTTTGCAAAAGGATCATCTTCCTACCCTTCAGCAGGCCTATGCCTTGGTACATAAGGAAGATAACCGGCAACGCTTATATTCTATGACTCCTGCTCCTGCTCCTGACCGTTCGGCTCTTATCATGTCTTCCACCTTGAGATCCTCTCAAGTTCATATCCCGCGATCAACAGATAAGCCATCTATTCGCTGTGATTATTGTGGTAAACCTTATCATGTCATGGAGCAGTGCTGGAAACTTCATGGAAAACCACCAGGAATCGGTAAGGGCAAAGGCGTGAATAATGGTCGTTCACAAGCTCATGAAGCCGAGGTGGTTGGACCAGCTGGTTCTGAATCTGCAAGTCCTAATGATGTTGGGAATTTTGTCACCAAAGAGGAGATGCAGCAACTTATCAAGGATATGATTAATCTGAAGAGTCCCAATTCCTCTCATGTGGCATCTAGTGCATCTGCCATATCTTCTTCTACCACTCATTCTTTTTCAGGTATATCTTCATATTCATCTCCTTGGATCATAGATTCGGGAGCCTCTGATCACATGACAGGATGCTCAGGTCAGTTTGAATCATATAAACCATGTTCCGGACATGACAAAGTTAGGATAGCCGATGGATCTTTTTCTCCTATATCGGGAAAGGGATCAATTTCTTGCACTCCATCCTCGACATTATCTTCGGTTCTTCATGTTCCTAAATTTCCAAATCAATTACTTTCAATTAGTAGTCTTACTCGAGATCTCAATTGCAAAGTAATCTTTTATCCCACATATTGTGTCTTTCAGGACTTGGTGACGGGGGTGAAGATTGGCAGTGGTAGTGCACGTGATGGACTTTACTGGTTAGATGGATTACCGGCTACACCTATCCAGGCTAGCACTGCAAATTCCAATTCAGCTGCTATTTCTTTTCCGCGACAATGGCATCGACGTTTGGGGCATCCACCACTTCATACTCTTTATTCATGTTTTCCTAGTTTAAAGAATCAAATTAAAGATCATCAGTTTTTCTGTGATACTTGTGCTTATTCTAAGCAGACTAGAACTATTTATCCAGAGTCAAATAATAGAAGTCTTGTTTCATTTGATTTGATTCATTCTGATATTTGGGGTCCTTCACCTATTAAATCTGTTACTGGGTATGATTGGTTTGTGACATTTATTGATGATTTTAGTAGAGCAACTTGGGTTTTTTTACTTAGACATAAAAATGATGTTTTTGAGTCATTCAAAACTTTTTTCAAAATAATTCAGACCCAGTTTAATTCTACCATTAAGGCTCTTCGAACAGATAACGGGAGAGAATATTGTGCCTCTTACTTTCAAAATTTTTTACGAGAGAATGATATTCTTCACCAAACTAGTTGTGTGGATACCCCAGCACAAAATGGTGTGGCAGAGCGAAAGAATAGACATCTTCTAGAAGTTGCGCGTTCACTTTTGTTTCAAATGCATGTCCCGTCATCCTACTGGAGTGAAGCCGTTCTTACAGCTGCCTATTTAATTAATCGTATGCCATCTAGGATCCTGCAAAATAAAAGCCCAATTTCTATGTTGACTCGGAAACATTCATTTATTCTCCCACCAAAAATCTTTGGGTCTGTTTGTTTTGTTAGGGATCATCAAGTGAAGAGTAAATTGTCTCCTAGGAGTCTAAAGTGCATTTTCTTAGGTTATTCCTCTTCTCAAAAGGGCTATAGGTGCTATCATCCATCCACTCGTAAGTTTTATGTCTCCAAAGATGTTATCTTTAATGAGTCTGAAGCTTTTTTTTGATAATTCACTCTCTGAGATATCTAGTTCGACGTTTATTGAACCATTCCCTGAGCTTTCGGTGCCATTATCAACAGAACAGACAGAAGAGCCTATTGTGAATCAAAGTGTTACCCCATAAGAGGTCTCACCTATTCAAAGAGATTATTCACAGGTTTATTCTCGTAAACAGGCTACTTTGCTCGGTAATCCTCCTGGTGAGTCTTCATAGGCAATACCAGAATCCAATATGAGCCTAGTCCTATTGAAGATAACAATGTTGAGGATGAAACAACCCGTATCTCTCCCGTGTGACTGAACGTGTGACTGTTGGGTTCAGACTTGTTGGTAACCTGGGCTCTGATACCAGTGTTTGGTAGTCTTGGGTCTCTCTCAACCCAAAAGCTAGCTCAAAGGTTGAGGCTTTCCCTCACACTTATAAAGTGACCACCAGCCCCTTCCACAACTGATGTTGGACAACCCCAACAATCTTCCCCTCACACATCGGGCCATGGGTCGGGGGGAGCGACAACCCGTATCTCTCCCGTGTGACTGTTGGGTTCAGACTTGTTGGTAACCTGGGTTCTGATACCAGTGTTGGGTAGTCTTGGGCCTCTCTCAACCCAAAAGCTAGCTCAAAGGTTGAGGCTTTCCCTCACACTTATAAACCGACCACCAGCCCTTTCCACGACAGATGTGGGACAACCCCAACAATCTCCCCCTCACACATCGGGCCATGGGTCGGGGGGAGCGACAACCCGTATCTCTCCCGTGTGACTGTTGGGTTCAGACTTGTTGGTAACCTGGGCTCTGATACCATGTTAGAAAATCCAACCCAAAAACTTAAGCTAATAGGAGGAGAGAGACCACATGAGTATAAATAGTATTTAGAACCCGTTGTCAAGCAATGTGAGACATACTTCAATATTCAACCTCACGAGCATGACGATGCTGCTAGTGAACAGACCTCATTCCATTTTTTCACGAGCATGACGAGGCTTAACGCATCTTGTCTTTATTACTCAAGCCACTTGTGCACAGAAAAACATGACGTAGCAAGTTGGAATCTTTTGGCAATTTTTTTTTTGCCCTTTATGTTAGATTAGACCACCCACAAAGACCCAGTAGAAGTCAGAGCTGCTCATCTCTGACTGACCAGGCTTTGAGACTGACCAGATCGAGTGGCGATTTCTCAGCATCTCGTGTTTCAATTTCACATGTGAAATTCTTAAAATTACTTTTTAATTGATTTTCCCATTTTAAGGAGGAGCGTTAAAGTCACTTTTTCTTTTTCTTTTTTTTCGAATCTTGCGTACGCACTGAAGCACGCATCATTGAATAGTGAATATACTCAGAGCGAAAGGGTCACCCACCCACTTTCCCAGCAGATTTAATTGAACTGGAGCTTCGTTTTGCTAAAAAAAAATGGGGGAAGTGGAGCTAACTTAAAATCCCAACAGAGGACAAAGTGCAAGCCGACAAGAAAAGATCCCCTACTCCAACAGCCTACCCTCTTGGAATCCACGCCCGCCAAAGACCACCCACTAGCACCACCAGCAAAACTACAAGAACAATAAAATAACCCCTCTGTTAATTTGGTCTCCCCCAGTGAATAATGTGTTGGCTTGGCCCCCCTCTCCTCTTCCTTAAGGTAAACGAATTAGCTCAAACTAAGCCGCTTTGTAACCTTCGATTTCGTGATTTAAGGAAATCTTTAGCCTATAAATTTCAGTCGCACGGCGAATCTCACGATTCGACACCTGAAAGGTTAGTGCCGGCAGATCGATAAGGCTTCGCAGCTTTCGATACATCCTTCGCTATTGGTGTTGGTGATAGAATCCCCGTCGCAAAAATATGACATTTTTTTTTGTTCGGTAAGCACCGTAAGATATCTCGCGAGCACTCGTCAATGGATCATTTTGACTTCCGCTCACATTTTCTTATGTTAATCGCAGGCTCATCTCATGGATCGATTTCAATGCGCCTAACATTATTACTCTTTGAAAAAATGGGTTAATACCGCGAAAAATCCCAAACTGATATACCTATGACAAATTTACCCCAAATTATTTTTTTTTACCACCAAAAATCCCAAACTGATACACTTCGGGCCAGCTTGCTCGCACTTCGACAGTTCCTCGGGGGAAACTAGCACATCAACCCACCGTCATGATCCCCCACTTAAATCACATGTGCTCAGTTGATGAATCGAACCTAGGACCAGTGCGCCTAACCACACTATCCCAAATGCGCCCTAACCAACTGAGCTACCCATGGATGGGTCCCAAACTATTTTTTTAACCACAAAAAACCATAAATTGGTGTAATTGTGACAAATTTGCTCAAAATTATTTTTTTATCATGAAAAATCTTAAATTGGTACACATATGATAAGTTTACCATTTGTTAATTTTTGTTAAATTGAGTTAATATCACGAAAAATTTCAAATTGATACACTTATAGCAAACATAGGATAACGTGTACATCCGACAATAGCCAAGTACCATCTAATTTAGCAATTTGACGGTAAAATTTAACGAAAACTAACGAAGGGTAAATTTGTTATGACTGTACCAGTTTGGGGTAAATTTGTCACAGATGTACCAGTTTGAGATTTTTCATGGTTAAAAAAATAATTTGAGGTAAAATTGTCACAGGTTTATCAGTTTGAGATTTTTGATGGTATTAACCCTTGAAAAAATAACACCCTTCATATTATTTGTGTTATGTCGTTGTTAATCTAATTATTTGTGCAATACCTATCACTATTATTTGATAAGCTAACTCGAAATTAAAGTCAAAACAAAAAGCATAATTTCCAAACTCCCACCTATAATTCCCCTCACACACAACACTCAAACTCGAAACCCCTCTCTCTCTCTTCTTCTTCTTCTCCTTCTCTTCTCTCTCCCTAACATGGCGGGCTCTCTCTGCTCCGCCAAGCTCATCGCCGCTTTCTTCCTCCTCTCCGCCGTCCCCTTCGCCTACCTCATCTCCCTCGAGCTCTCCCCGCCCTCCACCCACGTCTTCCACTACCACAGCTCCGGCTTCCTCCGCGAGTGCGCCAAGTGGGACGAACCCCGCCGCCGGTTCCTCGTCTCCTTCCTCGAGGGGGGCGTCGGCCAGGTCCCCGTCCCCGACGACTACCCGCAGTCGTCGGGGCCGTCCGAGGTGCTCGAGGAGGCCACGGTGGTGAAGGACGCCGACCTCGCCGGGAACGCCTCCCTCGGCCTCGCCGTCGACGGGGAGAGGGGGCGGCTGCTCGTCGCCGTCGCCGACGTGATCGGGAACAGGTACTCCGCCCTGGCGGCCTACGATTTGTCGACGTGGAAGAGGACGTTCCTCACGCAACTCAGTGGCCCAAGTAAGCAGGAGAGGGAGAGAGAGAGAGATTAATCATTGAGTGAATTAACTCAATCTTTTACGCTGACATTGACATTTTACTTGTTCTTGATTTTTCCTTCTTTTGTTATTGCGTGGTACGTCGTCTGCACTTACTATATAGTATATATAATCTCCAAGAAAAATACGCATATATTGTTTTTCTGTGTTAATGGAATGAGCTAATTGATGGAGAAACAATATAAAGATTAATTAGGCCTATCAGAGAAAAAGAAAACGCAGGTTCGGTTTGATGCAATGCCTTTTAATTTCAAGAAAAAAGATGCAACTTTTTGTTGGCTAAGTACAGAGCACGATAGCACAGTGATAAGCAGATCAGATCGTCTGTCACAAGTCACAAATTCCGAGTCATGTTGTGAACTTCTAGTCAGATTGTATCTTAGACATCCGCAACCTCACTTAGGATGTGGTGACGGGCTCGTACGATTTCGTGACGATGACAGGACCCTTGTAGTAATCTCAATAGAAATAACTACTCTCCCATCGATTTCTCTCCATCTTTTTCCCAGATTCGACAAAACGAAATTTTGGGATTTTTGTGTTTTTAGATTTGTTTTCTTAACAAGCTGGCCCTTGCGCGTGATCAATCGCGGGTCAAATGGATGGGTCGGGTAAGGTGGTTGATCTTTGCCTTTGAAATCATGTGGAGAGGACGACTCTAATAGCAAAGTTGGAATGACAAAATTGACTACAGACTTGAAAATATTTATCAGTGAGTATACGCAAATAAGGGGATTATGATGCTTTTCCAATAAATGCAGTACCTAAATATTTGCCCTCCATAATGGGGCGACGTTTACACCACCACACAACGAATCGAGCACCAAAATCTTGCTGACATAAATAAAACTTCGCAAATCATTAGTAGTATAGAATTTGGGTTTATGAGGATCGGAACCAGATTAATACCCGGCCCGCACCCACATCGCCCCTACCCGTTTCTTGTTGTTGGGTTGTTGTTGTTTTTTTTTTTTTTTCTTTTCGGAATTTACTGTTTTGCCATTTAGTTCATCACTTGTGGTATCATAGAAGTTGCTAATTGGGATCATATAAATCTATGGCCGCTTGGCGCGCTTGATCTAAAGGTAAATTTGTCTCTTTTCTTTGTGCCTTGAATTAGATTTAAGTCTTGGACAGACTAGAAGGTAAGGATATTCATTACTCGCCTCATGCATCCTGAGTCCTTTTGTCAATGCTCAATGTCCTTGGCAAGTTTTTACCCTCGCATCCTCCTAAGAAGTTGCTTTCCTAAACCGGCGCAGGCGATGAGAAATCCTTCGCGGATGATGTCGCGGTGGACGCCGAGGGCAACGCGTACGTCACCGACGCCAAAGCAAGCAAAATCTGGAAGGTTGGGGTGGACGGCGGGCTCCTCTCGGTCATCCGATCCCCGCTCTTCATCGCGAAGGAGTGGTACAGAAACCTGGTCGGGCTGAACGGCATTGTGTACCACCCCGACGGGTACCTCCTAGTCATCCACACGTTCAGCGGCAATCTCTTCAAGATCGATGTCGCGAGCGGAGGGGAGGAAGTGAAGGTGGTTGATGTCGTGGGAGGGCCACTGACGTTTGGGGATGGTCTGGAGTTACTGTCTCCTACCAAGCTTGTGGTTGCAGGAAATCCTTCAGGGAGATTGGTAGAGTCTGTTGATGGGTGGCAGAGTGCTTCTGTCGTCGGGAGGTTTAAGGGCCCCTCGCATAGGTTGGCGACCGCCGCCACAGTGAAGGACGGGAAGGTGTATCTGAATCACATGTTTGGGCTCGGATACCCAAGGAAGAAGCACGCTCTCGTCGAGGCGGTTTTCTCGACATGAGGAGAGGAAGGGGACGAACTTTTCTAGGGGAAAAAAAAACAAAAAAACCAGACTTAGGATAAATTATACCGAGTTTGGCTAAATCATACTTTTCTGGATTCACATTGTATGTGGAGAGAGGTGAACAGAGGTCGTAGAGCTTATGGGTATTCTGTGAAATGTGATGGTGCTTTTTTACTTACTTTGAATTGGGAAGAACTTTTGGTTCCAGTTGAAGAAGGCTGTTGCGCATTTTCCAAGGGGAAATCAGATTTGAGTGTTGGCTTGAATTCTAAATTGGGTGTTGTTGGGTCGATTAGGATGGAATTGCCTCACATATGTCTATGTTTGGCTACGATATGAAACATCCACAAGAAGTCAACAAGCCGCGGACAAGGCCAGTGGGCCAGAATGACTGCCAAAGTTGGATCAAAATAGAATCATGCAAGATAAATAAACGACTGTCGAATAGCTTCATTTGTTCTAGAGCAATTACACTCTGACTCCACTCGTTTATTAGGTCGGAATTTATTCATCTCTCTCTCTGATGTATATATACAAATGTACGGTAGTACTACACCCAAATCCTTTGTTTGGACGATTTCTATGGTATAGACTTACAAGTAAAGGCCGAACTAAAAAGAAATGGCTGGTCTCCTGCCAGTCTTACAAGTAAATGTTACCTGGGAAGACCGACCCCGCGCACTTAATTACTGAGGCTGATCACTGGTGCTTCTTTGCTCTACCTTGAGAGACCAATAAATCATCTCTTTTCGAACTCTCAGGTCTCCGGGCCCATGCAGGAGCTTGATCTGGCCCATAACGATAGTCATAAAAGAGCTCCTCACTCGCTTCGATGTGCTCCTTTGCAAAAATTCCCACCCGATGATCTCCTGCGACTAGCATCACCTGACAATCCCTCGGTGTTAGCTAAATGACACATATATCCAGACAGCATTCATTGAGGCTTTAAGGTACCTTCGCATAGCAATTAGGGTTGGATGAGTGATTTGCAAATTTAAGCTTGTCTCCTTTGCGGAAAGCATCAAGGACGTACTGCACCAGAAAGTGGCAGCAGTTTTAGGTTGGGAATATCGCAATACAAGAGTATCTACATGAAGGGTAGACCATAAATCAAATAACAAGCATGGAATGGACATTGCAGAACACGACTGGAAGACTTGTAAGATCGCGTGCCATAAACTTTACAGGCACAGCACAGATGCATTCAGAACATTGGTGAATCGTGAACTCAAGTCCTTTGAAGCTTCTATTTCCAGATATGATGTGCCATGTATCTGTTTTTGGTTGCATTCACACAAAAAGCTTATGGTTTCAAGAGCAGCAATTCTGCCCATTAAACACAAAGTGAAGCATCGCTAACATGTCTATAATATTCAAATTCGTGATCAAGCTAACAGAAGAAATGAGGATCTTGATTGACAATCTGCATAAGTAACATTATGCTGATCCAGAGGAAATATCCATGTAAACCAGGAACTGTTCAACATCAGATTCCACTATGACAAACCTTTCAGCCATGAACTTCTACCTTGAAGCCTTACGCAACTTAACTTAAAACATGTCAAGAAACCAATACAGGAGACAGAACAGCTAACATAGAACTTGTGGAAAGTGCATCAAACTTTTGTTATGGTAAAAAGCTGCCATATTTTACATATGATCAGACACATACATGTGTGCAGGAACACATAGACTTAAACAAGCACGTGAGCCCATGCAAGCACATGTGCACGGAGAGAGGAGAGAGATTACTTGCCTGATCATTCAAATCAAAAAGAAATGACGAGTTAGCACGGTCATAGATTTTCCCACGTTTGTCTGCCTCTCTATGAGAAATCAATTCTCCTGTATATTCTCCAAGATAGTCATTTCTGTTCACTGGGTTCTGAAATCACAAAAGACAGTCAGAAAAACAAATTAGTAAGCACATGGAGATGAGCTTTTCTATTACTCTAATAACAGTAAACCCAAACAGATGGAAGAACATGGATTATTAAAAGAGAGTGCAGAGGGATCACCAGATTAGTGAATCTTCCTGTGTATAACAAAAGCAATACCTACAATGTATGATAATATGAATAACTCCTTTACTTTCCTAACCTTCAAGAAAGCACCCCATCCAGCAACATCAGATTTTGCCAAGAGGATCTGAATCGCATCAAACTCCAAAATATAGTAAGACCATGCATCTTTGTTTCGCACATATAATAAATTAATAATTATTTGGCAGAAGATTCACTCACTCTTTGCTGCTGCCTTAGCAGGAGCCTCATGTTTCCACATTGGCCTTCACCATGCCTGGGGGGCTCACCCAATGAACCATCTCCACAACTGTGTAAAGCAAACGGGTAGAGTAAGTTACGAAAGCTGAATCTGCTTACCAAAATTGGTGGGAAAAGGTTCATACCTCACCCAGCAGTTCCGGCAAACATCTGGATCACATTCACGTCCGGCAGCAAAGCAGGGGCATTGCCTACTTCTGCACTGACTTTTTGCACAATGACATCCCCTAAAACGGTTCTTGCAGCTTTTTGAGCACCTGAAGATCTCATAGGTGTCGTTATTGAAAATTAAAGATCACTGCTTCTATAGTCCAACATCAAGAGCTAAGTCATACATTAATTGGAAAAGAAACCCTGAAACCGATTCTCTTGTTTACTGGTATTGCTTCTTTGATTTTCAAATAGCTATCAAGTGGCTCTTTCTTAGAAGCTTAAGGATATAGCCAAGAAGATTTGCACGTGATATATAATGTTAGAAATTGTATCAACACGACAAATGCAATTAAAGGAAGCTTCAGCTGAGCTTAAACACACCTTATCAACTGAAGCAAGACTTTTACAGATTTAACGTACCCACAATACTTTTCACAGCAAGTTCCATTACGTAGACACGTGCATTGCTTTCCACACATAAACTGGCAGCCACATGGAGTATACTGCTTGCAAGACCGATTTTTACCATCTGCAATTCTTTTCCAAATCGAAGGATGACCAGCAGACTTCCAGGAATATTTGAGTTTCCGTGTTCTGCCCCTCCTTCGAAGTAAACGAGTTTTTGTAGGCATTTCTTCCTGTAACGTTGGCGTAAAAATTGCAACTCTACGCATCATGTCATCTTCGGTTATAAAAGAATCCCAGTGATGAAGTACAGTCACCCAAAGTAGAACTTAATGCAGATATTTTTCTCAGAATTTGAGCTCGGAGAAGCGTGACATTCAAAGATATGTGATGGAACCTACAGGCCCACAACTACATATTTAGGAACTGAGCCTGCATACAGCTGCTACTTGATGTTTACAGGTAATAATCTTAAGTACTTTTTGTGCTCTCTTTTCTGTTTTCTCTTGTTCCTATTTGTGGCTAAACTTAAAGAAGCTGTTGCTAGATGGTACTTTTATCACTGGACACTAAATGGAGACATGAAAACTCTCTACAAAATAAATTATCCACATTTACAGTTTGGATGCAAAAATTGCCTCCGGTTAGGGGTGATCAATGGGCAGGGTCGGAGAGGGCTGGACCTGATGATCAGGCCTAGTGTGTTTGCCAAGCCTTACCACACAAGTCTGGATGACCTGGGCTAGGGAAAAAAATGGGTGGGACGGCTTTCTCAAGTAAGGCCTATGCCCAAGCCTGAGAGGCCCTCTCAGGCTTGGGTGCACGAGCGGGCCGCCTACCCGTTGATCACCTCTACTTTCGGCAGGGATAGACCTTCTATTCTCCCTTCTAGCTAAAGTAACAATAAGAAACATAAACTAAAATAGAGAAAATATAATAGCACAATCGGTCCTCATTCACATGAAGATCATCTTGTACTTACAGCAGCATGATCCATATCTGCTTTTCCATTGTCTTCTAAACACGAACTAGGTGCAGCACCTGATCTATTGGATATAGAAAGCCCAACGGCATGCATGTAGCTTGACACTTCCATGCATGTTTTCAAGCCAGAAAGCATGTTTCTGGCAATGAGACAACTGGAAAGCAAAATAAGCTTTAGCAGAAAATTGGAGGCGGAATGTGCAAGCTTTTCTTATTACAATACAGAATACATGAATCACAAATTAAACATCAAGCAGCATATCCATCTGCGTATTACTTAATAAATATCTGCAAAGCCACTGGCCTTTTTCACCTCTCCTTCCTTTCTATAAGAAACAGCAATTGCCACACTCTGAAAAAATATTCTGCTGCTTCATGTGCAGCCTATTATCAGGAATATTTCAGGATTCTGTATGACGAGATGGAATTACATTTTGGCGACATACTTACAAAAGAGTATTGATTTAGTAAAAGATGATAAAAGAGTGGAAAAAATTAGGGTTAATCTCCCTCAGAAGCTAGAGCAAGCACTCTCATCAACGCTTGATGTGGATGAACTTCAAAGTCATCAGTCATGTCTAAAAGAGATAAGGAAACCAGCAAATACACATTACATTCAGCAAATCATGATGCATTAGCGATAGAAATTGTTAGATGATATTTGTCAGAAGTCAAAACATGAATGATAAGCTAAGGACTGCCACTGCATAAACCAGCATTTTAAAATGTTATGAATATCTCTAAAAATATTATCCGATCATGCCAATTATGTTAACCAGATATATCCTTACAAAAAACATATTTATTTGGCTAGCAAAGTATGGTTTCACAATGAAACAAGAAAAATGCAGTAAATCATACACAAAATCTGCCGCCTCACAGCAATTCGTAAGTTTGTTGGATTGTTCTTCCAGATTTCAAGAATGTCAAATCCTCATGAAATGTCACTCTATTACCTAGAATGTACAAAGACGCCTAGAATAAGAAATTACATGAATTGGATCCTGTACCTGTTTTTACCAAATATTTCTATTCCCTTCGTATATAATTCTTTCTCAATAGGTTTCCACTCACAGATGGGCACCATCCTTTCACCTGCAATTTCATTAGATTTTCGCTTTTCTTTATGTGCTTCTGCAACAACATCACCTTCCTCTCTCATAGTGTCCTGTTCTCCAGCATTATTGGAAGTCTGTACTGAAGCAGGCATCACCATGACATCTTCCTCTTCATTTATAATAAGGTCATCTGTCTTATCGCTAGAAGGACTGCCAGAAAATCCGAGTTTGCCAGAATCACTGAAAGTGGACTCCTTTGCAGCGTCAACACTGACCGGGTAAAACTCCAATTTACTAGATACATTGGGATGAGGTGATAGTAGTATCTTCTGTTTCTTAACAGGGAATCCACCAAAATCATCAGGAATGGGTTTTGGGTCTTGCGGTGGGATAATTTCCTTCTCTATATCCTTGCACTTTCCGGTGATCTCGGTGCACAGCGCAATTACAGATGTATGACACTGTGGATCTTCATCAACACCTTTTGAGGAAGAGGGTACTGCTTGCTCATGCACTCGGGTGATGCCTGTGCTGTGATCTGCAATAACCAGCTCTGCAGCACTAGAGGAACCCATGCTTTCCTCTTTCTCTCTTAAGGTTTCCCTTTTCACTCCATTGGAACCATCGATATCAGAACATTCCAATGAAGCCTTGATAGTATTCAACTTACTCAACTGCAAAGAATCCTTATTAATTTTAGATTGCCACCATTCCTCAACCAGCCAATCCCGCCCCCCACCCCCCCCCCCCCCCCCCCCCCCCCCCCCCAACGCACCTCCGACAAAAAAAAAAAAAAGAGGCGGATTGTCAAATTGCATGATATACATAAACAATGTTCTCATGGCTGCAGGTCAGATAATGAATAGATAAAAAACGAAGTAGAGCTGAACAAGAAGATGACAGACTATTTAAAGAGAAATTGACAAGCATTTCCATTGCGTCCTCTGCATAATATGATGGAAACAGTAAAGCGCACAACATATACCCTCATCCTACATCACTTAAACTGGCATCACTCTGTGTCCTATCCCATCCACCACCCCCCTCTCTATGGGAGATTCATTTGTTCATACCTTCAGGTAGCATTGATCACCACAAGGTTTTCCATCTTCTTCATGCTCTAGAGAATAGGGCTGCTTTTCACTCTGTCAAGAAAAGCCTATAAGAAAATATAGTAAAATTAAAGTAGGGGGAATATGACTTGTGATATAGCTGCCACTCCACTTACAGGAATAATTAAGCTTTGGGAACAGCCATGAAGACGACAATCAAATAGCTGTGGAAATTCCCAAGAAGATAAGCATGGTTTTGATGCCTTCTTCCTTAGCCAAAACAGAGAGAAGGAAAGGAAATGGTCTCTGAATGCATACCAAGCAACGACGACAGAAAAGATTGTCAAAAGAATCTAAAGCAGCACTGAGGGTCTTGTCCAAATATATTCCCTTATCAGTTCCCACGTCTCCAGAGTTTTTGAGATTTTTGTTCTGTTTCTTGTCATAGCTCTCTTTAAGAAATTTGTATCTCTCCTGCAGATCCAGAATCAAATAAATCTCTCAAGTCTCAAGTCAGCACAAGGAGGATTTTCTTATGAACAACATACTTTTTCAATCAATTAACACAAACCACCAGTTCAATGCTTTTGTTACAAAATCATCGTCTTGTTTAGATCACCTGGATTTCTAATTTGGTGCCCCCAACAAACTGGCTCACAATGTTCTGTACATCCTCGCTGGAACCATACTCCTCAAAAGCCATCCTGGATTCATTACAGGGAGACATGATTCATATCAATAAGCTGATTTTAATTAAAGTTTGAACACTCTCTTCATGGGTTCCCTTATTAAGGTCTGGCTAATTAATTAAACCAGTTGTTTTAGCTGCCATACTCTATCCTGTTCAACAAGAAAAAGAAAACTATGCTTTTCTTTGGAAATTTCAAGAAATAAGCTTTTCCTCAAGCAGTTCCTAATCTCTTCATGACAAAGTATATGTTTGAATTTCCACTTTCAGCAATCCCAAGTGTTATCTTGCCAATTGACAACTCATTGAAACAAACTCTCTCCACCTATTGCAGACACCAGATCATGTTATACTTAAACCTCTCCAGAAGCCAATAGGAATACCTGACCTGACATTCTTTTAAAAACTATGCACTTACCATAGTATGCGATCTTCAGCTTCAGAGAAGTCATGCTTCTCTTCCTCAGGCTCGGTCATATCTTCCTCACTATCGCTGCAAATAAGTGCTTCACTGCCATGTTGATCATAGTAAATACGTCTTCTCCCAACTACTGACTGGTCTTCAGCCATTCTCTGATTCCTGCAAGATGTGTCCAATTAGAATAATCACTTATAGATGGCAGTGTGAGCACTTCCCCACGCTCATGACAACAACAGTGCGTGTAAAACACACTAACAAGTCGACTTTGGTGCTTTCTCCAAAGCCAATGATATTTACCAAGAAGTAGTACCTATCCAAGAATATCCATGTGGTATACGGAGGTAATTTTTCAGTATACGGAAGCTTGGTGCCCACCAGGGATGACAATTCGTGACTGTAAATGCCATCTTTATCACCTGATCCTTGAACATACGCACTAAACTTCCCAAGAGGATTCTCAATCCTCGACAACAGTATATTACTGAAGCCATCGTTTTTGGATGCTTCTGACAGAAGCTGGCAAACATGATCTTCTATTTTCTTCCCATTTTTCTGAAACTTCTCCTGCGCGATAGAATCAGGAGCAGGTTCATGGCATATCGCAGCATTCACTACCAAAAACTAATCTCCAGAGACTATTACTAGCAGAGATTATCAAGTGAAATCATCACTCTTAAAAACAAAAAAATACACGTATATCCAACGAAACAAAATCGACTCACTTTAACCCAAGAATTCCTCTCAGCTTGAATTTGCTTTCTGAGCAGGTTTATCTTAGAGACCAAGTTTCCAACACCTTCATTCGACTGCTCCCCATTCAACTTCTGCCATACCCAGAAAAAAAGCAAGTGAATATTGAGAAATCCATAGAATCAATCAATCAAAAATTGAGATGATCAACTATATACCTAAAAGGGAAATCATCAAGATCAAGAAACTAGACAGAAGAAAAATAGCTGCTTTATCATGAGATGCTACCGTTGGGTTGCAGATAAAAGGACATCCTCGTTCAAAGTAACGACTTCGATCGATGAAGAACAAGCAGGGCCCGGGTCTTCATTAATATTGATTGTACAGTGGATAATTACGACACATAGGAGATTAGAGACCTTACTGATGAACGGCCATGTCCGCTCCGACCAAAGGTGACTCTAGAAAGCAGAGAAAGAGAGAGAGAGAGAGAGAGACTGACCCTGGGCTTGGTGCCAGAGTCGCTCGCCTTGGACACCATAGCTGCTCGCTGCTTTGCGTCCTCTACCCCCGTACACAGCACTTCGAGCGAGAACAGCGTGAGAAATTCTTGTAGTCTTTGGAGTGGGGACGGACACGTGTCGCCACAGTGACGTGGGCTATTCTTTTTTGACATTCTCCATTTCGAAAAAAAAAATTATTTTTTTAAAAAATATCGCTTATATCATTTGCAAGATAACAAAAAAATATTTAGATATAAATTGATTTGTAAAAACATATTTTTTAGGATCATTTATTTTTATAAAACAATCATAACTTTAATTATATTTATTTATTTATTTTAAAGCCTGAAAATGACGTAATATGATTTTCATTCACCTTGAAAAATCGAAAATTCTCTAACACCATGCTTAAAAGAGTGATTAAGAGGAATGAGGAAGGATCATGGAAACGCATTCTTAATTTGAACAAGGAAGAGATCAGGGGATAAGGATCGATTAGTAAAGTCAATTTTTGCGTTTGCGTGCGTTTTATATCCCTTCGAATTTCTTCAAATAAGAAGAAATATTTTGAGGGGCTTATGTCTTAATAAAGAATTTATTTTCCTTCTTTCCCATTTTTTTATTTATTTTTGTCGTATTCATTTTGTAAAATAAATAATGAACATTCATACCATATTGCATGTTTCTCTCTCTTTTTCCTCATTATTATACAAACTAACATTATAAATTAATGAGAAAATTCCAAATAAGAACGTGCCATCATTTTCTCAAATAGAGACTTGAAATGAACTTTTTTTTTCATTCAAATAAAGGCTAGAAATACCCTCATTGTTTCAAAAAAAGGGATATGACGAAGGGCATTTTAATCATTTACTCTCTTTTTTTCTTTTTTTCTTTTCTATTTTCTTTTTTTTTTCTCCGTTCTTTTGCCGGTGGTCGGTTTGAGGCAATGGCAAGCCATCGGCGACGGCTGAGCTAGGGTCCAATAGCAACAAAGAAAAAAGCGAAATTAATCAAATAAATGATGAAAAATGCCCTTGAATCCGGCGGGATTGCTTCTTGTTAGCACTCAGTTTACAAACGGTTTTTGACAATTTCTTCAAATGATGCCTATCGGTACCACTACGTGCTCTGCACGAGCCTTCTTTATTCTCTCTCGGCGTGCCTTCTCCCGCCACATCAGTTACTTTCGAGGAAAATTGATTGGAAGAAACTTAATTGGCAAAATTAAAAAAATTCAAAATTGAATTGGTACTTGTAAAATTCAGGATCGAATTGGCATTTGTGCAATTAAGTCGGAACTGAGAAAATGAATTTCATGCTTATCACGCTCAAGCCTTGAGGGTGCGTATAGTAACGCTTCAGAAACGCTCTAGGGAAAGTGTTTCTGTTCCAAAGGTGTTCCCGAAACACTTTTGGAACAGAAACGCATATGGTTCAAAAATGTTCCAAAAGTGTTCCGCGGAACACTTTTGTGTCACAGAGCACTTTTGAAGAAACAAAAAAAAAACTTGATTATGAGTTTTGGAATACTTTTTGAAACACTTTTGGAACCACCACTCATCACCACCGACGTGGCCACCACCCGCTGGCCACCATTGCCGCAGGTCGCCGGCCGCCGCCGCCAGTAGCTACCCCCGGTCTCCGGCCGCCGCCGATCGCGGGAAAAAAATATTTTTTTTTACTTACCATACGCATTTCTGTTCCTAGAAATCGTAGTCGGGAACAGAAACACAAAAAAATGTTTCTGTTCAAAAACTGTGCCCATGAACAAAAACGTTACCATACGTATCCTAATAATTAGGACCTAATTGAACGCATGGACTCGGAATCGAACATAAACGGGATGGACGGACTCATTGACATCAAATATCAATATTCGACACATGTTGCGATGACTTCATTTTCCGTTGCATTGATGTTCGAGTTCTAGATGCACAAAGATTACTCAGAAGTATCCTTTTAGTGCTTGTAATGCAAAATATGAATGCAATCAATTATGTAAACTCAAATAAGAAGGCTTTTTTTTTTCCGGACAAATAAAAGTTGATAACACAGAAAAAAAAATTCAAATTTAGTCAAAAAAAGTTGATAATCACTTTAATTGGGGTTGACAATTTCTGAAAGAGTTTGTAAATTTAACAAATTGCTAGAGTAAATTACAAAAAATCGAATGAACATTAGTAACTTAAAACTAATCAAATAGCATAAGAAAGTTTTTCATTGTTACAAATCCACATACGACTTTATGATAACAAAATTGAGTTGAGTTAATCCAAATAATCTATGCAGCTACTTTTACTTGTTTTTTACTGAATTGAGTTGAGTGGATTTTTATACGTAATAAATTCTTTTTTATGTGGACAAAAAAGTTGTTTTATGGATGTTCCATATACGTCTACTTTGACTCAAATGAACGTTCTGAAAAAGCTTTATTAAGCTATGCTATGCTGAAGAAAGAGAATTCTTGAAACCCCAAGGAAAACCCTTTTCGCTCCGCTTAGCCTTATCCCACTCTAGGGGTATTTTAGTGATAAGAATCCCTCGTTACTGTTCAGACGAGAAGTAATAGGTAGGAATGACATGATTTTTAATTCATCCTATTGGCTTAGCTCATTCAAAATAAAAAGAAAGAAGTATACTCCAAATTTGAAATCCCTAATTGTATTTTCTTTTTTTTTAGCACATCCATATTACGAATGATGCAACAATTTCTGATCTCTAGTGGACCTCTCAGTACGATTCACAATTTTTTTCCATTCCTCGGTGTAAATAACCCAATATTAGTTCACAATCAATAACATCTTCACCATCTAGAGTAAGGATGAGCCGAAGAACACTATGCATTGATGGGTGATGATGTCCCATATTGACCATCATGAGGTCTTTTCTTGTAGTTGGAAGCGGAGACATGCTTAAGCCTGAATGCAGTATGCTATCCCAACCAGGCGGCACTTCCAGCCAATTTAAGGGGACACCAGGCTTTCAGAGAACATGGCGGTTTGATGTTGAATCCAAGAGGCCTTGACTCGGATTACCTGTTTATCTGTTTACTACAGTGGTCTCCTGGTTATGAGTTCTTCCAGCCAATTTAAGGGACTGCCTCTTAGCACACCAGGCTTACTCTGAAACTCAACCTCAATGATCCCAGAATTTTCTAACTCACAGGTTCCACCAAAGTGGCAAGTGAGGAGCATACTGAACCACATCGCACTATTATGTTAACAAGAGGGTGTCGCGACCCGTTTTCTTTTCGTGGGCTAATGGATTGTCGAATCGGGCCCCCCACTCTGCAAGGTGGATCGCGGGCTTTCTCGACGCGGGCCCTCCCAGGCCCATACCAAATCGCGACGGAATGAATTTTCGATAGTTTTTCGACGATAAGAGTCGATCGCATTCGACCTTGGTGTGGTCGTGGTGGCATGTGCTATGTGTGCATGCATTTGGAGTCGCCACCAGTCTTCTTGGAAGGTGGATCGGAAACCTCACTAATCGATTGGGAGAGGTCGATCAGTCTGCGGAACCAGATATTTTGGGTTCGGGGACTTGGTTACGTTGTTGTCATTACCAACGCCCTTTCGGTACCTAACGCGAGTGATTTTCCTAACTAAGATTTCATGCAAGCGCAATTTTGGGTGAGGTAAGTCTGATTCAGGGGTTTCATGCAGATTGAAAGACTAGTCCTATCAAATCGCAATCAATATAAGGAAAGTGCAATCAAGTGCATAAATGAATCATGTCAATGCACATCAATTCAAATCAATGGCCTCCTAGTATAGCCTTAAGGGCTTAGGGAATGTGTGATTTAGGATCAAGGGTAGACTGAGAGATTTGGGGATGATCTGCTCGAATGGCGAAATCATCAATTTTTGGGAGGTTTGGGTGTTGGACTAAACAAAATAGGTCATGGCCAGTTGATTGTGGCCATTTCCTATTTTGGAGATTTTCCTTGAATTTTTCGAGATTTCTTGAGAAACGATTTACCTAAAGGGAAAAATTGTCATTTTTTTAAGGGATTGGGGTTCGAAGGAACCAAAATAGGCCATGGCCAATTGATTGTGGCCGTTTTCTATTTTTCTGGAATTTCTAGAATTTCCTCGATTTTTGGGAGACGACTTGCCAAAAGGGAAAAATCATCATTTTGGAAGGACTGGGGTTCGAAAGAACCAAAATAGGTCATGGCCAGTTGATTGTGGCCATTTCCTATTTTCTGAAATTTTTCTGGAATTCTTCAATTTTTTTGGGAGACGATTTGCCTAAAGGGCAAAATCGTCATTTTGGAAGGGGTCGGGTTTCAAAAGACCCGAAATAGGTCATGGCCAGTTGATTGTGACCATTTCCTATTTTTTGAAATTTTTCATGAATTTTCTGAATTTTTTTTTGGGGGGACGATTTGCCAGAAGGGAAAAATCAACATTTTGGAAAGATTAGGGTTTGGGAGACCCAAAATAGGTCATGGCCAGTTGACTGTGGCCATTTCCTATTTTCTGGAATTTTTTGGAATTTTTTGGGGAAGACGATTTGCCAAAAGGGCAAAATCGTCATTTAGGAAAGATTATGGTTTGGAAGACCCAAGATGGGTCATGGCCAGTTGATTGTGGCCATTTCCTACTTTTTGGGATTTTCTGGAATTCTTGTGAATTTTTGGGAAACGATTTGCCAACAGGGCAAAATCGTCATTTTGGAAGGATTGTGGATCGAAAGACCCAAAAATAGGTCATGGCCAATTGATTGTGATCATTTCCTATTTTCTGAAATTTTTTGGAATTTTTTCTGAATTTCTTTGATTTTTGAGAGACGATTTGCCTAAAGGGAAAAATCGTCATTTTGGAAGAATTGGGGTTCGAAAGACCCAAAATAGGTCATGGCCAGTTGATTATGGTCATTTCCTATTTTCTGGAATTTTTTGAAATTTTTCTGAATTTCTTTGATTTTTGAGAGACGATTTGCCTAAAGGGCAAAATCATCATTTTGGAAGAACTGGGGTTCGAAAGACCCAAAATAGGACATGACCAGTTGATTGTGGTCATTTCCTATTTTCTGGATTTTTTTTGGAATTTTTCTGAATTTTTTCAATTTTTGAATTTTTTAATGATTTTATATTTTTTTTTATTGAATTTTCGAATTGTTTTTTTATAATTGTTTTGATTTTTTTATTAAAAAAACATTTTTCGGACCGGGTCAAACCCGGCCCGCGCCTCTCGGGCCCCCGGCCCGACCCTACGGGTCGAGAACCGGCCTAAAACGACACCGTTTTGATTGTTTTGGAATTTTATTTATTTATTTTAAAACTATTTTCTAATTTATCCGAATTTTCTGAAAATAAAAACCAATTGGACAGTCCCAGGCTTGCCACGTGGCACTACCCTAGCCGCCGGATCAATTTAGTTTTGAAAATGCCGGATCGTGACACGTGGCACAATCCCGTCCGTCCGATCTATATAATCTTGAACACATGGATCGCGACACGTGGCACTCCTACGGCCGTCCGATTTAGGGTATTTTGAAAATATCGGATCGCGACACGTGGCACACCCACGACCGTCCGATCTAGGGTTTTTTTGAATTTTTGAAATATCATTTATTATTATAAAATCATTTATTTATTATTATTATTTTAAAATTCCTAGATCGCGACACGTGGCACTTCGCCCACCGTCCGATCTAGTTTTTTTTTTTGCCCCGCGAACCCCGCCGTGGCTGATGTGGCCCGCCACGCGGCGCCACGTCACCCTTGACCAGTCAACTAGTTGACTGGTCAAAGGTTCACCGGAGAAGACAACCGGCGACTCGCCGGAATCCTCACCGGAAAAACGCGATCGAGACTGAAATGCACGAAATATCCTGCCAAATTCATTCAAACAACTCCCCATTGGCACAGCAACACACCCAAAACGAAAATCATGGTAAATAAATCCCGTAGACCCCCGGACGACCGTCAATAGTACCGGTTCCGGCGGGGAATTTTGCGAAAAATTTTTACCGTCCAAAACTTCATTCCAATCATTCAAACAGCACTCAAAGGGGTTTAGGGACTTACCTGAGCTCTCTTTAGAGCTCGGTGACTGCTGTCCTCGCCGAACCGAGCCCACGGCTCGGGTGTGCACCGGGGAGTTCCGGCCATGGTTTTCCGGTGCGTCTCGATGCAAAACAAATATCATAGGATGCTTAGAGTCGATTCTATGGAAGTCTTACAACAAGATTCGCACGAAAAGCGTTCGGAAAAGGCACGGCCGAGTGCCAAGAAATCAAAAACACACTCGAGTCATTTCATCGAACAGTTGACGTGCGTCAGAAAAATTAACATTCGGACGGGAAACGAAGGAATCCGGACTAAACCGAAGCAAACTAACACCCAAACATCATTATAGAGACCTAAACTAACGTCGATATGCGGTCGGTTTGGCTCGGTTTTAACAAAAACAAATCCGGACCAAAACTTACAGTGTGAAAAAAAAAACAGAGTATGAAAATAGGGCACGGTGCCGACCTTGTCTCGGTTCGCCGGCGGCTTGGGAGCTTCGGCGACGGCGCTTCGGGTTTCCTGAAGCTTAGGGACCCCTCGACGACCGCTCAATCTCTCTCTCTTTCCCCAGGCCGTTCGGATCTCGCCCACTCTCTCTTTCTCTCTCTCTCTCTCTCTCTCTCTCTCTATTTTTTTTTTGAAACCGTGAGTCTCCCCCCTCTGTCTTCTCTCTCTCCCCGACCCTTATAGCCGACCCGTAGCGACCTCAGAGGACGATCATGCATTCCTCGTCCCTGCAAAAAGAGGTCTGACCTCTGAGATCCTGTCGCGCGACCGCTCTCCCTCTGCCGATTTGTCTCCTGTATTCCTCTGTTTTTGTTTCAGTGTCTGTACGTGAGGGAGAAGAGCAGGTTCTGCTCTTTGGTGCAGACCCGGTCGGGTCGGGTCGGGTTTGACCTGACCAATCCGGCCGTCAATTTTCGTCCAATTGGACCTCTAATTGACCGTTTTTCATAAAATTGATGTCAAAATCGGACTCCTCGGCATGTTTCCCATCTAGAATGAGTATTTTCGTGAGCAATTGAATTGGAATTTGATGAAAACCCCAAATTGTGCCTAGGGTCCGAAAATGATTTTCGCCAAATCGGAGGCCCAAATGATCAAATCAGTCCAAATTGAGGCCACCAATGAGTTCGGGACGACAAAACCTATAGGGTAGAGGTGTTTTATTTTCATGGGTGTCCCTAAAGAGAATTTAATTTTGAAATTTGTGAAACCGGGGGCTAAATCGCAAAGAAATTCGTGCAATTAAGTCCTTTTTGTCAAAATTGATTAAATTGAAGGCCCAATTGACCCAATAGCACTTCAAGGTTCTAGGTCAAAATGTCATAGCTTATTGAGAGTGAAAATTGAAAATTAAAAGACTCCAAAGGCCATTTTTATGATCGATTCGGGTTTATATTTGTGAAGGAATATATTGACCCAGGTCGAATTTTTGAGATTTATAAAGACCAACCTGAAGAGGGAATTAAAATAAAATTATTGATTATTTTTGTGCATTTTTCTGACTATGAATGGTATTTTTCTAATTTTTTGGGTATTTTTATAATTAAATAAATTCGAAAAAATATTAAAAATTTTGAAAAATATTTTTTGTTCAAAATTGGTTTCTAAGGCTAGGCCAAGGCTTCCAAAGTTAATTTTGTAATTTTATGACTTTTTTTTTGTTATTTTTAATTAATTTTAGAAATAAAAATTGAAATAAAAGATGACAAAAAATCAGGTGTCAACAGAGGGATCTGAACTAAAGATCATGCTCAGAGAAAAGAGAAAATTCTTTTATAAACTCATAGAGGAAACTTTCACTCTCATATCAAACTGAAAGCAAAGTCTGCCCTTCATTACACACATATCAGCCTTTTATAGGCAAACAAACACATAATGAGACAAAATACATTGGATTCGCAGATCCATGACAAAAGTCATAGGAGGGAATAGTGATGAATAGTACTGCCACAGTGATGAATAGTACTGCTACAGTGAACAGTGCCTTAACTGTTGCTACAGTGAATAGTCTACAGTGATAGGCGAACCGTACATTTAGGACAACAACTTTTGACCTCCTAGGGGCCAATTATTGGAAGGAAACACACTCGTGATCGACAAACATACATAATTACAGTCTGCGGCGATCTGGGTCAGGATTGTAATTTGCATCATTGGAGTTCGAGCTGTCGAGCCCATCTTTCTGTCTTTGTAAGCTCTCAAAAGTTGTTCTTCTTCGAATGCTGCTATTTTGGCGTCTTGCTCCGGGTCATCAGGAATGCTACAATAATTGGAGCTTGATAGAACATCTGCAGAACTGGATGGAACATTTTGACTGAGCAGACTCGGCTGAGGAAAACCATAATCATATGGGTTATGTGACAAAGGTCCACCGCAAGGGTTGTCTGTATCCATGGAAGAGTCTGGTTGATTCTTCTTAAACTCGTTGAGAGCTTCAAGTGTTAGATAATGAACTTTAGGTCTATCCCATGACAGATTATTTGCATGATGATGCCAAATTTTCAAAGGAATGGCATTGTTTTCTTGGAATAAAAACCTTTGGATTTCGCGAAGCTCGTATTGGGTTCTCATTATGGACCTGGGCAATGTGCGGTGCACATAAGACTTTTCTCCTTGGAGATTGAGTTTAAATGTAGTAGTCCCGGAAGGAGCTACTTCTGTTCTTGGATCTCCAGTTGGGCCAATATAATACCATGGCCTGCCGAAAATACAAGTAGTGTGTCTGTTGACACCTGATTTTTGACCATCTGTTATTGCGATTTTTGTTTTTTAAAATTAATTAAAAATATCAAAAAAGGTCATAAAATCACAAAATCAACTTTGGAAGCCTTGGCCTAGCCTCGGGGACCAATTTTGAACAAAAAATATTTTTTGGTATTTTATAATGTTTTTTCGAATTTATTTAATTATTAAAAATACCCAAAAAAAATCAAAAAAATAATATTCGAGGTCACCAAAATATAGAAAAATAGTCAGTGTTTCTATTTTTATTTTATTATTTTCTTTACTTTTTGACCTCATAAATAATAAAATTCAGGTTTGATTTTTGGTGTTCTTTGATCACCATAAAATGGAACTTGTCAAAAATATTAGCAATAATTAAAAGAAAAAGGAGTGAAGACATCATCATTTTATCTTTGCTTATTTTATTTTATTTGTTATTTTATTTCTACTTTATTTGTTACTTTACCTTTACTTTTATTAATTTATTCTACTTTGTTATTTGTGTCGTATTTTATTATTATGATTATTATTATCATTATTATTATTTTTTCCTTCTTTTTCTTTTTCTCTCACGTCTGCTCTCTCACTGCTCACTGTTCTACGCGAGAAACCCCCTCCCCCTCACACACTGAACCGAGCTCTCCTCCTTCATTCTTGCTCGACCACTGATCACCACCAGGCACCACCTCCAAACATCTCCTCCAGTCCTCCGCCACCTCGCCACCTCACCGCGACCGCCGCTCGCCGTCCGAAACCACTGGAACAGCCCCCGGAAGCCCCGTCGCCAGCCTGCCCTGTTTTGCCGTCCGGAGCTGTTTGGGCTGTAACGGTTGCCTCCGACCGCGCCCAACCTCCACGGGCCACCTCATCATCCTCCATCCGTTGCTCAGCCCCCGCTCTAACCGCCGTCGGCCACCAGAGAGCCGCGAGACAGCCCAACAGAGCCGGCGAGCTCTATTTTCGGTCCCTTGCCCTGTTCACGACCTCAGAACTGGTCGCCGCCGTTTCGCCGCTTTCCATCGCTCGCCCGACCTCTTATTCTGCATCGAGGACCGCCGAAAGTGAGGATCCGGGCTTCGCCGACTACCATTGGAGCCGAAAGCTCGTCGGAGGAGTTCCGACAATCTCCGACCATCGAAGGACTTTAGGTGAGTCTCCCTGCCCTTCATGGATGCTCCTTGATGGATCAGAATCGAGGTTACCGTTAGAAAATATTTTTCTGCATGCTTCGCCGGAGCCGGCTCGGCCGCCGCGCCATTGGGGTGTCTTCCGACGTTGTTTCGTGCCATGTTTTAATCGTATGTTAATGTGGGAGATGAGGGGGGTCGAACGGCACAAGAATCATTGAAAAATATCAAGACTAGGTTCGGTTTTGGGGTCCGTCGGCGAGTTTTCCGGCGACTTCGCCGGAAAAGCACTATTCATCGTCTTCTCCGGCGAAGTCGTCGGCGGTCAACGGTCAACGGTCAAAATAATCCGACGGTCCAAAAGGTGCCACGTGGCTCGATCTGGGGCGTCCGTTCTCAGTCCGTGAAACGGCGCCGTTTTGGCCGTGGAGGAGGCGGACCGGGCCTAGGTTGTGGGTCCGGGTCGTGGGCTGGGTCGTCCGACCCGGTCCGGATGACTTCTTTTAATATACTTTTTAATAAAAAAAAATATTAAAGAAATAATAAAAAAATTCAAAAAAATCAATAAAAAATAGAAAATCATAAAAAATTCAAAAAAAATTCGGAAAATTCAGAAAAATTATAAAAAATTCCAGAAAATAGGAAATGGCCACATTCAACTGGCCATGACCTGTTTCGGGTCTTTCGACCCCCGGTCTTTCCAAAAATGACTGTTTTGCCCTTCCGGCAAACCGTCTTCCAAAAAATTCTAAAAATTCTAAAAAATTCCAGAAAATAGGAAATGGCCACATTCAACTGGCCATGACCTATTCCGGGTCTTTCGACCCCCGGTCTTTCTAAAAATGACGGTTTTGCCCTTCCGGCAAACCGTCTTCCAAAAAAATTCTAAAAATTCTAGAAAAATCCCAAAAAATAGGAAATGGCCACAATCAATTGGCCAAGGCTCATCCCGGGTGTTTACCCGATCACTCTTAAAAATGACGATTTCGCCCTTTGGGCGAATCGTCTTCCAAAAGTTGACGATTTTGCCCTTCGGGCTAATCGCCTCGAAATCTTCCCATTTTACCCATGGTCCGAAGTCACACCTTCCTTAAGCCTTTATGGTTATATTAGGAGACCATATGATGTGAATTGACGTGCATTGACGTGATTTATTTATGCACTTGATTGCGCTTTCATTTAAATTGATTGTGATTGATAGGAACAGTCTTCCAATCTGCATGAAACCCTGAATCAAACCTACCTTACCTAAAATTGCGTCTGCATGAACTCTTAGCTAGGAAAATCACTCGCGTTAGGTACCGAAAGGGCGTTGGTAATGACACCAGCGTAACCAAGTCCCCGAACCCAAAATCTCTGGTTCCGCAGAACTGATCGATCTCTCCCAATCGGTCCGTAAGGTTTCCGGTCTACCCTCCAAGAAAGACTGGTGGCGACTCCAAATGCATGCACAAATTGCACATGCCACCACGACCACACTGAAGGTCGAAAGCGATCGACTCTTATCGTCGAATCCTTCTAAAAAATACTCCCGCCGCGATTTGGTATGAGCCTGGGAGGGCCCGCGTCGATCCAAGGCCCGCGATCGGTAATCCATTAGCCGCGTCCGCCTTCCGGACGGGTCGCGACAGCTGGCGACTCCGCTGGGGACGTTTGTTCTAGAACCTATGGTTCTAGACCTCAAGTGGACTTAGGCCGTAATTAAAACGCTGAGTGATTTTTCTAACCCTGCAGGCGCTCTTGAAGGTGAGGTAAGTCCGCTTATGGTATGTGTTATATGTTTTTGCAGATTGGAGAAATAAGGGGTGTAGTCTGTGATTAACATTGTCTTATGCAAGTTGGGCGTAGGAATGTATGTTGTGTGGATGATTTGAAGTGCTGATTGATAAACTGTTGTGCGTGACTTGCATTGTGATGATCACGACACGTGGACACACACAACCGCGCCTAAAACCCCGGGCGCCGCCTTTAGGAACACAATAGAAGGAATTGAAAATGGAATCTCCGTGAGGAAAAACACGGGGTAATCCACTTTTCAATTCCGCTCACTTAGAACTATGGATCGAGTCCCAATGCAACGATAGCTGTGCAATGGAATCGGCTCTTTCTAGAACTCGAAGTGGGAACCTTAACCTTAGGTGCCAAACCCTCTGATTTTTAGAAGTTCACCATCACTTGTCTCATGCGCATGTCTTTGGGCGGCTGGTACACCTAAAACCGCACATAAGTCGACGAGTTTGGTTGGTAAGACTCTCTATCCCTCAAATCTATTACAGTTCATATAAATATAGGCATTTCATTCATTGCATTCTGGTGATTAGATTAAATGCCATTTCAAGGATAGATGTGTATGTTTTTCCCAAACGTCCTTGATAGAAGTCGAAGAGGATGATATCCCATGACAAGCACCGAGTGAGCAACAAAGGAGCCTACTATGGACATTATTGAGATATCGTCCAATGAAGATGACGAGTTGGGGCAAGTGATCCGGAAGTCACAGATCGAACTTGGGGAATCCTTAAACGTTAGGATCACATTCCTTTGTTTCATTTTCCATTACTAGTCCTCTTGTATAGGGTTTATTTTTATCGAGGCTTTCTCTATCTCACCCCTTAGAGTGATTGTATTAGGGACCTATTGGTGTATACATTCAGATGGAACTTGGTTGTATTTCTTTTGACGGGACATGGGAATGTGATAGTGGCATTTTCTCTAATCATCCGAATACTCCCAAGTCAAGTTTATAATTCCTTTAGAGGAAATCAAAATTGGAAATCTTGCATGACCTTTTTGGTCGTATAGGGTAATCCAACCCCAATTTCGCTAGAAGGAATTATACACTTGAATTGGTTCATGCATGATTGTGCGCCGCTGGTAATCCACGATAATTGACCGAGAATATCGGCGTTGTTTTGAATTTAATGACGAGATAGATGTCCAAATTACTCTCGTTCTTAACAAAACGGCATTGATTTGGATCTCGTATCTTCAATTAAATTTAAAACACGTTATTATGCCTCGTACTTTTGAGTAATTCGCTCCTCTCGAAATTGATCAAAAGCAATTATTGTGAATTACATTCCTTTCAATAGTATGCTTTCTTTCGAAGAATATTGATAAAAAACTTTTCGCGCAAGATTAAAACCCTTGTAAAAGTTCTTGTCCTTATTAATCATGGGTAAGCATAAGATTGAAAGGGGTTTTTGCTTTCTTTTTCAAATTATTCCTTCTGATTCTGTCTTTTCATTTGCAGGTAAAAAATAGGTAACAGAGAGAAATCTTTTCCTGGATAAGTCTGAGGCTATTCTTTCATCTGATCATGAGCGAGTTATAAAATCCATATTTGCTCGACTTATTGATATTATGGTTCGGCTCACCTAAGTTGAAGCTGTTCGAACGCTCAAAGAAAGGAACCATGCAGAAGTTAAAACACACACGAGAACTTTCATTTATTTTGCTCAGCGGAGGGTTTTCAGAAGCAGGTCATACAATTCGGGGTGGAAAAGTAAAGCCAAAGTGAGCCCTAATTAACGACACAAAGGAGCCCAACTGACCCTCCATGTTGTTAATGCTCTGCCCGTACTCACGACTTCGCATGTCCTGGTCCGCGAGCTTGAGGAAAAGGTTTCTGCATTCTCCCTTAACCTCAGTGACCTTGACCTCGTGTTCTTCAGTGATTATTTCCAAGTCCCGAACTAATCCATTCCCGTGAGCTATGTCTGCGGTTATTTTGTCGAGCCGTTCTTCCTGCCAGTCGCTTTGCAGCCTCAATAGGACATTGTGGCGGTCGTGCTCGCCAGCGGTCAGGGATAGGGCCAATTGATCCACCAGTTTTCTCCTCTCGCGAAGCAACGTCGCGACCCTCTCATTGGCAAACTCGACGGCCTTTTTGTGACTATCGGCCAGATAGTTGGTCAGCACCAAATGATCAGACCGATCCTGGTAACGAGCCCGCAAGACGCGAGCCACGAGAACCTCCCGATCAGCAACACGGTAGGCCTCTAAGGAGTGTGCAAAGAGGGTCGGGAAAGTTCTATATTCCCTCCCCAGCGTAGTACCTTCGAGGGAAGTGGTATCTAAGTCCTCGAGCAGGACACGGATTTCATCCACAGTTGCAGAATGATCGGTTATGTGCGCGTAACCGCGACCCAATAGGTTATAAAGCTTTTCCCACTGGGCCAAGACATCAGTCGAAAAAGTGCGCACGGGAGAGGAGGCCATTTGCGTTGGGTTGGCTTGAGAATAAGACGAGGCTAATAGAGAGATTAGAAGGAAGAAGCTGATTATGCGAGAACGCTAACCTGCCATACGTTAATCCCTCATTTTATAGCAACTCAAGGATGATGAAGGGTCTCAGTAATAATGCTGGTGGAGCCCAGTTAGGGGGTAAAGCGGGAGGTCCCCTCACGAGAACCATTGGATTCGTTTAGGTCCGCGATTTCCGGCTTATCAATTAAAAGATGTAAAAGATTTGTCGGGATCACCATTATTAGAGTTAGGTGGGAGGTAAGCGCAACTATCGAAGAAAGCCCTAACAGGATTTAGCAGTCCCATCACGTTGAAAAGCTAAGCGCGAAATTCAAGGTCTTGAGGGGGAACGTTTGCCTAATGATGCTTGAAGAGCGTCCCCTGAACGTACAAAGTCACTCGAAGAAAAATTTATAGGGAGTGAGCATACATGGGAGAGTAGAGAACTCTGAGTGGGCAAGAACCAATCAAACATTTCTCAATCCAACATATTTAAGAGGTTACTGTCAGCTGCTAGAGGCGACTGACTCAAAAATCTCAGAAATTGAACTACTGAGGGATCTCGAAGATTCCAAGACCAAGTCTAACACCAAAACCATGGAGCCCAACACTTATGGCAACGGAAATCAAAATCACGGCGACGACGACAACGACATCCACGATGCTCAACTCGGGAAAAGAAGATGTCCTTACCAATACTCTCAGGAGGAAACCCAAATGCTGGAAACCCTCTTCAGTAAAAGCCCTCACATGAAAAAGAAGTGGAGAATTGAATTGAGCCGGGAGTTGGGGATTAATCAGTCGAGGATCCAGTTTTGGTTTCAGAATAGGAGATCTAAATCGAAGGCTCAACGCAAACGTCAAGTGGTCGAGATTTTAAAGGAAGAAAACCAAAAGCTGCGAACAGAAAACATGAGGTATGAAAAAGCTCTCAATATTACCGTTTGCCCTCATTGCGATAACCTCATCGCCCGCGGTGAGATATTCCCCGATAAGCCTCACGCAATGATTGAAGACGTTCATTTACCACCCTACTCCCTCGGGGCATCCCCTACTCAACCAGATTTTGCCGGAGTCACGCATGAGCAGGATGATCCTACGAAGACGATACAAATGCCTCCTGGGGGATGGGATTTGCGTCGCTTTGATTGGAGTTACAGTTTCAAGGAGCTGGATGTTACCGCCGACCAGCTCAAAGCATATCAGCCTCATGCACAACAATTTTCGATAGGGTCGGGTCCTGCTGGAGATGAGTTAATCAGTCGTCAAGCCATCGATGCAATTTTGGGCCACGATAAGAGGAGGTTCGCTTGGCCCCCTGAACTGCATTCCAGATTCCTAGACGTGGTTCACCAAATGGGGATCGATTCAGCAACTCCGACGCGCATATTTAAGGCCATGAATGTACCGGGGCTTAGTAAGGAACTGGTCAGGAATCACCTTGCTGCCTACAGAAAGCTTTTAAAACAGCGTCGAGCGGAGCTAAACCGGGAGGAATCCGTCTCGAGCTCAAAAGTTAGGGGCGACCGCCATTGTAATGCTCAGGTATCAAGAGATACCCGGCCAAATCTAAGCATCAATCAAGCTAGCAACCCGACCACCGGCGAACTGAAAGATGATCAGAATGTCCTTCTGGGCCATTTCAACACTTTTCAAGAGCACGTGTCACAAGTACAGCGAGTGCGCACTCCTCCATTCGAGCAGCAGTCGGCTGGTGCTCTGCCTGCCGCTAGTCAACCCACAACAGACGATTTCTTCGATGAGGGGCTCGATGCCTTGTTCAATCAATGGGAAGCTGGCATGCTTGGACAGCCATGATCTAGCACCTGACTCGGGGCACGATGGGTTGGTCGCTACGATCACCCATAGAAAGAAGAACATGTTCACGAGTGGATCACTCTTTTTATCCATTGTAAAGTTCCTATGGGAACATTTTTCTTTAATGGCTATAGTTAATTATGTATGAAAACCAACGCTATCGATGAACATCGTCATGCTCAGTTGCGATGATCCCTTGTTAGATTAAGTCTGAAAGCAGGGACGGTCTTTAAATTTTGAGTGGCCACGAACTCATTCCTCACCAAGAGCCCAGGATGTTGAAATGAAGAGTAACAACATGCACATGGAAAATGCCACTTTCGTTTGAACGATGAAAAGGGGTTGAGAGAAGGTCATAGCGTTAATTCCCATGGAGCTAAATGAATTAAACGGAGTCATTAATTGCGGGTCCGCCGCTGATCCCCACATTCTCGGGCCTAGCAAATCATAAAAGGCACCGAAAGATTGTAGACCCACCACTTTGAAGACTGAACTAGGGGACGAGCGCAATACTCGGTGAAACCAAATCAATGCAAGAGAGTTTGTGATCCTGTCACGAGGAAAAAGAAAGGGGAAGACAGATGAGGAGTAATTGCAGGGTCTCGGGAGGAGCGCTTGCTTGCTGGTCTTCATATGCAGCCTGAAGGATGGTTCTAGGACACGCACAATCACTCGAGAAAATTTCTAGAGTGAGCAAACACATAAGAGCGAATAGAGAAAGCTGAGTGAACTAGATCAGCCCGAGATACTCCGATCCATCATGTTTAAAAGCTATTCCCATCTGCTAGAAACGCTCGACCTGGACATTTCTGAGCACGAACTGCTGGGAGACTTTGAAGATCCTGGAGCTGAATCCCGCCCGAAGGCCATGGAGATTGACTCCTCCAGTGATGAAATTCTAGGCTTCAGCTACGAAGAAGGAGTATACAATGATGACCGGAGTCGGAAAAGGAAGCAACTGCAACGCCACACTCCAGGCCAAATCCGAGAACTCGAAGCTTTCTTCAATGAATGCTCCACCCCAAGCAGACAACAGAAAATTGAGTTGAGCCGAAAGTTGGGATTAGAGCTTTCGAAGGTCAAGTTTTGGTTCGCCAACAAACGAACCCGGGTGAAACAGCAACACGCAGACCATGAGTTACTGGCCCTGAAGGAGGAGAATGAGAAGCTTCGAGCTGAAAGCACGAGATATAAGGAAGCTCTGACCAAGGCCGCCTGCCTTAATTGTGGTAATCCTGTTGTCCTCGGCGAGGTGTTCCTCGATGAACCATCCCTGTTGACGAATAACGCTCAGCTGTTACCGCATTCTCCACAGCATTTTCCGACACAGCCAGATACCGTCGGAGATCTGCATGAGCAAGTCAACACCATAGAGTCAACACCAACATCCTCTGAGAAATGGGACATGAATCATCACATGTGGAGTTCTCCCAATGACGAACTCGCTGTCGCAGCCAGCCAATCCAAAGTCGGTGAGTCCCTCCCTGGACAACTTTTGAAACGACTAGATCCCGTAGAGAATAGCTACCGAAGTATTGACGATATTTTGGGTGATAAGAGGACAAGGTTTTACTGGACCTATGAACTTCACACCAAATTTGTTGATGCAATTCGAGAGCTGGGAGTTGATTCGGCTAGCCCACTACGCGTACTCGAGATTATGAACGTGCCAGGGCTCTCTAGAATTAACGTTGAGTCTCACCTTAAGTACTATAGGAGATTGCTAAGGGATGGAAGGATAGCGTTAAACCATCATAAAGCCGATTGGAGCTCAAGTGCTGGGCAGAGTTACAACCACGATGATTGGAGAGCCGAGAACACCCAACCGTGTTTCAGCAATGACGGGACCAGCAGTCGTGTCAGCGACTCCTCTAACCCAAATCAGAATGCTCCGCCGAGTTATCTCAATACTCCTCAAGAGTATATACCACAGTTCCAGCACATAGGGATTCCTCAGTTTGAGCGCGAATCGGTCATTAATGCTGTCCCTGAAGCGGATCTGGCATTGGTAGAGAGTGCACATATAAACCTGCCGGTCATTGGAGGAAGTTCCAATTCGAGGGGTCAAATTGCTCATGACGAGAGCAAAGAGAGGAATCCCTCGCCTGCAGTCGACGACACCCAATCGGGGCACCAAGGGCTAGAAGGAACAGGTGATTTCCTTGATGAGGAGCTGGACACTTTGATCAATACTCTTCAGGAATGTATGTCTCAACCCCAACAGGGCAGTGATGAAGGTTCCAGCTCAAAGACTCCAGTCCCTCACAACGAAGGCAATGAAAGAAATCTGCCCCCAACAATCGTTGATACCCAACTTGAACATCAATGGCTCGAAGACCCGAGCAATTTCCTTGGTGATGAGTTCAATCTTTGGCTCGATCAATTTGGAGCCGGAGGACCATCGCAGTGGTGACGCAAGGCCGGTGATCAAACATCTGATGCAAGGCATGGCTACCCGATGAAAAATTCTTAGAGAGAAGGGGTTGAATACTCCTATTGAATATGTTGTTGATCGCACTGTAAGGTTCCTATGGGAACATCTTTCATTAATATCTAGAACTAATTGCGCGTGAGTGTCAACATCACCCTTTGAGCATCTTCAAGCCGAGGGCCGTGGATTAATCGCTTAATCCGTGGAGCAAGTTCCCCGAGCAATGACTATCACCCGCGGAGCGTAATGGGATCTACCCCTTCAATACGAAATACGTTTGGCCGTGAAGCCACCTATTTGGTAAAACGATGTATCGTTCCTAAACGATCTTCAATCAAACACCGAAGTAATGTCTCCTTTCTTTTCCTTCTCAGATGATAAACATGGATAAAGCACTCAAGGAGCCATGCGTTCGAATAGCAGAACAGACGTTGCCTAACTGGGGGCAGATGAACCATTGATGTTGCAAACACTCCAAGAATGGATAGGCGGATTTGATAGATGTTGTTCATATCAATACGCAACATCAGAATGTGATGAAAATCAAGAGTAAAGTTGTATCGTCCCAACTTGTCTCGAATTTGGGAATATGAATTGACACTTATTGTTTACCCTTGACAGGGGAGTCGCCTTGCAGACGAACAAGTTCTTACATCCCATGTACTACTCGACCAAGGGTAGGATGTATCGTTTCGATTTTTGGAGAATTCGTGAACATACAATGATATGCTCCTTTTAAATTTGCAGGGATCTGCAGCTGCGACGGACAGGTAAGTATCCCTTTTCCCAGTTAGCTGGAGATAAAAAATATCAGAATCCTTTCAACCGCCATAAATATTTTCCAATGCGTCGATATTCATGATTTAAATCGGGAGGTTACCTGAAGCATGAATAGAACATGCACGGTACATCACCAAATCCCCTCGATGGATAAATTTTGGGAAAGAAAGAAATGAATTTTTCCAAATATGATTATTTGTCAAATCATTCAAAAGGGAGTTTACTCAAAAGAGAGGCGAGCCCAGTCCAAACACATCCTACATACACTTGAGAGACGAGGGAAGTGAATCGGATAGCAAAATATGTACCTACGGAGGTAGGGACCATTCGCAGCGATTACATGGGTTGGGACGACGGAGGCATTCGTTTCATATCCCCCAAACACTACAGGTGACCGTTGATAACCCCTTTGAACGACGGTTTTCATTCTTAACCCTGTCAAGAACCACCCCACATCGGGGCAAAATGTAGATGAGTCCAGCGGCATCAGGAGAAAATGGTTAGAAATTTTCTTGCTCGGACTAACATTAATCTTTGTGTGTTGTTTATATGGTAATCCAAGTGCCATAGGATGACGAGAAGCATTCATTTCTCTATCACACACAATGAATCCTTTGTACAGCCAACTTGAGCCTGCAAATTCATTTCAAGAACCCATTGGTGATCATTCCAAGACGGATGCAGCACCACCTCAAAAATGGAGGAGTTCAAGACTCAGGGATTACGAAGAGGATTCCGGGGCTGATATTTAAGGCATGTTTAGACTTTCAGACATATGTCTGACATGATCCCATCAAGGATAAGAAGAATTGGGATTTCAAAGAAAAAATAATAATCCCTAGCATCAAGAAAAAGCAAAGTGCCTGGTAAGAGCAAGGCCGATGCTCATGTAAGTTCTTTGATTGATCCACAATGAAGCCTGAATGGGAAAAGAGGAAATCCCTGAAGGAATCAAGTCAGATAAAAAAGACTGTTCTCCAAATGCTATCAAGCACAGAACAAAGACATAGAGTGAGTCAGTCTCTGAATGCAACAAGAGACGCTCTCTAAAGAGCTGGTGCACACCGCAAGATAGGTTGCGCGCCTCAAAGGCTAAAGATGCAAAAAGAGAAAAGACAGGTGGCAAATCAGCAATGATCACCAATGTCAAACCCCTCATGAATTCTAGGCCAAAAACAAGCCTTTTTCGGTCCCCAATCCTACCAATGTTACAACCCCGAAACTGTCTTCTCTGACTAAGACACTTGGGTTAACATATAGCTTAGCTCGAAGAGGTACGAGCAAGACTATTTCTTTCTCATTTTGCAGGGTTCTCGACTTGTAAACCCGGAGCAGATGATGAAGACTTTCGTTCAATGACCTCGACTCCAAAGCGGGTCCCCCTCGAAAATCAATATCCAAGCCCAACATTACGGTCCGGTGGAAGACCTCCCGACCGATCAAAATGTATGCGCTGCGAATGAGCCTAAAACCTAGGCACATGTTAGTAGGGAATCGAGTGCATCCCCTATAAAAACCATTATCTCAAAACAAGTGAGGAGACCTCCTTGTCGAGAAATATTCCAATTGATGTTTTGAACAAACTCTTTTTGGAATTTTCAAATTGTTGGATTCAGATTTTCCGTGCAAGGGATTTGTGATCACATTTGCATGTTGCAAGAATGTTTTGGATAACCTCCAGCATCAAAATGCACATTTCACGATTAAAACTTAAGTCATACGGTTTTTGTCAAATGGACAGCCGTGGTCTTCCCAAAGATTACTAACGTTTTCTTGGTGAAGAAAAATCTTTCAGGCTCAAACTTCTGCAGGATACCTGGAGAACCCAGCTCCCAGAATGTCGCCTCAACAAACTCAAGTGAAGCTTTGTCAAAATAAAATTTTTCACTGCTTTAAAACTGAATTCCCGGCAAATTTCGAGATCTTTCAAAAGAAGGGGCGAGGTTAGACCCCATTTTCAAAAATCAAGCAGTCCTAGCATGACGTGGAGAACCCTCGTCCTAGGACCCCTTTTCAAAAATATCAAACAGTCTCATTGGACGTGGAGAACCCTCGTCATGAGATCCATTTTCAAAATCAAGCAGTCCTAGCATGACGTGGAGAACCCTCGTCCTAGGATCCCTTCTCAAAAATATCAAACAGTCCTAGCATGACGTGGAGAACCCTCGTCTCAGGACCCCTTTTCAAAATTTAGGCAGTCTCATTGGACGTGGAGAACCCTCGTCATGAGACCCCTTTTCAAAATCAAACAGTCCTAGCATGACGTGGAGAACCCTCGTCCTAGGATCCCTTCTAAAAAATATCAAACAGTTCTAGCGTGACGTGGAGAACCCTCGTCTCAGGACCCCTTTTCAAAACTTAGGCAGTCTCATCGGACGTGGAGAACCCTCGTCATGAGACCCCTTTTCAAAACAATCAAAGGTAGAAACCGCCTAAAGGGTCAAAACAAAGGTAGAAACCGCCCAAAGGGTCAAACAAAGGTAGAAACCGCCTAAAGGGTCAAGCCAAGGTAGAAACCGCCTAAAGGGTCAAAACAAAGGTAGAAACCGCCTAAAGGGTCAAAACAAAGGTAGAAACCGCCCAAAGGGTCAAAACAAAGGTAGAAACCGCATAAATGGTCAAAACAAAGGTAGAAACCGCCTAAAGGGTCAAAAATATGGTAGAAACCGCCATAAGGGTCAACTCATTGATAAATACCGCCATAAGCATCGACACAAAGGTCCGATCCACCATACGGATCAAAATCCTTGGCAAATCCCAGGGCGTGGGATGCGCCCTCCTCAGGTTCCTACAGTTAGGAATCCAATAATGGTAAGACCTACCATACAGGTCAGAGCTTAATCTCCCTAGGATATCCTCTCATGAGTCCTAGGTATCTTCTTGAAAGTCGTCGCAACCGGCAGCATCCGACAGGTGAGCTTCAGGTAAGCCTCTCTCACTCCGGCCCATGTTCAAATTGTTAGAGAAAACCGAGGATTAATTTGAGCTTTCATCAAAGGGCCTTAAGGATTCAATGTCGTAGCATTTCTTCTCTCATTTTCCCAGTTGAGTCGGTTAGGAATCAGGTGCCACCTTATCTTTGAGAGAAACCTCTAACGAGATTCCTCTCAAAGAGGGGCAGCTGTTGACACCTGATTTTTGACCATCTGTTATTGCGATTTTTGTTTTTTAAAATTAATTAAAAATATCAAAAAAGGTCATAAAATCACAAAATCAACTTTGGAAGCCTTGGCCTAGCCTCGGGGACCAATTTTGAACAAAAAATATTTTTTGGTATTTTATAATGTTTTTTCGAGTTTATTTAATTATTAAAAATACCCAAAAAAAATAAAAAAAAATAATATTCGAGGTCACCAAAATATAGAAAAATAGTCAGTGTTTCTATTTTTATTTTTATTTTTATTTTTATTTTATTTTTATTTTTATTTTTTTTTATTATTTTTTTTATTTTTTGACCTCATAAATAATAAAATTCAGGTTTGATTTTTGGTGTTCTTTGATCACCATAAAGGAGTTCCGACAATCTCCGACCATCGAAGGACTTTAGGTGAGTCTCCCTGCCCTTCATGGATGCTCCTTGATGGATCAGAATCGAGGTTACCGTTAGAAAATATTTTTCTGCATGCTTCGCCGGAGCCGGCTCGGCCGCCGCGCCATTGGGGTGTCTTCCGACGTTGTTTCGTGCCATGTTTTAATCGTATGTTAATGTGGGAGATGAGGGGGGTCGAACGGCACAAGAATCATTGAAACATATCAAGACTAGGTTCGGTTTTGGGGTCCTCCGGCGAGTTTTCCGGCGACTTCGCCGGAAAAAGCACTATTCATCATCTTCTCCGGCGAAGTCGCCGGCGGTCAACGGTCAAAATAATCCGACGGTCCAAAAGGTTCCACGTGGCTCGATCTGGGGCGTCCGTTCTCAGTCCGTGAAACGGCGCCGTTTTGGCCGTGGAGGAGGCGGACCGGGCCTAGGTTGTGGGTCCGGGTCGTGGGCTGGGTCGTCCGACCCGGTCCGGATGACTTCTTTTAATATACTTTTTAATAAAAAAAAATATTAAAGAAATAATAAAAAAATTCAAAAAAATCAATAAAAAATAGAAAATCATAAAAAATTCAAAAAAAAATTCGGAAAATTCAGAAAAATTATAAAAAATTCCATAAAATAGGAAATGGCCACATTCAACTGGCCATGACCTGTTTCGGGTCTTTCGACCCCCGGTCTTTCCAAAAATGACGGTTTTGCCCTTCCGGCAAACCGTCTTCCAAAAAATTCTAAAAATTCTAAAAAATTCCAGAAAATAGGAAATGGCCACATTCAACTGGCCATGACCTATTCCGGGTCTTTCGACCCCCGGTCTTTCCAAAAATGACGGTTTTGCCCTTCCGGCAAACCGTCTTCCAAAAAAATTCTAAAAACTCTAGAAAAATCCCAAAAAATAGGAAATGGCCACAATCAATTGGCCAAGGCTCATCCCGGGTGTTTACCCGATCACTCTTAAAAATGACGATTTCGCCCTTTGGGCGAATCGTCTTCCAAAAATTGACGATTTTGCCCTTCGGGCTAATCGCCTCGAAATCTTCCCATTTTACCCATGGTCCGAAGTCACACCTTCCTTAAGCCTTTATGGTTATATTAGGAGACCATATGATGTGAATTGACGTGCATTGACGTGATTTATTTATGCACTTGATTGCGCTTTCATTTAAATTGATTGTGATTGATAGGAACAGTCTTCCAATCTGCATGAAACCCTGAATCAAACCTACCTTACCTAAAATTGCGTCTGCATGAACTCTTAGCTAGGAAAATCACTCGCGTTAGGTACCGAAAGGGCGTTGGTAATGACACCAGCGTAACCAAGTCCCCGAACCCAAAATCTCTGGTTCCGCAGAACTGATCGATCTCTCCCAATCGGTCCGTAAGGTTTCCGGTCTACCCTCCAAGAAAGACCGGTGGCGACTCCAAATGCATGCACAAATTGCACATGCCACCACGACCACACTGAAGGTCGAAAGCGATCGACTCTTATCGTCGAATCCTTCTGAAAAATACTCCCGCCGCGATTTGGTATGGGCCTGGGAGGGCCCGCGTCGATCCAAGGCCCGCGATCGGTAATCCATTAGCCGCGTCCGCCTTCCGGACGGGTCGCGACAGTGTCTTTCTGGTTCAGGTCGTCCAATGCACCTTTCTTGTACAAAGATGTGTCGCCATGCTTGTAATGGTTGAAACCATGTAAGCATCTCAGTTAAAGGCTTTTGGTAAGAGAAGTTTCCCATTAATGCATCTGACAAAACTTTGATGATCTTATCTGTAGGAAACTCGATAGCCACAATATATAGGTTAAACAGGTACCAGAAAAACCATTTGAGTTCTTCAACAAACTCATAACCAGGAGACCACTGTAGTAAACGGATAAACGGGTAATCTGGATCGAGGCCTCTTGGATTTATTCCTCGATTCATTCTTTCATGAATCGTTGAAAATGAAAAGAAGTTCATTAAAATTCAAGATCTAATAAAAAAAATCAAATAATTGAAATTCCTTTTTCAATTAACGAGTTTTTGATTCCTGAATATCCAGCCGACTAATTAATTCTTTATAACGTATTCTACTTTTTCTTTGACAAATAAGATAGCAGTCCTTGGCGTTTTCCCAGGATTTTACGTAGACCTCTTTGAGATAAATAATCTTTTCTATGCAATTCCAAATGGAAGTAAGTCTTCGTATCTTATTGGTGAAACAAAATACTTGAAATTCAACGGACCCCCTATTTTCTTCTTGTGAAAAAATTGAAATGAATGATTTTTTTACCATAAAATGGATTTTCTATCCTCTTTTTTTTTAATGGATTTTACTGATCAGCAAGAACTAGTTGGTAAATATATTGGAAACAATGCTAGCATTACATATGGGAAAATTACCCAAAAAGTTCGTCAATTCAGTCTTGAACCTTTTTTTTTGCTGATTCAGATTCAGTACTAAACATTTTGCAATTGTGCCAATTTAGTCCATCCGACGATTTTTGGTCGGCTGGCGCTGACGTGGATGCCGGCCGGCCGACGATCTAATATTTTAATTATTTTTTTCCTTTTTTTCTTTGCTTTTCTTTTTTTCCCCTTCCCTCCCCCTTCCCGTTCTTTGGTTTCAACTTCCCTATTTTTGCTTCAAGCCTTCAACTATAGCAGTTCATCGAAGAAGAGAATCGAACCAGCTGTAGCTGCCGATGTGCCCTTTCCCCTACCTCCTCGCCACCTTCTCCCCGCCCCGCCCCCCCTCACCTCCTCTCCGCCTTCGTCCCCCCCACCCCACCAACATCTCCTCGTCAAAGCCGTCGCTGCGCCCCCTCCGTAGGTTTATGTATCGGCGCTGGCGAGGTCGAGCCTCGCCCGGCTATGGCGGGGCTTAGTCTCACACGGCCCAACCTTGCGCGGCTGGCGAGAGCCTTGTCGGTCATCATCTGGGCGGTCATCGGCTTAGCGGTCGATTGGAGGTAGAACAGGGAAGGGGAGGGGAAGGGGAAGGGGAAGAGGGAGGTTGTACAAGGAAGGAGAAGATGAAGGGGGAGGGAAAAAAACAAAAAAGACAAAAAGGAAAAATAAAAAATTACAGAGATTCACAAAAACTATTAAAAATATTGGGTCGCTAGTCGCGCCGGTATGCCAAAAATCACCAGATGGACTGAATTGACATAATTATAAAAGGTTTAGGATTGAATCGGTATAAAAAAAGCTTTAGAATTGAATTGGCACAATTTCAATAGATTTAAGATTTTTTTGGTAATTTTCCCCATTATATATGATGGTTAACAACTTTTATGGCATTGGTAAAAACTAAGAAGTGTAAATGAAAATTTTTAAAAGACGAGAACTTTCATAGATAAGAGAAGTTGCCAATACCAAATGGTAAATGAAAATTTCTAAAAGACGAGTGAATTTTCATAAGTAAGAGAAGAAGCCAATTGAAAAACCAAATAAATGCCGGTAATTAACTCAAATAATTGGTAACGGAAAATTAGGTGCTGGCTCACTTGGAGAACGTTAGTAATCACTTATTAATTTCTCACAATAATTAGTAAATTTAGCGAGTCAATAAGCAAGACAAGTTAAAAATGGCGACTCTATGGAAAATTTACTAAATTTAAGAAAAATAGATGAATTTAGGTAATCAACTCAAATAAGGGTGGGTAAACCAAAACTATTTGGTGATCAAATAAGAGAAAAGTTGGTAAGTCACACAAATAAATGTTGGTAAATTCATTAAAAAAATTGACAAATTTAATGTGTTTGTAAAAAAAAAAAAGGGTTAATACCACAGAAAATCCCAAATTGGTATACCTGCGATAAATTTACCATAAAATATTTTTTTAACCACAAAAAACCATAAATTGATACACTTGTGACAATTTCACCCCAAACTGGTATATCTACGATAAATTTATCCTCCGTTAGTTTTCGTTAAATCTAACCATTAAAGTGCTAAATTTATGACATGTGGCAATTTGATGCGGATAAAGTCGGCGATTTTCATAATATTATTTACGTAATATTGCGTGATATTGCGTAATATTACGTAATCTTTATTTTTAGACAATTTGTTAATTTTAGTGGTATTTTGTAATTTTGGATAAGGTTGTTTTATAATCCTACTAGGGTTAGGTTTAGGGTTAACACCATATATAAGGTGTTTTATGATGTTGGAGCAGACATAATACATTTTTGATATTGAAAATTTGAGATTTCTCTCTCTAAGCAAGGATTTGCTTGTTTTTATCGCTGAACGCTACGGCAAGTGGTATCAGAGCCTATGGCGACTGGCGGTGGTCTTCGCGACGATGCTCGGAAGACTGGAGCCCCAATCCTTGGGGACGGCGCGCTGCAACGTTTGGAGCAGCGTTTAATGGAACGCATAGATCGTTTCGGAGCACGATTTGACAAATTGGCGGATCGATTAGACGGTCTTGGCGTTGATGTGAACCGGAATTGGCGGAATGACAGAAGGCCGGGTGCAGATCTTGCTCGCGATGACCCTGTCAGGCCTGTTCCTGTCCGCAGGCAGAACAACCCTTTATTTTTAGAGAGTTCTTTCGATGAAGGACGTGCTGATTATGGAGGAAGAAATCGTTATGGAGGATTTCGAACGAGATACGATGGAAGAAATGGCAGACAATATTACGACGATCATGAAGGTAACAAATTTAAACTAAAAGTCGATGTACCTTATTTTGATGGAAGTCTTGATATAGAAAATTTTTTGGATTGGATTGCTGGTATTGAAAAATTCTTCGATTATATGGAGATCCCTTGTGAGAAACGGGTGAGAACAGTAGCCTATAGATTGAAAGGAGCTGCGTCTATATGGTGGGAGAGATTGCAGAATACGAGGAAGCTAGAAGGAAAAGAGGGAGTTCGAACTTGGCATAGAATGAAGAGGCTGCTGAAGCAGAAGTTCCTTCCACCCGACTATGAACAGTTCCAGCAGAAATTAATGGGTTTAGAACAAAATCACGATTTTTCATGGCGTTCGCGAGATTTTCCAGTTGTTGATTCGGGAGGAGTTAGTGAATCTATTATTGATGACTGGATGAAAGAAAGTACTACGAAGATTGAATTGTTAGTCAGAGATGCTGACAAGTGTGAGATCGTCGAAGGTAAAAAGCCAAAATTTAGTACTAAAGCAGCTAGAACTTTTAGTAATGGCTTGAAAAATACAAGAAAGGAGGATACAATCAAGGCACCGGACAGTGGTATCAATAGGGATATTGCTGCTATGGAAATCGGACAGGACGAGGTGAGACCACAAAAAGAACAGCTAGATGAAATACCCAATATGGCATCTGGTATTTGCTTGGACATGGGACCTCCAGAAAGAACAAAAAGTGACCACAGTAAACATGGTACAGAGTTTGACAGAATGAAGTGCTGTGAAATTTCCATCAACTTGCAGCCTAATTCTTTAGCAAGCGACTCTAAGAGTACAGAACGAGAGATTACTGTGATTGAAAACCCAACTATAACAGGTGAAGAAATTGAGCTACCTTTAGATAAAAAGGATGAAACAAGAGCTTTAGATGTTAAAGAAGTTTTGAAAGTAGAGACTCAAGAAGAAGAAAGCAAGACCGCAAATCCTAATTCTCCAGAGGTTGGAAATACAACTGCCGAAGTTAGTATTACCGCAGAGGAAGCATCTAGCATTATATCAAGCAAAAGTGAAAATGTGCATGAAGTCATGCCAGGCGTTCAGAACAAAATTGATGCGGAACTGAGAGTGAAAATCGTGGAGGAGAAGGTCATAGCAAATCATAACGCGACATCATCAGTGAGTGCGTTTGAAGATTCTTGTTCTGGATCAAAATTGAGCACATGGGTGCAAGGGGAAGTGGATTTTAATATTGATGGGATCCGAACTGTTGATAATGTTCTCGGTCAAATCATTGCCCTCGTTTATTATGTTCAACAGGTTCATGGGATGGTTGCAGAATTTACTGACTTCATCCGTGGCATAGAGAAAACTGGAACTTTTGCGATAACTCGGAATGAAATTGGCATCGAGGAGATCTTTTTGCCTAACATTGCAGATGGTTTCCTAGCAATTTCCCATGGTTCTCGAATAAAGATTCACATGGATACGCCATCTGGCCTTAAGAATTCAATTCCTACTTGGATCAAGTTCTCTATATTAGCTACTAATGAAATTCCATACAATGGGATCGAGTATGGGGATAGGAAACTGATGTATTACTTGATTCGTTGGCGAGGCCGTCCCTAGCGAAGTAGACTTTGTGATCTTGGATACATGATTGAATTTGAAGAGACTGAATCGAAGATGAACCAGATTCGAGGACGAATATTTTTCCTAGTAGGGGAGAATGATGCGGATAAAGTCGACGATTTTCATAATATTATCTACGTAATATTGCGTGATATTGCGTAATATTACGTAATCTTTATTTTTAGACAATTTGTTAATTTTAGTGGTATTTTGTAATTTTGGATAAGGTTGTTTTATAATCCTCCTAGGGTTAGGTTTAGGGTTAACATCATATATAAGGTGTTTTATGATGTTGGAGCAGACATAATACACTTTTGATATTGAAAATTTGAGATTTCTCTTTCTAAGCAAGGATTTGCTTGTTTCTATCGCTGAACGCTGCGTCACAATTGACAGGTGTACTAGCTTAGGATTTTTACCCTTTGTTTGTCGCATATGTATTAATTTGAAATTTTTCGTGGTATTAACACAACATAACGGAGGGTAATTTGTCACGGTTATACCAGTTTGAGATTTTTTGTGGTAAAAAAATTAATTTAGAGCAAATATATCACAGATGTACCAATTTAGGATTTTTGGTTGTCAAAAAAATAGTTTGTGATAAATTTGTCACAACCATACCAGTTTGGTATTTTTTGTGATAAAAAAAATAATTTAGGATAAATTTGTCCCAGGTGTACAAGTTTGAGGTTTTTCATGGTACTAATCCGAGGGGGGGGGGGAGAGAGGGGCTAATAAAAGATAACGAAAGTTGATAAATGAACAAAAACACTAAATCCTTATAAAGTAACTTAAACAAGAGTTGATAATCCAAAAGGACCAAAACGAGACGGTGATTTAATCAGAGCAAATGTTGTGAACTCATTCAAATTAAGATTGATAAACTCGTTTTAGAAGGGAAGATCGTCCATTTAGTGTGATTTGTGAATCTCATGCTTTCAAATGCCAGAGCTTGCTTCTGCTATGGACTATTCGTCTTACAAGTGCAAATGCCTTTATTTATGTCAGCAGAGCATGATCACGGACCGCAATACATTGCAAAACGATGAGACTATTCAAATTACAAGGTTTGCAGCTCTAATTCAGCTCTAGAATCGCACATCGCACTGGTCTCCTCTAGGATCTCCGACCCGAATCGTCTCGACGACTCGGATTCACGATCACGTAGAGAGCATGTGTAGAAAACACCATCCACGGGAGCGAACTGTGTCCCGAGTACAAGATGTGATTCAGGAAGATAATGCTATGTACTTTGCATATCAAGATTCATAACTATATTCACCGAAATCTCCAAGCCGAGAGAGATAGAATCGGGGTCCCTTTCCAGCCAACCAGTAGGCAATTGCCGTCTCGGTCGAGCGTGCAAAACCTCTCACAAGCGAACTGCTTTGCAACCAGGGTGGCCTGGTAGAGCGAGGCCTCGCTGAGCTCGAGCTCGACCATTCGGTACCTCGCGAAGAAGGCCCTCCACACGTCGATCTTCACATTCCTCGTGAACCTCTCGTGGCCCTCCGTCGAGACTATGTTCCTGATCCCGATGCTGAGAATTTCCTCCGTGATGGTCTTGTACTTGGCCTCCTGAATCATGCATGCCTCGAGGCAGTCGAAGTACGCACTGTAGAAGAACAAGGTTTCGATGAAACGTTCCACGTGTTGGGGAAAAAACGGGCAGCACCTCGGTACAAATATAGCCAATCCAGGATCAAATAATAACCCCCGACACTACTCCAATATAATCCAGCAACAACCAACAATTATATCCAGCAAAATATCAACCTCGCGGCAACGAATATAACAACGGAACAATAAAGAAATATAACACCAAGATTTACGTGGAAAACCCGAATCGGGAAAAACCACGGACGACCCAAAAATTTCCACTAATCACCAAGAATAGCAGAATACACCAAGTATTTCGCTCTAGTCACACACTAGAGCTCAACAACAATATTTCAAGAGCAATTCCTCAAAAGGGGGCTAGAAAACCCTAACCGCAATAGGAGAACCGGAGACAAATCTCAACAAACGAAACCTATCAATTTGTAGATCTCAGTCTCACGAACAATATACTGAAATTTGAGACGATTCCGGTAATGTTTGGCCGCCGAAATCACACCGGAAGCCGCTGCTCTCTTCCTTCTCCCCTGCGCGAAACACTCTCGGTCTCTCTTCTGTTCTCACTTCCGCTCACTCTTCTCTCTCTCCTTTTCGGTTGCCTTCTCTCTCTCCTTTCACACACGAAGCAACACACAAAAACACAAAGAAAAGCAACCCATCATTGTGTCTCTTCTTTTTCCTCTTTTTCTTTCTTTTTCTTTCTTTTGCTTTCTTTTACAAACAATTAAAATAAAAAATTAGCTAGACCCCATAAAGGAGGCGTACAGCCAACAAATCTCCCCCTACGCCTCATGTGGGGAGTTCCATCATACCTGCTTTGCTTCTACAAGAGTCAAGTTTCACCATGGGCAAGGCTTTGGTCATCATGTCAGATCCGTTGTCGTCAGTACGGACCTTCTCAAGAAGAAAAGACTTTTCTTCTAACTTCTCTCGAACCCAATGATACTTCACATCGATATGCTTCGATCTTGAATGCAAAACTGGATTCTTGCTAAGATAAATAGCACTCATGCTATCGCAAAATAGAACGAACTTTTCTTGCTTCAAACCCAACTCTTGTAAGAATTTCTGCATCCACAAGAGTTCCTTGCTTCCTTCGGTGATAGCTATATACTCTACTTCAGTCGTAGACAAAACAATGCATTTTTGTAATCTCGACTGCCATGAAACTGCTCCCCCTGCAAAAATCATCATATAACCCGAAGTAGACTTTCGGGAATCACTATCTCCGGCATAATCAGAATCTGAGTAGCCGCTCAATTCAGGCTTTCCATTTCCATAACATAGGCAAAATCTGGAAGTGCCTCTAAGATACCTCAAAATCCATTTCACACCATTCCAATGCTCTTTACCTGGATTTGAGAGAAATCTACTCACAACACCAACTGCATGAGCAATATCTGGTCTTGTGCAAATCATGTCATACATCAAACTACCCACGGCAGATGCATAAGGAACTTTCATCATCTCTTCCTTCTCTTTCTCACTCGTAGGACATTCATTGCTACTCAATTTAAAGTGACCAGCAAGTGGAGTACTTACCGGTTTACATGTGCTCATGTTGAATCTTTCAAGCACCTTTTCAATATACTTCTCCTGAGATAGCCATAGTTTTCTATTCTTCCTATCACGAGTGATTCTCATGCCAAGTATTTGTTTAACTGACCCTAGATCCTTCATCGCAAAAGCCTTACTCAACTCACTTTTCAAGCTTTTGATTTTGTTAGCATCATGCCCAACTATCAACATATCATCCACATAAAGCAAGAGGATAATAAAATCATCATCTGAGAATCTTTTCATAAAGACACAAGAGTCTGAAATGGTCTTACCATATCCATGAGCTTCCATGAATGAATCAAACTTCAAGTACCACTGTCTTGGCGCTTGCTTGAGACCATATAGACTTTTTCTCAATCTACATACAAGATGCTCCTTGCCTTTAACCTTAAAACCCTCTGGTTGCTCCATGTATATCTCTTCTTCTAGGTCTCCATGAAGAAAAGCTGTCTTTACATCAAGTTGTTCGATTTCTAAATTCAAATTGGCGGCCAAACCAAGAACAACTCTAATAGAAGACATTTTCACTACCGGTGAAAAAATCTCTTCAAAGTCGATTCCCTTCTTCTGACGAAAACCCTTCACAACAAGCCTAGCCTTGTATCGTGGCTTCAAACTGCTTTCGTCTGTCTTTAACTTATACACCCACTTATTTGTGAGTGTCCTCTTGCCCTTAGGCAACTTCACCAACTCAAATGTATGGTTGTCATGCAAAGATTTGAACTCATCTTGCATAGCTTCGTGCCACTTATTCTTTTGATCGCATGACATAGCTTCTTCATAAGTTTCAGGCTCTCCTGCATCAGTAAGTAGCACATACTCATGTGGCTGATATCTTTGTGAAGGTCTACGCTCTCTATCTGATCTTCTAACTTGAGGTTGGACTGCTTCTTCTTGTTCAACTGTTTGCTCTTGCTCAACTGATTGTTCTGTCTCAACTGTTTCACTTGTCTCAGCTGAAGAACTAACATTCTGTGACGATTCATCTACTTCATGATTTCCCTGCACTTCTCCCCCGTGATTTTCACCCAATACGGTAGGAGGATTTGGGCTGAAACTGACACTGTGTTGAGCTGCATTCTTTGGCTTCTCTGACTTGTCTATGTCTTCGATGGTCTGATGCTCAAAGAATACCACATCTCGGCTTCTAATGACTTTCTTTGTAGCTGGATCCCATAATCTGTAGCCAAACTCTTCATGTCCATAACCCAAGAAGATGCACTGTTTAGACCTGTTGTCAAGCTTGGACCTTTCATCTCTTGGAACATGCACAAATGCCCGGCATCCAAACACCCTCAGATAACTGTAGGAGACATCTTTCCCACTCCATACTCTTTGTGGAACATCTCCCTTAAGAGGAACTGATGGAGATAGATTTATCAAGTCAACTGCCGTTCTCATCGCTTCGCCCCAGAATGGCTTAGGTAATTTCGCATGAGACAGCATACACCGAATCCGATCATTAATCGTCCGGTTCATTCTCTCTGCTACTCCATTATGATGTGGTGTTTTCGGAACAGTCTTCTCAAGCTTGATACCATAGTCCCTGCAGTAATGTTCAAACGGTCCTCTATATTCACCACCATTGTCCGCCCGAACACATTTCAGCTTTTTCCCTGTTTCCCTTTCAACACTGATATGAAATTGTTTGAAGGCTGCAAGCACCTGGTCTTTTGATTTCAAAGCAAAAGCCCACACTTTTCTAGAGCAGTCATCAATAAATGTGACAAAATACAATGCACCACCAAGTGTTCTAGCATCCATGCAACAGACATCCGTGTGAACTAAATCAAGTACATGATGTTTCGTGTGAGGAGAGGAACTATGAAATGAGAATCGATGTTGCTTACCCGTGAGGCAATGAGTACATTCTGTCAGGTTTTTCTCCTTTAATGGTAGAAGATTCTTCCTAGCAAGAGTTTCAAGCCCCTTCTCGCTAAGATGACCAAGTCTCATATGCCATAGATCAACTGAGGAATCATCCACTGCATTTACCTCTTGTCGCATCAAATTTGCTTGCATGATATAAAGACTGCATGTCTTCTTGCCTTTTGCCATCACCATAGAGCCTTTAGTCAATTTCCATTTGCCATCGTAGAAGGAGTTGCAATAACCGTCGTCATCTAAGGCACCTGTGGAGATCAAGTGAAGTCGAATATCTGGAACATGTCTCACATTTTTCAAAAGTAAAGTACATCCCATATCAGTCTCCAGATAAACATCTCCCATGCCAATAACCTTGGAAACACCACTGTTTCCCATCCTAACACAACCGAAATCACCGCTGCAATAGGATGTAAAGAAGTCATGACGTGATGTGACATGATAAGAAGCTGCAGAATCAACAACCCAGCTAGAATCTTGGCATGTGAGATTTACATAACCGTCATCACAAATGAACACAATATCACCGTCAGCTGCAACTGCTGTTGTAGGCTGATTTTCTTCTTTCTTTTTATCTCCATTTCTATCATGTGATTTATCTCTCTTCGGTTGCCAACACTCTTTGGCATAAGTCTCATTTTGCCACAGTTGTAGCACTTCACACTTCTTCTTGGCCTTGACTTCGATCTTCCTCTTGACTTGCCCCTGTCATTACTTTGAAACTTTCTTGACTGACTTCTGCCTCTATGTTCTATGACAAGTGCTTCCGATTTGGAAGCATAATTCAAACTTTTCCTCCTTGTTTCTTCATTGAACAAGCTTTCTTTAACCATGCTCATAGAAAGCACACCATAAGGAGCAGAATTATTTAACGCCACAACCAAGGTGTCCCAGCTATCAGGAAGTGTACCGAGCAATAAACAAGATTGCAATTCATCACCAAGGTCAATCTCAAGATTTGTCAATTGATTTACAACATCTTGAAATTCACTCAAGTGCTCCGTCATGCTACTCCCTTCCTTGTATCTCAAGTTCACAAGTATTTTCACTAGAAGAGCTTTATTTTGTGGAGTTCTCCTCTCATAGAGATCTTGCAATTTCTTCCACAAAGTATCCGCCTTCGTTTCTTGAGCAACATGATGAAACACACTATCATCAATCCATTGTCGGATTCATTCACTCCCACTCTTTATCTTCCGTATCTCCTTTAGCTTCATTGCCTTCGACCGTATCATACAAATCTTTGCAATATAATACGTCTTCCATCCGAGGCTTCCATATAGAGTAATTCGAGGCATTTAACTTAAACATAGTGCCACTCGTATTCTCCATCTAATACAAGAATCTCAACTCTAGCTCTGATACCACTTTGTTGGGGAAAAAACGGGCAGCACCTCGGTACAAATATAGCCAATCCAGGATCAAATAATAACCCCCGACACTACTCCAATATAATCCAGCAACAACCAACAATTATATCCAGCAAAATATCAACCTCGCGGCAACGAATATAACAGCGGAACAATAAAGAAATATAACACCAAGATTTACGTGGAAAACCCGAATCGGGAAAAACCACGGACGACCCAAAAATTTCCACTAATCACCAAGAATAGCAGAATACACCAAGTATTTCGCTCTAGTCACACACTAGAGCTCAACAACAATATTTCAAGAGCAATTCCTCAAAAGGGGGCTAGAAAACCCTAACCGCAATAGGAGAACCGGAGACAAATCTCAACAAACGAAACCTATCAATTTGTAGATCTCAGTCTCACGAACAACATACTGAAATTTGAGACGATTCCGGTAATGTTTGGCCGCCGAAATCACACCGAAAGCCGCTGCTCTCTTCCTTCTCCCCTGCGCGAAACACTCTCGATCTCTCTTCTGTTCTCACTTCCGCTCACTCTTCTCTCTCTCCTTTTCGGTTGCCTTCTCTCTCTCCTTTCACACACGAAGCAACACACAAAAACACAAAGAAAAGCAAGCCATCATTGTGTCTCTTCTTTTTCCTCTTTTTCTTTCTTTTTTTTTCTTTTGCTTTCTTTTACAAACAATTAAAATAAAAAATTAGCTAGACCCCATAAAGGAGGCGTACAGCCAACACCACGAAGGAAGGAGAGTTGTGGTTCGCCTCCACTTCGGTCATCACCATCACGGACGGGTTGAGATTCCTGACGACACTGATCATTTTCTCGAGGGAAGTTGGTCTCGAGATCATAGTCCTCAGGACCAGTGGTGCGTAGACTGCTATGGCTTCGCCGTCCTCTAGGATAAATTGCTCTTCCCTAATGTCTTCCAAGTTTGGCAGAAAGACTACTTGGAACGAAAAGGGAATGTTCATTGATTCCGCGATGCTTGCTAGTCTCTTGCCCGCCTCTTCCATCTTCTCTCTGCCGGCCGACCCGACTGCGGTTATCTTGAGAAGCTCAACCGGGCCTCCTTTCCGGTCAGCGAGAGCTTGCATCAACACTATCCACTGGATCCCGCTTCTTATTTGGAGATCTATCAAATGGATTCGGGTTGCCGACGCTGTATGCTCGATGATTACTTGCAGCGCAGTGAATTGAGTGACTTGATTGAAGGGAAGTTGCGCGTGGCATTTAAGACTTACGAGACTTGTGCTCAAGCCTTGACTCATATCATCCTTTCTGGCCTTCCCTTCGAATCCCTTTGCCCTGATCTTCCTTCCAGTTTCTTTGTCGATCCTGTCTCGGAGAGCCTCCACGAAGTACAGGACGATTCTCTGTGCCGGGCTCGCTCTCTTGGACGCCAACAGTTCACAATAGGAAAGTAATCTGCTGGCGCGGTCGAATTGTTGGTCGTCTACATTCTCGGCCGCCGCTAGAAGCAACTGAGCGAGTTCAACCTCTTTCAAGTCATCCTCGGAAAGGCCCGAGAAAGTAGGACCAAAAGGGTGCGTGAGCATGGAGAAATGGTTGTCCCTTTGATGTTGAAACTGGATGTACCGAGTCCCAGCCACTTTCATTATCTCTTCCGCAGACAGTGCCGGCTGGCTTACCAGAACCTCACGATTCTGCTTCACCGGTTTGTCTCTCTTCGACTTCTTGAGCACCGTCGAATAGTTGCTGAGGAGCTCCAGAGTTGTCTTCGAAGACGGAGGTATCATCGGTTTTTGCATATTCCCGGATTCCTGACTCTCCTCAGATCCTGATGTTGGAGGATAAGAAACGTTCAGATTGAAGTGATCAAGGACCATAGAGTTCGGCCCGAGCTGTGAGCGGTCGGGCAAACGGACTCCTTTGTTGCTCAAATTCTCTTGCCGACTTCCAACCCCAGAGAAGAAAGGATTAAGCCCGGCGACATCTTCATCTCGATACCTCTGCACGCCTTTAGCCACTCTCTCCTATTTATCCCGATCATCAAGAGCACAGCCTTGGTCGAAAAACGACGGAAAGGAGAATGAAACATTCGCCATTGCTGAAGCGAGAACCTTGTCGGCAAAGTCAATGCAGAAACCAGAGGATTGAGTTATCCATGACGTATTTCATGACAGGGATCTCCATATTCATTACCCGTCGAAGTAGGGCCTGTTTGGTTCAGCATTTGGCCAAGGGACTTTGAGGAAATGCAAATACCTTTAGGCTAAAGATCTTTTCCAAAATGCAAGTAGTGTTTGGCAAAATATTTTTTAGAAATGCATTTGACAGCAACTTTGGCGTAAATGCCGTTTGGTGAAAAATATACTTTGTAAAATAATTTTACTTTTTTATAATAAAAAAAAAGCGGTGGCGGCGACCAGTGACCTTCGACGACGGTGGCGAAGGCGGCGGCGGCCGACGTCCGGTGACCGTCGTCCGGCGATCGACGGCGGCTGGCGAATGGCGGCCGGCGACCGGCGTTCGGCGATCGGCGTCTCGCGACCGGCGTCTCACGACCGGTGTCCGGCGATCGGCGGCGGCGATCGGCGGCTGCGACGGCCGGCGTCCAACGATCGACGTCCGGCACCGACGTTCGGCGACCGGCGGCGGCGTCCGGCTGCGGCGGCATCCGGCGACTTGCGGTGGCGGCGGCGTCTGGCGATCGGCGGTGGCGGTTGCGTCCGTCGTTTGGTGGCGGCGGCGTCCGGCGACCGTTGTCCGGCGATCGACGGCGGCCGGCGGCGGCGACCGTGGTCCGGCGACCGGCGGCGGCATCCGGCGTCCGGCGACCGGCGGCGGCGTCCGTGGTCCGGCGACCGGCGGCGGCGTCCGTGGTCCGGCGACCGGCGGCGGCGTCCGTGGTCCGGCGACCGGCGGCGGCGTCCGGCGGCGGCGTCCGGCGACCGGCGGCGGTGTCCGGCGACCGGCGGCGTCCGGCGACCGGCGACGTCCGGCGACCGGCGGCGTCCGGCGACCGGCGGCTTCCGGCGACCGGCGGCGGCGTCCGGCGACCGGCGGCGTCCGGCGACCGGCGGCGTCCGGCGGCGTCCGGCGACCGGCGGCGTCCGGCGACCGGCGGCGGCGTCCGGCGGCGTCCGGCGTCCGGCGACCGGCGGCGGCATCCGGCGACCGGCGGCGTCCGGCGTCCCGCGACCCGCGTCCGTCGACCGGCGGCGGCGTCTGGCGACCGTCGGCGGCGTTCGGCGGCGTTCGGCGGCGGCGTCTGGCGACTGGCGGCGGCGTCCGGCAATCGGCGACCGGCGGCGGCGGTTGCGTCCGGCGGCCGACGTCCGACGATCGGTGTTCACCGTCCGGCGGCGGGCGGCGTCCGACGATTGGCGTCCGGCGACCGGTGGAGTCAACGGCCGGCGTCCGGCGATCGTCGTTCCGCACCGGAGTCCGGCGGCAGCGTCCGGCGACCGGTGGCGAGGTCGGCCACCGACGATGGGAGGCGGTGACGGTGATCGGCGATGAACGGTGGCGGTTGGAGGCGGCAATTGCATGTGATAAAATTTTAAAAAAAATTAGTTGCATTTGAGATGCAACTTCCCAAAGTACCTCGAGAGGTACTTTGGCCTAAAGGTCTTTAGAGGGCATTTGATATGCAATTGCATCTGTCCAAAGTGAGCCAAAAAATGAACCAAACAGCATTTGCATTTGGCCAAGGGACTTTAGAGCCCCAATGCTCATCTCAAATGCTGAACCAAACAGGCCCGTAATCACTTACGTATGGTACGTAATGGACAACACTTCGACAGTGATTTGTCAAGTGTTCGACAACTACAGCTTCATGAAATCTACTCGGACGGATTATTTAACTCTTATGAGAAAACTACGTTTTGAATTTGGAGAAAACGTCAACGTAGGAACAAGGGGAAATGGTCCAAAGACGTAGGCTCTTTTTGGTTCAGCATTGATGATGAGCATTGGGACTTTAAAGTCCCTTGGCCCCAAGGCCGCTCTTCCTTCATCAGGAAGAGGGTAAGGCCTTGACCGCTCAATGCAGCGGGGACGAGACGACGTGACATACTACGATCACATAGAGAAGTGCTGCCCCGACTTGGCAATATGGAACCTCTCAACAGCTCCCGTTCCTTTATGAGGTCCTATCGGGGATCGGTAGGCCCAAGCCTTTCTCCTCCCCCTGACCGAGCAGTAATTCCCCATGGCTGACAAATAAGAGTAGTAGAAACTCGGAGAGATAGACAGAGAGGGGACTCTATCATACCTGCTCACTCCTAGGATAAGAAGTAGGTCCCTTGTTTTTGGCAGAAAGAGTTTCAACCTTTGTTGCATCTCGATAGAGTGAGTCTACTTAGCGAACCGGCAGGACATGGAGATCGATTGATCAATATGAATCTCCGCATTCCCATACTGATTTTTATGCATATTTTCAAATTTCGGGTATTTCTTTTAAATTTGTATTTTCTTCTACAACTCCCAACATTTCTTTGTAATAAAAAAAGAGCCAAGTGGATCCGAATTCCTTCTCCATCCGCATCTATATTTTGCGTGGTGTGTTCATTTCAAAAGAAATATGGAGTTCAGGGTTCCACCTGACATCAACTCGTATAAGGATAGGGATGAATTGAATATAGAATCGGGTCAAGGAACTCACTTTCTTCGCTTATTCTTCATAGAATGGCTCTATTTAGATAGCTTACGCTTACGAAATGAAGCCCGAGAAACCCTACCTAGGATAGGAGGAATAGAGGCCAAAAGCTAATTGGGGGTGAGACATGGCCTACTTTGGGGAGATGCAATTGTATCTCGAATGCTCTTCAAAAGCTTTTACCCCAGAGGTACTTTGGGAAGTTGCATCTCAAATGTAACTAATTTTTTTCTTTTAGCTTTGTCACCTCCACCTACAGCACTAGCCCATCGCCTAGGCGCCTACCACCCACCACTGGCCGACCGTCCGCTGTCGCGCCGCCCGCCACCCACACCGACCGCCGCCGTCGCCGTTTGCCGATCACCGACCACCATCGACGGCCGCTGCAGACCGCCGCCTGTTGCCGCCCGTCAATCGCCGACCACCTGGAACCTAGAACCTACCTGTTGTAACGAAACGCGGAAACAAACACAGAACAACAAGGATTTACGTGGTTCGATCAAGGTGATCTACGTCCACGGGCGAGGCAAAACGAGATTCCACTATAATCAATGAGAGTGCAGATTACAAAAGTCGTTCTCAGCGACTGAACAAAGCTCACAGCTCACAAATCTCTCAGATGACGAAAAAACCGCCGTACAACAAAATAAACCCTAGCCGCAGTAGTAAATAGGGCCCAAAAAAAAATTTCTCGGGGGCGTTGCCCCCGAACCCCCATTGCGATCTATCACACCGCTATAGAGATTTGTTTGTTTGCTCCGAGTTGGGCCTATCGGCCCAACTCTCCGCGTCACGAACCAAATCTTAATTTTCTCTCCAATTTTGGGTCGCACAAAATATGTCGGGTCGGGTAATTAACCAGGCCGAGTACATAAAATTTCAAGACATATTTAACACTACCTATCTATACAGATTCCTCATTTTCTGAAACCTAGAACCTACCATGTATGCCTTGGAACCTAGAACCTACCCTATCTCAGGTTCCAAGGTCGGTTCCAGGTTTCATCCAAGTTCCCCATATATTCTTAATTGAACGATTGCAGTGACTAATTATATTTAATGACCACCATCTATTGCTAAAATTTATTAACCACAACTCATATTTAGACACACGAAAATTATGAAATAATAATAAAATAATAGTTTCAATGATAAAGTGGTTCCAGATTAGACACTCATCATTGGACATTATGAAATACCTAAGGATGAAGCAAAGACATATACTAAGAAAAAATATAAAAACTTACTCTAGGTTCCAGGTTCCACTTACCTAGAACCTGAAACCTACTCGTGAAAACAAGTTTCCTAATTTTTGGAATTTGGAACCTACCCTCTATATCATGGAATCTGGAACCGATCGGTTCCCACTGGTCCGGTTCTCTAGGTTCCAGGTTCTACCTTGAAACCATGTTCACCCCCTATGGCCAAATGCTGAACCAAACAGGGCCGTAGTCGTCCCACATGTGATATTATTTTCCCAAAACATAAGTTGGAAAATATCCCCTAAGAATCTTAGCCAACCGAGATACGACGGAATAGTTAGTAAATTTAACGAATCGATAACCAAGACAAGTAAAAAATGGTGGCTCAATGGAAAAAATTTCGAAATTTAAGAAAAAAAGATGTTATTTTGGTGATCAAATAAGAGAGAAGTTTGTAAGTCACGCAAATAAATATTGGTAAATTTATTAAAAAAAGAGAGGCAATTATATGCTAATAAAAGATGACAAATTTTGATAAATGGTAAAAGCACTAAACCATTATAAATTAACTTAAAGAAAAGTTGATAATTCAAAACGAGTTGGTGATTTAATCAGAAAAAAATGTTAGAAGATCGTTCAAATTGAGATTGGTAAACTCATATAAGAGTTATCAAATTTAAGACGATTATAAGGAAGACAAATAAATGGTAATTTCGTGCAAGTAATGTCAATTTATCAATGGCATTATCGGGAAATCAAAAGAAATCGACTTCTTTTTAGAACGGAATAATGAGTATAAGAATCTCCTGCCTTCAAATGCCAGAGCTTATTAGTACAAAGGAAAAGTTTACATGGCAGTCTGATAGTATTGTCAGTTATTTTTGACACTAAATCTACACATCATCACCCCGTGCTTTGCATAAAATGATCATTAATTAAAAAATCTTCTGGCCAGAAATAATGACAGTACTGTCATACTGTTATGGTTACAAACCCTTAGTACAAATGCCTTCATTTATGTCTGTAGAGCATGATGGCAGACGGTAACACATTGCAATACGAAGAGACTATCCAAATTACAAGGTTTGCAGCTATAGTTCAGCTCCAGGAATCGCACATCACACTGATCTCTTCTGGCATCTCCAGCCCGAATCAGTCTTGACGACTCGGATTCACGATCATCGAGTGACCATGTCTCAAAATCATCGCTCAGGAAGAGACTGTCATATAGTTTGCAGATCAAGATCCATACTTCATGAACTCTTGAAGGGATCCACATCCCTCTTCTTCTCTCTCTCTCTCTCTCTCACAGAAACTTCCAAGCCGAGAGAGAGAGAATCGGGGTCCCTTTCCAGCCAACCAGCAGGGAATTGCCCTCTCGGTCGAGTGTGCAAGACCTCTCACAAGCGAACTGCTTCGTGACCAGGGTGGCCTGATAGAGCGAGGCCTCGCTGAGCTCGAGCTCAACCATCCGGTACCTAGCGAAGAAGGCCCTCCACACCTCGATCTTCACGCTCCTCGTGACCCTCTCGTGGCCCTCGGTTGCTACGATGTTCCTGATCCCGTTGCTGAACATTTCCTCCATGATGGTCTTATACTCGGTCTCCTCAATCAAGCACGTCTCGAGGCAGTCGAAGTACGCGCTGTAGAAGAACAAGGCTTCGATGAAGCGGGCCACGAAGGAAGGAGAGTTGTGGTTCGCCTCCACTTCGGTCATCACCATCACGGACGGGTTGAGATTCCTGATGACACTGAACATTTTTTCGAGGGAAGTTGGCCTCGAGATCATAGTCCTCAGCACCACTGTTGCGTGGACTGCTAAGGCTTCGCCATCCTCTATGTTAAACAGCTCTTCACTAATGTCTTCTAAGTTCGGTAGAAAGACTACTTGGAATGAAAAGGGAATGTTCATTGATTCCGCGACGCTTGCTAGTCTCTTGCCTGCCTCTTCTATCTTCTCTCTGCCTGCTGACCCAACCGCAGTTATCTTGAGAAGCTCAACTGGGCCTCCTTTCCGTCCAGCGAGAGCTTGCATCAAGACTATCCACTGGATTCCGCTTCTTATTTGGAGATCTATCAAATGGATTCGGGTTGCCGACACTGTATGCTCGATGATTACTTGCAGCGCAGTGAATTGAGTGACTTGATTGAAGGGAAGTTGCGCGTGGCATTTAAGACTCAAGAGACTAGTGCCCAAGCCTTGACTTATATCCGCCTTTCCTGCCAACCCCTTCGTGCTGACAGTCCGTCCAGTTTGCTTATCGATCCTGCCTCGGAGAGCCTCCACGAAGTACAGGACGATTCTCTGTGCCGGGCTTGCTCTCTTGGACGCCAACAGTTCACAGTATGAAAGCAATCTGCTGGCGCGATCGAATTGTAGGTCGTCTACTTTCTCGGCCGCCGCTAGAAGCAACTGAGCGAGTTCAACCTCTTTCAAGTCATCCTCGGAGAGGCCCGAGAAAGCAGGACCAAAAGGGTGCGTGAGCATGGAGAAATGGTTGTCCCTTTGATGTTGAAACTGGATGTACCGAGTCCCAGCCACTCTCATTATCTCTTCCGCCGACAGTTTCGGCTGGCTAACGGAAACCTCACGATTCGGCTTCCCCGGTTTGTCTCTCTTCGACTTCTTGACCACCGTCCAATAGTTGCTGAGGAGCTCCAGAGTTGCATTCGAAGACGGAGGCATCATCGTTTTTTGCTTGTTCCCGAATTCCAGACTCTCCTCAGATCCTGATGTTGCTGGATAGGAAACATTCAGATTGAACTGATCAATGACCATAGAGTTCGACCCGAGCTGCGATTGATCGGGCAAACGGACTCCTTTGTTGCTCAAATTCTCTTGCCGACTTCCAAACCCGGAGAAGAAAGGAATGAGCATGGCGACATCTTCACCTCGATGCTCTTGCGCGCCTTTAGCCACTCTCTTCTCTTTATCATGATCTTCAGGAACACAGCCTTGGTCGAAACCCAACGGCGGGAAGGAGAACGAGACATTCGCCATCGCTGAAGCGAGAACCTTGTCCGCAACCTCAATGCAGAAACCAGAGGATGGACTTATCCATGACGTATTTCAGGACAGGGATATCCATGTTCATTACCGGTCGGAGTATTCACTTACGTAAGGTAACGGGAAACACTTCGACAGTGATTAATCAAGCGTTCGATAACTACAGCTTCACAAGTAGACACCCACATTGGGATGAAATCTACTCGGACGGATTATTTTAACTCTTCTGAGAAAACTACGTTTTGAATTTGGCGAAAACGTCGACGCAGGAACAAGGGGAAACGATCCAAAGACGTAGCCGTCCCACAGATGATATCATTTTCCCGGAAATTAAGTTGAAAATTCTCGCCTAAGAAGCTCAGCCGACCGAGATACGACAGAAGAGTTGGAAGCCAAAGTTTTGTGGAATGAAACGAAGAAGAAGACTCAGTCGAAACAATAACAAAGACGATGACGAGACTGTTCCAGAATCGGAGGGGGGAAAAAGGGACAAAGGGAAGACATTCGGGGGGCACGATTCTGTACGGCACTTATTTTGGTGTTAAAACTAGTTTCGTAATTCTTGACAAGCTATCACTTCAGTGACTGCGAATCCGGTGATTTAGTTCGCCGGAAAGCCTCGCGTGGCTCGCCGGAGCCACTTAAATGGACGTCTTTTAGAGGTTGGGTGCCGAAGCAGTTGTTCATAAAGTTGCGACACACTAACTAAACTGATCAATTATCAAATTGTTGCTCTAAAAGTTTTAACACTAAAAATTTGACAAAGCATCGTGTGACCTAACTCGAAAAACAACAAAGCAAATTTTCTAACTTTGCCGCTATTTTTCTTCGTTTTGTTCGATTTGAGAGCGAAATCGTGTGGAGCAAAGCAAACGTCTCCCCGTAATGATTCGTGTAAGGTCACGAGGTTCTCTATTTATCTTCTCTGAACTTGCTCTGTCTTGAGATTGAAGAATAGGGTTTGGAGACACGTGGAAATGGACTTCCTCTCTTCGATCGATCGGCTGTAGCCTGTGGGGGCATCAATGCAAGAAAACGTTCGGATAAACTCAAATTTTTCTATTTTACGAAACTTTGATGCATGCACATAAATTACGCCTGATACAATTTTTAATGTCATGTGCCCAAATTTTAAGGACGTGATTTTACTATTTTAGTGCCACAATTTCATAAATAATTATTTTAGTGCCCACTTTTTTTTTTTAGATGGCGCATTGAAGTGGCTTCTTGAGTCACTTGAATTTTTAGTAACTTTAAGTTATCGCTCTTTAAAAGTCAGTGGTATTTAAATGATTATTTAAAAAGTCCCGGCACTAAAGTTGGCATATATAGTTACAACACTCATCTCGTCCTTATGCCAGATAACGGATGATTGATCTTATGTTTCATCTGATATAACCTGCGGGCTATGATTGGACAAAATATTTGGTGATGCCATCGATTCTGTTCGAGTGTTTGTATGCGAGCTCATCGAAAAAAAAAATTACTTCTAGCCAGAAGTCGATTTCTAGCTAGAGCAGAAGTGTTGTCATGTGTGCCGTGAGCATATATACTACCTCATGCGAGCTGGTTTTTCTCGGATTGAAAAGCCTGTCCAGATTGTTTCGATCTTATTCAGTACGACAAGCCATTATCTGTGGCCCAGTGAACTCCCTGATCGAATGGCATTTAGCCCCTTGTAGGGTAAGGAACGAAGGAGTTGCTTATCTTCGAAAGATCACTGAAGTTATTCATCTTTGAAGAGTTTGTGGTTGATCCATGGAAGGCGGTCCGACCCGGATCATTGATTGACTCCGCCTTTCGATCGAGCTAGAGTTTGCTCTACGGTGACGGTCTTTTCTTGTAAATAAATAACGGGCAAACACCAGCAACTTCGCGTAAACAAAACTGCCCCGATCCAATTTGTGCCGACCTCTGTTGAAGTTAATAAACAAAAGTTTGTTCGCAAAAGAAACAAAATAGTGCTTTTTCTTTGTTTCACTTAGGAAGATGGGAGAGTGTGAGCCTATATATAAGTTGAAAGGCCTTTCTAGTCTTTCAAATGAAGGCAATGGGCTAAGTTGCCGGACCTTATTATACCCGCGTGCAGGTGCGCAATTATGAGGTGCACTTAGCATTAATTTAAATTATAATAAAAAATTAACTTCTTATTTTTTTATTATTTTTATTATTATTATTTTTAATTAATTAATTATTTCTAATGGTTGTTTGAGGCTCTTATAAGTTACAACCTCTGAAGATGTGTGTTCGAATTTACGATTTTCGGACATGAAGATTGTGTCTAAATTAACAGTTTTCAAATATGAAAAGTTGTATTATTTCAGAATGACATGTCTGTTCACAAAGGTTTACGCTATTATATATCGAAGGATTATGTTCAATATTTACAACTTCAACTTTCATATTTTCATTTCTTTCCAAAGAGATACAACCTTCCTTTTCAATTGTTTTCCTTTGAGAGTTCTTGAATAAATACGAGAACTGGTATCCGGTATTCTTGCTTGAGACTTTATTGTATCTTATAGGGTTTTTTTTATGGTAACCATAAATAGCATCGTGAGAGTGTTATCAATTATCATGCCTTAAAGTTTAATTCCATTTCTTCCCATTCGTTCACTAAATTTCTCACAACCTCCAACTAAAAATAGGTGTCGTGCCTCTCCTTTGGTTCGCATTCAGTTGCATGCATGAAAGGTAGGATGAAAAGGGAGTGGCAAAGAGTCCACTCCCTTAACTTTGTTTGAGACTCCAATTAGATGTGTCAAACGGGTAGGTCGGGTTGGATCGAATATGTCCGACTCATGTTGACTAATTTGATCTGTTTTGACCTGTTCCCATGTAGTACAAATTTAACCAAATCACATAATACTTATTTCTTATAATTCGATAGAAAAAATGATATTACTAAAATACTTTCATGCAATACTAAATTATTGAAATTTGTTTGTACATTTTTTTTAAAAAAATTAGAATTTGTGTAATTTTATTTTTATTTTTTTAAGGATACTTTTTATTTCTATGTTCTATTTATTTTCCTTTTTTCCCTCCGGAGGTGGAGGACGGCGATCAGCAGTGGCGTTCCACCTGTTAAATAGTTTTTACATTTTAAATTTTATTTTTCTTTCTTTCTTTTACTTTTAAAAAGCATAAACTAATATACTTGAGCCCTTGTGACCCAAGCCCAAGTCGAACCCACTTAATTTTTTAGATGAGTCAAGAATAGGTTCAAGTTCAACCGTGTGATCCATTTGATTCAACTTTAACTTTTTGGACCCATTTTCACTTGATCCTTTAAAAACTGACCACCCATTTGTACAATATATGGGTTAGAAAATGAGTCATCGACCCATATTGATGGTTCTAACTGCAACTGACCTTTGGTGGTAAATACTATAGCACCACCCCCTTGCAACTTCTCAAGGGGAGAACGAGAATTTTTAAGGGATTCGATGATGCGGTCCTTAGAAATTGGTCCCAAGACATGGTCAAGTGGTCATGTGGTGCTGAAGAGAGCCAGAACCTCTGATTGTAGAACAGCCGGTATTCAGCTGACAAGCCCAACAGCCGTTTGATGAATCTTGTGGGCCATAAACTTCTCCAGAGTGGCCCTTGTCTTAGGATCCAAAGCAAATGCAAGGCCCTAATAGGCAAGAATTCGTTGCATTAGATTGGTCAGAAGACTCAGAACTGGTCAACCACGTGTCCAGAAACAGATAGACCTAAACTTGAAAAGAAAATACTTAAACTCTATTTGTTTCATGAAAAATAACTTTCAGAAAAAAATTTCCAATTTTTCAACGTTAATTTCACAAAAAATAAACTAGTTAAGAAAAATATTTTCCACCAATGAAAAAAAAAAACATATTCAAAAGTAGAAAAAACTGATTTCCTCTTTTTAAAAAAAGAAAATCATTTTCCATCATCTTTTCTCCCTTCACTCCTTCGCATTCTTTTGTAAAAAATCCAAATTATTTATTTATTTTTAGATTTTTTTTGTAATTTTCTCTAGAAAAATTAAATCAAATTTTCTATACTCAACAGCAAAAAATATTTTCCTATTCTTTTTCAGGTTGTAGCTAAACACTAAAAAATGTTGCCATTTTCCTAAAAAATGACTTTTAAAAAAAACATTTTTAAAAAATGTCTCATTTTTCTGCAAAAAAGAAAAAGAAACGGAGCCATAGAGTGCCGTTTCTTTGAGAGGAAATTTCATGATAAAGGAAAATAATTTTATCGAAAATAATTTTTAGGAAATACTTAGTTTTTCTTCGTTTGGTGACATATGACCAAAAACATTTTCTGGGGTTAAATGTCATTTGGAAAATGATTCAATCTCATGATTTTATCTGAGGAAAAAAAAAAGAATTTTAAAATATTTTTTCTTTTTCCTTGTCAATCGCCAGCTCTAACGACGGTCAGCGACTAGTCACAAGTGAGGAAAAAGGAAGAAGAAATAAAAAATAAAAAATGTAAAAATTAAACGAAAATATGTAAAGAGATAAAAATATATATTAAAAATTATAAAATGAAATATTTGAACAAAACAAATTTAAGAGAGTAATTTCAAAAAGTGTTTTCACCTCTTTAGATTTAGGGCGGCATGATAATCATTCTACTTCTCTGTTTCTATTCCAAAACTAAGTTTTGGAATAGAAACTCGTTTGGTAACGTAATTCTAGTTTTCTATCTCTAAAACAAAAAGTTGTTCCAGAAAAAGATTTGAAGGAGAAATGAGACACAAAAATTTTCTACTAATAAGGAAGCGGAGACAAGCTTAAGCCTTCGAATGCAGGTATGCTATCTCCATACACACGGCTACAAGCTAATTCAAGGGGACTGCCTTTTAGCGCACCAGGCTTACTGAGCTTAGTGATCCTAGAATTTTTTGACTCACAGGTTCCATCAAAGTGGCAAATGAGGAGCATACTAAACCACATTGCACTATTATGTTAATAAGAGGAATCTGGACTAAAAGATCATGCTTAGAGAAGAGAAGAGTGTTTAGAAACTCATGAGGAAATTTTGCACTGATATTTCACAAACGAGGCAAGGTCTACCTTATCCATGACACACACAGGCTTTTTATAGGAAAACAAATACATAACTGAACAAAACATATTGGATTCGTAGATCCATTACACAAAAAGTCACCGGGACAGTGAACAGTACCTTAACTGCTGCTACAGTGAATAGTGAATAGTGACCGGTGAACAGTACATATAAAACAACAACTTTTGACCTCATAAGGGCAAATTATTGGAAGGAAACACACATGTGACCGACAAACACAAATAATTAAATTCTGCGGCAGTCTGGGTTAGGATTATAATTTGCATCGTCGGAATTCGAGCTATCTGGTCCATCCTTTTCTCTTTGGAAACAGAAATTTTCTACCCCTAACTTTTTCTCAAGTACTCGTTGCCTCCAATCACTACCCGTCGTCGGTCGTTGTCGGCCACCTCCATCGTTTGCCACCGCCGCCCGCCACCCACCAGCGACCTCTGCTTGCCGTTGTCGACCGCCACCTGTCGGCAACTTTCGTCGACTGCTGCTGGCAACCACTGCCACCGCCAGTCGCCGTCTCCCACAAGCGACTTTCACCGGTCGCTGCCGCCCACCACCGATCGCCACCGTCGCTACCCACAGGCGACCTCCGCCGGTCGCCGCTGCCCAACTCTACCGGCCACCACCCTCTAGCGACCTCCGCTTGCCGGCGCCGCCCATCGCCGCCGCCGTGACCTCCGTCGACCACAGCCACTGTCACTACTCACTGGAGTAAAAAATAAATAATAATTTTTTTTTATTTTTAAATAGTAAATAATAATTTCTAAAAGTAGAAATTTTCAATTATTGTCAAACAAACTTCTGTTTTATGATCAGAAATTTTATGTCGTTACCAAATGCATTTTTTTGCTCAAAAACTCATTCAAAAACAAAAATAGAAAAAAAAACTATTTATAGCCAGAAATATATTTCTGGAACAAAATAGTTGTCATTCACTTTCTTAGGTTGTCATTCAGTCCCTTAGGAATTCACTTTTCGAATTTCATGCATGAATTTTTCGTTGACCGGAAAGTGTATTCTGTAAACTAAGTCATTTTTTTTGTGAACTAAACGGGTGAAAGTCTGAAGAATTAATTCTTGAAGGACAGTTTCACCCAAAATGGAGCCTTACGGTGCCTTTGGTTTGCTTTTGGGAAAAATTTTGGTAAAATGTAAAGGATTTTAGGTTAAAGGTGTTTTTCGAAGTGCAAGCAATGTTTGGTAAAATGTAATTTAAAAGTGTATAAGAAGCAACTTTGATTCAAATGGTGTTTTGAAAAAAAATCACACTTTTTTTTTTGGTCGAAAAAATCACACTTTGTAAAACACTTAAAAAAAAAAGGGGGGGGGAACCTCAGAGCCGGCGAAGGGCTCAACGGCAGACGAGGTTAATGTTGGTGAGTCAGATCTAGCTCTGGCAATTGCAAGCATAATTGCTACGCCTCATCCGTTTTATGTAATCTGGACCTAAGCTGAACGAATGATCCCCAAATCCAACTATTACCTGCATTCCCGGAAGTGGGATCTAATCATTTCCTGTCTTCAACACCATGATCAATGATTCAATGCCAATTCAAATCCTGGACAGGTTCCTCTTATCATGATTCTCCAAAGAGAGTCGATGCAGAAGAAATTGTCAACCAATAGAGATGGTACAATGAAAAACATTAGGAATTGACCCAGAAATGGACAAAGAAAGAATTCAATATCTCTCGCGGAATTATAACAGAACAATCCCAACCCTTTTAGACTATTTCCTCGTCCAAACGGGGCTCAACCAAGTCCTCTTTTACTTGTCTACCGAACAGAATAATCCCAACCCACATGAGGCCCTTCACAATCCTGATCATCCCAATTGTCACCGTCAGGTAATACAACCACCACCCCACAAACTCGGTCGCCCCAATGCCCATCATCAGCTCCTTCTTGACCTCCGCCACCACCACCATCGCCTCCACCTCCCCCCTCAGCCTCCACCACCACAGCCCACCGAACCCCATCGCCACCGCCGCCCTCCCCAGCGGCCCCTCCGCCCGCGGGCCGCCGAACACCGTGTCGTCCGCCAAAGGCCTCACCACCGCCCTCGACCAGTAGACCGTCGTCTCGTGGAGCCCGAGGAAGAATATCGCCTTGCTCAGCAGGCTCCTCTCGGCGCCGCCGCCGAGGCGGAGCGGCGACCTGTCGACCCCCGTGGCGATGCTCCCCTCAATGCCGAGGCAGACGCAGACCTGCAGCGCGCACAGGGCGGCCCAGGCCAGGGGCAGGCGAGCCTGGCGCAATGCCGCCCCCGGCAGAGGCTCGGTCAGCGGGGGGATCCTCCCGGTCAGGCCGTGCAAGAGGGTGCAAACTGTGAAAACGGCCACGAGCGCATGAAGCAGTGATGGATCGGTATAGAACAAGAAGGGCAGAGGGAAGGGGAGGATCTGCGGGATCGAGTCGGCGAAGACCGATGAGTAGTAGCTGATACGCGAGAGCCTCGCCAGCAGAAGGAACGAGAGAGGAAGCGAGAGGCTAAGCAGAGTGACGGTGAGGACATGGAAGCTCTGCTTCAAGATCGAAGAATTCAGCAACTTGGGCTCGCGCGGCCATGGGGAATGCGTGGTTAGCCACGCCATCGTCTTGGGTTGATGATGGTGGACCGAACAAAGAGGGACTTAGGACAAGAAAAATCGATGAATTGAATTCGATTGCAAGGGAAGGAACAGAACAGAACAGAGCAAGAGCATCTGTGTATTTATCAAAATTCCTGGGAAATGGTCAACGGAGTGCTGTCCACGTCCATTGGTTTAACACTGGTGTAATGTGCCAAGTTGCTTGCCTAGACGCCAACACAGTACATAAAACCAGGTTAAGTTATTGTTCTCTTGAACCCACCAAACACATAAAAAAAAAAAAAGAATGAGTCAACCCAGTATTATTTCAATGTGTAGGTTTAATTTGTTTCACAAAAAATGAATAATTTAAAATATATTATTTCAACAAATGATGGTTAGATCGCTTGAAATGATTAGTTAAGAAAAAAATATTTTCATTATTGACAACAATTTCTGTCTAGATATTTTTATCGACAGTGAAAATGTTTTTCATTCATTTATTTTTATGTATGATACGAGCGATTATTTTGTTGAAAATATTTTTCCAAATCAGGACATAATTGCAAAATCAGACCAGCATATGTTGATATGCGAACCGGCTTGGGGTCATCTCAAGGCGCTGAGGCATGAAGGTCCGGTCGTTGGGGGATAGGCTTGTGCCACCCGCTAAAGATGTGTTAGATTGATTACGAAGCTTTATGCTTATTGCCCAGTTAAATATTTACACGTGTAATTGTTTAATGTCCTTGAGCAATATTTATGCAGCCTAACTGCTGGTAGTTAGATAGTTCATGCTCTTCCACGTGTCTTTTTCTTTTCTTTTTCATTGTGTTTTTTCTTTTTTTTGGTTTTGGGGGTGGGAAACATTTCTACTGTTACATGAATCCGATTTTCATTTCATCCGGGAAAAGCCTGCGTTAGATGATTTGACTCGCTTGCTTCATCGGCTACCGGCTTTTGTGGTTTGGGGAAAGGGGGGATCCCTCGATAATTGCATTTAGCCTTAACTAAAGTTGGTGCAACACCAATTGCATCAAATCAAAGCTTATCTCACTATGTAGAGCTTAGGGGTGAGCGGTTCCAGGTTCCGAGTAGGTTCCAGGTTCCGAGTAGGTTCCAGGTGGAACCTGAAACCTACCCGCTAGTACAGGTTCCTCATTTTTTGGAACCTGGAACCTACCCGCTAGACTGTGGAACCTGGAACCTACCCTGTCGCAGGTTCCAGGGTCCGGTTCCAGGGTACCCGAAAATCTGTCAATGTAAATTCAATTGCATCAAAATTCAAAACTACGTTCATATAGACAAAAATGAGGATACGAGAACACATGATTCTTCTCATCCAAGCCCGAAAAATATAGACATGGAGGTTCTTATCAAGGAAAAGAAACCACTTTTCGAACAATTTGAAATATCTGTCTTTTTAATTCTACATATCAACCATACTCATAAGCAGTTTCACAATTTGAAAAACATGAAATTGAGGAGAGTTAGGTGCCAGACAATGCTCAAGTGTCATCCAGTTACGATGGCAAGACTAATAATCGGCCTTAAGTCAGTTACGACAAATTAAAAGAACCAACGAACTCAAGGTTGGACTGCCATTATGATACAGCAGAGAAAGCGGAAAAGACAAAATCCATGTCTACCATTAACTATTATGAATGCCATAATCTATTCCGATGACTATAAGTTCACCCTGTTGCCAGAATATGCACTCTTGACAATCGACTGGAGATTACAAACTACATACTCTCATGGACAAATCAAGAAAAACAAAACTTAGAGAACATATTATGCCATGGACGTGCATTAAAAAGAGAAACAAATTGGAAGTGGAAGAGTCTTGGCGATGCGTTCAGTATATTCAGGTAAAGCCCTTTTTCACCAGCCTACAATGAGAATTACCTTCTCGAGAGTATAATCTTGCATCGATTCACATAGTCCATCCAGAAGCTCGACGACTCTCAGGTCACTGACCCTGTTTGATATTATTACAGGTAGTGCATAACTATAAGCCAAATCTGATATAAACTTCACAATCACACGGTGCAAGACTTGCCTCTCTAACAAAGAAAGACATGAGTTCAGAAACCGAGTCAAATATAATCACACAATGCATCCCCAGCTATGTAAACAATAAAAGGGCATTGCTTTATAGGCGAGCTTGCGTGATCCTACAAACTACAAACACTAAAAATAAAATGATGAGCATTACTTATAATCGGTGAGCTTTCCTTCACGTTAACCTTTAGAATCCAAGCGATTCCTCATATCCAAATGATTCCTCAGTTTTCCCTGGACAGAACCAAGGCAAAGGGGAAAACCCAAATCTTTAACACAGACTCTATAGTTAATTGAATCCACAGAGGAAACATCATGCACTAAGAAATCGGAGCTACAATACAAATCAACTCATGAACACAAACTAAGAAGCAGAGACAAGAAATTAGGGCTAGAAATTAACTAATAAACCCACCTTGGACAGATCTCGCTCGAACAATCAAATTTCGCAATAAGGCGTCGACAAGAAGAGGAAATTAGGGATGCCGTTCGAGTGTGTGGGTGCAAGGATGAGGCGATTGATATTGAGGAAGGAGTCGTCGTTGAAGGACTGGGGAGGGAGCGGAGCAGTGGAGAACAGTCGGCGGTGTGAGACTCGAGGGTTAGCCTCTCGATGGTGAAGCCAATGGACGCCATCGGAGGCGATGCCTAGTGGACAGTGAGAATCCAGGGATAGAGCGTCGGAGTCCAAGGATGACCGCTCAACTCGAGGGCTTGGGATATTGACGATCGTCTCGTCACAGCAAAGGTGGGACTCGACCTTGCACTTGCTGCGTTGTAGCTTGAATCAATGAGTCGAGAGACAAAAAGAAGAGAACAGAAACTGAGAAAGGAAAATTAGGGTTGACGTTATATATATACCGGTTCCGGTCCGATTCTAGGGTGGAGCCTGGAATCGGAACCGGAACCGGCGGTTCCTAAGAATGGCGAACCGAGAACCGGAACCGCATTTACCAGAACTGAGAACCGAACCGGAACCGAAGGTTCGGTTCTTCGGTTCCCGATTCTACCCTAGACCCATGCTCAGCCCTAGTAGAGCTCGATTAGTTGTAAGAATCTCACTAAGGTATCTACCTCGATTTTTTATTCAGATCATTCATAAACTCTAAATACTCTAGCTCTTTCCTTATCATCTCCTTTCATGTCCTTCTATGTATCATCGTTCAAACCCGTCAAGGTAATGAAAAGGCGGAAGTGTGGTTGGGAGTGAGAGAGCTTCGTACTCTAGAGGTTAGAGGTTACACGTCCGACAAAGAGAGCTTTTGGGCGTGGTTGAAAAGAGGGTGAGGGCAAAATAAAAAGAGGGCGAGGTGAGGAGTGAAGGAATCGTGTTTGCTGCTTATTGTATTTCACTAATTGATTCTTGCAATGTACAAATGTATTGTATATATAGATATTACAAGAGTCCTAAATTAGGGTGATTGAGGATGATAAGGTAAATAGAGAGATTACGGGAGCAATATTCTTAAATTAGACACAAGAGATAAGATTACTGACTAGGAATGTTATCACCCTCCCGCAAGAGGAGCATTGTCAACAATGTGAAGCTTGGACTGTAAAAGACGAACCCGTGCTGATGATAGTCCTTTGGTGAAGATGTCCACGATTTGATCACAGGTGTTGATGTAACGAATGTCAAGTAACTGGCGACCCACCAATTCACGAATATAGTGATAATCTATTTCAATGTGTTTAGTTTGACCATGAAAAATTGGATTCCGAGTTAGGGAAATGGCAGAGATATTTTCGCACCACAATACCGGAGCGCGGGAAAGCGACATCCGTAGTTTCCGGAGAAGAGAGAGGAGCCATTGAATTTCAACAGCTGTTTGAGCAAGACAACGATACTCGGCCTCTGTAGAAGAACGGGCAACAGTAGGTTGCTTCTTTGCACTCCAGGAAACAAGGTTGGCCCCAAGAAATAAACAATAGCCACTTGTAGAGCGGCAATCAACGGAACTGCTGACCCAATCAGCGTCATAATAGGCATGTAAAGAAATAGGATCAAGGTGAAGTTGCATGCCATAAGAGATCGTGCCTTTTAGGTATTGAAGGATATGCTTCACAACGCGCCAATGGTGTTCTTCGGGTGCTTTGAAAAATTGACAAGTTTGGTTAACATCATAGTTAAAGCCAGGACGACTGAGAGTAACATATTGAAGTGCTCCAACCACACTCCTGTATAAAGTAGGATCTGAGACAGGGTCACTGCTTAAATGACCGAGTTTATCCGAGGTAGCAGGGCTGGAAACATGCTTGCAATCCGACATCTTTGTGCGATCTAAGAGGTCATGAATATACTTCGCCTGATTAAGGAATATATAATGGGGGCTACGTCGAACGAGCCTAAGTCCTTCATCCTGAATGAGTGGCGAAGTTCCTCAATGATGGCAGAGATAGCAGTGGATTCATTTCCTATCAAAATAATGTCAACATATGATGATACATAGATAATGGTAGAGCCATGATTGTAAATGAACAGCGAAGCGTGAGGTGCTTGTCGTAGGCCATAGATGGATTTGTGCATTAAGCAAATAGAGTGAGGAGCGGCAGGATCAACGTAGCCTGGTGGTTGAGCCATATATACAGTTTCGTGGAGATCGCCGTGTAAAAATGCACATTCGACATCAAATTGTTGAATCACCCATCCATAAGTGACCGCCGGCGTGAGAATGACCCGAATAGTAGTATGATTTACGATAGGAATAAAAGTGTCCACAAAGTCAATGCCATGCTATTGGTGAAATCCTTTTGCTACAAGGCGAGCCTTTTAGCGACTGATTGTGCCGTTTAAGTTCTGTTTTATCCGGTAAACCCATTTGCAGCCGACGACGTTCATGGTTGGATTGAATGGCACAAGGGACCAAGAGTGTTGTTCCTATAAGGAATTAATTCCTCATCCGTTGCTTTTCGCCAATCAGGTGACTTGGAAGCTTGAGTGTTGCGCGTCGGCTCTTAGGGAATATAAGAAGTAAGAGCAATGGGGCAACGAGTAGTAAAGGTTTTTGGTTTGAAAATACCATGTTGAGAACGTGCGATCATGGGATGAGTGCAGGTTGAAGGTGGCGAAGGAATGGAAGCCCTTCATTTCCATGCTCGTTCCCAATTTTTTTATTTTTTAAGCTTTTCCTTTTTCTCTCTTCCTCAAGGTGAATCGGCCAAAAAATCTATCACTGAGAATACTACAACAGTACAATCACGAAATCTTTCGCAAGAAACCCTCTTTTGATTCTTCTCGCCTTAAGACCTCCCAAATTTTGACTTGCCTTTTTCAAATGTGGTGGAAAGCTTTAGACCCACCTTTTTCCCCATCCAAACAATCCCAACCCACACGAGGCCCTTCATGAGAAAATATTGGGTGCTCCTATAGCACCAACCCATCTCTGCACTAGTCCGTTCAAATTACGCCACGTGGCAAATCGGGCCCCACTATCAGAAAATTTTGAAAACCTCACGCCCATTCCGTCTCCGTTTGCTGCGTTAAGTATTCCCCAATTTATCTCTATTGCGCGCTTCCCGAGGAGAGAAAGCGAAGGCATTTTTATCATGCTCCCCTTTTTCATCTGCTCTCACTCAGCCCCTCTTTCGCTTACGACCAGAGAAAACGAAACAACAAAAGATCGACGCAGCCCTAAATCTGGCTCCGTTTATCCTCCGGCGTTGCCTCCATCATCGTCGACAATCATCGCGCGGAGTCCGTATTGCCTCTGTATCCTCCAGCATTCCTTCCGAGCCCATCGGCAGTCATCGCGCCGAGTCCGTGCCGTCTCTACGTGTCCTCTGGCGTTGCCTCCGAGCCCATAGGCAGTCATCTCGCCAACTCCGTAACCCCTCTGCCTATCCTCCGGTGTCGCCTCCGAGTTCATCACCAGTCACCTTACCAAGTCTGTACCCTACCCTTAATTTCTTTACTTCCGTTGGTGGGTGTTTGGTTCTTGTTTTTCTGATTAGTGGTGTGGCTTTTGGAGGGATGATAGCTTCTTTTTATAGGCTTTCGTTGGTCTTGGTGTGTTTGCATTTAACTTTGTTTTGGGACAATGGTGGTGCTTGCAGCATTTGATGCGCATCCCTTGGAAGAGATTTCGAGAAGTATTCAACACTTGAAGGAAAAAAACAAGGTCAAATAGGCATATTGTTGTGCTTCTCCTGAATTAACTATTTCTGTATATTTGCCTAACAAGTTAACTAAAATAGGATTTCAAAAACTACAATGAAGAAAATTTCAGTATTTCAACTTCAAAGGATTACTTTGGATTTATGTTTATTTTTTCCATGGGGTTAATATACGATGCATATGAAAGGAAGTAAAAAATCTCCCAAATGCCTTGGAATGGCCTCCATAGTGTTCATGCTGCTTCTTTGTCTGCTAACTTTGAACCAAGTGTTATGAAAGTATGATACATTTGTATGTTTGTAGTTGTGGATTTTGAAAATGTTTGGGCAGAATCATTCATGATTCATGTATGTCTTTATGGGCTACGTGAAAGAATTGATTTTTTTTCCTGTACATAATGTAATGTACGTTTCTGCATCACGGAAGAGCTCGCTCAAACATCAAGATAATTTATGGTTCTGTATCATATATTTTTTCTTAAGGAAGTTCACTGTTCAATGGTAGTTCAGGATTGGGTTCAAATCCTCGTCCTGCATTCGTTTCTAGAACATTCTCTAATTTTTCTATTACTACGTCAAAAGGTAGTCAATGATAGTTCAAGATTGGGGATGTGTTTCATTTTAGTTGTTAAACTTCTGCTATGATGTGCATGATTCTTTTATTATCTCTGTTCTTAACCTATTTTCTAGAGAATGATTGTCTTTGCTTACTCCATGTCATCTTATTTGCATTAGTTGTACTTGTATTATCATATCGTCAAACTGATTCTCCGAAACGAAAAAAAATATGTTGTCTTACAGGTATAATGTCTTCATCTAGTGTGAATGAGACTTCTTGGACTGGATTGACTTTCCAAAATAAAAAGTGTAAGTGTGGTAAGTGTGCTGCCGTGAAAATATCATAATCAACAAAAAACAAAAATAAGCTTTACTATCATTCTTCCCTTTTTGTATGGCTTTCTTCACTATGCTCATAGTATTTTCATCTTCGGCCCCCAAACTCATCAGTTCAAAAGATTCTTGCATTAATGTGGAAAATCGATTAGATTTAGATGGACCCGTTGGCACCCTTAGCCCATCTTTTCAAAATATAGGAAGATTGGATGTCCATAACTGATATGTTTCCAATCAACACACGCAAGGTATGTAGACATGACCACCCTTTTGATTCAAATAATTTACATTCACAAGAAATTGAAAAGTCTGTAGCATCAAATCTGACAACATGTTCACGTTTTATCCCCTTACATTGCAGAGTACATATTTCAACCAATCCATCAAGTGTAGTACTTAAAATTTGTTCGGAGATACTTTGCATCATTTCTTCATTAAACCTTTTGAATATGGTACGAGTATACAAAGAGGTAGTGTCACACCCCGACTCTCGAGCCCGCGACATCCTTGCCAAATCGCCACGAGGTCATAGAGATAGCGTCCCAGGCACACTACCGACTGTTGACACCTGATTTTTGACCATCTTTTATCTTAGTTTTTATTTCTAAAATTAATTAAAAATATCAAAAAGGTCAAAAAATTACAAAATCAACTTTGGAAGCCTTAGCCTAGCCTTAGGAACCAATTTTGAACAAAAAATATTTTTTGAATTTTTTTAATATTTTTTGTAATTTATTTAATTATAAAAATACCCAAAAATTTAGAAAAAATACCATCCGTGGTTAGAAAATTACACAAAAATATTCAGAAATTTTATTTTAATTCTCTATTTAATATTTTCACTTTTTATTAGGGAAATTCGGCTTGGTTCATTGGGTTCCTTCACAAACCTAATCCCGAACCGGGCCTAAAAAATCCTTTTCGAGTCTTCTAATTTTCAATTCTCGGTTTTTATAAGCTATGACATTGGACTCAAAAGTATTGAAATGCAATTGGGTCAATTTGCCCTCCAATTTGATCAATTTTAACCAAAATGGCTTAATTGCATAAAAATCTTTCAATTTAGTCCCCGGTTTCACAATTTTTGAAATTAAATTTCACACGGGCACACCCATTAAAATTGAACACCTCTACCCAACAGTTTTCATCATGCTGAATCCATTGGTGGGCTCAATTTTGGCTAATTCGATCGTTTAGGCCTTCGATTTGGCGAAATTGAATTTCGGATCCTAGGGACAATTTGGGGTTTTCACAGAATTTCAATAAATTGATTCACGAAAATACCCATATTTGATGGAAAACATGTCAAGGAATCCGATTTTGCCATCAATTTCATGAAAAGAGGTCATTTGGGGGGTCAATTTGGCGATTTGGTCGATTTGGCCGAACCGGGTCGGTCGGGTCCGGCCCGACCCGACCCGGTCCGACCCGGGTCTGCAACAATGCACAGAATGTGCAGCAGAACGTGCAGAATGGCAGAAAAAAAACAGGGGGCATGGGCGACGCGTTTTGGGGAGAAACAAAAGGCAAACGAGCGTGGGGGGACATTGACAGAGCTCCATGCTCGCCGGCAGAGGCTCGTGGGCATAAAAAAATCGCTGGTCGGCCATGAAAATAAAAGGGGAAGTTCGGTTAAAGGGGGGTTCGGCCGAGAGAGAAGGGGGGATTTTTTGGCGAACTCCGGAGCAGAGACGACGGTTCCACAACCTTCATAACGCAACATCAATCATCCCGAGAGCTGGGGTTGCCGTTGACAACTCTCGAACAGGTCGGTATCTCGCCGGATCTCCATATTTTCTTATGCACGCCATGTGTTCGGTGAAATGCCGATGCATGTTTCAACTCGGTTTCGTCCCCGGCCGTGCGTGATTCGAGTGGCATATGTTCGGTTAGGGCCCTAAGTTAATCCTAGAACCGACTCTAAGCTTGTTTACGTGTTTATTTTGCATTGAAACCATGCTGGGAGCGGTGGCCGGAGTTTGATGTGCTCGGGCCGAACCTAAAGCTCACACCGGCGAAGCCCACGGCCACCGACCATCAAAGGACTATAGGTAAGCTTCTAAACCTTCCTTAGATGCCATGTGAATGCCTAAAATCGAGTTTAAACAAATAATTTTTTTTTTGTGAATTCTTCGCCGGAGCCGGTTCGGTCGCCGGATTTTTGGGGCGGTTACCGATGCGATTTTTGTCCCTTTTTGGTTGCATATTGATGCTGAGTGTCTAAGGAGTCGAATTCCGCAAGAACGGGCGAAAAATACCAAGTTTCGGGCCCGTTTCGCAATTTTCCGGCGACCTCGCCGGAATTTTTACTATTCCCGCCGGAATTTTCACTGTTCATCGTCTTCTCCGGCGACCCTCCGGCCGGTCAACGGTCAACGGCCGACGTGGCATGCCACGTAGGCAGCCACGTCAGCCGGGTGGGGTCCGATCCATGTATTTTCAAATAAAACAAACGGACGGCCACGATCGCGACACGTGTCGCGATCCTAGAATTTTGGAAAATAAATAAATTAAAATAAATCCGGCGGACGAGATTGTGCCAAGTGGCACGCTGTGGAACGTCCGATCTAAGGTTAGATCGGACGCGCCGAAGGTGGCCACGTGGCACAATCTGGAGCGTCCGATTTGAATGGTTTTCTAAAAAAGGAAAATAAATTAATTTTTGATCCGACGGCCATAATTGAGCCACGTGGCTCTCTGTGGGTCTTCCGATCGAGTGAGAGATCGGACGCACGAGAACAGGCCACGTGGCACAATGAGGACCGTCCGATCCGGGGAATTTTCGTATAATTAAATAAAATGGATAAAAAATCAAAAAAATTGTTAAAAAAATATAAAAAATATTTAAAAATATGAAACGGTGTCGTTTTAGACCGGTGTCGACCCCTAGGGTCGGGCCGGGCGCCCGAGAGGCGCGGGCCGGGTCAGACCCAGCCCGGAAAATATTTTTAAATATAAAAAAATTCAGAAAAACAATAAAATAATCAATAAATCAATAAAAAATAAAAAATCATAAAAAATTCAAAAAAATTCGGAAAATTCAGAAAAATTCTAAAAAATTCCAGAAAATAGGAAATGGCCACATTCAACTGGCCATGACCTGTTACGGGTCTTTCGACCCCCGATCTTTTCCGAAATGACGGTTTTGCCCTTCCGGCAAACCATCTTCCAAAAAAAATTCCAAAAAATCCAGGAAAATCCCAAAAAATAGGAAATGGCCACAAACAACTGGCCAAGTCTAATCCCGAGTGTTTTGAACCCCGACCCTTCTTAAAATGACGATTTCGCCCTTTGGGCGAATTGTCTTCCAAAAATTGAAGAAAAATCAAGAAATTCCAAAAAATTCTCAAAAATGGGAAATGGCCACAATCAACTGGCCATGGAGTATTTTGGGTAATTCGGTATCCAAACCTTCCAAAAAATGACAATTTTGCCCTTCGGGCTAATTGTCCCAGAATCTTCTCATTTTACCCCTAGCCCTAAATCACATCTTCCCTAAGCCCTTATGGCTATACTAGGAGGCCAATGATTGAAATTGATGTGCATTGACATGATTTATTTATGCACTTGACTTGCGCTTTCATTATATTGACTGTGATGTGGTAGGACCAGTCTTCCAATCTGCATGAGACCCTGACTCATACCTATATCACCCAAAATTGCGTCTGCATGAACTCTTAGTTAGGAAAATCACTCGCGTTAGGTACCGAAAGGGCGTTGGTAATGACACCAACGTAACCAAGTCCCCGAACCCAAAAATCTCTGGTTCCGCAGAACTGATCGATCTCTCCCAATCGGTCAGTAAGGTTTCCGGTCTACCCTCCAAGAAAGACCGGTGGCGACTCCAAATGCATGCACAAGTTGCACATGCCACCACGACCACACTAAGGTCGAAATCGATCGGCTCTTATCGCCGAATCCTTTGAAAAATACTCCCGCCGCGATTTGGTATGGGCCTGGGAGGGCCCGCGCCGATCCAAAGCTCGCGATCCACACTTCAGAGTGGGGGCCGCGATCGGTAATCCATTCGCCCGTCACACTAACGAAATTCAATCCCTCGCACCGTCGGATCGGGGGAAAAATTTCGGACGGGTCGCGACAGCTGGCGACTCCGCTGGGGAGGTTGTTCTAGAACACTTGGTTCTGGACCTCAAGTGGACTTAGGCCGTAATTAAAACGCTGAGTGATATTTCTAACCCTGCAGGCGCTCTTGAAGGTGAGGTAAGTCCGCTCATGATAGGTGTTATATGTTTTTGCAGATTGGAGTGATAAGGGGGGTAGTCTGTGATTAACATTGTCTTATGCAGGTTGGCGTAGGAATGTATGCTGTATGGATGATTTGAAGCGCTGATTGATAAATTGGTGTGCATGACTTACATTGAGATGATCACGACACATGGACACACACAACCGCGCCTAAAACCCCGGGCGCCCCCTATAGGAAAACAATAGAAGGGATTGAAAATGGAATCTCCGTGAGGAAAAACACGGGGTAATCCACTTTTCAATTCCGCTCATTTTGAACTATGGATCGAGCCCCAATGCAACGATAGTTGTGCAATGGAATCTGCTCTTTCTAGAACTCGAGATGGGAGCCTTGGCCTTAGGTTCCAAACCCTTTTGATTTTTAGAGTCAAGCCTCACTTGTCTCATGCGCATGTATATGGATGGTTGGTATACATAAAACCAAAAAATCATTGGGTACCTCTCATGGTAAGGTCCTGCCGTTTCTATTTAAATTCACTTGCAGCCTTTTATTTTGCACAACATGCTGCATTCATCAAGTCCGATGGTTGAGTCCAATTCCATATTAGAGTATGGATAGAAGAGATGATCTCTCCAAGTCGGTCCCACATCCCGGACATATTCAAGTATGAGCGACGCGTCATCCGCCATCAAACCGCCCGGACATTCGATGGAGTTTACCCTTTTCAAGCTGTCCAAGGAGTGGTCCAGTGACCATACCGGAAGTTGAAGGACAGGCGATAACAGCAAATTCGAGATACCTACCGGACATCATCAAAAGGGCATCTGATGAAAATGAAGACCCGAAATAGCCGAACCGAAGACACCAAGTGACGTCCTCTGAAGACCCGACTTGGGGCATCTCCTTAGGTTCTTAAGGGCTACATTCCAATCGTCCCTTTTCTTTTATCAGGATCATCGAGTCTGTAAGGAGCACCCGTCTGTGGGTCTCCCATCTATTTTTTACACCTCGATTCCTAAGTCTTGTCTAAGTGTCTTGACATTGGAATGCGGCACTGGAATTTCTCTCAACCACTCGAATTGTTCGGTTCAATTGCATGTCTTACCCAGATGAAATTTTCGTTAGAACTCACACTTGGCATGTCTAACCCGAGTATGAGAGTCTAACATTCATTTCATGGTACGCCGGACATGGAATTGAACCGGTTTATAGCATGCATCCTTGGTAATCCTTGGTAATTAACTAAAGTCGTCCATGTTTCCTGAATTCAAGAGGAGACATGATATCCAAATTACCTTTGGGAAATCATCTCAATTTGGATGTCCTATTTCCCACCGAATTTAGGACACATCGAAATTGCATTTTTATCTTCTTGGACATTCCACAGATTCTCTGGGGATTGGCCAAAAGTGATAACCATGGATTACGCTCATTTTAGTTTTATGTTTTCTCTTGAAAAACATCGATAAGAATTTTTCACACGAGGCTAAGGCTTGTGTAAAATTTTTTATCTTCGTTAATCACAAGAAAGCATAAAATTGAAAGGATTTATGCTTTACTCCCCTTTCTAACATAGTCCTGTCATTCGAACAGGTGTTTTCCCGAATCAAGAGCCAAGAACTTGTGCGAAACTTCAGTCACAGGTTAAAATGGATCAGATTGGCCTGGAGAAGCGCTTGGCCGCACTGGAGAGTCAGATGACTCAAGCATTGGCAATGATGAGGACATTCCTCCTCACTACACAAGGGGCGTCCCCGACGACCTTCAATCCTGATCTGACCACCCGACCAAGTTCAACTGGTGTGCCAGATGTTGATCGAGCCATGGAAGTAGAAGACTTCTCCAAAGGCACACCCATGATGACTAACCTGGAAGTACAGCATAAAGAAAAGTATGGTGCTATGGAGGAAAATGAGATGACTGGAGAGGATCTGTTCGTCACACACCTGATTCGGGAGAAAAACTATAGTCACCAGCAGGATGTTGGAGGTCGTGCGAACCCGATCCCCGCTGAAACCCGTCCATACAATGTCTCTTCTACATGCCCCAAAGGGAGGATGCTTGAGATTCCCCAATGGCCGGGACTTGCTAGGAGATATGGTGGTATCGGTTGCCCAAGAACTCATATCCAATACTATTTGGAGGCGATGATCGATTTCGATAGTGACGATTCACTTCTTGTCCAAAATTTTCGGCATAGCCTGGTCGGTCCCGCGTTAGAATGGTTCACGAGGCTTGATGTCGAGGGCATCCGAGAATCGAGCGATTTGGCTAATCAGTTTCTCCAGCAATACGATTTCAACAGGAAGGCCACCCCTACCAGAATGGATCTGATGCACATGAAGCAAAGGAGAAATGAAAGCTTTAGATCATTCACACAAAGGTGGAGAGTAAAAGCAACCCAAGTCCAACCTCCGCTGGACGAAGATGAGTTAATAGAACACTGTCTGAAAGCTCTTCCCTATGATTCATTTAATCGGTTGGGTACGGCTCATTACCAATCATTTTCACAACTTGTGCATGCCGGTGAAAGGATGGAATGGGCTAAGCGCGATAGTATGATCAGAAACAAAGAAAGTCGCGGAGAGCTTTCTCAAAGGAGTAAAGAACCGGTCAGGGAAACGACGAACGACTATCGAAGAATGACGTTCACGAGTCAAAATTCTGAACACGTGGCAAGACATCAGCCGCCTGATTTCATTCCTCACCAGAGACAACCAGCACCTAAAATAGAGAAATCTGGCCAGTCAAGTAAGAGAAGTCCCCCATTATTCACACCGCTCCCACTTCCTATGTCAGAACTGCTCCATCGGCTTTTGGAGGAAAGGTTGGTAGCCAAGAGGCCACCAAGGGTGAAACCGCCAAGATTCCAGGGGTTCGACCTGAATCAGACCTGTGCATACCATATGGGGGAGAAGGGATATAATGTTGACAATTGCCGAACTCTACAATATGATGTGCAGGCTCTCATCAACTGTGATATACTAGTGTTCGATAGGACAGGACTCAACGTCCGGCCTGACCTTTCGTCGGATCGCAAAATCAGTGACGTATCCGAGGTTGGACTGGAAAGCGATCTAAGGCTTATCACCAACGCACCCGAATCACGTGAGGTACCGACTACATCTTCTCAAAATCCGGAGAAGCATACCACCTCGATGGGGCGGAAAGAGCCATGCTTAACTGAGATGGGTAGTATGGGAATCATCGGTAGGGTTGAAGACCCCGCTTTTACAACTTCCTTCGCAAAGTTGAGCTTAACCTCTGAAGGATATGCGATAGAGGCTATGAGGGAAGAGTCATGGGAGAACATGCGGCAAAACCAACAAGCGGACAGGGTGTACGAAGACAACCCCATCAATGACCGTGCCGACCCGGCTGATCGGACAACTGGTGATGGCAAACTACATGGATAAGGGAGTCACTTCCTTCTTTCCATCATCACTTTTTAGTCTATTTGCATTTTAATTCATATATAGTCTCGAGTGCAGTCTCCTTAAAAAAAAAAAAAAAGAGAAAAATTCCTGAGACCTGATTTCCCACATGTCTCCTGGTTTTCAAAACCTTTCGGGGTAGCGAAGATATCCGATGATAAGAGGATCAGCCCCCGTTCCCCACCTTCTAATCAAATCTTTCAAAATGTATTTCTAAGAAAAATTCGTCATATGGACTCTCTTTTCCATATTTGGGCTAACTGCCTTCATGGCATCTTAGGTGTGCCGCCCAAAGCACAGAACGCCCAAGAGAAACGGAGTGGTGCTTCAGGAAGATTGAAGCTGGTCGACAACTCGAGCCACCGGGATGGACATTTGAAGGCAGACAAATGAGTCGACTTCTCACAAAAAAAGCATACCGGGGCAAAGGCCCATCGAGATGAAAAGGGGACGAGAAACTACAAATGGCATATATCCCCAAATTAAAAAAGAACTGCAAAAATAATGAAGGGGGTCAAAGCAGTCAACTGGGGCAAACCCCACTTAGCCAGGGCAAACGTCACTTGACCGGGGCAATCGGATCAAGGATAAGGACGTGTCGTTCCTAATTGATTTCCAATCAGATATTGACATAATATTTCCTATCTCTTCATCTCAGGTGAAAAACAGATCGAGAAGAAAAAAATCCATCTGCGGATAGACAGGAGGGACAGGTTTTACATGGCAGACATTTGCCGAAAATGCCCTCATCTGACCACATGCAAGATGATGGTGGAACGATGGATAGGATGGTTGAAGACCAACAAATAGAAACTTGCATTCCCTACAAAAGGAAGATGAAGGTGCCTTCATCAGATGTCACCCCCATTGGGTTGGTAAAAACAAGATGGATCAAATCAGGTTGAACCCCAAACAGACAGCGTGAAGAAGGAGAAACCTGATTAGGGTCAACCCTCCTAAGCCAAAAAAGGGTGTATCCGTTCCAGATCAAACTAATTTGTTCGTAAGTTGATGTGGTTTCCCATTCTTGCAGGTGATGATAAAAGTGAATGGGACCACCGAAGAATCTCCATCGTCTTGGATGCCCGAAGATGAAATAAAAGACTATTAAAGCGTAAGGTGAATGCGACAGGACACAATGAAGGAAACCAGGGCCTGTGAAGTAACACTTCAAGATGTTAAAGTATTCAACCACATGTGCACCCATGCTTGCTGATGTCAAATAGCAAGAAGCTCGAGGGATGTCATGAAACGATGACAAGGCAGAAGGTGCATGAAGAAATCAAAACGCATTGATGAGACTAAGAAGTGTCAGAACATCAAATGCTGAAATCTTCGAAGGATTGTACGATCATATCATCTGGTATCCCAAAAGAGAATACAGAGTAGATACCAGGCGTCAGAGAATTTGAAAGGTGCGGGATGCCAAAATCACCAGACACGGAGTGGATCGGCTCTGACTAAGTGGGAATGCATCGACGCGGCATGATCAAACTACCCATAAATAAATCAGTCAGCCCCAGACAACGCATCCAGTTGCTGGGGGCAAATCACTCTTTACCCAGAAAAGGTACCGAATGTAGGATATGCCGAATTCACCATGGGGATACGTAGGAGAAGTCCCTGAAGCAGTTATCACCCATGAATCATGATGAAGTGGAATAATCAATCAAAGACAAAACACATCAAATCCTTCTAAATGAGAAGGAGAACGATGCGGAGCCATCGATTCTGGTAAAAGGACGTATCGTTCCAAAATGATTATTTTCTTGATATGAGAATAATGTTTCCTTTCTTTTTCTTTTCAGGTTAGGAATAGAAGCAAAGGGCCCAAGAAGCAATGCCTTCAAATGACAAACATGGAGTACCCCTTTTCTTGGCATCTCAGACATGCACTTTGGCTAAACATTTTTAAGAGCATTCTAATAGCTCAATTTGTGAACAAAACCTTTGAGAAAACTTGAAGAAGTTTATCATCATTTAGAAATCTCTGTGAAAAGAGCGCTTGAAAAGAAAATTTCAAGTTTTCCAGATTGACATATCTGATAAAAATGCTTTCTCTGAATAGAGTGAAAAGCACGAACTCATGTTTCGTTGCTGGCACACATAACATGCATCATGCATATCATGCACATATCCTGCATACAGAGAACCCAAAGGGAGAAATGCCGGTTCCCGCAGGATAAATTTCAAGGGTAAATTGTATCGACTCCAATAGTCAATTATACATGCCATTTACTCATGAGATTTCTTCTTTTCAATAGGGGAACATCGAACATCTCAAATGGCGACTGTGATCGAGAGAATCACCAAACCGCTACATGACAAATCCCCAGATTGTCAGGCTGTCTAGGGACAGAGAAAAAATAATCGAAGAATCTGGCAATCGAGATAGATGACCAGAATCGACAAAAATTCATGAGAGCGGGCTCCCCCACCTGCTTCGAGGAGCCAAGCCGGGGGCAAATTCTCACGACCCCCCATGAAAGTGCATCGAACTAGGGTTATCAAACCCAGAGATGACAAACACCAAGACAAGCCTCACTGGGGCAAAATACTTGGAAAACACTGCTCCTTCAAATGTTGGAAGGACGAAGTCTCGAAGGGAGTACCTCCTTCCTGAAATTTCAAATGAAGCAAGATAAATCCCCACACCTGTCTCTTCATATGCAGGTGCATGAATGTCTTCAAATCGGATTGAAAATCGTCCAAGAGCATGGGAATGCCAAGGCACGCTGCCAAGATGAACACCACCCAACTGGGGCAAAGCAGTTGTCGACGTGATTGAGGATCGTCTCACGAACAACACCCACAAATACAGACGAGATGAAGCAGCATCCATCATCCACATCAAATGAGAAGCGTCAATAATCGACGAAGGAAAGGAATACGTCAGTAAGGCGTCATCAGGAATCCCAAGAGGGAAGACATCCCCAAAAAGGATGGAGATTATAGCAAAACGCAGGAATGAATTTAGCTGGGGCAGGCATCACCTAGCCATGATGAACCACGTCTAACCGGGGCAAGTGAATCATTTGTGCGCCGGATAAAGGAAGGACATTTCTTCTCTGGCAAAATCCATGGACGCAATGACAGAGTCGTCCTCATCGGAAGTAAACCCCAGGATACAAACCTGGGTGAACGGTAACTTTGTATCGTTCCAAATTGATCTCCCAAAGATCCCATGCTTAACATGAGTTTGTTCTCATTTGGCAGAAAATTGGTGGCACCAAAAAGCCACAAAAGAAAGGATCTCGCCCGACGTGGAGGCGAAAAGAAATATCCGTTGCAAGAGGCAAGTTGCCAGGATACGGAACCCTAGGAAATGACGTAGAATATGTCCAAAAGCACAAATTGATCTCATCTAGTGCAAATCCTAGAGGAAGATTTCGTTGCCAAGCAGATGGATAGATCATGGCCACGAGCTAGATGGCCGACTTCAACAAGCCTTACATTTGCGTTCAAATGGAGGTGCGAAGCGAGAGGATTCACCGTCAAGATGGACAGAAAATTGTTGGCACCAGAAAGCCACAAAATAAAAGAACTCGCCGACAAGGAGGCAAATAGAATTATCGACCTTAGAAGTCAGGACTCCAAGAAATGGTCTTTGATTATAAGACTGAGTGGAGGGTAAAAAGTATCGCTCCCACATTACATGCTTTGACGTGCATTCTGATAAAAATTTCCTTTTTCCTTGAATAAAAGGAACTCCGAAGAATGACGTTGGAATGCGTACAAAAGCATGAAAGGATCTCCTCTAGTGCAAATCCTAGAGGAGGTTCCATTGCCAACCAGATGGAGAGATCATGGCCACAAGATAGAGGGCCAAATTCTGCAAGCCGCGCGTTTGTGTTCAAATGGAAACACAAAGCAAGAACAAGGCGGTATCGTTCCAATTTGTCTTGAATTTTGGAACGCAAACTGACACATAATTCCCGTCCTTGACAGGGGCTCGCCAACAAGGCAAAACAGGATTCTGACATCCCATGTATTACTAGTTGGAGCACATGACCAAGGGTAAAGCAGTATCGTTCCGATTCTTGAAAAATCCGTGAACATACAATGACATGTTTCTTCTACATTTTCAGGGACCTCCAGCCACGGTGGACAGGTAAGTACCCCTTTCCCCAACCCAAAACAAAAAAGAGAAAAAAGAGAAAAAGAAAAGTTTTCAGAATCTGATGTCTAGAAAAGACATAGAGTTCTAACTCCATTAACAATCATGTTTTGAAAACAGGAGGTTGTCTAAACATGATTAGAACATGCATGGTGCAGCATAAAATCCCCTTGACGGGTAAAATTTTTGGAGAAGATGAAAGAGATTTTTTCCAATCAAAAGTTGTTCAAAACTTTCAAAAGGACGTTTTCTCAAAAGACGAGAGGCAAAGCCTAATCCAAACACGTCCTATACACACTTGAGAGAGAAGTGGAGCGAATCAGATAGCAAAATCTAAACCTACGGGAGTAGGGATTATTCGCAGCAATTACATGGATTGGGACGACGGAGGCATTCGTTTCATATCCCCAAACACTACAGGTGACTATTGACAACCCCTTTGAACGGCGGTTTTCATTCTCAACCCTGTCAAGAACCACCCCACATCGGGGCAAAATGGAGGTCAGTCCAGCAGCATCAGGAGAAAATGGTTAGAAATTTTCTTGCTCGAACTAACATTAATCTTCGTGTGTTGTTTATATGGTAATCCAAGTGCCATAGGATGATGAGAAGCATTCATTTCTCTATCCCACACACCGAATCCTTTGCATAGCCAAGTTGAGCCTGCAAGATCATTTCATAAACCCGTTGGTGATCATTGCACATTCCAAGACGGATGCATCATCACTTCAGAAACGGAAGAGTTCAAGACTTAGGGTTTGCGAAGAAATTCCTAAGTTAATGCTTAAAGTTGTTAGACCTTTGGTCACATGTCTAACACGATCTCTCGAAGATGAGAAAAAGCGGGATTTCAAAAAAAATGAAAAGGAAAAGATGATGAGAAAAATCCCCAGCATCAAGAAAAAGCAAAGTGCCTGGTAAAAGTAAGGCCGATGCTTGGGTGAACAATTTGTATCAATCCCCCAGCGAAACCTGTTTGAAAAGGGGAGAAGAGAAATCCAAAAGGAGTCAGGTTCAAAAAGACTACTCCTCGAATGGTGTCAAGCACGGAGCAAAGACACAGATAGAGTTGTTACTCTCTTAATGCAGCCAGAGGCGCTTTCACAAGAATTTGTGCACACCTCAAAAGCGGTCGTGTACCTCAAAAATTGAAGATGCAAAATGGAAAGGACAGGTGGCAAATTTGCAATGATCACCGATGTCAATCTCTTCACAAATTCTGGGCCAAAAACAAGCCTTTTTTTCGGTCCCCAATCCTACCAAAGTTACGACCCTGAAACAGTCTTCTCTGATTAAGACACTTGGGTTAACATATGGCTTAGCTCGAAGAGGTACGAGCAAGACTATTTCTTTCTCATTTTGCAGGGTCCTTGACTTGTAAACCCGGAGCAGATGGTGAAAGCTTTCATTGAATGGCCTTGACTCGAAAGCGGGTCCCCATTGAAGACCGATACCCAAGCCCAACATTACGGTCCCGTGGAAGACCTCCCGACCGATCAAAATGTATGCGCTGCGAATGAGCCTAAAACCTAGGCACATGTTAGTAGGGAATTGAGTGCATCCCCTATAAAAACCATTATCTCAAAACAGGTGAGAAGACCTCTTGAACGAGAAATATTACAACTGATCTTTTGAACAAACTCTTTTTGGAATTTTCAAACCATTGATCCAGATTTTCCGTGCCTGGGATTTGTGATCACATTTGCATGTTGCAAGAATGCTTTGGATAACCTCCAGCATCAAAATGCACACTTCATGATTAAACTAAAGTCATGCGGCTTCGGCAAGTGGCCAGCCATCGTCTTCCCAAAGATTACTAACATTTTCTTGGTGAAGAAAAATATTTCAGGCTCAAACTTCTGCAGGATACCTGGAGAACCCAGCTCCCAGAATGTCGCCTCAACCAAATCATGGTAGAAACCGCCTGAAGGGTCAAATTAAGGTAGAAACCGCTTGAAGGGTCAACTCAAGGTAGAAACCGCCTGAAGGGTCAACTCAAGGTAGAAACCGCCTGAAGGGTCAAATCAAGGTAGAAACCGCCTGAAGGGTCAACTCAAGGTAGATACCGCCTGAAGGGTCAAATCAAGGTAGATACCGCCTGAAGGGTCAAATCAAGGTAGATACCGCCTGAAGGGTCAAAGCAAAGGTAGATACCGCCTAAAGGGTCAAACCAATGGTAGAAACCGCCTCAAGGGTCAACTCAAGGTAGATACCGCCTGAAGGGTCAAATCAAGGTAGATACCGCCTGAAGGGTCAAATCAAGGTAGATACCGCCTGAAGGGTCAAAGCAAAGGTAGATACCCCCTAAAGGGTCAAACCAATGGTAGAAACCGCCTCAAGGGTCAACTCAAGGTAGAAACCGCCTGAAGGGTCAAATTAAGGTAGAAACCGCCTGAAGGGTCAACTCAAGGTAGATACCGCCTGAAGGGTCAAATCAAGGTAGATACCGCCTGAAGGGTCAAAGCAAAGGTAGATACCGCCTAAAGGGTCAAACCAATGGTAGAAACCGCCTCAAGGGTCAACTCAAGGTAGAAACCGCCTGAAGGGTCAAATCAAAGGTAGATACCGCCTAAAGGGTCAACTCAAGGTAGAAACCGCCTGAAGGGTCAACTCAAGGTAGATACCGCCTGAAGGGTCAACTTATGGGTGAAACCGCCTGAAGGGTCAAACCATGGTAGAAACCGCCTGAAGGGTCAACTCAATGGTAGAAATCACGCCATGGGTATCTTTTTCAAAAAAAGGGGAAAGAAGAACTCCTCTTTCAGAAGACCAAACAATCCCAACGGACGTAGAAAACCTCCGACTTGGGAACCTTTTGAAGAAACAAACATTCCCATCGGACATGGAAAACCTCCGTTTTTGGGAACCTTTTCAAAATTTAGGTAATCTCATCGGACGTGGAGAAACCTCGTCATGAGACCCCTTCTCAGAAAAACAGGTAATCTCATCAGGCGTAGAGAAACCTCGTCATGAGACCCCTTTTCAAAATCCAGGTAATCTCATCAGGCGTGGAGAAACCTCGTCATGAGACCCATTCTCAGAAAAACAGGTAATCTCATCAGACGTGGAGAAACCTCGTCATGAGACCCTTTTCAGAAAAACAGGTAATCTCATCAGGCGTGGAGAAACCTCGTCATGGGATCCCTTCCCAGAAAAACAGGTGATCTCATCAGGCGTGGAGAAACCTCGTCATGGGACCCCTTTTCAAAATACAGGTAATCTCATCAGACGTGGAGAAACCTCGTCATGAGACCCCTTTCAGAAAAACAGGTAATCTCATCAGGCGTGGAGAAACCTCGTCATGAGACCCCTTCCCAGAAACACAGGTGATCTCATCAGGCGTGGAGAAACCTCGTCATGAGACCCCTTCCCAGAAAAACAGGTAATCTCATCAGACGTGGAGAAAGCTCGTCATGAGACCCCTTTCAGAAAAACAGGTAATCTCATCAGGCGTGGAGAAACCTCGTCATGAGACCCCTTCCCAGAAAAACAGGTGATCTCATCAGGCGTGGAGAAACCTCGTCATGAGACCCCTTCCCAGAAAAACAGGTAATCTCATCGGACGTGGAGAAACCTCGTCATGAGACCCCTTTCAGAAAAACAGGTAATCTCATCAGGCGTGGAGAAACCTCGTCATGAGACCCTTACCAGAAAAACAGGTAATCTCATCAGGCGTGGGGAAACCTCGTCATGAGACCCCTTTTCAAAATCCAGGTAATCTCATCAGGCGTGGAGAAACCTCGTCATGAGACCCCTTCTCAGAAAAACAGGTAATCTCATCAGGCGGGGAGAAACCTCGTCATGAGACCCCTTCCCAGAAAAACAGGTGATCTCATCAGGCGTGGAGAAACCTCGTCATGAGACCCCTTCCCAGAAAAATAGGTAATCTCATCGGACGTGGAGAAACCTCGTCATGAGACCCCTTTTCAAAATCCAGGTAATCTCATCAGGCGTGGAGAAACCTCGTCATGAGACCCCTTCTCAGAAAAACAGGTAATCTCATCAGACGTGGAGAAACCTCGTCATGAGACCCTTTTCAGAAAAACAGGTGATCTCATCAGGCGTGGAGAAACCTCGTCATGATACCCCTTCCCAGAAAAACAGGTAATCTCATCGGACGTGGAGAAACCTCGTCATGAGACCCCTTTTCAAAATCCAGGTAATCTCATCAGGCATGGAGAAACCTCGTCATGAGACCCATTCTCAGAAAAACAGGTAATCTCATCAGCCGTGGAGAAACCTCGTCATGAGACCCTTTTCAGAAAAACAGGTAATCTCATCAGGCGTGGAGAAACCTCGTCATGGGACCCCTTCCCAGAAAAACAGGTGATCTCATCAGGCGTGGAGAAACCTCGTCATGGGACCCCTTTTCAAAATACAGGTAATCTCATCAGACGTGGAGAAACCTCGTCATGAGACCCCTTTCAGAAAAACAGGTAATCTCATCAGGCGTGGAGAAACCTCGTCATGAGACCCCTTCCCAGAAAAACAGGTGATCTCATCAGGTGTGGAGAAACCTCGTCTCTCCACACCTCGTCATGAGACCCCTTCCCAGAAAAACAGGTAATCTCATCAGACGTGGAGAAACCTCGTCATGAGACCCCTTTCAGAAAAACAGGTAATCTCATCAGGCGTGGAGAAACCTCGACATGAGACCCCTTCCCAGAAAAACAGGTGATCTCATCAGGCGTGGAGAAATCTCGTCATGAGACCCCTTCCCAGAAAAACAGGTAATCTCATCGGACGTGGAGAAACCTCGTCATGAGACCCGTTTCAGAAAAACAGGTAATCTCATCAGGCGTGGAGAAACCTCGTCATGAGACCTCTACCAGAAAAACAGGTAATCTCATCAGGCGTGGAGAAACCTCGTCATGGGACCCCTTTTCAAAATTCAGGTAATCTCATCAGGTGTGGAGAAACCTCGTCATGAGACCCCTTCTCAGAAAAACAGGTAATCTCATCAGGCGTGGAGAAACCTCGTCATGAGACCCCTTCTCAGAAAAACAGGTAATCTCATCAGGCGTGGAGAAACCTCGTCATGAGACCCCTTCCCAGAAAAACAGGTGATCTCATCGGGCGTGGAGAAACCTCGTCATGAGACCCCTTCCCAGAAAAACAGGTAATCTCATCGGACGTGGAGAAACCTCGTCATGAGACCCCTTTTCAAAATCCAGGTAATCTCATCAGGCGTGGAGAAACCTCGTCATGAGACCCCTTCTCAGAAAAACAGGTAATCTCATCAGACGTGGAGAAACCTCGTCATGAGACCCTTTTCAGAAAAACAGGTGATCTCATCAGGCGTGGAGAAACCTCGTCATGATACCCCTTCCCAGAAAAAACAGGTAATCTTATCGGACGTGGAGAAACCTCGTCATGAGACCCCTTTTCAAAATCCAGGTAATCTCATCAGGCATGGAGAAACCTCGTCATGAGACCCCTTCTCAGAAAAACAGGTAATCTCATCAGACGTGGAGAAACCTCGTCATGAGACCCTTTTCAGAAAAACAGGTAATCTCATCAGGCGTGGAGAAACCTCGTCATGGGACCCCTTCCCAGAAAAACAGGTGATCTCATCAGGCGTGGAGAAACCTCGTCATGGGACCCCTTTTCAAAATACAGGTAATCTCATCAGACGTGGAGAAACCTCGTCATGAGACCCCTTTCAGAAAAACAGGTAATCTCATCAGGCGTGGAGAAACCTCGTCATGAGACCCCTTCCCAGAAAAACAGGTGATCTCATCAGGTGTGGAGAAACCTCGTCATGAGACCCCTTCCCAGAAAAACAGGTAATCTCATCAGACGTGGAGAAACCTCGTCATGAGACCCATTTCAGAAAAACAGGTAATCTCATCAGGCGTGGAGAAACCTCGACATGAGACCCCTTCTCAGAAAAACAGGTGATCTCATCAGGTGTGGAGAAACCTCGTCATGAGACCCCTTCCCAGAAAAACAGGTAATCTCATCAGACGTGGAGAAACCTCGTCATGAGACCCCTTTCAGAAAAACAGGTAATCTCATCAGGCGTGGAGAAACCTCGACATGAGACCCCTTCCCAGAAAAACAGGTGATCTCATCAGGCGTGGAGAAATCTCGTCATGAGACCCCTTCCCAGAAAAACAGGTAATCTCATCGGACGTGGAGAAACCTCGTCATGAGACCCCTTTCAGAAAAACAGGTAATCTCATCAGGCGTGGAGAAACCTCGTCATGAGACCTCTACCAGAAAAACAGGTAATCTCATCAGGCGTGGAGAAACCTCGACATGGGACCCCTTTTCAAAATTCAGGTAATCTCATCAGGCGTGGAGAAATCTCGTCATGAGACCCCTTCTCAGAAAAACAGGTAATCTCATCAGGCGTGGAGAAACCTCGTCATGGGACCCCTTTTTAAAATTCAGGTAATCTCATCAGGCGTGGAGAAACCTCGTCATGAGACCCCTTCTCAGAAAAACAGGTAATCTCATCGGACGTGGAGAACCCTCGTCATGAGACCCCTTTTCAAAAATCAGAAAATCCCCTTGGACTTGGAGAACCCTTGTCCTAGGAACCTTTTCAAAATATCAAACAGTCCTAGCATGACGAGGAGAACCCTCGTCCTAGGACCCCCTTTCAAAATTTAGGCAGTCTCATCAGACATGGAGAAACCTCGTCATGAGACCCCTTTTCAAAATTTAGGCAGTCTCATCAGACGTCGAGAAACCTCGTCATGAGATCCCTTTTCAAAAAAAATCATACAGTCTTAGCATGACGTGGAGAACCCTCGTCCTAGGACCCCTTTTCAAAAACAAACAATCTCAGCGGACGTGGAAAACCTCCGACTTGGGACCCCTTTTCAAGGAAACCAAACAGTCCCAGCGGACGTGGAAAACCTCCGACTTAGGACCCCATTTTCAAAAAATCAGGCGATCCTATCGGACGTGGAAAACCTCCGTATTGGGAACCCTCTTCAAAACTTGAAAAATCCCCTCTGGCCCCGCTAGTCAGCGTCATGGGATCCTCTAAAGCAAATAGGTGCCTAGAAGTCGACCCAAGACTGAAGCCCAAAAGGCTCGCTTGCCGCTTCGAAAGCACGATGACCAGATAAATCTCTCTGTAAGTGTTCACAGGTTGGTAGCCGCGAATCTGTCATCTTCCGGACCGGATCGCCAATTTTCAGCTTCAGTAGATTTCTTTCCCCAAAGTCCCACTACACAGGGATTCACGACAGAGGTGTCTCAAAGCACAGTTCAAGATCGGAGCCCATAACGCTCGCGACTTGCCGCCTAGAGATACGGTGACCGCCTTTTCCACGAAGCACGCGCCGGATAGCCACGCCTCGAAGCTCTCACCCTTCGGAATGGATTGCAGCCGGTAGCCGCGGGAAAGACATTTATTCCACCCAAAATCCCACCATACAGGGATTCACGACAGAGGTGTCTCAAAGCACAGTTCAAGATCAGAGCCCATATCGCTCGCGACTTGCCGCCTAGAGATACGATGACCGCCTTTTCCACGAAGCACGCGCCGGATAGCCACACCTCGAAGCTCTCACCCTTCGGAATGGATTGCAACCGGTAGCCGTGGAAAAGAATTTCAAGACCCCAAAGTAGCAAATCAGGAGCCACGGAGGGAGTAATAAAAACCCAGCATGGCGAACTAGACGCCACAAAAAAAAAAAAAAAACCTCCTCAGACTCCGCGGCGCAGCATTCAACAGGCAGGTAAACGTCAGGTAAGCCTCTCTCGCTCCGGCCCATGTTCAAATTACAAGAGCAAATCGGGGATTAATTTGAACATTCATCAAAGGACTTAAGGGTTCGATGTCATAGCATTTCTTTTCCCAGTCGAGTCGGTTAGGATTCAGGTGTCATTTTGTCTTTGAAAGAAACCTCTGACGAGCTCACTCTCAAAGAGGGGCAGCTGTTGACACCTGATTTTTGACCATCTTTTATCTTAGTTTTTATTTCTAAAATTAATTAAAAATATCAAAAAGGTCAAAAAATTACAAAATCAACTTTGGAAGCCTTAGCCTAGCCTTAGGAACCAATTTTGAACAAAAAATATTTTTTGAATTTTTTAATATTTTTTGTAATTTATTTAATTATAAAAATACCCAAAAATTTAGAAAAAATACCATCCGTGGTTAGAAAATTACACAAAAATATTCAGAAATTTTATTTTAATTCTCTCTTTAATATTTTCACTTTTTATTAGGGAAATTCGGCTTGGTTCATTGGGTTCCTTCACAAACCTAATCCCGAACCGGGCCTAAAAAATCCTTTTCGAGTCTTCTAATTTTCAATTCTCGGTTTTTATAAGCTATGACATTGGACTCAAAAGTATTGAAATGCAATTGGGTCAATTTGCCCTCCAATTTGATCAATTTTAACCAAAATGGCTTAATTGCATAAAAATCTTTCAATTTAGTCCCCGGTTTCACAATTTTTGAAATTAAATTTCACACGGGCACACCCATTAAAATTGAACACCTCTACCCAACAGTTTTCATCATGCTGAATCCATTGGTGGGCTCAATTTTGGCTAATTCGATCGTTTAGGCCTTCGATTTGAAGAAATTGAATTTCGGATCCTATGGACAATTTGGGGTTTTCACAGAATTTCAATAAATTGATTCACGAAAATACCCATATTTGATGGAAAACATGTCAAGGAATCCGATTTTGCCATCAATTTCATGAAAAGAGGTCATTTGGGGGGTCAATTTGGCGATTTGGCCGAACCGGGTCGGTCGGGTCCGGCCCGACCCGACCCGGTCCGACCCGGGTCTGCAACAATGCACAGAATGTGCAGCAGAACGTGCAGAATGGCAGAAAAAAAACAAGGGGCATGGGCGACGCGTTTTGGGGAGAAACAAAAGGCAAACGAGCGTGGGGGGACATTGACAGAGCTCCATGCTCGCCGGCAGAGGCTCGTGGGCATAAAAAAATCGCTGGTCGGCCATGAAAATAAAAGGGGAAGTTCGGTTAAAGGGGGGTTCGGCCGAGAGAGAAGGGGGGATTTTTTGGCGAACTCCGGAGCAGAGACGACGGTTCCACAGCCTTCATAACGCAACATCAATCATCCCGAGAGCTGGGGTTGCCGTTGACAACTCTCGAACAGGTCGGTATCTCGCCGGATCTCCATATTTTCTTATGCACGCCATGTGTTCGGTGAAATGCCGATGCATGTTTCAACTCGGTTTCGTCCCCGGCCGTGCGTGATTCGAGTGGCATATGTTCGGTTAGGGCCCTAAGTTAATCCTAGAACCGACTCTAAGCTTGTTTACGTGTTTATTTTGCATTGAAACCATGCCGGGAGCGGTGACCGGAGTTCGATGTGCTCGGGCCGAACCTAAAGCTCACACCGGCGAAGCCCACGGCCACCGACCATCAAAGGACTATAGGTAAGCTTCTAAACCTTCCTTAGATGCCATGTGAATGCCTAGAATCGAGTTTAAACAAATAATTTTTTTTTTGTGAATTCTTCGCCGGAGCCGGTTCGGTCGCCGGATTTTTGGGGCGGTTACCGATGCGATTTTTGTCCCTTTTTGGTTGCATATTGATGCTGAGTGTCTAAGGAGTCGAATTCCGCAAGAACGGGCGAAAAATACCAAGTTTCGGGCCCGTTTCGCAATTTTCCGGCGACCTCGCCGGAATTTTTACTATTCCCGCCGGAATTTTCACTGTTCATCGTCTTCTCCGGCGACCCTCCGGCCGGTCAACGGTCAACGGCCGACGTGGCGTGCCACGTAGGCAGCCACGTCAGCCGGGTGGGGTCCGATCCATGTATTTTCAAATAAAACAAACGGACGGCCACGATTGCGACACGTGTCGCGATCCTAGAATTTTGGAAAATAAATAAATTAAAATAAATCCGGCGGACGAGATTGTGCCAAGTGGCACGCTGTGGAACGTCCGATCTAAGGTTAGATCGGACGCGCCGAAGGTGGCCACGTGGCACAATCTGGAGCGTCCGATTTGAATGGTTTTCTAAAAAAGGAAAATAAATTAATTTTTGATCCGACGACCATAATTGAGCCACGTGGCTCTCTGTGGGTCTTCCGATCGAGTGAGAGATCGGACGCACGAGAACAGGCCACGTGGCACAATGAGGACCGTCCGATCCGGGGAATTTTCGGATAATTAAATAAAATGGATAAAAAATCAAAAAAATTGTTAAAAAAATATAAAAAATATTTAAAAATATGAAACGGTGTCGTTTTAGACCGGTGTCGACCCCTAGGGTCGGCCGGGTCTGACCCGGCCCGGAAAATATTTTTAAATATAAAAAAATTCAGAAAAACAATAAAATAATCAATAAATCAATAAAAAAAATAAAAAATCATAAAAAAAATTCAAAAAAATTCGGAAAATTCAGAAAAATTCTAAAAACTTCCAGAAAATAGGAAATGGCCACATTCAACTGGCCATGACCTGTTCCGGGTCTTTCGACCCCCGATCTTTTCCGAAATGACGGTTTTGCCCTTCCGGCAAACCATCTTCCAAAAAAAATTCCAAAAAATCCAGGAAAATCCCAAAAAATAGGAAATGGCCACAAACAACTGGCCAAGTCTAATCCCGGGTGTTTTGAACCCCGACCCTTCTTAAAATGACGATTTCGCCCTTTGGGCGAATTGTCTTCCAAAAATTGAAGAAAAATCAAGAAATTCCAAAAAATTCTCAAAAATGGGAAATGGCCACAATCAACTGGCCATGGAGTATTTTGGGTAATTCGGTATCCAAACCTTCCAAAAAATGACAATTTTGCCCTTCGGGCTAATTGTCCCAGAATCTTCCCATTTTACCCCTAGCCCTAAATCACATCTTCCCTAAGCCCTTATGGCTATACTAGGAGGCCAATGATTGAAATTGATGTGCATTGACATGATTTATTTATGCACTTGACTTGCGCTTTCATTATATTGACTGTGATGTGGTAGGACCAGTCTTCCAATCTGCATGAGACCCTGACTCATACCTATATCACCCAAAATTGCGTCTGCATGAACTCTTAGTTAGGAAAATCACTCGCGTTAGGTACCGAAAGGGCGTTGGTAATGACACCAACGTAACCAAGTCCCCGAACCCAAAAATCTCTGGTTCCGCAGAACTGATCGATCTCTCCCAATCGGTCAGTAAGGTTTCCGGTCTACCCTCCAAGAAAGACCGGTGGCGACTCCAAATGCATGCACAAGTTGCACATGCCACCACGACCACACTAAGGTCGAAATCGATCGGCTCTTATCGCCGAATCCTTTGAAAAATACTCCCGCCGCGATTTGGTATGGGCCTGGGAGGGCCCGCGCCGATCCAAAGCTCGCGATCCACACTTCAGAGTGGGGGCCGCGATCGGTAATCCATTCGCCCGTCACACTAACGAAATTCAATCCCTCGCACCGTCGGATCGGGGGAAAAATTTCGGACGGGTCGCGACACCGACCTATTACTTACTTACGCGTACGGAAACGTTTTAACACCCTGACAACAAATGGACATGGGATAGAATAGCAGGAGCCAAACACCACAAGTATCCATCACAAGATAAAACATACACACCTACAAAAACAGCAGACGAGCCTTAATCCTACAGAGCTACTAACGTATGTTCACAACTCCATACTTCGGGGCAACTAGACAAGACCTCAAAAGGTCACTCTGTCAGGTGATGTTAACTTCTCATCTACTTCAAAAGACTAATCCGATAGCCAAACCTTGGGAAAATTACCAAAAAAGTCCTAAACCTTTTGTAGTTGTGCCAATTCAGTCCTAAACCTTTTTTTTTGTCGATTCGGTCCTAAACCTTTTGTAATTGTGCCATTTAAGTCCATCCGGTGACTTTTGGCCGGCCGGCGCTGACGTGGACGCCGGCCGGCCGGCGATCCATTATTTTAATATTTTTTTAATTTTTAATAATTTTTAATAATTTTTTGTTTTTATTTTTCTTTTTCTTTTTCTTTTTCTTTTTCCTTCTTTCCCCCTCCTCTCCCCTTCCCTTTCCTCCCCTGCAACTCCAACCCGTCCCCAGCAGACCGCCGCCTCTTATGCATCTGGTGCAGGTCCATCCTTTGCTCCTTCCTTCTTCCTTCGGCCGCCCGGTGATGGCCGACTCGGTTCAGCGAGCTCGAGCCGGCTGGTCCAGGCGATCTCGAGCTCGCATCGAGGCCGGCAAGCCACGAGCTCGCCATGTCCAGGCGAGCTCGAGCTCAGCCATGGCCGGCGAGCTCGGGACTTACTAGATCAGCGAGTTTCGAGCTCCGCCGAGGCCAGCGAGGCAGGAGTTCGTCGACCTTGGCCAAGCTCGAGGCTTGCGAGCCGATTTGGCGAGATCGGGCTCCACGCCATGGCCGAGATCTAGTGGATCTGGCGAGCCCCGAGCTCGAGCTCGCCTGGATACTCCACGCCATGGCCAAGCTCGCCTGGCGAGCCCCCGAGCTCGAGCTCCCGCGGCACTCTCAATTGCATCGACCCCGAGCTCGAGCTCCCACGGCAGTCTCAATTGCATCGACCACAACCTCCAACGACACTTTCCTCGGCCACGAGAATCCATCTCTCGGTGCACCTTCTTCCGGCCCAGATCTTGGAATTGCGACCGCCGTCGTTTCCTCGCCATCGCCGGGCGAGGTCGAGCCTCGCCATGGCCGGTCGAGGCTCGGCCTCGTATGGCTATGGCGGGGCTCGACCTCGCCGTCACTGCCTCGCCGGGCGACGGCGTCGACCCCTACCATGGCCGGGCGAGGCGGCCTATCCGGCCGCGCCTCCAGCGACCGGCCGAGTTGCAGGGGAGGGACTGGCATTGCAGGGGAGGGGAGGGCAGGGGAGGGGAGAGGAGAGGAGAGGGAAGAAAAAAAAGAAAAAGAAAAAATTCTAAAAATTATTAAAAAATCATTAAAAAATGAAAAAATATATATATATTAAAATAATGGTTCACCGGCCGGCCGGCGTCCACGTCAGCGCCGGCGGGCCAAAAGTCGCCGGATGGACTTAAATGGCACAATTACAAAAGGTTTAGGATTAAATCGGCAAAAAAAAGTTTAGCACTGAATTGGCACAACTGTAAAAGGTTTAGGACTTTTTTGGTAATTTTCCCGCCAAACCTTGGCGTCCACGAGACTTCACCACTTGGGACCTGAAAATGTTATCCCACGACGGGATGAGAATAAATCTCAGTGAATCAAGCCTAAGCTCGGTTATGAAACTGATTCACCCAGGGCATCCTAACAGAAGTCTTACATATCATATCACCACATATAGCACCCAAGTACAGCCACGACATAATAATCATCCACATGCATACTTACTAGCCTTAGGCCACACACACAATGCAATGCTTGACTTGACTCAACAATCATCCAATCAATCACTCAATACAACATCACATCCACAAGTATGCATAGGACACCACACCAGTGCATTTATTAACGATGATCGTGCCCACGGCACATGGGAGGATCTACGTGAAAGAGGGCGTGATTCGACTCTCACAAATAACGCAATCCAGCACCTCAGTACAATCCAGCGTTCTACCGGTAGAACCGGGTTACGTTCCTTTACTCTCGGAAATCGATACTACAAGAAGTGTATCCAGTACACCCGTTGCACGGCACTGCGGTAGATTTCCCTAAACGGGGCGTCGATCCAACACTAGTTGCGACCGGCATCTGACCAACTCTGTATACGTACTAGTTAACACCGGATCAGAATTGTCATGCTTCTGGCAAGTCATCTGGTTCCATCAGATTGGTGCGGTATGAACTTGCCAGGAAAGCATCATCGTTTTTCTCATATTACCATACAATACTCATCCAGCAATCAACCCATTTCATTATCTTTGGTTAAGGCCGGATGCTCACACAGGCATGTAAAAGTCTTGGCCGAAGGTCATTTCATGCTAAAATATGTCTTTTGACTTCACACACGGTCATATGCATATGCAGACTTTCCACTAGTCACCACAACCACACATAGGACGGTTGACCCCCAATCAACGATCAACATCCAATAGTCATTTCAGCCAATCAATCAAGCCATCCAACGAGGCAATCAAACCAGTAAAGGTCATCGAATCAATTACGAGCATTTAATTTCGATTAAACAATATAAGGCTCGATTCGTACAGTAGTCTTTTATTAACCAAACCACTTGATTTAAATCGTCGATCGCTTGCTCGTCTCTAGCCTATCGCTCGCTCGCGATCAAACAACGGCAATTCATTGCCCAATCAATCAATCAATTCTATCTAGCAACCAATTAGCTACAGACGATTTAATCACTCTAACTAACCAAATCGATCGGCCATTTAACCTAATCCAATTTCTATCTAAATCGGCCCCAATCGTGTACCTAAATTTCATAATTGACTAAATGACTAATCATAGGCGTAATTAGCCCCCTAACCAAAGATTAGGGTCAACTCACAATTAAGTAAGCTCAGGCGGTCTCAACGGCGACGGTACGGGCGGCGACTCGACCCAAAACTTCAAGGATGCCTCGGGAAGGTCCGGCGAGGTCGTCGGGATAGGTGGCCAGCGACAGGAGCTTCAGCGAGCGATGGTCGGCATTGTGAACAGTGACGGTCAGAACAGAACAGGGTATTCGGGGGCAGTTTCGTGGCGGTTCTCGGCCTCAAAGGCCGTGACAAGGCCAACCGAGGTTAGGGGACTCACCAAGGGGTTGAGGGCGACCATCGAGACCTGCTAGGGGAGGTGGACGGCTGCCGGAAGCGGCTGAACCGAGGCCGAACAGAACCGGGCAAAATAGGGTTCTCGCGGTGCCGAAACATGTGAGGTGGCCGGAGGTCGATTCCGAGCTCCACGCGCGGCGACGCTCTTCCACAAGCTCAGGGAAGTCGGAGAAGGGTCTAAGGAGGCCGTCGGGGGTGGCGGTGAGCGGCGGAGGCGGCCGGCTTGGCCGGATCGAAGAAAAGACCAAACCGGCGTCAAAAACAGGGCACCGGGCTTCGGGGCCTGTTCGCGGCTGTTCTGACGGGAGACGGCCGGTGGGGTCGGGTTGGGACGGTTCTCAGGGGAGTGGTGGACATCACTGAAGTGGTGGGAGGCGGCGGCGACGCCGCACGAGGCCGGAGGAGGGCCGAAAAGTCTATGGTTATGGGGGTCCGAAACAGTGGAGGGCTTCCGCGGTTGTTTCACGTCCGTCCGGCGAGCAATGACGGAGACGAAGGGGTCAGGGGCGACGGCAAGGAAGGGCTGGAGGTGGTGATGGTCGGTGAAGTGGTGATGATGGTCGCGCGAAGATTAAGAATGAAGAAGCAGAAGTGGTTCGGTCATGAGTGGGAAGTCCACGAGCAAAGGAAGAAGAAGAAGAAGAGAGAAGAGAGAGAGAGAGAGAGAGAGCAGCTGATGGGAATGGTGGTGGGGCCAAGTGAAGACTTTTGGGGCATTTTGTCCTTTAGTACAAATATCTAAGGACAATTTGGTCATTTAATATTTTGGGACTGAAACGAAATTCGGTACACTGAACGAAGGGTAATTTTGGTAATTTCATAAGTTAGGCTCAGTCGGAATTAGGCTCGGGTCGCGAGGATTGAAATCTTAATTCGCGCGACTAAGAATTCGAAACCTAATCTAAACCGACTGAAGCTTCAGAATTCGTCTAAATGTCGTCTCTTCAGTCCTTACGATCCAATACATCCTATCGACCGAAATTCAATTTTAATTCATTTTATTGAATTCAGGGACTTTACAGAAGTCGAATTTTCAGGGCATCACAGGTAGCATGTGTCAAAATTTCGTTGTTCAAAATCTGCATTTTGGGCTTTCCACGAGAACTATAATCATCTCGACTTTTAATTTCTCGCATGTGCTTTAGTTGTTCTTCATAGTGATGAACAAATTTTACAAGGGTCAATGTCTTGGTCGACATCGTTGAAAGACATTATTAGTGCTCTCGCTTCTTTAACTTGACCTTATACCACATGTAAAAGTATTACGAACAAAAGATGAACTCCATTTATGTCTAAGGTCGTATAATCTCCGAAGCCAAGTTTTATTCTCAGTTTTCCACTCCTCTTCCATTTCCCTTCAAGTAGATTCAAATTCATCCTCAGATCTACATCTGTATATAAGCACAAAGAAATATTTATCCTTAAACTTTGGCTTGTTGTAAAATTGTGGAATGTTTTGACTGGCATTTTTCCCAATTTGCCAAGTGCATAAACGATGTTGTGTATTTGGAAACACCGTTCTAATGACTTTTGTCATTGCTTGGTCTTAATCAGTGAAGATAGTTTTTGGAGCCTTATCACCCATAGACTCCCAAAATACCTCAAATAACCAAATAAATGAATCGGCAGTCTCATCCAATAAAAATGCACAGCCGAACAAAGTGTTCTTCCAATAGTGATTAATCCCAACAAAAGAAGGTGCATATATCACGTTATATTTGTTGGTGCGATACGTAGTATCAAATACCAACACATCACCAAAATAGTCATAATCAAATTTGGACAAACTATCTCTCCAAAATAGATTTGTCAACCTACCCCCTTGATCTACCTGTACGGCATAGAAAAACATCGGGTTTTTCATTTGCATGCCATGAAAATGATTTAGTAGACTTTGACAATCCCCTCCACTAATAACATTGGATTTTTCTTTCTGCAAGTGATTTTGAGCATCACGCAAGATGAAACGCAGGTTTTGACTTCCTCCTGCTCTGTTTGCTAAGAACTTAAATGAAGAAGTTCCCTCAATGTCAGATTTCGCCATATCAGCTAAGACAGCTTTCTCACTATCAGTTATCAGTCCTCCGTATCTTATCAAATGTTTTTTTATTTTTAGGTATAAGTTTATGATTATGTTCAAAAACACACTCTGTAACTTCATAGACACCATTGTCTACCTTAAGTTTGATATGAGCGAGACAGCCGCATCTAACTTCAAACCTCTCGTATTTTCTTTCTTTATCAAATATGCTGGTAGAACGCCCCTCACAGGTACACACAAATATCCGTCGAGTTATTTCTCCTTTAGTATTTCTAACCACTTTACCACTCCTCACTCCAAATCCTTTCTCAAATAGCATAAGCCACATAAGCATTATATGCCTCAAGTTCATTTGGAAAAATCATACCTACTGCAAGCTCAAAACTTTTCTCCAATCACGCATCACATGTGCCAGATGGGAAGTTTCATTCTGCAAAGAAAAGAACAAAAAAATATTTCACGTATTGCTTTTACAAGCAAAACAATATCTCATCCATTAAGAAAGAAAAATGTCTCTCATTGTATGAGTGATGAATTACCTCTGATTCATCCATTCAATAACTTTGCACGTGCAAAGTAATTGATGTGACTACTTTTAAAAATACAGCAAAAATCTTGGCAAAACCAAGTTCAATGCAGCACAGATCGCAATGAATGTATGTTGTAGGGGCTTCCTCAGTCAAATTTCAGAACCTTTATGTCCATAGAAAATGCATATGAGTCAGAACAAAGTCGGATGAGGAATTCAAGAGTAGGTATAGAGCTCAGCATGCCAAAAAAGAAAGTTCAAGAGGAAGATAACCAATAGGGATAAGGGGGCACATAGAGCTAGCACAACAAAAGGAGGAGTCTAAACGGCTTTCTTTTATATATCACCTCATTTGTGCACCACATCTAAAGCAGGACAAAACAACAATTGGCCCATAAAAATCGCGTAAGAAATAGTTTGAAAAGCTCACTTTGACAAAAACATAGCATATGCTTCGGGAAAAAAAAATGCAATGAACTTAAAAAAAAAATAGAATAAGTTGCCATGCATCCTAAAAAAGAAGCATCATTGATGCCTCCAGGTGTCACTCAAGACCTGAAAATAAATTACAAAGTAAAGAGAAAAGCTTTGCTAAGTTGCAGACAACTGAAAGGATCAACTGCTTGAGAGGAACTTGTAATTGATGCCAACAATTCAGCACCAAATAACATCCACATTTCTTGAATTGAAGCTAAAAGTGCCATGATAAAATGGCCCTTCAGAGTCCTCTAATTATACGTTTGACCACATGAATCCACAAAATAGAATATCTAGAAATAGACATGGCCAAATTGAACCGTGGACCCGGAACCGGCCCGTTGACTGGCCAGGAACCGGCCCGTTGACCGGGCCCATGGTTCTGAACCGCCATTTAAAAAAAATAAAAGAAACAAATTGAGAAAATGGTAATTGCTTGAAGTAGGATTCGAACCCTTGGTCTTTTGATTGAAACAAGTGCCCTAAACCACTCAACTACCTTCAATTTGATTGTTAACATTGCAAATAAATTATAAAAAAAAAAAGGTATGGACAAATTGAACCGGCAAAACCGGCGGTTCCTTAAACAGGCCCAGAACCGCCGGTTCCACCTTTTCGTGGAACCGGAACAGGCGGTTCCGTCGAACCGCCCATGTCTATCTAGAAATCTAGACCTATAGATACCACATATCCTTTACCCTGTCAAACAACACCAACACCATGTGGATGCTCTCCTCATACACAGGAGACTTCATCATTTCTCTTCATTTAAGCATGGTTTGATTTATTGCAAGAGTAAGTCCAAAATGAATTCTCAAAAGGCATGTCCATCCTTGAGATAAAGAGTTCAAGGTATATCCATACTCCTACACATCGTGTAGGTTCTATCATGTCAAAACAAGTGCGTGGGGCCAAACATGAGAAACAAAGCTCAGAGGAAAAATCAAGTACGGCCAAGGTAATTACTTATTAGTCAAGAGTAACAGATAACAAACCAAGTTCATGACTAGTGATGAGCTCAGAGGTGATGCCAGAGGATAGGCGGAGGGGTTACGGAGTCGACGAGATGATTGCCTATGGGCTCGGAGGCAACGCTGAAGGACACGCAAAGGCGGCACGGACTCGGCGCGATGACTGCCGATGGGCTCGGAGGGAATGCTGGAGGATACGGATGCAGTACGGACTCCGCGTAATGATTGCCGACGACGACGGAGGCAACACCGGAGGATACACGGAGCCGAATTTAGGGTTGCGTCGATTTTTTGTTGTTTTGTTCACGTAGAGGCGGCATAGACTCGGTGCGATGACTGCCGATGGGCTCGGAGGGAATGCTAGAGGATACAGAGGTAGTACGGACTCCGTGCGATGATTGCCGACAACGACGGAGGCAACGCCGGAAGGTACACGGAACCAGATTTAGGGTTGCGTCGATCTTTTGTTGTTTCGTTTTCTCTGGTCATGAGAGAAAGATGGGCTGAGTGAGAGCAGATGAAAAAAAGGGAGCGTTATAAAAACGCCTTCGCTTTCTCTCCTCGGGAAGGCGCGCAACAGAGATAAAGAGGGAAGACTTAACGGAGCAAACAAAGACGGAACGGGCGTGAGGTTTTCAAAATTTTCTGATAATGGGGCCTAGTTTTGCCACGTAGCGTAATTTGAATGGACTAGTGTAGAGATGGGTTGGTGCTACAAGAGCACCCAATATTTTCTAAGCCCTTCAAATCCTGATCATCTCAATCGTCATGATCCGGTAATACAACACAACCATCACCCCCACAAAATCAGCCACCCCAATGCCCATCATCAGATCATTCTTGACCTCCATCACCACCACCTCCACCTCCCCCTAGGCCCCCTCAGCCACCACTACCACCACAGCCTGCCGAACCCCATTGCCACCACCGCTCTACCAAGTGGCCTATCCGCTCGCACGCCGCCAGACATAATGTCGTCCGCCACTGGCCTCACCACTGCACTCGACCAGTAGACCGTGGTCTCGTAGCCCGAGGAAGAATATCGCCTTGCTCAGTAGGCTTCTCTTGGCGTTGCCGAGGCATCGACGACCTGTCGACCCCGGCAGCGATGCTCCCCTTAATGCCTAGGCCGACGCAGACATGCAGCGTGCAGAAGACGGCCCAGGCTATAGGCAGGCGAGCTTGGCGCAATGCCACCCCTGGTGGCGGCTCGTTCAGTGGGGTAATCTTCCTAGTCAAGCCGTGCAAGAGGGTGCAACCTGTGAAAACGGCCATGAGTGCATGAAGTAAGGATGGAATGGTATAGAACAAGAAGGACATATGGAAAGGAAGGATCTGTGGGATCGAGTCAACAAAGATCGATGAGTAAAAGCTGACACGCGAGAGCCTTGCCAACAAAAGTGTTGGGGTCCATGGGATTCACGGAAGTCCGCTCATGTAGATAAAGCATCATTGAAACGGCGACGTTTATATATATGGCCCCCTCTCTGTCATTTTTTAAGGATTAGGAATAAAGAACAGAGACGACGATGACAACTCTCCCTTCTCCTCTCCGAAACATCAAACGGAGGACGGATTCTCACGCTGCATTATAGACACTTAATCTATGAAAAACGAGGTATGTTCGTTCTGTGATGTATTTCTCCGATCAGTGATTTAAGTAAGTTTTTGGGCTTGTTAATTTCGATTAATTCCGATGTGTATGTTATTGGGATTCATTCCCTTAAAAAGGAACGAGAGAGGAAGCGAAAGGCTGAGCAGAGTGATGGTGAGGACATGAAACCTCTACTTCAAGGTCGAAGAATTCAACAACTTGGGCTCGTGCTGTCACGCCCCAAACCCCAGGATACGTGGCATTCGAGTCAAATTGTCCCTCGGGTCATAAAGGATAGCGTCTCAGGTTCGCTATCGGACCACGACAATTTATTACGCAAGCGAAAACGTACAATACTCCCAGACGATAAAATAACATAGGGATAGAAAAGTAGAAAACATATCGAATTCAAGAACATCATTTTATTTACAGTCAACGTTCAATCTCCATAGGGTTATTACACTATTCAGCCTCACATTTCAAGGTGAAGTAGGATTAACTTCCTATCTACTCCACATCCTTAACTTCAATTCTCAGGACACAAGCTCTGAACCTGAAAAATGTTCTCATGAAGGGGTGAGATATGAATCTCAGTGAGTCAATGCCTAAGTCTCGGCTAGGGCGTTGATTCGTCCAGAATATCCTATCATGCAATCTAGTGGCATAGACATATATAGCAATCACGAGCAACTTACCCATCGCATTGCCATTCACAATGTAAGATGCATGAGATACATAGTATAACGTAATTATGACAAGAATACAACATGTCAATCGTATGCATATCAATCGTACCAACTCGACTCGCCTATCAAGGCACTTATTCAGTCACAGTGTAACTCAGTATCAATCAGATAATAAACGTCACGCAAGTTGATATCAAATCACCCAATCACTTATAAATTATCGATCACCAGAGCATCACAACACGTGCAATGATAATTCGAACCTAAGTGAGTATGAGCTTCCGTCTTCCTACTCAATTCGTCCCACACCAAACCTCGTATTCGAGATACGCTCATACTAGCCCATGAACGAGTCATGCAACAAACAATCCATTTGTTAATCGATGATCCATGACAATTATCAAGTTTGCACTACCTCATGCCTATAGCACCCAGATAATGTACCCCATGCCTATGGCACCTAGGTAATGTTCTTGTAAAACAGGATCCATCCCATATCCTATCAGCGACAGAATCTACAAGTCGTAACCTCATGCCCATGGCACTTAGGTACAACATGTAGGCTTCCCAAAAAGGGGTACGATCCTCACAAGCAGTGATCGGCTTCCGACACTCTAACCATGCACCATACCAGCTTCGTATCGTACCAAGAAAGTCGGGCGTCCAACAAGTTGTGCGGTTAGGTCCACAGTGCCATTGGCACCTCAGACACAATGAACTTGTCAAGTGTCACATCATCAATCCATCATATGACCATGCAAGTCATTCAACAATCATTCGTTCTTATCTTTATTTATAGTCGAATGATCAAGACTTGGCCTTCGGCCATTTTCGTGCCCAACGTGTCATATGAGGCATGCGACATGATATGCATGTACCACACTAGCTACTATACATCTCAAGCAGCCACAATGCCAATAACCACAAATCGACCATCCAATTGATATCTAGTCAATTCGGGCTCATGGTAACATAATCATGACAATAAAGCAATATCACAATTAGTCATTTCGATAACATGCAATGCAATCAAATGAAGATCACAAGTAAGCATTTCAATAACTAACCATAGCATTTCCGAGATAACCACTATGTCTAAGCACTTCAAAGGCAAACGACCGAGCAACGATTCGTCGAACTAACTAATCGTTCCAATTGAGGCCATTCAACCTATTCCAGAATACTAGCATATACCGACCATACCGACCTCAATCAATATACGCCTAGAGTTCTAAGCAACTAATTCCAAACGCAATCAATGACCTAAACAAGGATTAGAAGTCAACTCACAGTTGAATACTCGAGGCGATAATCGACGACGATCCTTAAAAATCCTCGGCACGAACTTTGGACAGGGGATCGGAAACTTGGCCCACGAACTTGGCCACTCGGCCCAAAATTCCGACCACGGGCCAGGCAAAATGGCCCATGAACTCGGCCACTTGGCCCATTGAATTGGCCCACGGACCCGGCCACCCGGCCAAACTCACAGGCACACGGGCCAGGCCACTCAGGCACACGGCCAAGGCTTGCGGCCGAAGTGAGTGAGTGAGTGAGTGAAATTAGAGGGAAAGAGGCATATATATAGGGAGAGGTGAGGGATAAGGTCTCTCATCTATTCCATGTGGGACATTTGGTTGATGACGTCATCGATGATGTCATGCGATGTCATCGATGATGTCATGAGGATGATGTCATGGTGACATCATGATGATGTCATGTTCTAGAAACTCTAGGGGCATTTTGATAATTTTCTCAAATGTCAAGGGCATTTTGGTAAATTATCCTCTCATGGGAAATTTAGTCAATTAGAAATCTATCGAGGGCACTTTTGTCAAATATCATCCTAGGGGTATTTTGGTCCCTCGCCAATCTTTTGAGGACAATCTCGTCGAATTCCAAACCAATGATGTTAGAATGAAGTCTAGGTTTAGGAATCTCGCCCCTAAAGTAATACGATCAATCGATCAAATCCTAAACTAATTCGATCGTCAATTTAGGAAATTCTCGATTTCTTTTGTCTAATTCATCGAAATTCATTCCAAGGCAATAAAATGCCATCCACATAGCAATTCGATGAACTTCTTCTCGTACTAACCTATGGTCATCTGCTTTGTCAAAATTGCAAGAACTCAATTATCATTCGTTCTCGTACGCTACTTAAGATGTACCTATCTTAGAAGGTTTCAATGAAAGCATTCTACATAAAGACTAGGCTTTCTCTACTTCCGAGCAACATAGATAAGGCAAATGCCTTTTTTTTCATCTTTTCTTACTCCACGAGGTTACAGCTTCTGGACTTCCAAGTTTCATAAACTTTGACGGTTCAAGCTTCAAGAGTTGCTTTACTAACTCAAGCATTGATAGTTCACTATTCCCGCCTCCATCTAACAGACCTCTGCGGAAAGTTCCCAACATCTGTAGGGTCCCTTCTACACTGGAATCATCTTGAACTAACCTCCTATAAAGCTCTATCTCATTACGATTGCTTATTATAGTAGGTATTTTACGGAGTCATGCTTACCCCATAGCAACACATAATGAATTCTCAAGCATACATTCTTAGGTCTCAAGTAACAATCACATGCACGAGCTTACGATCATACTAACTATCCCAAATCCCATCGCTCCTTATCACTCCAGGCCATGACCAAATGGATTCGGCTGGCCTTGCTCTGATACCAAATTTGGATGTCACGTCCTAAACCCTAGGGTACGCGGCATCCGAGTCAAATCGTCCATCGAGTCATAAAGGATAGCGTCCAAAGTTCAGTCTCCATATGGTTATTACACTATTCAGCCTCATACTTTGAGGCGGGGAAGGATTAACTTCGTATCTGCTCCACATCCTTAACTTCAACTCTCAGGACACAAACTCTAAACCTGAAAAATGTTTCCATGAAGGGGTGAGATATGAATCTCAGTGAGTCAATGCCTAAGTCTCGGCTAAGGCGTTGATTCGTCCAGAATATCCTATCATGCAATCCAGTGGCATAGACAGATATAGCAATCACAGGAAACTTACCCATCACATTGCCATACACGATGCAAGATGCATGCGATACATAGTATAACATAATTATGACAAGAATACAGCATGTCAATCATATGCATATCAATCGTACCAACTCGACTCACCTATCAAGGCACTTATTCAGTCACAGTGTAACTCTATATCAATCAGATAATAAACGTCATGCAAGTTGATATCAAATCACCCAATCACTTATAAATCATCGATTTACCATTCAGAATCATTGAATGTATTCACCAGAGCATCACAACATGTTCAACGATAATTCGAACCTAGGTTAGTATGAGCTTCCGTCTTCCTACTCAATTCGTCCCATACCAAACCTTGTAGTCGGGATATGCTCACATTAGCCCATGAACGAGTCATGCTGCAAATAGTCCATTTGTTAATCAATGATCCATGATAATTATCAAGTTTGCACTACCTCATGCCTATGGCACCTAGGTAATGTACCACATGCCAATGGCACCCAAGTAATGTTCCTGTAAAACAGGCTCCTTCCCATATCCTATCAGCAACGGCTTTTACAAGTTGTAACCCCATGCCCATGGCACCTAGGCACAACATGTAAGCTTCCCAAAAAGGGGTCTGATCCTCACAAGCAACAATCGGCTTCTGACAGTCTAACCATGCACCATACCAGCTTCGTACCGCACCTCATGTGGTTAGGTCCACAGTGCCATTGGCACCCCAGGCACAACGAACTTGTCAGGTGTCACATCATCGATTCATCATATGACCATGCAACTCATTCAATAATCATTCATTCTTATCTTTGTTTATAGTCGGATGATCAAGCACTAGTGCTCAAGACTTGGCCTTTGGCTATTTTCGTGCCCAACGTGTCATATGAGGCATGCGACATGATATGCATGTACCACACTAGCTACTATCCATCTCAAGCAGCCACAAGGCCAATAACCGCAAATCGACCATCTAATTGATATCTAGTCAATTCAGGCTCATGGTCACATAATCATGACAATAAAGCAATATCACAATTAGTCATTTCGATAACGTGTTAAGGAAATCAAACGAAGATCACAAGTAAGCATTTCAATAACTAGCCATAGCATTTCCGAGATAATCACTATGTCCAAGCATTTCAAAGCCAAACGACCAAGTAACGATTCGTCGAAATATTGAGGCCATTCAACCTATTCCAGAATACTAGCATATACCGACCATACCGACCTCAATCAGTCTACGCCTAGAGTTCTAAGCAACTAATTTCAAACGCAAACAATGACCTAAACAAGGATTAGAAGTCAACTCGCAGTTGAATACTCCAAGGAGATAATCGACGACGATCCTTGAAAATCCTCGGCACGAACTTTGGACAAGGGCTCGGAAACTTGGCGACTCGGCCAAAATTCCGGCCACGGGCCAGGAAAAATGGCCCACTTGGCCCGCAGAATTGGCCCACTGACCCGGCCACCCGGCTAAACTCACAGGCACACGAGCCAGGCCACTCAGGCACACGGCCAAGGCTCACGGCCGAAGTGCGTGAGTGAGTGAGTGAAATGAGAGGAAAAGAGGCATATATATATAGGGAGAGGTGAGGGATAAGGTCTCTCATCTATTCCATGTGGAACATTAGATTGATGACGTCATCGATGATGTCATGAGGATGATGTCATGTTCTAGAAATCCTATGGGCATTTTGGTAATTTCTTCAAATGTCAAGGGCATTTTGGTAAATTATCCTCTCAAGGGCAATTTGGTCAATTAGAAATCTATCAAGGGCATTTTTGTCAAATATCGTCCTGGGGGTATTTTGGTCCCTCGCCAATCTTTTGAGGACAATCTCGTCGAATTCCAAACCAATGATGTTAGAATGAAGTCTAGGTTTAGGAATCTCGACCCTAAAGCAATACAATCGATTGATCAAACCCTAAACTAATTCGATCGTCAATTTAGAAAATTCTCAATTTCTTTTGTCTAATTCATCGAAATTCATTCCAAGGCAATAAGGGTGGGTATGGAAACCTTTCTGTTTCTGAGCATTGTTTTTGAACAAAAATATTTTTTTGTGTTTCTGTTCCCGGCTACGTTTTTTTATAATAGAAACGCGTTTGGAAAGTTAAAAAAATAAACAATTTTTTGTCACCGGCGGCGGCAGTGGCCGCGTTGGCGGTGGTAGGTGATGATTCCAAAAATGTTCCAAAACCTAGAAGCAAGTTTTTTTTTTGTTTCTTCAAAAGTGTTTCCTGGCGCAAAAGTGTTTTGCGGAACTCTTTTGGAACATTTTTGAACCATACGCGTTTCTGTTCCCAAAGTGTTTCCGAAACACTCTCCATGGAGTGTTTTTTTTTTTGTTGCCATACACACCCTAAAATGCCATCCACAGACAATCCATAATCTAATTTCTATCATTAAAAAAGAGATCGAATTTTCAGGACGTCACACGTGCAGCCGTGGCCAACGCGTGAATAGCCACACCATCGTCTCGGGTTGATGCTGGTCGACCCAAGAATGGCGGACTTAGGACAAAAAAATAGCGATGAATTGAATTGAGTTCGATTGCAAGAGAAGGAAAGGAACAGAACAGAGCAGAGCAGAGCAAGAGCATCTATCTATTTATCTGAATTCTTGGGAAATGGTCAATGGAGTGGTGTCCACGTCCTTTGTTCTAACACTGATGTAATGAGCCAAGGTGCTTGCCGAGAAGCCAACATGGAACATCTCGTACATAAACTAGGTTTAATTATTTTTCTCTTGTATCCACCAAACACATAAAAAGAGAAAACAAAAGAAAAACAAGAAGGAATCAACCCAATATTATTTGAATTTGTAGACTCCGTTTGTTTCATGAAAAATAAATGATTTAAAAGATATTTTTTTCTCAAAAAATGATAGCTTGGATTGCTCGAAATAACTAGTCGGTAAAAGATATTTTTATCGCCAATTCGAAAATATTTGGACATATATTGTTGTCAATAACAAAAATAATATTTTTCATTGATTCATTTTTATAAATAATGTATGAGCGATTGTTTTCTAAAAAGTATTTTTCGAATCACGCCGTAATTGCGAAATCACATGTGCATATGTTGACGAGCGAACCGGTTTGGGATCGTCTCAACTCTCAAGGCGTTGAAGCATGAGGGAAGGTCTGGTCGTTAGAACTTAGAAGGATGGGCTTGCGCTACCCGCTAAACAGGTGTTAGATTGATTATGAAGCTTTACGCTTATTGCCCAGTTAAATATTTACACGTGTCATTGTTTAATTCCTTGCGCATAATTTATGCAGCCTACACGCTTGTAGTTACATGGTTCATGCTCTTCCACGTGTCTTTTTCTTTACTTTTCCGTTTTTTTTAATTCTTTTTGGGTTTTGGGTGGCAGAAGGAGGGTGTTGGGATCTCTCGATAATGGCAATTAGCCTTAACTAAAGCGGGTGCAACAACTACATAAAATCAAGGCTCATCTTACTAGATAGGCTCCATTAGTCGTAAAGATCACATTACGATAACTCCCTCGAATTTTTTATTTTTTTGTCGGATCGTCCGTTAAATACTCCATATCTTTCATTATCATCTCGTTTCACGTCATTTTGGGTATCTCCGTATTGACTCATCAAAAGGGCGAGTCGAGTAAGGTTGATTCGGGTCATGAATGGTCCGACACTAATAGACTCATCTAAATCGTTTATGGCTCGTTTATTGCAATGCAAATATAGTGACCCGTACCCGACTCGATCAATATTCCTAAAAACACTTTTATATTTAATCCAATCTAAAAAAACTCATAACCATACTGATATGAAAGTGCGAGAATGAGTGGGGGCGACAAAGAATGAAGAGAGAGTAATAGAGGTAGATTGAGTTTAAGTAAATTATAAACTCATTTATGACACATTTATTAAATATAACTAACTCATATCTATCCCGACAGGTTCATTACCGTGTCGCTTCTAATCTGTGTCTTGTACTTATTAACGTCTCTTCATTTTGAGCATCCGAACATCTTCGTTAGACATGGTCAAATCATCTCAATTCTCAAGCAATAGTATCTTGTTTCTGTTGGGGTTCGAGGATTGCCAAAACGCAGCGGAATATATTTATAAACCGAAACCCTAGACATGATCCATGTGTATATCGAAATTGAAATAGGAATTCAATACGTACCTTTATCAGATAGGAGATAAATTGACGATCGACTGTGTCTGGATTAGCGCCCCAAGTGTTGCGCCTCTATCGGTATCCACACACACGAACTGAAATCTCCAACGATCTAAATACTAGCTTACAGATCTTGGGGTTCCCCTTGCCTCATTGCCTTTGATCTTCGACACTCTCTCTGAGTAGAGAACGATTCTCTGTCTTTTTCTCCTTCGAATTGCGACATTTTAATGTCTGAAGCGTCTCTAGGGTTTTCCACACGTAGCCCACTATTCTTAATAGCTAGATATATATATACATATATAGGCGGTTTGGGAGGGACGGTTTTGCCGGCCCGTCCACCTCCAATCATGCATTTAATCATTATCCCATAATACGCGCAATCATTGAGAATAAACTTAAATATATTTCTTAAGTAGATCAAGGTGCAGAGAAAATATAAACTCAGTTTGTTATGGTGTGCGACTCTATATATTCACTAAACATTAGTATGCTCAAAACTCTTTTGGCCCACAAGTCATAAGCGGTCTTTAGCAAGACATTATAACTACCTAAGTGTAGTGAATGTCGATTTTCCGACATAACCCAATGCACAACTAATGTTACAATATCAATCTTGATTGGTTCCTAAGGCAAGTCACTAATAGTTTCATCCTCCGTCGTCGCTATGCCTTTCTTTCCTCGAATAGATTCATTTCTGGTCTTGCCTTTTCTCGTACTCCCAATACATCCGACGAAGCATTCTCGTCTCCGACGCGCACATTTTGCGGCGCATGTTAGATTTTTAACTGCCCATCCATTTTCTCAAGGTCAACGATTTGTGATGGCCAGAAGAGAAGGTCAACGATTCACTCGTTTCGGACCAGCCCACAGTAAAAAGCCTCGAAGCCCGCTGAATCAGGCTTGGGCCTGGGCCTGAGTCTGTCCAAACAGAATTACTTCGTCGCTGGCCACAAAAATCAAAATTTCTTTTCTTTCTTTCTTTCTTATATCATGGGCACAATTAGATAAAATATGCGTCCCAACCAAAAGAATAATTAAGTTTAAGCAGAACCTAATCTTAGAATCTCTCATCAATGGTTTTTCCCCCCTTTAAAGCGAAACGTGTTCGGAAGTAATACTAGACCCATCAAAATAGGTCATAAATCCATTTCTTCACACATATGAGGAGCTGAGCTGTTGTATCATATGTATTATTTACATTCCACGTATCGATTTAAACACGATATGAGTGTTAAATGGGTCGTAAATGAGTTTTTAACTTACTTAGAAGTTAGACTCAACTCACCTCTATAAACTCCGCACTCTCACCTCAGTTTGGATATAAATTTTTCTAAATTAGATTAAATATGTAATTGATTTAAGAATATGAATGGGGTCAAGTATGAGTCATTAGCTTGGCGTTGTTATAATGTCATAAACAGGTTAAATGGATCTATTTAGGTAGAACGACCCAAACCCGACCAGACCCACCCATTTGACGAGACTAAATTGTACATGAGCGATATAACAAGGGTGAATATAAATTGATTTCGTTCGTCATTAGGCTTCGTTTTTCCCCCCTAATCGACCCCCGAAAAATGATTGAAAAATATGCGTAGAGACGTGCCTCGTAAGGCACACGCCACGTATCCAACACTGAATGGTAACAAAATTCATGATCCATAAATTAAGTCGCCATGGATAATTTCGATTAAAAGAGAGAGGTAATTACCAGAATAATAACATATCGACGGAAAAAATTGCTGTCTGAGCTATTGCTTTCGCCCAACATGCTTCTCGAGCCCTCTCAATAGAAAATATCAAAATTTTGGACATGTTCAAACGTACGTAGGTCCTACGTGACCTGCCAAATTCGATCTCCATGCGAAGAACAAGTCTTGGCCTTTGACATTTTAATCGAATAGAGGAAGACAGTCTTTAAACACATGCATGGATTAGACAAACCAACGTGATGTTGACACCTTTATTTATTTATTTATTTATTTTTTGTGGATAATGCTGAACTTAGCCGACCCCGCCAAAACAATCATAATAACTTTATATGTGTAATATTATGAGATGCTACCGTGATATCCTGAATTTAACTCACTAAGGTATTATCTGCTTTGGTCCGTCCCATATTGAGTCTCGTGATTTTATTCTTTGGCGTACAAATGAGCACCTTCCATGAGGTCATCTATTTTGGGAGCATGCTTAACTTTGGAGTTTCAAGGGTAAGCATTGTCATTATGTCAAAAGGCGTCTCTGTGAGTTGATTCAAGTTCACACACACACACACACACACACATATTCCAGAATCACTATCTCCATGTTCGGTGCACAGTTATGTTTATTCCTGCCCCCCTTGTCATCCTAAAATTCTGCCAAGAGCCGCTCCTTATCCAGACCCCTCTAGCCCAACGATCACTCTATACCCTCATTGGATCGGGTCATTATAGGCCTACCAACTTCGGTCTGGTTCGTCCCCGAACCACGCATCTACCGGAGAGGGTCCCGCCTTGATACCAATGTTGGAACGGATCCCAAAACAATACACGAGAAAACACGAAAAACATGCCCAGAATCTCTCTTGAATCATAGATTGAAAAGAGTATATGACACAACGAAATGTACCCTGATTTTCACAGGTTAAAATGTTGGAAGCTGGAGAGAGCGTCTGTCCACCAGTTCCGCAGAAAAAACGTTGCCCGCTTTCAATGCCTTCCTTCTCTGCTCAAAACAATGTCATAAAACCAACGTAAAGAAGAGAAGAACGTGACAGTTATTATCACGTTCCCTAGGATTGAGCTGGGTTAGCCCAACGTGGACAGCCCACCCATAACCTATAAAACCCAGATTCATTGCATGCCAACCCGTGGAAAATCTAAAGGAATTAATATGGGTCAACATATGATTTAACACACACACACACACACACACACACACACACACACACACACACACACACACACACGGAATAATCGGTGTTCAGAAAAGTTTACAGTGATTTAGTACGTGATAGAAAATAATTAGAGTTATTTTCAATACTGAAAGCAACTTACCCTAACATTGTTCCTCGTGCGGATCCGGATCCCCTGCCCATTTTTCGGCTGGGCAGGGGGATCCCCACCATTCAATAGGGGGACCACCTTATTGAATGGTGGGGATCGCCTACCAAGGAAAAAAACTTGGCAGGCGATCCTGACCCTCCTCGTGCAGGCTCCATGCTCTGAGATTACGTCATATAAAGTTAAGGAAGAAAATAAAATTAGGTCCGTTGGCATTGGTGTCATTTTCTGCTTAAAAAATTGAGTCAATATCACAATAAACCCCAAACTGATACACCTGTGACAAATTTTTCACAAACTATTTTTTTTTACTACCAAAAATCATAAACTAGTACAATTGTGATAAATTTATTCCATACTAATTTTCTTACCAAAAAAAAAATCTCGAACTGGTGCACGTGTAACAAATTTACCATCTGTTAGTTTCTGTTAAATTGAGTTAATACCACGAAAAATTTCAAATTGATACACCTCTAACAAACATAGGGTAACGTGTATACCTGATAATTCCCACGTGTCATTTAACTCAATAATTTGATGGTAAAATTTAACGAAAACTATCGGAGTGTAAATTTATCACAGATGTACCAGTTTAGGGAAAATTTATCATAAGTATACCAATTTGGGAATTTTCATGGTCAACAAAATAGTTTGAGATAAATTTATCATAGGTGTACCAGTTTGAAATTTTTTATGGTATTAACCCTAAAAAATTGTAGAATTTAAAGCAAAAATTTTACGGGCTTTTTCTCTTTTTGCTATGTGCATGGTCGTCATCGTCCACGACGTAATTAAAAAAAAAAATCGGCATTTAAGATATTAAGCAAATTAAGTGCTTGAACTCCACAAATTTGGAATGGCATCAAGATTCCGTTTGTTTCGCGAAAAATATTTTAAAAAATAATTGCTTAGTCAATGGATTTTTTTTTTTCATTTTCAACAACTTATGTCATTTTTCTTTTATTCATTTTGTGAGCAATACAATAGTTTTTTTAAGAAAAAATATTCTCCAGAGCATTCATTTTTTTTGGGGGGGGGCTAAAACAAAGGCACCCTAATTTACCAAACTCAACCACCGGTCATGTATCAAAGAGTAAGCTTTATCTCTATGTCCTTTCTCTTTTTTCTTTTTTTATTTGCCGAAAGAAAATATCAGTCACTTGTCAAGATCCAAACATGAGAGGTAAGAACTTGCTGGAGAACACGACCGATGGAGGGTTTTGGAGAGGAGCGAACGCGCTTTTGGAAGGAGCGAGCATTGCTTGGACGACGAGAAAATGGAGGGCTTAAGGGAAAAACAAAAAACAAAACCTGCTGGACAGCGAGCTGTCATCCAAGCCAACGTCGTATTTTTGTTTGCGTTGTGGAAGGACAAAGAGAGACTTTTCGCAAATTCTGCATGCATTAATATAAAAGAATGATTCATCATAACAAAAAGAAGAAAAAAATAACAAATAAGGGATTCAATCGCACCCGCAAAGAGGACCAAATACTTGGAATTTCGGACCATGGATCTACTTGGTTCGATTTCCCTTTCTATTTGGACCTCAATACCGTCGCGATACAGAGATGGCAACCGCATGTTTAGGTAACGCATGGTAGCAATTCTCACCATCTTCTCAACTTCTGACCAGAAATTGATTTCTCTATTTCTCCTCAAAAGCATAAGTTGGTTTTTCCTCTTCTGTTTCAGATTGACTTCCGATCACAAAAATTTGTTTGGTAGCGATTGAAAATTTTTATTTTTAAAATATTATTAACAAAATCTTTGGCGGCACCGAGTCTCGCAGATGTCATAGAACCGTGTCCCGAGCATCCTAATAGCGCGACCATGTTCTCATGGAGTTTTCAACTGCAAGCAAATTTACTCACTACGACAAGCGAAGAAAAGCCACGACAACGTGCGAAAGAATCCGCCAAAAAAAAAAAAAAGCAGAGCAAATCACTGAAATTGAAGCTAGAGCCGGCACGTGTGAAGTTTCTTCGGAGTTTTTTTTTTTTTTTTTTTGCCAACAGAGAGAAATTGGGGTTTTACAGAGTCACAGTAACTTAGTTGTACAATGCACCGTCGAAAAGCTGTTTTCTTGAAGGCATTGCGGAAGTTTCTTGCGAATGTGACGTCACTGACTTGGATACATGACAAATTTAATTTGGTAGGGTTTGAAAACAAAAGGAAGCATTGCGATAAAATGATTGATTTTGATTCTCCAAGAAAGTTGATGGAACTATATACCTAACTAAAAAGGGGAATATATATATATAAAAACTTAACGGGAGATAAAAATGCCAACTGAACGCGTGTTCAATTTTTTTGGCGTTTGTATCACTTACGAAAAATGAGACGACATAAAATCTTTTCGGGAAAATTTCATTTAAGGGCCTGAAGTGCATGGATTTTCTCAAAGAAGGGCCTGCACTGGATTTTGTTGCAAAGAAGGGCCCGCATTGCCCTTTTTGTTTCAAAAGAAGGCCTGATAGAAGGATAGTTCCGTCTTTTAACGTTTTAATTTCGTTTTCATTTTTTTCCTTTCCTCTTTATATTTTCTTTTCTTTTTTCTATTCCCCTTTCCCTTTTTCTTTTCCTCCCCCTCCGACTGTTTTTCTTTCCCTTCTGTTCATCTCCACCTCCAGGCTCCAGCACGTCTTCTTCTTCATGGGAATAAGACCTGCACCAACTTAGTCTCGTTGCCCGCTGCCACTACCACCGACTCCCCAAGCTCATCCCGGTGGCAGATCCTCTCTGGTAATGCTTCATGGCGGTGGCACATCATCTCTGATAATTCTTCATGGTGATGGCAAAAATCTGGGATTTGTTCATCCCGCTGTCGCGCCCTCTGCACAGACTGAGAAGACCCGCTGTCGGCCTGCTCCCGTGTCCCACTTTGCCACTGAACCATCGACGCCGGGATTAGCCCACCACACCATCGTTTCTGGTCAGGCCTACCCTTCGTGTTGCCATTGGCCTAATTCTGCGCCACCTCTACTCACGCTTGCGTTGCCATTGATACGAGCTCGCCTGCTTCTGCTCACGCTTAAGGGACACCATTGGACGTCGGGCGCGAGATGGCCACCGACGCAAGCTGCCTGATCTGACTCAAACATAGACCACCGCGGCCGATCGCCAAGCCAACCCGTCGGCCTGATTCACGAGGCCCATGCTATAAGCAACCTGCCATGAACCCGAGGAAACTACTCCGATAACCTGGCGCTGCCGTCGTTGCCTACTGCAGGGTGGTCATTTTCAGGCTATACCGACAGCAGCTGCCACAAGACAAATTAGTCGATCTCTCCATCGTCTCTCGGTTTCTCGGTGCTCGAACGTGCGCACTCTCTCTCTCTCTCTCTCTCTCTCTCTCTCTCTCTCTCTATGTGCTCTTTCTCGCCTGTAAGCTTGCTGGGTCTGATCTTGGCTTCTTTGTAGCCTAAGACCAGATCCCCTCTCTTTCCTCTCAGGTCCTTCAAGCAGAGTGTTTGGTTTTGGTGAAAACATTGCGTTGTTTGACATTCAACGCAGGCGGTCCTCTGTTTCTTTCTATTTCGTTGATTTGGGCATGAAAAACCTTATCCCCTTCCTGCTCAAGTTCGACAAAACAGAGGGAAAAGAGGACCACCAAGGTGTGTTGGTGCCTGCTCAAGTCGAAGATGCGTTGGCTCGTCGACAGTTCTGGGGAGCCTGGACGAGAGCGTGATTCGGCTTGGAAGCATCGGCGACACGGCCCGTCCAGATCTGGCGATGGCGGCTCGTCCATGGTCGTGAGCGACGGCGGAGAACTCGACTTGGACTACGGCGCCGGCGACGCTGCTGTTCTAGAAATGGAGTTGTGACTCCAGATCTGGAGCTGGTGACGACGTCTCCTTCATGGTCGCAAGCGACGACGGAGGACGGAGGGGTGGCTCCGCATGGACGAGCCACGCCAGCGACGGCTGGAGGTGGAGGATGAACAGGAAGGAGGGATGAGGGAAGGGGAGGGAAAAGAAAAAGGGGGAAAAATGAAAATGAAATTAACACGTTAAAAGACGGAACTACCCTCTTATCAGGCCCTCTTTTGAAACAAAAAAAAAACATTTCAGGCCCTTCTTTGCAACAAAATCCAGTGCAGGCCCTTCTTTGAGAAAATCCATGCACTTCAAGCCCTTAAATGGAATTTTCCCAATCTTTTCTTATCCAACAGTCATGTTGACATCCTGAAAAATGATTTTCTCTCTTTAAAATGTTTGAAACAATTAGGCACGAGAACCCCAACGGCCGTTATCGGGTCCCCGATGCCTGTGCTTGCGCCCCGATTCCCTGACGCTCGAGCCAGGGTCCATAGAAGTCGGGTGTAGGACCCCGACACCTAGGCTCGAGTCCATAGAGAGAATGTGCCCGGACCTCGACACTCACGCCTCGATCCCAACGCGCAGGCCCAAGACCCCGATGCCTAGGGCCGACTCCAATGACGCCGGGCTTAGATCCGCAGACGTCGGTCCATGTCCTTGGAAGCCATGCCTGGAACCACAGTGCCCCGTGTCCGGTTCCTCGGCTGCCTATGCCCACATTACTAGTGCCCCGATTAGTACACGTCTATTGAGGGAAACAAAAGCATGTTTTCCTTTCCAAATGCCAGAAAAACAATTTCCAATTCATTTTTCAGATTCAGCAAAGGACCGGGAAAATTTTATCATCGTTTCCTCGGCAAGGAATTCTCTTGAAGAACGTTTTTTTTTTTTTTTGGAAATGCCAAACCTTCCCACGAGACGAAACGGTGCAGAATACGAAGAAACCGGCGACAGAAGGGCAGGAATTGCAAAAATGTGGTGCCACTGCCGTGCCATCCTCCTTTCACGATCATGAATCTCATGAATTTGGATGCCGCACACAAAGTGAGAAAGAGGATGGGCATATTCAATCGAGGGTTCCCTTATGATTCTCTGCCCCCGGAAAAAGCACCCAAAAAAAAAAAAAGAGTAGTTACGGGCAGATCGGCTAAAAAGGAGGCGCCACTAAAATCACGTGTGATCTCACCTTTACCTTTTTTTTTGGGTGCATATCTTCTCTTCTTTGGTGCAACCTTCCGAACAGGATCCCCTGCCCTAGGACAGGAATGCCCTACACCCCCACCGTCGGATCCCCCTCTCTCCCCCATATCTAGGGGATCTGACGGCCAAAAATCGCGGTCTCCTCTACTGTGCCACATCACCATGTGGAAAGGGATCGTCTGACCTTTCCGCAGAAGGTTAGGTCCTGCCCTTGAAATCCAAGCCGTTCGTATTATGAATTAATGGCTCAGATTGCTACTAACAAGTATATATATTAAAAAATTACCCCATAAAAATAGGAGATCTAGGCCGTCCGTCCAAAAACGGATGGATTGGATCTCAAAGGCAGGGGCCTAACCTTCTGAGGAAAGATTAAGCGATCCGGATCCCATCCATGCCTCCACCAAATTCAAATCCAGTCATCACAACTATACTTCCCCCACCCCATCATCCCCCTTTGCGCTTGGGCAAGGTTCATCGGCGCACGCACGTCCTACATTCGCTAAAGGATTTTGGAAGTCCAAGTTGGCTTGCCCGCACCTTTAGGTTTCGGGTTTCAAAAAATAAGTAATATATTTCAACGGGTTGGTTTCAGATTATAAATATAACCTGTACTGAATCTGAAATCACACACCTCTGCTTTTCCTAAGCGATTGTAGCGTTCACTCTCAATTTAAAAAAGAAAAATTTGGCAGATTCTCGGGTGCACTGAAAACGACCCTAAAACCTAAGTTCCAAGTTTTAGGATAACTCTCATTTTTCTTAACTAAAAATTAAAAAAAAGAAAAATTGATAGATTCTCGGGTGCCTGAAAATGACGCTAAAACCTATGACGTATAGGTTCTAAGTTTAAAAAATATGGAACTTGTTTCGACGGATAGGTTTCGAATGGAATCTGTGAGGAACCTGAAATACTCCTTCTCAGTATTGTCATGCTGTCAGGTTAATAATTTTTTTATTTTATTTTACTGTGTGTTTTAATAATGTGTACGGGTCGGGTGGAATATTTTATTGGAAGGTGGGGGGAGGCTAGTGGGGGGAAGGAGAGTAGTGACATGCATGGTTGTGATCATAGAGCTTTTTTAATAAATGAGTGACAAGAGATGAGGGAAAGCAACTTGCTCTTTGTCATTTCTCTCTCTATCCTCCTTCCTTCCTTCCTTCCTCTTCGCCCTTCTCTCTCTTAATCAATAGGAGCACATCTTGATCCATACCTCTTCTCTTTCCTGCTTCTGCCGCTTCATAATCTCATCAATTCTGGGTTCTCGAAAGTTTTTTGTTCTGTGGAGCAGCAACAGCAACAGCAACAGGCTAGCAGCAGCAGAATTTGTGGGCACAGATCGTTCATGGCTGCTGATTCTCCTCCCACGCCAAGGCTTGACAAGGAGGATTATGACGAAACTAAACCAGACGCTCAGGCGTCCAAGAGAAGGTAAAGAGTCTCGATGAGCGTGCATCTTGAGAGACTGGCATTTTTTTTTTTCCAGGGAAACCTTCTTCTGCATTTGCCTTTCGAGTCTCCTGATTTGTTTCGAAAACCAAGACTTTTCACTCTTGGATCTTTCTTGGGAGTAATGGATCGCGGCGGCGGGGTTTGTTGCAGGAAGGTGGTCCACAAGACGGTGGTGAGGGTGAAGATGGAAGCAAACGTGGGGAAGCAGAAGAACGAAGGGCCGCCTTCTGATTTTTGGTCTTGGAGGAAGTATGGGCAGAAGCCAATCAAAGGATCGCCTTACCCAAGGTATCATCTTTTTCACTTGTGTTCTTCTCTGGGCAATTTCCCTCCATTAGGAGTCTCCTAGCCCTCGAGAATCTCTCTTCTAGTCTCTGTTGTTTTGGCCAGGGTGGGTTCTAATCTCGTGCCTCTCCTGACAAGAGCATGGCGAGTTCCTGACATTTCTGTCTTTGCTGTGGAATTTACTTTTGCAGAGGGTACTACAGATGCAGCACATCGAAGGGGTGTTCGGCCAAGAAGCAAGTGGAGAGATGCAAGACGGAAGCTTCGGTCCTGGTCATCACCTACACATCCACCCACAACCACCCAGGCCCTGACATTAACTCCCTCAACCCCACCACTCAACCGCCCGACGCCGACGACGACGATCCGGGAGAGACCACAATCGCAGCCTCTCCCGCTGTCTCAGCCCAAGAAGAAGAGCCGGAGCCGGAGCAAGAGCAAGAGCAAGAGCAAGAGCAAGAGCAAGATCAAGATCAAGAACAAGAACAAGAACGCCATCTCGATCGAGATCGACCCACCCACGTGGCGGCCATCGACGAAGAAAACCCCGCGCCAGAAGATCCCTTCCACTACCTCCGATGTCCGACCAACTGCTCTTCCCAAGACTTGTTGATGGAACAAGAACACACGCTCGCTCTGCAGCTGCACGTGTATGAAGAGCCTCTAGTTCCTCGTTACCGCCACGACGACGACTACCCGAGCGGCGCTCCCGCCGCGGCGGATCTGCCCCGCGAACCGGAAGAGGGCCACGACTTCTTCGACGAGCTGGAGGAGCTACCCGCGTTCTCCCACTTCGCGAACCTCAAGAGGAGCAACTGCTTCTTCGACGACAGGATTCCCGTCGTCCCTTCTTGATTCGAGCGCGGACTGCGTCGCTGTTTTGGCCATGGTTCTTTCCCCCCACACACAACAACCTTGGGAAGGAGAAACACTGTACACACGGCGCCCCCTGAGAACTCTTTTGTTCATAACCCTCATGTGGGTTTTAGTGCGAGTTCTGTCGATGGCGTCTCAGACGTTGTCAGCAATCGATCTCTGCAAGACGTAGAGAGCGAGAGCACGAGGAAGATGGTGGAGGTAGTGGGGGCAAAAGGGTAATTATCTTCCTTCCTAGGGAGAGAGAGGTTTAAGGGGATCGAATGGCATCTTCCGCGATGATGGCAAGCGAGCGAATCGAACACGCCACTCTTTGTTTTGTTCGCTTACTCGTCAATTCTTATGGTGAAATAGATGGCAGGAGGAGGAGGAGGATGGCGAGTGGGTGATCGTTCGTTCGAGGATAAGGCTAAAATCTGGATGGGAGTGGTTGAAGTTATTAAGATAAAAGAGAGAGATTTTTCCTATGTGATTTTTCGCAACTTTATGTATAAAATACAATGGGGGAAATACCTTAATATTAGTCTTGACGGTGGTCGAGGGATGTTTCAGTGCCGGTGGGATCAAAGCAATTTTTTGTTCGTTTATTATTTGGCCTGTGTCATAGGTTTCATCAAAACCTCTGCGGTTTGTCTCTTTCGGGGGATGTTTTTCTTTTCTTGAGGAGTTGCAGATTCGCCGTGCTGCAAGATGCCAAAAGGAGAGCCTTTTTTGCGCACTCCCAAAAAAAAAAAAAAAAAAATTTCCACCCACTTGTTGGAGTTTGTGTGTGTTTGCGAAGGACGTCTAGATACTGTTCCGTATAGAATCTGCCAAAGTAGAAGGTGTGCCGTGTACGAAGAGGGAAGGAAGAAAAAAAAGGGCCCCCAAATGTCCCCAGATGTCTTTTTTTTTTTTTACTCTTTTGGGATCGAAATTAAAAAATAACACCACTTCTTCGTGGTGAATTTGTCATGAAACACCAGTTCGAGGTTTTTCGTGTTATTCATCCAAATAAAAATAACGCAACTTCTCGCACGTCTTGAGAAAATGCCTCTCTCGCCGCACGCCATCTGATGTGGTTCCGTCGAATTGACGTGAACGGAGAACAAAGTTGAATACGACGCTGTTCTCGGCATATAATGTAGGAAAAAAGCCGAAAGACTGATGCTAATAAGAAACCAGTATTAGGCTTTCGGCATTTACGGAATGTTGAAGGCCTTACTAATGAAAATTACTTAGTTATCTAGTTTGCTCTCAAAACCTTATTGAAAATCCATTTTTACCCATCTTTTAAAAATGAAACCCTAGTTGTTGTTTATCTTCTTCTACGGAGTGGGGCCGGCTAAGGTTGCATGGGTTGCGTGACCTCAAACCTTGTTGCCCAAGGTAGCGTAACCCCTGGCAATGGCCCCCCGGGTCACTCGACCTCAGGTCTTATGCTCAGCTACTGCCGCTAGCACCAAATCTGGCTTGCCGGCGTGCAAAGGTTTTGATTTTTTGCAAAGAAAAAGAAATAGAAAACATGCACCCCAAAGTCCATTGCAATTTTTTTTTTTTTTTTTGCCAAACACTACTTAACCCAAAGTTACATTTCAAAATATTTTTTACCAAACACCATTTGCATTTTTCAGATGCCACTAAGGCTAAAGACAATTGCATTTACTCAAAGTCTATTTCCAAAACCAAAACAAATGCACCCTGGATCATGTAGGCTGACGCATAGCGATGTGATGGAAAAAATGTACGGAACTCGTAACAGATGTCATTTTTGTTCCAAGAGTAAAAAGTTTAACCTTTTTTTCTCCCGACCCCTGACGACGGCTGCCTGGGTCGCTCGACCTTTGGCCTTGTCCCCGATTAACGCTGCTGGCGCCAAATCTGACTCACCAGCCAGTGAAGGGTTTTGATTTTTTTAAAAAATAAATGAATAAAAAAGAAATATGCAACCAAAGCCCATTGCAAAAAAAAATTTGGCCAAACATTACTTAATCCAAAGTTGCATTTCAAAATTACTTTTACCAAACACCATTTTTATTTTTCCAAAGCCACTTAGGCTAAAGACATTTACATGCCGAAACCAAACGCACCCTTAATCATGTAGGCCAACGCATAACAATGTGATAGAAAGTGTACGGAACTCATAATAGATGTCATTTTTGTCCCACAAGTAAAAAGTTTAACCTTTATGTTGGGGACATTTAAGCTGCGTATGGTAGTGTTTCTGTTCCTGGGAGCATTTTTTGAACAGAAACACTTTTTTGTGTTTCTATTCCCGGCTGCGATTTTTGGGAAAAAAAAAAACGCGTTTGGTAAGTAAAAAAAAACGCGTTTGCAAAAATACTTTTGCATTGGTGCCAATTAAGTCATAAATCTTTTGTATTTGAACCAATTCAGTCCTAAATATTTTGTATTTATGCCAATTGAGTTTATTCCGCCAATTTTGACCGAAAATAACTGGCGTAGACATCAATTGTCCTACGTGACGTGACTGGCACTAACGTGGATGTTTTTTTATATATATATTTTTTGATATTTTAAATAATTTAAAAAAATTCAAAAAATGCTTAAAATTATTTAAAATATTAGAATAATATGAAAAAAAAATATCCAAATCAGCGCCAGCTGTGCCACGTAGGACAATCGACGTCCACGTCAGTGATTTTCGGTCGAAATTGATCAAATTAACTCAGTTGGCATAAATGCAAAATATTTAGGACTGAATCGGCACAAATGCAAAATGTTTAGGACTTTTTTGGCACTTCTCCCTACAATTCCTTCACCAGCAACTGCAAGGTCGCATGCCTATTGATCCTATAATTTAAGTTTCAAGTACTCCCTCTCTCACAATTGCAGCACAACCCCGACTAAGATGGTACCATAAATTCATATTGATGTCCAAAGTCCTTTTAAACGGATGAAACATACGGAAATTATATTGTAGAATTTTTTTCGAAAATCCGTTTATGTCACTCCAAAACTTCATGTAATTGTCCTAAGCGTATAAAGATAATGCACCAAAAAGGGAGACGGCATCTGTAACAAAGTTTACTAAGAAGGGAGGAGGAGGAAAAGTTTCACAACTTTATACAGAATTGCAATTGTAGGCTCTACATGAACTGAGTGGGTAGAAAAGTGAACGACCTACGTTGCTTCGGCTATTGCGGCAGCAGAGCTTTTAGCGGACTTCAAAGGAAGCCCGGATAGGACCGACAAGAACAAAAACTTCCTTACTTGGACTGAGAGATTCCTTTGATAATCTGATCATCCTCGTATCCTAATTGTCTCACCAGAAGCAAACAAAATGTACTTCTTCTAATCTCTCTATCGAATCTTTTGAATAGAAAAAAAATTTATAAAAAAAGTCTTAAACCTATTATATTTGTGCTAATTCAGTCATATACTTATTAATTTGGTAAATCCAAGACCTTTTGATAATTTCTCAATTTAAGCCAATTTTGACTAGAAGTTAATGACGCCGTCCCATGGGGACAATTTTTTTATGATTTTTATATCTTTTGTTTTTTTCCCCTTCCTCCTCAACCAGTCGTCGAGTTTCGACGATGCCCAGGGAAAACCAGTGGAGCGCCCACGTATGGATCTGGAGAGCCCGACCTTCGCCAGCTTTGGGTGAGGCTCGCTTCACTAGATTTGGCAAGGGGAGACCTCATCAGCCTCGGGAAAGGCTCGATCGCCAGATTGACAAGGTTGAAGTAGGCCCTTGCCAAGACCAACAAGGCGACTCGTCATTCGTCGCCGGCCATAGCCTAACACCGACGATCTGCAGAGGAAGAAGTGGGAAAAAAAAAGAGGAAAGAAGAATAAAATAAAATAAAATATAGAAATAGTAAAAAGCTACTAAAGTTGTTCGCATCAATGCAAGCCATACCACATAAGACAACATGCGCTCACGTCAGTAATTTCGGATCAAAATTGACAAAAAAGACTAAATTAGCAAATTGCCAAAAAAAAATTAATCTTAAGACTTTATGGCAATTTTATTTCCCCTGTAGGGTTTCTTCTTCACGGGCTTGTACGACAAGATGATTGGCTCTAAACTGGTGGAGGAGCCCAACAATTCTTCAATAGCTCGAAATTTTTTAACGAATAAGAAAGAACGGAGACGTATCCCACTAACGCTACCAAAATCCACACGCTCTCGAGGAACCATTCTGAACGAGAACTAAGAAAACATTAAGTAAGAGGGAGAGAGAGAGAGAGAGAGAGAGAGAGAGAGAGAGAGAGCTGGGGCAAATCAACTTCCAGAGATGAGTTTGATTTTGACAACGTTGCATTCTATTGCGAATCGCAGTCGGCATTGCCAACAGAGCATGATGCAAGAGAGCCAAAACAAAATTTGCTTTTTAAAATCAAGATCTGCCTGCCAAATTCAAGCCAATGCAACTCAAGGCTTCGGAAACCTAAGCCCCGCGGTTCACCAGTTCTCACGGTAGAGTGACATATCTACTCTCTTTCATTAACATTTGGCTAATAGAAAGAACGAAGTTGGGGAGAGCTGTTGCCAAGTGCAAAAAGTGAAAGTACGGGAAAAAACTACAAAATGCACTGGAAAGTTGCACATCTCGGAAGTCTTCAAATTACGTAGATCCTCAACAAATTATTGTGCTCTGGAAATTACAAGAAATACTTGACGATTGGCAAGGACCACATTAAAGGGACCAAGGAAGACAACTCAGCTCCTGCGACATCACAACTAGGTCAGAACGAAGCGGAGCAGCGAAAAGCTTTAGCCCATGCATCGAAGAGAGGCCAAAAGAAATAAGTTGTAAAGTTGAGAATGAACTTATCACAGTCAAGCAGTACCTGTATAGTAAACTCGCTCCCCAAAAAACAAATCTAGCCAAAGATGAGATCCATTCCTATTTTAAATTCGAGTTGCAGGTATCAACCATTGTTTAGCACAAATGAACACTTAAAGAGGACAAAAATGGTCAACCCTCCAACAACCCGCCTAGAAAGCTTAGAGACAAAGGTGCCTTCATGAATCTGCCGCAGCTGCCACGGGCTGAAGAGCTTTGAGAGGATTCATGATCACACCATCAATAAGTCCATACTCTTTGGCTTCCTTGGCACTCATGAAGAAATCACGATCTGTGTCCTCGTTGATCTTCTCAAGACTTTGACCCGTGTGATAAGAGAGATAGCCATTAAGGTTTGCCTTATGATGCAGCATTTCATTTGCCTGGTAGTTAATTCATATTTCCACCGATAATCAGAAACGCAGCAGAAAGTTTCACTGATTGAAGATTCAATACTAGGCAGACCTTCATGCTATAGAAACAAGGTCCAGCCATTTCCCAACGGAGATGAGCATTTCATTCAAGTTGAGAAATTTATCCAGTCTACAGATGATTTCATTGCGACGATTACTAGTCTGTGACTGCTTGTGCGTGCGTGCGTGTCCACACCCACAAGTTTGTTTTTGCTTGTCATACATGTGCATCCATGCCCTGTGCACAGGAATGCCAATAGGTGTGTGCATGAAAACTCATGGCTATACATATCGATGCAAGTGATGTTCATGTAGGCAGAACATAGACGAACCTGGATATCTATGTCGGTTTGTCCACCTTGTGCTCCACCAAGAGGTTGATGTATCATTATTCTTGAGTTTGGCAAGCTATATCGTTTCCCTAAAGTCACAAGTGAGAAACGTATTGTCAAGATCTAAAGCATAAAACACAGGGAGCTTCACACAGCGAGGATATAGTTCATGACAATCAGCTACCTTTGGTCCCGGCACTTAACAAGAAAGCACCCATGCTGCAAAGAACACGGAGATATTGAGATCGGCTAAAAGAGTTTGAGTAATTTAATGAACAAACAGAACAAAAACAATGGGAATGACAACAAAACAACAGATTTCAAGATTTGTTTATTAATTCCACCTGCATGCTACAATCTTTACAAGTCACTTCAAAAGTTTTGATCTCCGTATTGTAGCCTTTGTAGATTATACTTCCGACAACCTCAAACAGGTTTCCTTCATCTCATTCCCCATCATACCCCACACTTGTTTGCAACACGTGCAAGTTAATTCTTGTACTCCCGCTATTTCTTACCAGTTTGGATTTAAGATAGGTCTTCAAAATTCCGCATAGATAATGCATGGAGAAATCATGAGCCTGATATACAGGCACACTCTTACCACTTAATAGCTTATACTTTAGGGTTAGAATCCTTCCAACAACTTGCCTCCACTGTTACACAGGTAGTATAAGATATTAACACTGTAGCTGGTAGCATCATTAAACCCTTCCAATTGAAACTCAAATCACTAAAATCATCCACATTCTATGAAGGTAGAACAGATCGCATCATCTTTATAAATGGAAAAACATGAATTTGACAATCTGAAGCTTCACTTCTAAAGCAGCTGTTAAGAATTTTATCTTGAGCATCAGTACAATTGCCTAGTTCGTTCAAAAACCTCTAGGTTACCATTGTATTACCCTACAATGACTGGAAGCTTTTATAAATGACTAACAAATCTCATTCCTTCTTGTGGCACATCTAGTAAAAAAGAACCATATCAAAGATTATGATACCTAGCTGCAAGTCCAACACACACAGTGGAGACATCGGGACGAATATGCCTCATCGTGTCAAATATAGCCATACCTAAGGGACAAAAGGTAAACAAGTCAAACCAAGAACCATCCTTCGAAGGCGAAACTATACAACAATGAACCACCATAAGAAAGCTCCCATGGTAAGGACATACCAGCTGTAACAGATCCACCAGGAGAATTCACATACATCACAATATCCTATTCAATGATAGAGCAAATGTGTAAGAGCTCATAATACAATTGCTTTTGATGTACAAAAGGCCAATGCATGCTCAATCAAACTGCCCAGAGCGTATGAGAAAGTATATGAGCATGTGTCATGGTCGTGCTCATTGTCAATTCTACAAGATGTTTTTGCCGGATATAACGAGAGACTAGAAGGACCTTGTTCGGATCAACAGCATCTAGGTAAAGAAGCTGAGCGACGATAATGTTGGCCATGTCATCGTCAACAGCACCACCGCAGCGTATTATTCTCTGTCAGCCCACCAGATACCATTATAATTTTCTAAAAGGCCAGCTAAAGTTATGTGACAACTGTCGAGTCATAGGTGAAAACCAATTTTAGAGCAAAGAAACTCACATATTGGAAAAGCTGGCTGATTACGCTCTGAAAACGCTCTTGTACCATTGGCGGAGGCCCTTGACCTTGTGCATAAGTAGGGAAGTATGGTGAAGATGGAATTTGCAAATCATCCCTAGGAAAACGAAGCAATAAACATGAAGCACAAAATACCCTGAATTTATCAAAAGTCGCAAAAATTTCAAACCGACAACTACCTTATGGACCAGATGCCCTGCCGAGAACTCCTCTCGGGAGCCCAGGACTCACCCGAATAAACAGCCTTTACCGGCTGAAGATTCTTTCTGCTGCAAACAAGCTTGTTAAATTTCCTGCAGATATTACAGTCAATTCTTGTTCATCAGTAACAGAAAAGAACTATCATCATACTCCATTGCATTGAATCATATTATGAGCAGACTTCTAACAGTCTTCCAGACGGCACTTCATTATGCGACGGAGAGAACAGAACCCTACGAATGAAATTATTAGCAGAGCCAGAGAAATCTCCTCTTCAAAACAAGACCTTTCAAATTCCTATTTCCCAAAGCAATCTTACACTCACAATTCAACCATACGTCCAGCTTTCTGCAATCATGTATTAGAAATGGACTCTCGATTGTATCAGAATCCCGTGCAAACACTACAACTCGAGTTGCCATCACTTTTTTCTGAGTTAACTACAACACAGGTAAGCTCTAAAAGCTAATTCTGAGCGGTCAAATTGGGAACCAAACCAAGGTCACCTACTACTGAAGCTAACCGCAAACTCCATTCCGCTTCAATTCACGCTTCGGCAAGCTCTCTAGCCCGACGAACTATGCCGATTAGGCAAACCCAAGAAACCATCAAAACCCTTCAACTTCGGGCGTTTCCTCAGCAAACCAAAGCGGAGTACCTGGAACGAAGCGGCTCCGAGGCGAGGGCGAGCTTCGGAGAGTCGAGCGAGGAGCTAGGGTTCGGGGAGGGAGCGAGGGAGCTGAATCTGAGAGGCGAGGAAGCCGTCGACACGCACGCGTGCGCCATCTCCTCCTATCGCTTCTGGTCTCCGCCCTTCGATCGAGCTATACGTAGGAGCGAGCGGGAGGAAGCTACGATAGCCGAGAGGGGGAAACGGAGTTATCCGAAGTGGGTCGACGAGGAGGAAGAAAGGAGGAGACGGCGGCTTTTTGTGGCGGTGATAAGAAGATTGCTGGAACAAGAAACCGCTCCTCCAAAACTACACTAACTCGATAGTAAGTTAGTAACTCGTCTATCTTGTATCTTCGCTTCTTCTCGTCCAAAGCTCGACCAGTCGAGATCATTCCTGCCGTTCCCAGTTGAATCGGGACCGTCAAACGGGGGTGACCGTGGATATCAAAACTAAACCCGTCGAACCGGTGGGTCGGATAAAACGTTGACTCGACTTAAATTTACCATATAACTCATTTTGGTTCGTTTTTCATACGATACAATTTTAATTCCTCATTCTTACTCGAAAAAGTTTGCAAATGTAATTTCGCATTTGACCAAATATAGAGGAAAAAAAAAACTCATATCTCTAAATTGAGCGAATGAGCGAATGAGCGAGAGATCGAGTGAGGGCAAGAGAGTAAAGAGAGAGCCACAGAGATGGGTTGAGTCTATGTAAAATATGAACATATCTAACATATACATTATTTTGGGCTTTATAATTCTAAACACATGTTTGACCCGTCTACTGAATATAATTAACTCATATACTCAGCCCATCAATTATGGGATAAAAATGGATGTATGACCCATTTTGATAGATTTAATCAAAACTAAAAGCCGAATCTGATTTGTTTAGGAAAAATTTACACAGTTGATATTGCATAGTAGTTTTTCGAACAAATAACTAATAATTTTATGGTGTGTTCGTTTGAGTGAAAGGGTTTTTCGAGAAATGATTTTCTGAACTTTTCATCCGTCTTGTTCGCGGAAAATGACTTAGTTAATGAAAAATACTTTCCGATCAATGAAAAATTCACGCACGAAATTATGAAAGTAAATTTCTAAATCTAAGTAGGTGAATAAACTACTCCTGTATGTATGTTATTTTTTACTTTACTTTTATTTTCTTTTGTTCTCTTTTCTTTTTCTTTTTTTTACATCCGCTGCTCAGCCGGCAAGCTCAAGGCTTGCCCGTGGCCGCCACCGGTCGGTGAAGAAGGAAGAAAGAAAATAAAAGAAAAATAAAAAAATTAATATAATTCAAAAATTCGAATATTTTTTCCACCTAAGATAAGAAAATGTTTTCAAACACATATCATTAAATAAATAAATAAAAACAAATCATTTTTCTAGAAAATAATATATAAGAAATCATTATCCTTTTTATGTAATTTTCTATGAAATAAGCGCACCGTTAGTGATCAAGTAGGAGATGGTGTGTTTTATTCTCCCTAATTGCATGTCTTTGTATGTTTTTGTATATAAGGTCCATAAGACCGGTTCGACCCCATACCTATTGTTATTCACACTTGGTAGTTGGCATGGACTAGTTTGGCTGGATCCGAATCCCCTAATCTCCGGTTAGGAGGTTAGGGGAATCCCCACCCTCCATTAATAGGGGGGAAATGTTTTGGGGTATTAATGGAGGGGGGGATGTACCTAACCTCCTAATCGGAGGTTAGGCGATTCGGACCCAGTTTGGCTTGCCTATAAATTTTCTGGCGGGAGATATTAGCATTAGGTTGCCGTTCTTCCTCAAATTATCTTATTAAAAAGTCTAATGAAAAATATGAACGAGAGCAATAAATTCAACATCAAGTGAGAAAGATTTCATTCATTCATCGGAAGAATACTCAATGGATACATAGAATACTTTCAAGCCTAACAACTCCAAAATATTGCATAAAAAACAAATACCATAAAGCAAAATAACAAAACATATTCTGCAGCTAGAAGCATATTCTCGTACTTAAAAAATAGATCTATCACCATAAAAGATCAGCTGCTAATCATCAAATTTAGTGATGAGCACACACGAGAACTTTCATACCAATTGCAAGTTTGAAACGGTTTGCGGTGTGAGTTTAGGTTCAACATCCCCATCACCATCGCCGAGTAGTAATACCAACATCGATATATTGACAAACAACTATAAGGAGCTTCTGGATCTATATCTAGATCTAGTTCAGGAGAGTAAAATTCTAGATCTGGATCTAAATCTACATTAGGAGAGGAGAGCGGTCTAATATCGGAGATTTTATGGAGCTACGTCATGAACATCCTCATCTATGGCTATCGATTAAAACGAATGTCCGAACTGTCTTTCACGTTCACCCAAGATCGGTTGCACAAAATTTTTCACAATCACAAACTACCAAAACAAGGTGTGGGGAGAAAAAGAAAGACAAGTGAAGCAAAGAAAAGAGTTTTGAACTCTCAAGATTCTCCACTGCTCGAAGTCAAAGTAGAAATTTTGAAAGCGAGAGACAAAGAGGTAGAGAAATAGAAAAGATGGGGGGAAATTGTCAAAAAAAGTCTTAAATATATTATACTTTTGTCAATTCAATTATAATTTTTTTAATTTTGTCAATTCAATTCTAAATATTTTTTCTTTTGTGCAAATTCAGTTTTAAACTTTTTTGCGTCAATTCAATCTTAAGCATTTTACATTTATGTCAATTCAGTCCGTCCGATTAATTTTAACCGGCCGCGTTGACGTGGACTCAACCGGTGATAATGAGGCAATTTTTAATGGTATTTTAATTGAGAAATATTTAAAAATAAAAAATAAAAAATAATAATAATAATAATAGAAAGCAGAGAAACACCAACTCTGTGGATTGAGAGCAACAGATTTCAACGTGAAACAGCAACTCTTTGGGAATAACTGAGAACCGCAGGTCTGGAAACGACAACTCTTTAGGTTGACAACAAAGAAACATCAAATCTTCAAACAACAAGTGGAAAAAATTCGAGAAAGTTGAATAAAAAATTGAACATGTACTGATGCAGGTTTCGACGTCAACAAGTAATCGACTGAAGAGCGCCAGATTTGAGTCCAACAAGGCTGGGCGATGTTGGGCGACTGTACATTTTTACGTCGGCTGGCTTGGCGACGTCTTCCTTGTCACCACCAGGGTCTGGCGACGAGCGGGGCGAGAGGCTAGGCGACGAGCTGGCTCTGGGCGAGATGTTGGGGCTGGGCGACGAGGAGGGCTAGGGTTTCTTATGGTCTCGCCCAGATCTGGCTCGGCTGAGCCTCGCGCAGCCATGGGGGTGGCTCGGCCTCGCTGCACCGGCCTCATCCAGTGGCGGTGGTGCCATCTTGCCGACCGTCGGCTTCAACCGATCGTTGAAGAAGGCATAAGAAGATGAACAGTAAAAAAAGGGTAAACACAAGCCGAAGATGAATGCTAAAATGAAAAATAATAAAATATTATTAAAAATTACTTCATCAGTGCCGGTTAGATCTACGTCGTCAACGCCGATCAGCCAAAATTAGCCGAATGGACTGAATTGGTGAAAATGCAAAAAGTTTAGGACTGAATTGAAAAAAATTGATAATTTTTCCGAAAAATGGGAGAGGGAGAGGGGGAGGGGGAGGGGGAGGGGGACCTCTCCTTTGGTAGCAAATATTTTGGGCATATTTATCAGCACTTCTTTCTTGATTAACAGTCAACCCACAAGGGATTCACTGGCTTAAAAAGCTCACGTTACAATATTGAAATGCAGACACTACAGAATGTAATAGTCTCTTTTATTCCCATGTTTGGTTATTTTCTTGAGCTCATGTTTGAGGAGTTCTCGTGAAGCGATTTGCGTAATATCATTCTCGGAGAGGCAAGCACGATCGTCAGCCCCTTCAGCACACCGTCGATCTTCACGACCAGCGATTTCCGCTCTCATTTCAGCAGCTCCGACATCGCAAGTGCTGCAATTTGTGGCCACGGCAGCCAAGCATTGACCAGGCCTTGCTCTCGTCGCGTGGAGGGACGGCCTTCTGGGTGGCTATATCCAGGGCCAAACCATAGAGCTCCTTGAGGGGGCAAGAGCCGCCGAGGCAGGGGTGATGCGGAAGGGTCGGCTGCATTCTCGGTGATCTTCATGGTAGCGCTCTCCATCTTCTCGTGCAAGCCTGGATCTCCGCCCCCCCGGAGCCCGTCGGTCGTCTCCTTTGCAAGAACATTCATGTCATTACTGTGATTCGGAATGAACCAGACCTGCCGAGGACACCCGTCAATCTTGTCTAAATATCTGTAACGAGGGGTTTGTCCGAAAGTGTTTACCATCTCGGTCCATGTAGTATTGCGTCATCCTCCTCGTAGATTTCAAAGATGAAGTTGGTTCTAAGATTTTATCTATACAATGGCGTTCTTCATTCATGAATTGTGGGTGAATGTCAGGTCAATCACGAGTTTAAGACGAGGAACAGCGATTTCTCGTGCAGGGAGCAGGTAAAATGAAATTTTTGGAATTCAATTCCTTTTTTAGAGTCGGTTTTCAAAAGGGAAAATTCAATATTGTGTATCAACACCTCTTCCTCTTGCAACACATCCGCGAATCGATCAATAAATCCGCTCTACATTCAGAAATGAACTTGAGCACTAATGGCGAGGCAATTGCTCCCCAGCTTCTGCAGAATGCGGCCGGCCCCTTCCATCGGTGACTTCAGGCTCAACTCGGCGAACGAGTCGTCGCAGGTGCTGGCGTACGTGATCACGGCGCTGAGCTCGCTGTTCAGCGTGCCGACGTCGTGCGCCGTGACCGCCTTCTCCGCTTTGCTCAGGCTGTCGAGGGCGGAGTTGTAGTTATCCTTACAGGTGCTGAGGGCCATCTTGTCGGCGGACGATGTGGAAGGATCGGCGGCGATCTTGGCGACCTCGGCGGCGGCGCTCTTAGTCTTCTCTGTGCAGGCCTGGATCTCGGCCGCGAGCATCGAGAGCGGGTTGGCCATCCCCTTCAGGTGGGAGCCGACGGAGGAGATGCAGACGTCGGCGTAGTCTGTCTGGCGGCAGATGTCGGCCACCGTGTTGTCGACCGCGTTGAGGTTGAGGCGGTTGAGGCCGCCCGCCTGCACGGCTTTGGAGGCTAAGAGCGAGTCCAGAGGGATGGACGACGGCTTCGGCTCCTGGAAGGAGGCGGGAGTTAGGGGGAGCTCCTTGGGGGCGACGGTCTCTAAGGAGTGGGGCTTGCGGGCCATGCAGACGGCGTCGACGACGGCGGAGGAGAGGAACAAGGCGGAGGTGGCGGAGACGAGGAGGAACAGCGCGCAAGATTTGGACGTCGCCATGGTTGTCTTGTCTCTCTCCGTCTCCAAATGATCAGGGGAAGCAAAAGACGAAGAAGGCTGAAGGAAGGAGATTGGTTTAGAGGAGGAGAAGACGCCTGTAAATAGGGTTTTATCAATCTGGTCAACTTGGTAACTTCCAATGCTATTTTTGGCAGCGAAACTAATTAACCAATTTTTCGTATTTTTAGCTAGGTCTAATTAGGGACCTTTGGATGGATGATTTGTTGGTACTAATCTTTTGGATATTAGCTAAGCTTTACATGGGCTACAAACAAAAACTCATCAAATGTGTGCACGGGTCGAGTTAAGAATAGAATAAAAAAGAGAATTGGAGAATTTCTATATATTTCAATAATGAAAATTACATTTGGAATCTTGGATCATATCGAAGGGAATATATCAAGTAAGATACGCACAATCAAATGGAGATGAAGAGAATCAACAAAAATATCTCTAACTAGTAATTATTGCAGAGAATCCATTATTATTTCTAACACGTGAAATGAACGGATGAAATCGACATTTGGAAATCAAGCGAGACCACCTTATCAAATAGAATTTAACATAAAAAAAAAACTCGTTTATAGGATGAATTATACAGTTTACAAAGAAATTTTGCAAACATAAGCGGAAGGAGAAAGATGTTTTAAATAATTTTAACCGAAATATGTCGAAAGCATTGAACCCGCCTATGAGCACAACCCACCGCAAATTCCCTCCCCTCGAAAAGGATGATCCGAAGATACCGTCCACCTACCCATTAGACAAACTACTACTACTTCTTCTTCTTCTTCTTGTCTAACATTAGACAATTTACATTAGACAAATTTCAAACGGCTTAAATTCCGAGCAAAACAAAGAAAGGCTTAAACATTCATTGCATAATTCAAATATCCAAACACCCATTTTCGGATGCCGAAATTGAGGGGGAAAAAAAGACAGTTCAATCTTAACAAGATACGACTATTAAAGTGAGTCACATGATACGACACAGTTAACACGATTATCAAATGAGTCACCATAAATTGATGCCAACACTATACACATCGACCCGTTTATGATGACAACACGCTATTACACGATACATGTTTGATACCTTTCAACATGTATCTAAACAATGATTAAGGAAAATTTGTCTAAAAAGTCAAAAATTTATCGCGATTTTGCCAATTGATAACTAAATCTTTTAATTTTGCCAATTAAGCCTTAAACCTTTTACATTTATGTTATTTTTTCATAAATATTTTGTTGTGCCAATATTTAGTCTATCCGATCAAGTTTAGTCGGACGACGCTAATGTGGAGTTGTCGGGGCAACTTTATATTATGTTAATATTTTTTCAATTTTTTATTTTATTTTTTTTTTCTTTTGTTTTTTGTTCTCCTTCTTCCTCCAGCCGATGGGTCACTGGCGCCGTGACCAAGGCCGAGCTCGCCCACCAATAGCAATCGCGTGCCAGGGCAAGATTTGGCCTCGCCATCGCCCAACCATGGCAATCCCTATACGTGAGAGAGAGAGAGAGAGAGAGAGAGAGAGAGAGAGAGAGAGAGAGAGAGGTGGTTACGTTGGGAACAAGACAAGAGATTCGAAGGATTCAAGTTGGAGGAAGGTAACGACAACGCCAATGCTATGGCTAGGCAATGGCGAGGTCGAGCTCGCCTAGCAACGCCGGCGCCACTAGCCTCCGGCCTTCTCCTCCAGCTGGTCAAAGAAAAGATTAAAAAAACATAAAAAAATATTAAAACAATTATTAAAAATTATCTTGTCAGTGCCGGCCAAAGTTCATCGGATGGACTAAATTGGCACGAATGTAAAAGGTTTAGGATTGAATTGACAAAAAAAATATTTATGATTACATTGGCATAAATGCAAAAGTTTAAGACTAAATTGACAAAAATACAATTGATTTATGAATTTTTTTTACAAATCTTTCCAATGGTTAATGTTACATTTGCAGCAAATTATTGAGCGAGGATTTTTCATGTCATACGATTTTGTAACCCTACTCATGTTTATACTTTACCTTTGTTCTTTTGTACAACGTGTGATATTTTTATGCAATTTTAACCTTAAAAAAATTATTGGATATGAGAATTGAACACAATAAGACGCGTCTAATCACGTCGTATTAAAAAGGTAAATATATATGTTAGATTTACATCGATGGATCAATCGTATTGATCCTTGTACAAATAATTTGTGTGATAAACGAGTGGGAATTTTTTTTAAAAAAAGTCCTGAATGCCTTTATTTTATCGAATAAGGGTCTGAAGTTGATATTGTTTCAAAAAAGGGCCTGAAATGCCCTTGTTATATCAAATAAGAGCATGAAGTAAATATTATTTCAAATAAAGGCCTAAAGTGGCCATATAATCTCAAAAGAGGGCTTGACTAACCTATTGAAGAGGCATTTTCATAATATAATTATTTTTATTTTCCTTTTTTCTATTTTCAATAATTTAAAAAAATTAAAGTTAAAAAAAAATTAGAGAAACATAGGCGGGACTATGGTCGCCGCCCAAGCCTTGGCGAGGACCGATTTTCATGCCAAAGGAGGGAGAGGGTTGCCAGCCCTCTGCCAAATCAAGGCGATGGTCGCCGCCCTTTAACTGTTACCTAAGTCCGGCAAAGGGCTGCGGCCCTCCCCCCAGACTTGGGCGAGGGTTGAGGCCCTCTCTTTCCTCTCACGGGGGCCCGCCAGCCCTCGCCTTTGGTCGGTGTCGCAGACTATCCCCCCCCCCCCCCCCCCCCCCCCCCCGGGGCAATAAGGCGGCGGCCACAGGCGGGACACAGCTCCTCCTGCCTGTATATGTTTGTTTTTGTTTTTTTTACTTTCACTTTTTTTAATTTAATTTAACTAAAAATTAGATTACAATTGCATTTTGACCAAAAGCCCTTAATCTGCCAGAGTACTTCGTCAGCCAACGAGATTAGGCCCTTATCTAAAACGGCTATGACCACTTCATGCCCTTATTTAAAATAATGAGAGAATTTCATGCTCTTTTTTGTAACAAGATCAACTTCAAACCCATATTTGAGAAATTAATAGCACTTGGGATCCTTATTTGAAATGTTCCCTAAACGAGTTGACTTGTTGATGGCACGAACCAAATACAAACTTAACCGCCTATTTTCACAAAAAGTAAATAATATGAAAAGCATTTTTTTTTACAAAACAGTAATTTGTATCTCTTAAAATAATTAATTAATGAAAGATACAGTCATTGTTGATAATAGTTTATGTTTAAATATTTTTGTACATAATAAAAGTATTTTTGCACGAGCTATTCAAATTCGCGGCGACTAGTCTCCTTCCCCCCTTTGTGTGTGTGCCTGTTAGATCGCCAGTAGCGGTGCCCCGTCTAGGTCGATCAGAACTGCCAATGTGCACGAGAGACATGGCTGTGGCGAGGCAGATTTTCTACGAAAGCGCGATTTCCATCCACATCCCGTTCTGTTTCCAACACTAATCAAGTGGGCCAATCGCGAGCGAGCGAGCGAGCTTCCTCTACTTCAGTTGCAGTTTCCCGTGCGCTAAAGTCACTCACCATTTTTGCCCCCTCTCTGTTCTCTCTCTCTGTGAATCGCAGTCTGTCCCGTCCATCTGGGTCGCTTCAGATTGTGAGAAGCGCGATCAAGTCGATAAGTATGTCTCGTGCGCTAAACTCACTCACCCTTGTTGCCACCCTTTTTTATAAGATTGATCTGGGCTTCTTGTTGGTATGATGGTTTATGTGTTTTTTATTTGTTCGCTCAGAGTATTTTCCAGATGCCATATTCTACAAAAAGGAAGCGATTCTAAGGTATGCTTCTCGATTGTCCTTCTTATTGTCAAAATTGGGCTGTGATTGCATTCTTGCATACTGCAGATGAATGTGCTTTTCCCCTGTACTTGAACAAAAAAAACCCAACTGAACGTTTAGATGGTTTTTTCCTCCTTTTTGATGGATGAATGGGTAAGTTCTCGAAGAAAATTTCCCACCTTTTTCCTTTTTCTTTGAATTTGAGAAATTGCACTTGTGGCAATATGATAGAAGATGAGGAGCATATTTGGCCTGCTTGGATCAGCATTTGATTACTGCTTTGTTGTTAGCTCAGTATACTACGATTGCATGCCTTTGGGTTGAAGCTTGGTTTGTGTGAGATGTTGTTGGTAGTTTTGATTCGCAATTCTTTTCACACACTGCATTGTTTGAACTGTTTGAACCTTTTTGCCGGTAGGGACAATCGTCATTTGATGGTCATTACTTGACTTTGGAGTGCTTCGAAACATCACCGACTGCTAATGAAAAGGTTCTATAAACTGTGAGAACTCTTCAGAAAAAAAAAAAACGATTCTGTATTAAGAAAGGTTTCTCAATAGTTTAGTTAATGGATAAGTGTTGATTCTGGAAATGTATTATCCAGGGGTATTACGCAAGATATATACAATTAAGGTGTGTGGGGAAGCAAACACTTGTTGAAGCAGATCGAAAGATGATAATGTGGTTGTTTGTCCTCGAAGTGAGGAGCTTTAATTTTTCCCTTTCTTAAGACAAGTTCCTAGCTAAGGTCAAGATGGAAATTGTGGTGAGCAAGGAGCAGGTATCATACTACTAGCTACTCTTTAACTTTCCTGGACGTATGTTTTTTGCATTGTCACATAGTGTATTGAAACAACTTTGGTTTCTGGTTTCTGGTGGTGTGATCTCTTTAGTTCCATGATTTACTCTTCCTCAGGTTGAAGCAGTAATTGACAAAATAATTGGTGAGGCGAGAACTGGGGAGATTGGCGATGGATTTTTTTTTTTTTTTTTTTTTGTAGGCCTTCCCATTCGTTTATCTAGCATGAATTAATTGTCTTGCGGTGATCCCTCGATGCTTTGGCGAATCTTATCATTCTTGTATTCTTATCTGGTGGCTGCCCATATGACATATCAGCGCTATGTGCAAAGTTAAGAGAACATGGAGTCAATAGTAATTAGATACAACCAGCCTTTCGATAGATGGAGATGCCCAGATAAAGCTGATGTTCAGGTGAGCGTGGAGACAAAGCCGAGAGGATGAGCGGCGGCTGACATTTTTTCGACTTCCTAGCTTTATGTAAAACTTTTAGTTAGCATCTGTTACAGACTCCATACTCTTAATAGGTTGTGAAATGTTACTCTCACCGGTCTTCTGTGCTCTGTTTGAAACTTTGAAGGGACTTAGCGTTCCAGTCATTAGGTCATGGTTAATCAGGATTAATTACTAATCATGGTCATGAATGTGTAATTGACCGTACTGTCCAGGAGAAAGACATGGATATGAATAATTGGGTGCTCAATTGGGTTGCCTTGTCTGTACGAAATCGTTTCAGCATTGCTAATAATGTCCAGCGAATTCGCATTTTGTTGTTGTTTGTGCTTCTTATAAAGCGCGAACAACCGAGCTTCTATTCTGATTGCTAGTGTCGTGCATCTCCAACAAAGAAATGAGCCGCACCAATAAGTGCACCGAATTAGTCGAGCCAATTTCTCAAATTAGACGTAATTTGCTCAAATGACATGTTGCGAAAAAAATTGTAATTGTGTACAACGCATGAACTGCTGCGATTGGTCTGTTCTCTTCCGAAAGTTCTCAAATGTCGCTCTCTTTGGAATCCTGAAGCTCGCCTCTCGAGCTCGAATCTCCCATGGTCGCCTCTCGAGTTTGCGTGGTACATCTCTTTTACATTATTCTCAATGTAAACATATAAACATGGCAGTCAATGTTTTCCTTCGACCAAAAAAAAAAAATAAAAACCACTTTCCAAATACATGTTTACCGAATAGTATTTTTTCAAATTGCCTTCTTAAGGCATTTTTCAATTACAGTTTTATCAAACAGCTTTTGCTTTTCAACAAATCTCTTTAGACTAAAGGCATTTGCATTTTTCCAAAAGCTTCTCCCAAAAGTCTTTCCAAAGGTAGCCTATATCCAAGTAGCATTCGACCAAAAAAGAAAAATTCAAGTAGCAAATTCGGGTCGAATGAAGTTACTATTTGACCCGAGTTCGCGACGATCCAATTCAAGTAGCAAATTCGGGTCGAATGAAGAACCCGAAGAGAAGCAAGCTGAAAGCTGGAGATGTATGCGAAAACCTTCTCTCAGTCCCACACAGCGACACAATCTCGAGCTCTCTGCTTCTGTTTCGTCACCAACCTTCTCAATCGCACGTCGATTTAGGGTTTTTTTTTTTCTCTCTCTGCTTCCTTTCTCTGCCGCTCTGAAACTCGAACTTGAACCATGTCGAAGAGGAAGTTTGGATTCGAAGGGTTCGGAATCAACCGCCAGGCCGCCTACAACTTCGAGCAATCCCAGCCTCCGCAGCGTCTCTACGTCCCTCCTTCCTCTCGCGCGCACGGCCACGACAACTACGAGGACACCGACCTCGACAACATCGAGTACGAGGACGAAGACGCCGCGAGGGAGAACGGCGCTGGGAATGGCGAGAACGACGAAATCGACCCTCTCGACGCGTTCATGGAGGGGATACACGAGGAGATGAAGGCCGCGCCGCCTCCGAAGCCGAAGGAGAAGGTGGAGAAGTACAGGGACGACGAGGAGGACGATCCTATGGAGAGCTTCTTGCGGGCGAAGAAGGACGTGGGGCTCACGCTGGCGTCGGACGTGTTGCACGCCGGTTATGATTCAGACGAGGAGGTTTATGCGGCCGCAAAGGCAATCGACGCCGGGATGTTGGAGTACGATTCGGACGATAATCCGATTGTGTTGGATAAAAAGAAGATCGAGCCGATTCCGGCTCTGGACCACAGTGAGATTGATTATGAGCCGTTCAGTAAGGACTTTTACGAGGAGAAGGAGTCAATTTCAGGTGAGTGTTGTGGACGCTATTGCTCATATAGTTATGCTGATAGGTCAGAATCTGCTTGATTGGTATCTTTCAGCTTGCTTTTTCTGCATGTTGATTTTTTCGACATAGCTAGATTCTAGTCATTATTATAGGTAAAATTATTGGTTGTTCATGTTCATCAACGTTTCAGCAGTCTCTCTTTAATCTCTCGGGACAAGTATTCTGATGTTGTCTAGGTTCCAAGCAACGGAGTTCTTATTTTTGTGAATTGTGGGATGTGAATGTTTTTAGTATGAAAGTACATGGGTGAATTACACCCCCATTCCATCAGTTTAGATTGTTCCAAGTCACTGCTTAGTTTCAGATATGAATACCCACATCACACTAACTGGATTTCCATGCACTGCGGTATTATGTTGAGCTCCTTGTATTTTTCCTTTTGTTATTTTTGCTCCATGTGGTGTGACGCCCAAAATTGTTGCTTTTAGGGATGAGTGAGCAGGATGTCGCTGATTATAGAAAGAGTGTGGCTATCCGGGTGTCAGGATTTGATGTCCCAAGGCCGGTCAAGTCATTTGATGATTGTGGCTTTGCTCCTCAACTTATGAATGCTATTGCGAAGCAGGGATATGAAAAACCCACTTCGATACAATGCCAAGCTTTACCAATTGTGCTCTCGGGAAGAGACATCATTGGTATAGCAAAGACCGGTTCTGGTAAAACTGCTGCTTTTGTGCTTCCTATGATAGTGCATATCATGGATCAACCTGAACTGGCGAAAGAAGAGGGCCCTATAGGGGTGATATGTGCTCCAACCAGAGAATTAGCACACCAAATATATTTGGAGTGCAAAAAATTTTCCAAATCTTATGGCATACGTGTCTCTGCCGTTTATGGTGGAATGTCCAAACTGGAACAGTTTAAGGAATTGAAGGCGGGATGTGAAATTGTGGTCGCAACTCCTGGAAGATTGATAGACATGCTAAAAATGAAGGCACTGACAATGTTGAGAGCAACTTACTTGGTTCTTGATGAGGCTGATAGAATGTTTGACCTTGGATTTGAGCCGCAAATAAGGTCTATCATTGGCCAGATTAGGCCTGACCGTCAGACATTACTATTTTCAGCAACTATGCCTCGAAAAGTTGAGAAGCTAGCCAGAGAAATCCTATCGGATCCCATAAGAGTTACTGTGGGAGAAGTGGGAATGGCCAATGAAGATATCACACAGGTGGTTCATGTCATTCCTTCTGACGCAGAAAAGTTGCCTTGGCTTATTGAGAAACTACCTGCACTAATTGACGAGGGAGACGTGCTAGTATTTGCCTCAAAGAAGGCTGCCGTGGATGAGATTGAGTCACAGTTGTCTCAAAGAGGATTCAAAGTCGCTGCTCTTCACGGTGACAAGGACCAGGCTTCTCGTATGGAAATTCTTCAAAAGTTTAAATCCGGCATATATCATGTTCTTGTTGCGACAGATGTGGCTGCTCGGGGTCTCGACATCAAGTCGATTAAGTCAGTTGTGAACTTTGATATTGCACGTGATATGGACATGCATGTCCATCGCATTGGTAGAACAGGTCGTGCAGGTGACAAAGATGGGGTTGCATATACTCTTGTAACGCAAAAGGAGGCTCGATTTGCTGGGGAGTTGGTTAATAGTCTGATAGCCGCTGGTCAGAATGTTCCAGCGGAGCTCATGGATCTTGCCATGAAGGTAAAATTTGAACCTTGTGCTAGTTCTGATATTACGCACTCATTAAATTATCTATGCAGTCAATCGTGTGATTTGATGGCTCCTTGCATCTGTTATATTTTTGGAGTTTTTCCAATTGTGCAAAAATGCAAACTTTCAGTGTTACCCTTTCTTCCATATTCGTGGGTCCCAGTGGGGACTTCATAATGCGTACAAGTGATGTTGCATTGACAACTGACCTACATGATGCTGGCCCCTTGTGTTTTTGTCAACTATCAGTGGAAGAAGATGTAGTCAGTCATTATAACAGAGGAAGGATGGAAAAGTGGGATAAGAAGAGAGTATGCCTTAGCGCTCCATATTTGGCTTGAATTAACAGGCAATGTGGACAAATGTAGGCTTACGCAACAGTTTGAAGCTTTCTTGACATAATAACCGTCCATTTCTTCCCCTCCCCCACCCTAAAACAAAAACAAATGCATTGTTGCCTATGTTACATGAACTCTTCAAATGCAGATCTTCCCAAACATGTGACTTTTGGCATCCATGAGAAAGAGTTGAGAGTGAAAATATGGTGGAATGATTAAGATGGACAGCTTGCAAATGATTATTTTGCTTTGCATTCTATTAATTTTAGCTCCTTTATCGTATGCTGTCATTGTCACTCTTTGAATATACATGTGAGATGGGCTTGTCTTTTGATTAGACTGTTTTTTCCCAAAATTACTGAGACTTTCTGGCCAGAAGATGTATTCAGTCTCAAAATGTCCCATTTTTCACTTGAAGTTCAGTTAGCTCTTCCTTCAAGCTCTCTTAATATCATTTCGTGATGGTTCTAGGTACTGATTAGTCATTTAATTTGTCAATTTTCAGGATGGAAGATTTAGGTCCAAACGCGATTCAAGGAAAGGAGGTATGCTTAGCTTCATCTTGTCTGTGCAACTTGCTCCAGTTTTGATTTTTTTTTTTTCTGTCTGGACATTGGAAGTCCTACTTTGCAACATCTCTCTCTCTCTCTCTCTCTCTCTCTCTCTCACACACACACACACACACACAAAAGCGCGCACGCGCACAGAATGGTGATAAATCATCTCTGGATTTGTCATAAAACATGGTGGAAAAAGTAGGAAAAACGTTATTTTTTAATTGATTGTTATGTTCCCTACTCATGATGTAATTCTTCAAGCAGGTGGGAGAAAGGGTCGGGGAAGAGGGGGCGGCAGTGGTGGTAGAGGCGTTCGTGGAGTGGACTATGGTTTGGGTATAGGATATAATCCGGAGTCAAGTACATCATCTCTGAATGCTCCAAGTCGATCAGCAGCTGTTAACTCGTTGAAGACTGGGATGATGGCTCAATTTAAAAGTAACTTTGTGGCTGCTGCTTCTAACTCCCAAAATCAAGGCATAAATAGCAGTTCAAACATGCACGCAAGCAAGAGACCGGCGATGACTGGATTTGTATCTGGTGGTACAATAGGAGGACATGATTATAAAGCTCAGACAACTAAGTCATATAGTACTCCCACACCGGGAGTAAATCCTACCGGTCAGAGACCTACAGAGAACACTGGTCATAGAAGCTCAGAAAGGTTAGCGCCATTTCCTGCCTATGTCCATTATTCTGTATTTGTGCTGTCATTAAGTGAGTCTATACCTCTTGTTTGTTTCCAATTTTGCAGCAGTAGAGATAAAACAAGGGATAGGCGCCGTCCCTCTGGCTGGGACCGTTGATTTAATGAAAACTGGACCTATGTGGACAGTCTTTTCATCCAGATGTTATTTTGTCTGTAATTTTGTAGATTGAGCAAGTTCCTCATCTGTAAGTCAATGGTGAAGTATGTTTCATATCTACAGCATTAAAAATCCCACTCCAGATGTAGCAGGAGTACATGGGTTTTTTACTCTTGTACAAAGGCCGCGTTTCGCTTTCTCTGAAAATTCTTTTGAAAGAATCCAATTGAAGCATAAGAAATGCATGATTTCTTTGTTTATAACTCATGGATTGCCCAGGAGATGTGGCCCGAGCGGGTCCTGGTTTAATGCAGGCCTGGTTTGTTATTCTACCGGTAGTTGTTTCTCTTTTCTTGGACGATTCGGAATTGATGGGAGTCATCACGGTGTTGTTGCTGTTGAATGACTGTGATTCCTGCTCAAAATTACATGTTCTTTGGCTGGCTCTTCTTAGTGTATCACTCTTAAGATGCATGACGGTGGCGTTGCGTCCTGGATAGTACTTGTCTTTGTATTTATTCTACATCGGAGTAGGATAATGATTTTGATCTCGGCCTCTGGTTTTTTTTTTGTATGTTCGAAATATCTAGAAAGACATCATTATTTACTTGTCAATAACCTGTGAGGATGTTTTGCATTCGTCATTTGAACTTGCTCTTGATAAGAGTCGCAGTTGTTTATTCAGTCCGCTTGATGGTTATTGGTCGCCTTAAAAAAAAAAAAAAAAAAAAAAAAAAAAAAAAAAAAAAAAAAACCCAACTGAACCGTTAGGGTACACATTCTAACCAAATCAAATCATCTCGTCCTCAACCAAACATTAATACAGCGGTTCGATTGACTGACAACCGAATTGAATTGATAAAAACTGAACCAGAAAAAAAAAATGTGATTTTTTTTTTATAATTCGAACCAAAATCGATCTAACTGAAAATAGCAAAGCTTTGGTTCAGTTCGTTTTCGATTCAGTTTTTGTTTCAGTTATCCAGGACACTTTCTTTCTATATCCACCATCGCGAAGTAATATCCATAGGTTACTAATCTTCTATGTGCTCCTTATAAGATCATATCCTACCACGAGCATAAAAAACTGGCTGAATCAATCATCGATCTCGTAAAAAGAAACTGCCGATTTTTTTTTCATAAAAAAGAGAGTAATTCTCTGCGAATACAGTCCATTTTTTTTTTTGGTAAGTATGCGAATAACAGTCTATTTATCTCGCCATATGCATAGAATTCTTCCAGCGTTATATTTATAATCCACTTTAGTACCATGTACAGTGCTTGCTTCTGCATCTGTGCAATCATCATGCCTTTGGGCATTGGCCTAATTCAGTGTTCTGCGGGACTTCTCTCCGTCGGATAGCGTTGGGACAAATCTCCAAGCAAGGCTCCTTGAGGGCCGCATCCTCTTGAGGCCGCAAAGGATGAATGCCAAACTTGAACTGCGCCATTGGAAGGAGAGATCATCGATCAATTACTACCAATCGAGAGTAAAGTTGCACGAGATCAATATGAATAACGCGTCAATCCTCTCCAGTCCTGCCACCATCTATTTTCCTTTAACTCTCTCTACCCGTTTACCTATAGACCCTTTTGAAGAAAATGATGCGAGTAGCGCCGGATCCATGGAACAAGAATTTCCCTCGAGAACGGCCTACACATGAAGACTAAGGCTGGCAAGCGAAGCAGGTTTTGCCGAGTTAAATATGCAGATACCTGGCAGCTGTAGTCTTCAAAGTTCGGCTCCATAAGCAAGGGAACCCCATGTAGTCCTTGAAGAAAGTCTGGAAAGAGTCCAATGACACCAAACCATAAGACCCTCAGAAAGAGATAAACTGCTTTTATCTCGCTTTATGACCGGAGGTAACAGGACAATCTTCATGGATAAGAGGGCAAAAAATAGCAAGAACTCCGGATTTTGATGCTTTTTCATGTCGGGGTTGAATCAACTAAATCTCTGTTTTCTGAAGGAACCATCTGTTTCATTCAGGGACATCACTAACCTGCGTCGGAAGCTTACAAGTATTGACACAAATCCCGACGCACTTGCTCTCCTCCAAATACTTGCATCTCTCCACAAAGACCTGTACTGCACAGTATGGCATCACAATGGGGATCTATAGCGTCCATTTCTGGCCACTGCTCTAGATAACATTCTTCATGGATTAGAGACAGGTAAAAGGCGTGCTATTTAACATGTATTACCCCACTTTCACAAGAGGTACCATCAGGAAGGTCGACAGAATTGACCGTGCATTTTCCCATGAGCCATTGACAAGTGAGCACAGTCACTCTTGCTTGAGGGACAACGTACGTACACATTGAAACAGAACTTCATTAGCTCCAAAAAGACGCTTCCCCTCCCTCGAAAACCCACCAGCAAGGCAGCAACGCATCCGTTGTTCAACACAAGCAAGAAGGGAAATCGAGCCAGACGAGAAACTCACAAAAAGAAGACTTACCAACCATCACTGCAGCTAGCTTTCCTTCTCCTATCGGGGCGACGAGCAATTGGTAAAGCTCCGGCAGGAACGGAGGGAACAGCGACCTTAAAATCCGAACCTGTTGTGAGCACCAAAATTTACACATGACCCCGAATCAATGATAGCTTCAAAAACATTTTGTTCTCCTCATCAACCGGCGAAATGAAGTAACCTTATAGCAAAAACACATTGGAATCGAACAATGCATGGCACGAGAGGGTAAAACAGAGAGCAAAGCACAAAAAGATGCAGAATTTGCTCTTTCAAGCACAGAATAAGCATGTCCTCCGGCACAAAGACACACCCCGTTTCCATTTTATAGATAAAAGCGATCCCTAGATATTAGGAGAGACCATTTGATCGTCCATTTTCTGCTGAATTTAGAAGAAAACCAAGCGGTACAAAAGGCGCTGTACCGTTGCATCTCTGGTGTCGGAGTTATTGGAACCCTTCATCATGAGGCGGCGTGCGACTTCGATCAGCCCATCGTATCCTGGCTTCTCTGAATCCCATCCAACCTCCTGTTAATAGCCCCCTTGAAAGCAACAACATGGACATCACACCCCCAACACAAAACCACCAACATACCCAAAAATCGCACGCCTTGCCCAAAGCAGAAGCAACATCAACCACATTGCAATAGCATATTTCCAACCCACATGGCGGCAGATGACACAAAACCTGTTGGATTCCTAATCGTGTTCCGTTTTCTCTTGTTCTATCAGTTCATTTTTTTTTTTGTGGGGGGGGGGGGGGGGGGGGGGGGGGGGGGGGGGTGTGGAGGGAGAGTCGAGCTGACCTTGACCATCTTCCTACGAAACAGATTGAGGAACAGATCATCGAACACGCCAGGCTTGTATTCACCCCTGGAAGTCGCATCATCTGCCACAATCTGATGAACACGACCCGATTGGCGTCATCATAATCACACACAGAGAGAGAGAAAGTTGAAGCAGCCCACCGTTTTGGAGTGGGCAGAGAAACGGGTGGCGAATCTGGGGCTCGTTCTGCGGGGCGTGTGACTGCGGAGAGAGAAGAACGGAGGCATGGGGAGAGGTGAGAGAAGAACCAGCGGCTTCATCATCTTCAAGGCCCGCGAAAGTGAACCACCATGCGAACGGTGGATAATATTAAGCAACTTCCCCCGCTTCACTATTGACAAGAAAATGCATTAATGCTTTGCGGTTTCTCTTCCCATTTCCTAACCTTTCTTAACGTTTTATTTCGGAGAGACTCAAAAAAACCTAAATCGTCGGAAACTTTTAGTTTTAACTAGTTTCTGTAAACGACGTCGTTGGCGGAAAAAACCGTTGGCTCATATTTATGGATCGCGTAATATAAACCAAAGAGAAAATACGGAAAGTTTTGCCTTTTAATGGGGTTCCCTCCATACTTCCAAATACGGTTTAATTTTTGGGGGTACTTTCCTCTCTTTCTTTTTTTTTTATTTGGTCGATGGGTGTTTTCCCTTTCAAAACGACAAAACTGGTCATAAGCAGGCTTCACTAAACGACGTATCTAGTATTTTGAGATAAAACGGTGCGTTTCCTAGGCTAGCTCAGCTCTGCGTCGAAATGCCACTCTCGGTTCCTCGAACCCATTAAACCACAGCCCCCGCCACTAGCCACCGTAGGAGGGCGTTGATCGGCGAACAAAATGAACCCTAGCCGACATATAGCCTCCAGATTAGCGCACCTGAGACGGCTGTCCGCCGTGGCCGAGACTCCGACGCCTGCGGTGGCGCCGTTGGAGGCGAGGTCGGTGCGGATTTACCGGAGGCTGTCTCCTCTGGCAGGTTTCGGAGGGAGCGTGTCGAAGACGTTGAACGATTACGTCATGGAGGGGCGTAGGTTGAGCAAACTCGACCTGGTGAGGTGCGCCAGGGAGTTGCGCAAGTACCGTCGCTACGAGCACGCTCTCGAGGTTGGTCCGATTCTAGCCCCAATAAATAAGTATTTCTCATGATTTCGTCCCTCCGTCGAAGTCTGAGCATTGATGGTAACGCGGCTTGGTTTGATTTCTTTATTCGTTATGACGTTGGTGAAAGTGAAAGCTTCTGATGTAGATGGACGTATTGAGCGATGTCCGATGCTTCGTATCTGTTTTGAGTGATAATGCATCCATGCCGTTCGATTTTTTGCTAATAGTTCAGTCAATGTTCATCATTTTTCCCCTGATCAGCGGTTGATCAGGGATTGATAGAATTCTTGGCTTCTCAGCGAAGTCTTTCAAAAATGGCAGACAGAGTGAAAGAGAGAGAGAGACAGAGAGAGAGAGAGAGAGAGTCAGACAAGGATGTAGGAGGAAAAAACTGAATGATAAGTTCGGGAGAAGAGATGAAACTGATTAGGGATTTTCTCGTTGCGAAGTGTTGTGCTCGAATAATTACCACTGCTTCAACAGTGGTGTCAAAGCTTTTAACTGAGTGAGTGAACCAGACGTCCAGATGATTGCTCTAGGCATGTTCAGCTCGGTAGCTTTCTTTAGCTTCCTTGCATCTTAAGAGTCGATTGAATTCATTCTAGCTTCTAAGCCCTATGCTAATTTGTCTGAGGTGATAGATATGTAGGTCTATACTCAGCAAACAAGATCGTCTACTGGTTTGTGTAGTTTTTGTTTCTTTTGTGTGGGTGCGATTCTGACAATCTTCAGATTATGTGTTTTTATTTTTTCACTTTTGCCATCAACGTTCTAGGATTACACTTAAGGACGTGCTCGGCATCAGGGAACTAAGATGTAGAAGATCTTGAGATGTGCACCTTTACTTTTCATTTTGTTTTCCCTTTCAATCAGTCTAATACAGGCGTCCTCGCCGAGAAGGATGAAAATTTAATGACAAATCAATCATAGGAGAGAGGGAGATTGTCGTATCATGTGGTGGAATTCAAAGTCCATGAGGAAATCCATGTTTAAATACAGAGTCCTATGTTCTATATGTCAGAGTCCTGTACCTTTGATTCTTTTTTGTGACCTTACACAATTAGGGGAAATAAATTTCCTTGTGACGGTTGGGTCAACTTACCATTGAACTTTCATTCCTTTGACTACCAGGTAAATTGGGGCTACATCTGTTCTCCCTGGTTCATGAATGCTTATGTTTTCTTTTTAATAAATTTGACTATGATGTGCATGTTTGACTTGGTTCGAAGTTGATTTCACGAGGATCAATCTTCCCAACATTGGTGCACTTAATTGAGAAAGTTGATGTAATTGTGTACCATCCATGCTTTCCACATCAATTGCAGGTAATGCAATGGATGGAGAAAAGAAATATCTATTTCGCATATGCAGACCATGCGCTAAACTTGGACCTGGTATCAAAGGCCAAAGGGGTAGATGCAGCTGAGAATTATTTTAACAGCCTCCCGGAATCAGCCAAAAATTTAATTACTTATGGAGCTCTTTTAAACTGCTACTGTAAGGAAGCTAATGAAGACAAGGCATTGGCCCTCTTCAAGAAGATGGATGAACTGAACTTCTCTTCTAGGTTGGCTTTTGGCAACCTTATGACATTGTACTTGAGATTGGGCAAGCCTGAGATGGTCCCTTCCCTTGTGGCAAAAATGAAGGAGAAAAAAATTTCCTTGGACAGTTATGCCTACATATTCTGGATGCAGAGTTATGCAAGTTTAGATGATATTGAGGGAGTAGAAATGGTGTGGCAAGAGATGTTGAATGATTCGAGTCAGGGTGACGATTGGACCGTGCATAGCAACCTAGCCTCGATCTATGTCAATGCCGGACTATTTGAGAAAGCTGAGTCCGCTCTGAGGAATCTGGAAACTTTTATGAAACGCCAAAACCGTGAACCGTACCATTTTCTGATTAGCCTGTATGCAGGCACTTCTAATCTGAAGGAGGTGAATCGGGTTTGGGAGTCCTTAAAGGTGGCTTTTAAAATGCCGACCAACTTCAGCTATCTTATTATGCTTCAGGCGCTTCGTAGACTAAAGGATGGTAGAGGGTTTACTAAAATGTTTCAAGGAGTGGGAGTCTGGTTGCTGCAGTTACGATGAAAGGTTAGCGAAAGTCGCGGTGATTGCATGCCTAGAGCACGACATGCTAGAAGAGGCTTCAAGAATATTCGATGAGGCTATTAGGAGGAGCAATAGACCATTTTTCAAGGGCAGGGAGGTATTTATGCTCCACTTCTTGAAAAAAGGTGAGGTAGATTTGGCTATGGAGCACTTGGCTGCAGTTATTGCTAGAGCAGAAGGTGAAGAGTGGCATCCTGATGCAGTTACTATGGATGCATTCCTGAAGCACTTCGAGGAAACTAAGGACACTGACTCCGCCGAAAAGTTCTGCAAGCTTTTGAAGAATGAAGTGGGTGTCAAGGTGATTGCCGCCAAGGTGTTGCTGAAAACTTATATAGCAGCTGGCAGAACGGCTCCGGAGATTCGTAAAATGCTGGAAAGAGATGACATAAAAATGGATGACGAGCTCTATAATTTGTGCGAAAAGGTGTGCGCCTCATGACTACAGTGCCGGGAGCATTACTGTGGGCATGGGTTAGTTTGGCATACACAATCAGACAATAGTTGCGCAATTTGCAGTGCACAAGAGCCATCGCTGGCATTCGTTTTCTGTCTGCGTGGCCCGAAACATTCGCTGAGATCTTCTGTTGATTCGGCACCAGGAAAGGAAGTATCGGCCTAACAGTCATCGTTGCTCACTCTATTAGTAGAGAGCATTTTGATGTGAAAGTATCTTTCAAATTGGCCAATAGTACAGGTCGTATCAGAATATGGGAGGAATGTGTATGTGAATTGATCTGTAGTTGGCTCTCCTGCAACTGCCAAATTTCTTAAAAGTTCTATGGCACAAAGCATAGCAAGTCATTCAAACGGGTCTGTTGACTGGAATCGTGGTTTGTCAATTCAGTACTAAATCTTTTTTTGTGTCAATTTAGTCTTAAATTTTTTGAATTTATGTCAGTTCAGTTCATTCGGCCAATTTTGATCGATTGGTGTTGATATGGATTTAATCGGCACTGATGGGTCAATTTTTAATAATATTTTAATTGAGAAATCAACACAAAACAGAGAAACACCAACTCTGTGGATTGAGAACAGTAGATTTCAACATCAAACAGCAACTCTTCGGGAATATTCGAGAACCGCAAGTCTGGAAACCGCAACTCTTTGGGTTGACAACAGAGAAACAACAACTCTTCAAACAATAATAACTGGTAAAAAAATTCAAGAAAGTTTGAATAAAAAATTGAACATGTATCGATGCAGGTTTCAGCATCAGCAAGTAATCGACTCCAGAGAGATCTTAGGGGTGTCAAAATGACCCGCGTCGGCCCGAAATTTCAGTTAATTTTCGGGCCTTTTTGGGTTGGGCCGGCCCGACGCCCGCTTTTTTTAACACCCGTATTTTTCTTTTAATTTATTTTTTTTATATTCTTTCATTTGATAAACAAAAGAAAAAAAATAAAAAGAAAAAATAATCCGGCCCGACCCGACTCGGGCCGGCCCGTTGACACCCCTGGATCTGAGTTCAACAAGGCTGGGCAATGTCGGCTGGCTTGGCGTCTTCCTTGTCAACACCAAGGTCTGGCGACAAGCTGGGTAAGAGGCGAGAGGCTGGGCGACAAACTGACTCGGGGGGAGATGTTGGGGCTGGGCGACGGGAGGGCTTGGGTTTCTTCTGGTCTCGCCTAGATCTGGCTCGGCCTCGCCGCGCCAGCCTTGTCCGCCGCTAGCACGCCTTTTTTGAGGTTTTTTTAAGGGGGGTGGGGGCGTGGCAGCACCTTTTTTGTTAAGGATGATTTCAACCTCAACCAAGCACTTTTTTTTTTTTTGGTCGGCAACCAAGCACCTTGGTACATGGAAATCAGGACCGAAAAACATTAAGGGTAATACGGTCCAAAAAAACAAAAACAAAAACACAAAATCATTTTTTTTCTAAATTTTAAGAGTAATATTGAAAAACTACATGAACATGCAGTCTCAACAAAGCTAAGCTTTAATATACTTTGATATCAACAAATGAGCGGATACATGACACATTGTGTGTTGTGAACATTGAAAACACTAACTGAACATCAAATGTCAACACGAAAATTTGTATGGAAGCGAAACTGTTCGATTCCGTGGAAGGATTAATGACCTCGACTCTCACACGCTATTGCCAACACTAAAGCCAGATGATTATTCCATGGATACTTCCATGGGAGAAAACTGGAAACTTCTAGGTCTCGAAATGCGGTAGATGGCGAAAATCGACAGGCACAAAGAGATCACAGAAAATAGGAAGGAGAACACGCTTGCCACGTCCCAGGAACTTGTCGATGTTGACTTCGTGAGCGTCGACCCACCAGAAGTAATATCCAAAGACACCCAGTCACAACTGATGGTGAAGTGCCCCGATCCATGCCATGGAGTCCCGCCGACAGGATACCAGAATGCCGCTGATATATTACTTGATTCACCAATTGTGAACTGAACATCCTGCAGATATCACATTCCAAGAATCAAATCCATATATGCATAATAAAACCAAACAGGGCACCTGAAGATTGCCTTCTATCTAATGTTGGTCTAAACACACTGCTAGAAAACAAATCCGAAAACTGTACCCTTTTATGGACTGAGAATGTTATTGAAGAACAAAACACATTCGAGACGACTATCTTCATACTCTAGCTGGACCAAAGTATCTCATAGTCAAAATTCACCAATCTACAACATCTAAAAATGCAAAGATGAACGGCACGAGAAAGGCAAAAGGAATGTCAAAACTCATCACGGTACATTGCACTGACTTGGTAATCAGGACAAACTATGTTCTGGTCATTCCAAGTCTTGATTTCTCAAGCAGCTGATTAGAAGGAACGTGCTGTAGAAAAATGCTATCAAATTCACTATGACAATGATGACCTGCTCTTAACCTTAAATAATGCTATGACAACCTAATTTCCCTCACCTATTTTAACATAACCCAATTTCGCTCATCTGCTTTAACACAGTAGAAATAAGAAAGATTTCCTTTCTGATTTAACAGGTTAACGTAGCACACTGCGGCGCGGCCTATATCCTTCGACTATATGGAAAAAAGTAAGAAAGTTACTAAACCTGTTGAAGGCGATCCATCGTTCTCAGAGGCCTTGAAAATTCAAAGTAATAAGTGCCCTTTTGACCATTTGATCCATATGGACCATCTTCTTGGACAAAACCTGCCATATGCATATAAAATTTATAATTGATGAATTAATTGAGCAAACAAGCACAGTTGATAGTCCTATCACTTGGTGAAAAGCTATTGTGGTAGACATAGGGAAATCTCGTTTATGCCAAAGACTCATGGGCAACCGAAAATGCCTTTACCTTTACCTACTGGTGTCAGTTGGGTTCTCCACTCCAACTACTCAGAACAGAACCAATGTAACTAATTATGAATTCGTCACTTACTAGAGCACCAAGAACAAAAGTTAAGGGTTTTAATTAATCAGCACTCCGTGCAGAATATAATGCAGTATACAGCAGTTAAGTCACAGAGGACAGGTGCATGAAACTTCATATGCCTTATATCCTCCCATGTTATGTAAGGGGGATTATCGCTCAGTCATTTAGAAGGAGCTATGACAGGGGCAACCTATAGTTAAATATACCATCACATTTGCATTCCAAACACATGAATAAGCAGAATATACATTACATGCACACAGAATTAAGCATGTTCATGCACAGGCATATGTAAAAATGTCGATGCAATTTTATATATTCATGAGATTGCAAGCAGTAAAGTACCAGACTGTACAGACAAGCTGCTGTGCCACCATGCACCTCTCCAGTTGTTCTGCGCACTGGAGTCATTTCCTGAAGTGGAGACACAGGCAATTGATGATTAGTACACCATCTCTCCATCTGGGGTTTAACTCTCTCTCACTATCTATCTGGGGGTGGGGTGCATGAAGGAAGGGGCAGAGCTCGAAGGTATGAACACGTAATGGTATAGCCACCAAACAAGGAGGATTCCAAGTCCTATTTGATATCTCACCCTATAAAAGAGCATCACACAGTATCATGACAAACTATCAAATGGAGCCAGCTGAAAAACTGTCTCAGTTAACACAAGTTTCAATGGGTTGAGAAAACAGAGCTTTTATCGAGCCATCCATGCTAATTGTGTCATTTCAGGCAAGCGCAAGGTAGACATGGGGAATTCATCATCCTGATCATAAATAACAGTTTGACAAATTATATCATAAGCAGCTTATCAGGAAAAAAAAATAGTAAATAGCCATGTAGCTGATTTCCTGCAAGAGTTAAGGCACCTAATTTATTTATGACAAGAGCACTAAGTATGAGGATTTTCCATTATTTCGGACATGCATATTCTATACTTTAGTTTTCTTATGATGATCAATTGCCTTTTTAATCAGCAAGCTAGACTTCTATAATCTGTTTGCTGGCTAGGATAAATCAGAGACTTTTCCCAGATAGGAGTAATCAAAGGTCTATATGTTTTCTTTGTGGAGAGCATTGCATCAAAATGTCATAGGTGGCAAAATCCTTGCAAACAGTGAACAAACACTCTGTTTATGTGATTTGTAACAACTGTCATTACTGTTGCGATCTATATAATAAGGCTGGAAGATACACTTGGGTTAAGTCAATCGGCAATTAAAAGAGAAATGGAAGGGCATTTTCGGGGACTAGCCTGCTTTCAAGTAGAGTTGGGAAGTTGCAGGTATCAAGTAGAGTTGAAGAAAGAACAATATAGACGAGAAGACCCATCTTTGATTGAACAGCCAAGAGAATAAGCACAAGATCTGAAGATCACAATTTTTCTGTTCGCTGTCACTATGGCAACTACAATTGGAACGTCAGAAAAATGTGACCATTGACTTTTAATGTACTTTATGACTTCTGTGCCACATATGCTTTGCCATCAGCTTCTTTTTGCACTGTATCCTCATCTTTCCCGTTTATGGTTAGTGGTCCGTCCTCTCAGCATAAAAATTGATAAAGATACTGTATATCAAAGGAGAAAAAGTATTACTTTAACCATGAAAATACCTGAAGGGCCAGTTCCATCGAGATATCTGCAGTGCGGGGTCCAAGCATAAAGATCGACCAAATGGCCAAACCTGTTTTCAGGAACTTAAACATCAGAATGGAATTTAGAAAGCGACATGAACTTGAAAGTATCCTAATAGCAAACATCAGTCTAATTCCTGGAAGGTCAAAGAGATGATTCACCTGTCACCACCATTTCCTTTGGCATTATCAATAGTATTTGCACCATATAGCCTTCCCGGTATGGCTTTTCCGATTGAAAAGTGCATTATGTCAACTTCATGGCCTTTACATGTCTTGCTGGTGCAAGTATCAGTGCCTTCCTTACATCCACCCATCTATTAATAACAAATATTGTTCAGAGATTAGGAAACGAAAACTTTGATCGTCATGCTGTCGAATGCAAAAAAAAAAAAAAAAAGGAACAAAGCACCAAAAGTTTGAGAGATTACATCATGATAGGTAGCACTTTGACCAATTTGGAACATGAGAGCAACCGAGGGGCATTTGTTACTGTTGCTGCATAAAGCAAGGGAAAAACAAAGAAAAGAACATCATTTTTACCGTCTTTCATTGCCCTTAAATGATTAAGAAGGGGACTAACGATGCAGTCCAGAATGAATCACATGCATAATATAATTTGCAGAGTAGCACTAACGCGAGCTCAACTGGCCGTGACTCATCTAGATTAAAATATACTTACGTAGAACTCTACCAGAAATGACAAGAATGGAGCAAACTTTAAGCTTAAGCATGACAACCAAACTAAAGATTATGCCAACCGCATAATTCCCTCCCACTAAACCGTCATAGTGCCTATGTAAGATTCACAGTGAATGCTCCTTCAGTTCCATTCAGAACCTGGTCCTAATAGGCAACTTAACCATTTTACGCAGAACCCACTGAATCAGTCAAGCACATCACATTGAATCCATCCGACATTTCGATTTCGGCTCCATTTATAAATGCAAGCTCGAGCTCTTGAGCTTACCCTGTAGAGTACACATAGTCGCCATCCACTTGCAACAAGAAGAACACGTCTTTCCCGTCGTGAAGAGCCTGCAACAATTCCAATTTCGCAGCCCCTGATTATTTGCGCAGCATCAAACGCTTCCTATCCGAAAAACAAACCTTTACGTTCTCAAGAGAAAACTTTCCAAGTTTGTACACTAAAAAGCGCACCTTAACGGTCATTTTCCCGCCATTGTACTCCTTATCGGCGTCGGGATCGAGAGCGGGGAGGAGCGCGAACTCGGACCCGTCGACGGCGTCCCAATCGTCGGGGCGGCCGTCGAGAGCAACGATCCCGGGCCGGAACTCGGCCTGTAGCCGGATCTCCGCCGAGTCGGACTCGCACCTCCACTCGCCCGACTCCTCGTGCGAGCTGACTCGCGCGACGACGAACGCGAGGGCGAAGAGGATGGGCGGCAGGAGACGAGGCATTGCCGAGAAGAAGATGATGGGGGGCCCGAGAGGTGGCGTGCGATCGCGAGCTCGAACTTATAGAAGAGTAGTCAAAGCTTTGACTTCGCTCTGCGGTCTCGGTGGTTCCGCCAAATTGTACTGGACGAACGAACGAACGAACGATGTTTCATTTCTTTTGTCATTATCATGTTTTTTTTTTTTTTAACGATGAGAGAAATTAGTACTATCTGTCGTACATGAATGTTGGGATATGTAAGTACAAGCATTACTATCCGAGGAAAATAAGTACATGAGTTACTGTATGTAATCAAATCGGGTTAAAGCGCCTATTATTTTGCTGAAAAATAAATAATTTAAAAAATATTTTTTTAAAAAAAAATATTTATCTCGCTGAATGATTAGTCCAATAAAATATTTATTTATTTAATTTTTTAGCAATACAACTCATCTAATTTAGGAAACTATACACTCATGGGTAGCTCAGTTAGTTAGGGCGCACTTGGGATTGTGTGGTTAGGTGCACTAATTCCAAGTTCGATTCCCCAGCTGAGCTTTAAGTGGGGGGTCATGGTAGTGGGTTGCTGTGCTAGTCTCCCCCGATGAATAGTCAAGGTGCGCGCAAGCTGGCTCGGAAACCTCAGTTATAAAAAAAAATAGAAAACTATTTCTTAAATATTTTGATTTGTCGCAAAATAAACCTCCCCAAAATAATCAAAAATAAAGTAGTCTAATCTAAATCTATAATAAGTCCTATAATAGTTTTTCTAACTTTAGATTGATCTTAATACCACGGTGTGTTTTTATTTTCTCCCGATGTGTCGTGTCCTCCGTTTGAGAGAGAAAAAAATAAAAATAACGCGACATGGTTTGGAAAATGCTAATCGCGATTTCGACACCATCGAGTACAAAACTTATTCCTATATCTGAGTTAGCTGGCAGTTAATGCTTTAGGATAAAAGTGTAGGACATGTGACATAGCCAATTCAAAAGTTCGTAGAAGCAAAAATGCTAAGCATACATGTTGGTAGTGTAATTTACGGCCCAAATGTTAAGATTAGATTCAAGTTAAGGCATAAGTCGAGAAGCAGGAATAAAATGCAAGAGTCAAGGGTACATCGATTGGAATTCATTCAGCCTAACCTCGGCTGTTTATCTCAGTTAGGATTAGACGTACAAACAAAATGAAGTAGAGAATAAAGGAAAGAGAGAAAAAAGAGAGAGAGAGAGAAGGAAACACGACATTGAGCGGGACCTTCGTACTTTTCGATCGATGAGAAACATCAACCACACCCAAACATGTATGTATTGAGTTTATTTCGACCAACTTAAAAGCCATAGTACATTAATTTACTTGAGTGAAATTTTACCAAAAAGTCATAAATCTATTCGATTAAAAACTTTTTGCAGTTATGCCAATTAGCCCATCCGATAAATTTAACTGAAAATTACCGACGTGGACGTAGGCCATCCACCAGCCGTTCACCGATGTTGACATGGATAATTTTTCACAACACTATGATATATTTTAAAATTTCTACTTGGTTTTTTCTTTTTCAATTCAGTTTCCTTTAATTTCAGCATTGTGGTTTCTATTTCCTTTAAATTTCAGACATGTCGCTCCACTTTAGTATTAATTCCAGCATTTTCTTTTCAAGTTTTCCTTAGATCCGGGTTAATACAAGGGATGAGCCAAAGCTCCGCAAATAGAGTACTAAACCGAACGACTAAAACAATCTATTAATTCACAAGACTGAGAGATAATCAACACAATGGCACTAAGAGCGACATTGGGCGTGATTGAGTGATATGTCGAAAAATATTTTTCAAAAAAATGATTGCTTATAGTTATATCGCTTAGAACGAGAAATATTTTCATAGTTACATAAATGTCGTAAATTTTGGATACAAATTGTTGCCGGTAATGAAAGTATTTTTCATTGACTAATTACTCCAAACGATGCATGCGATTTTTTTTAAGAATATATTTTTCAAATCACCCACTCAAACCCATCTCCATTTGATCCGTAAAACTCATTTTTTGGAAGTTTGATCACTTTAGGCGTGCACGACAAAAGCTTTATTTTTATGTTTTTTTTTTGTTCCAAGAAATGTATTTGGAATAGAAATCCGTTTGATAATTCGATTTTATTTTTCTATTTTCGGGGCAACTTTTTGGCCCCGAAATATGTTTTGTAATAGAAAAAAAAATTACAAATTTTCTACTACTTTCTCTTTTTGTTGGAATCACATTTCTAGTGACGGTCGCCTCGCTCACGTCCCTGCCGCCATTCACCATCCGCTAGCTACCGGTTGCTGTCGGTCTCCAATCCCTGGCTCTCGTTCGCCCTTCACCATGGCCTTTCGTCTTTGTCCGCCCGTCGCCGATTGTCGCGACCTCGAAATTTTTTTTTGCGCGCGCGGGCTAATAGATTGTCGAGTCGGGCCCCCACTCTGAAATGTGGATCGCGGGCTTTCTCGACGCGGACCCTCCCAGGCCCATACCAAATCGCGACGGGAGTAAGTTTTTATGCGGGGGTTTCGACGATAAGAGTCGATTGGATTCGACCTTGGTATGGTCGTGGTGGCATGTGCTATGTGTGCATGCATTTGGAGTCGCCACCGGTCCTTCTTGGAAGGTGGACCGGAAACCTCACTAATCGATTGGGAGAGATCGATCAGTTCTGCGGAACCAGAGATTTAGGATTCGGGGACTTGGTTACGTTGGTGTCATTACCAACGCCCTTTCGGTACCTAACGCGAGTGATTTTCCTAACTAAGATTTCATACAGGCACAATTTTTGGGTGAGGTAAGTCTGATTCAGGGATTTCAAGCAGATTGGAAGACTAGTCCTATCAAATCACAATCAATATAAGGAAAGCGCAATCAAGTGCATAAATGAGCCACGTCAATGCACATCAATTCAAATCAATGGCTTCCTAGTATAGCCTTAAGGGCTTAGGGAATGTGTGATTTAGGACCAGTGGTAGACTGAGAAGATTTGGGGACGATTTGCTCGAAGGGCGAAATCGTCAATTTTAGGGAGGTTTGGGAGTTGAAATAAACAAAATAGGCCATGGCCAGTTGATCTTGGCCATTTCCTATTTTGGAGATTTTTCTTGAATTTTTCGGGATTTATCGAGAAAAGATTTTCCTAAAGGGCGAAATCGTCATTTTTTGAAAAGATCGGGATTCGAAAGACCAAAGATAGGTTTTGACCAGTTGGTTGTGGTCATTTCTCATTTTTTGAATTTTTTTTGGAATTTTCAGGATTTCCTTGATTTTTTTTTTAGACGATTTGCCTAAAGGGCAAAATTGTCATTTCGGAAGGGGTCGGGTTTCAAAAGACCCAAAATAGGTCATGGCCAGTTGATTGTGGCCATTTCCTATTTTCTGGAATTTTTTTGGAATTTTATGAATTTCTTCAATTTTTGGAAGACGATTTGCCTAAAGGGAAAAATCGTCATTTTCGGAAAAATTGGGGTTTGAAAGACCAAAATAGGTCATGGCCAGTTGATTGTGGTCATTTCCTATTTTCTGAATATTTCATAATTTTTCAGAATTTATTGGGAAGACGATTTGCCAAAAGGGCAAAATCGTCATTTTTGAAAGGTTAGAGTTTGAAAGACCCGAAATAGGTCATGGCCAGTTGATTGTGGCCATTTTCTATTTTCTGGATTTTTTTGAAATTTTCAGGGTTTCTTGAGGAACGATATGCCAAAAGGGCAGAATCGTCATTTTTGAAAGGATCAGGACTCAAAAGACCAGAAATAGATCATGGCCAGTTGATTGTGGCCATTTCCTATCTTCTGGGATTTTTTTGAAATTTTATGAATATCTTCAATTTTTGGAAAGATGATTTGCCAAAAGGACAAAATCGTCATTTTGGAAGGGGTTGGGTTTCAAAGACCCAAAATAGATCATGGCCAGTTGATTGTGGCCATTTCCTATTTTCTGGCATTTTTCTGAAATTTTTTTGGAATTTTTTGGGGGACGATTTGCCAAAAGGGCAAAATCGTCATTTTGGAAAGATTGGGAGTTGAAGTACCCAAAATAAGTCATGGCCAGTTGATTGTGGCCATTTCCTATTTTCTGAAATTTTTGGAATTTTCTTGGAATTTTTGGGAGACGATTTGCCAAAAGGGCAAAATCGTCATTTTTGGAAAGATTGGGGTCTGACAGACCCAAAATAGGACATGGTCAGTTGATTGTGACCATTTCCTATTTTCTGAAATTTTTTAGAATTTTTCCGAATTTATTTTTATTTTTATTTTTATTTTTGAATTTTTTAATGATTTTCTATTTCTTATGAATTTTCGGATTTTTTATATTTTTTTAATTTGTTTTTATTATATTATATAAAAAAATATTTTCCGGACCTGGTCAAACCCGGCCCGCGCCTCTCGGGCGCCCGGCCCGACCCTAGGAGTCGACACCGGCCTAAAACGACACCGTTTTATATTTTTAAATATTTTTATTTTTTCCTATTTTTTAACAATTTTTTTGATTTTTTATCTATTTTATTTAATTATCCGAAAATTCCCCGGATCGGGCGGCTTTCATTGCGCCACGTGGCCTTATCCTGTGCGTCCGATCTTCAACTAGATCGGACGCTCCAGAGAGAGCCACGTGGCTCGATCATAACCGTCGGATCAAAAATCAATTTATTTTCTTTTTTTAGAAAAACCTACAAATCGGACGATCAGAAGTGTACCACGTGTCCAATTGTGGTGCGTCCGATCTTGGACAAGATCGGATGATCCACAGAAAGCCACTTGGCACATTCTTGGCCATCGGATCGAATTTATTTAATTATCCGAAAATCATTTATTTTATTTTCCAAAATTCTAGGATCGCGACACGTGTCGCGATCCAGGCCGTCCATTCTGTTTGATTTAAAAATAAGCGGACCGGTCCCACCTGGATGACGTGGCGCCTACGTGGCCGGCCACGTCAGCCGTTGACCGGTTGACCGAGACACAGTCGCCGGAGAAGACGACCGGCGACTCGCCGGAACAGTGATTATTCCGGCGAGTTCGCCGTAAAATGCCCAAACTGTGACCAAAAATCAAAATTTTTTGGAGATTTTTGTGGCATTCGGACCCTTAGACCCTTGGCGTCAATATGCAACAAGAATGAAAGCCATGAACGCGTAGAAAATAGGCAAACCGGACCTCCCCGAACCCGGCTCCGGCGAAGAATTCACGGAAAAATTTTATTTGTTTAAACTCGATTCTGGGCATTCACATGGCATCTAAGGGAGGTTTAGGAGCTTACCTGAGGTCCTGTGGGGACCGACGACCGCGGGCTTCGCCGGACCGAGCTCTCGGCTCGGGTATGCGCCGTGGAGCTCCGGCCATGGTTTCCGTCGGGTTTTTCATGCAAAATGAGGAGCAAGCCGGGCGTAGAGCGGTTCTAAGATTAACTTAGGGCCATAACCGAACGTATACTACTCGGATAATGCATGGCCGAGACAAAAATGAATCGAAACATGCATCGGCATTTCATCGAACACATGGCGTGTGAGAAAAAAAATGGAGATCCGGCGAGATACCGACCTGTCTCCGGCCCGTCGACAGTGGCTGAGGCTCCGGCAAAGCTTAGTGTAGCATCTGCAGGTCGAGGACGCCCGCTCTTCCTCGGTTTTTCGCCCAAAAATCCTCTCTCTCTCTATTTTTTTTGAAGAAAACGGTGAGCTCCCCCCCTCTCTCTCTTCTCTCTCTCCGGCCTTATAGCCCGAGCCGTGGCGACCTCTGCGGACGTTCACGCATCGCTCGCCCCTGCAAAAAGAAGCCTGACCTCTGAGATCCTGTCGCGCGACCGCTCCCCCTCTGCCGGTTTGTCCCCTGCCTCCCTCTGCTTTTCTTTTTTGCTGCTGTGTACGTGAGGAACCAGGTCTGCAACTTTGGTTGCAGACCCGGTTCGGTCGGGTCGGGTCGGGGCCGACCCGACAGATCCGGTCCTCCAATTCCGCCCTAATTGACCGTTTTTCATGAAATTAACCCCAAAATCGGATTCCTTGGCACGTTTTCCATCTAAAACAAGTGTTTTTATGAGCAATCAAAATGGAATTTGGCAAAAACCCCAAATTATGCCCAGGATCCGAAATTGATTTTCGCCCAATCGAGGGCGCAAACGACCAAATCAGTCCAAATGGAGGTCACCAATGGATTCAGCACGACGAAAACTATAGGGTAGAGGTGTTTTATTTTCATGGGTATCCCTAGAGAGAATTTAATTTTAGGATCCGCGAAACCGGGGACTAAATCGCAAAGAAATTTGTGCAATTAGGTCCTTTTCGTCAAAATTGATCAAATTGAAGGCCTAATTGACCCAATAGCACTTCAAGGCTCTAGATTATAATGTCATGGCTTATTAAAAGTGGAAATTAAAAATTAGGGGACTCAAAAGGTAATTTTTATGGTCGATTCGGGTTTATGTTTGTGAAGGAACATAATGACCCAAGTCGAATTTTTGAGATTTATAAATACCAACCTGAAGAGGAAGTTAAAATAAAATTATTGACTATTTTTGTGTATTTTGCTGACCACGAATGGTATTTTTTCTGATTTTTTGGGTATTTTTATAATTAAATAAATTCGAAAAAAATATTAAAAAATTTGAAAAATAATTTTTGTTCAAAATTGGTTCCTAAGGCTGGGCCAAGGCTTCCAAAGTTGGTTTTGTAATTTTATGACTTTTTTGTTATTTTTAATTAATTTTAAGAAGTAAAATCAAAATAAAAGGTGATTAAAAATCAGGTGTCAACACCGATCGCCCTCCGCTGATCGTCGGCCTTTGATCTCCGTCCGCCCGTCACCGGCTGCCCTCTAATGATTGCTGCCTACCGGGTCTTTGGCCCATTGGCCAAGGTTCGACCGAAAACCGATTTATGTTGTTATTAGATGAATTTATGTTCCATGAACGAAAAATTTGTAGTTATTAAACGAGTGTCTCTGTTCAGAACTCGTCTAGGGATTTCTCGCCAGAAATTGAGCTCGAAAAGAGAACGATGATCATTAGCGCCCTTTATGATTGAGCTCGAACCAAAGAATATATTTTCGAGGTATCATATCAGTTTTAGATCGAATATGATCCAACGTCTCTTTCAGGAATGAGGAAGGGTCAAAGCTACTATACATATATTTGTGGCCCTTAACGACTGGTTAAAGTTATTAAAATTTACAATAAATTACCATGTATTCTAATGCATTTATCAATTCTTATTAAGCCAAGACCGACGTCCTCTTCATTATTGCGACATTATTTGCTGTTTCAACAATTTGCAATATTTTATTCTATCGAATTTGATGGATACATTCGATAAATGTGCATTGAAAGTTTTAAAATTTATCACGAAAGTGTAATTGAGTCTTAAAATTTTAAAAAATATAATCAAGTCTCAAAATTTGTCAAATTGATGCAAACAAGTACTACCGTTAACTCTGTCTAATTTAGATAACGAAAGACGCTGACGTGAATTTTTTCTTCTCTTTTTTATTTGGGGCTGACGTGGCTAAAACATGAAGAATATAACCAAAACGTCAAAATCTGATCTTTTAATTTGAATATCATTAAAATTAGATTTTTTTTTAAAGCGAGGGATGGCAAAAGGGTGCTCGTTGCTGCTGCGAACCATTGCCGGGAGAGGATCGGCCTGTGTTCATCGGTAGATGTGTCAAATGGGTGGGTCAGGTCGGGTCAAATATGGTCCGACCCATATTGACCCATATTCAATGGCCCATACCCGATCCGACTCGACCTCCAATTAACCCATATCTGACCCGACAAATTATTACCTAATCACAATAATATTATAAAAAAATAAAATTACTAAAATAATTTCATATAATAAGCAATCGGGATCGGCAGCCGCGATCCCGACCCCGGCCCCGGTCGGTTGCCCTTGGGCCCGGTCGCCGGCCCCAGCCTCGGCCCTGATTGCCGGCACCTGAGACTGGGGCCAATCGCAAGCCCCGGTCTCGGTTGCCGACCTTGGTCTCAGTCGCTGGTCTCGGTCTTGATCTCGGATCGGGCCCGTTCTCGGTGGTCAGCCCTGGTCCCGGACTAAACCCAACCCCGGCCTTAGCCCCGATCGCCAGCTCCGATCCCAGTCGCCGGCCGCGGGACAGGCCTCGGCCCAGGGCGCCGACCCCGGTCCCTCTCGCTAACCCTGGTCCCGGTCGTCGGCCCCGACACCGGGCCTGCGATCGAGATCGGAACTAGGACCGGGGCGGGCGATCGAGGCAGGTGACGGGTGCTAGGTCGGGGATCGGGATAGGGGCCGGCGACCGGGACTTGGGCCAGGGCCTACGATCGGCCACTGGGACCGGCAACCAGAACCATTTGCAACTTGTGGAAGAAAGCTGTCCTTATGGGTCGAAAATGAGTCTAGTATGAGTCGAAAATGTGTTTAAGTGTGTGATCCATTTAATTTTACTTCAATCTTTTAGACCCATTTTTAGTTAACCCTTTAAAAGTTAATGATCCATATAGAATCCATTTTATACAAAATATGAGTTTATGATCCATATCGATAGCTCTATTCATCGGCCACTGGCAACGGCTCGGGACCCCGGCCGATCCTCCCCAACTATCGCCGGCCCTTTACAGCGATGATAGGATCGCTCTCTTTTGCACTCCTATTTTTTCTTTTCTTTTCTAAATGTAATTTTAAGTGTATTTAGAATTAGACTTATTTCGGTCGATTTTTTTTAAAAAAAATCAAATTTAGACCAAAATGAGTCGTTTTGGCCTTGTCCCTGTCCAGAAATATGTCGCCTCACGGAGCACTCGATTGGTCCGCGAGTCCAGCGCTTGTGTATTGCACAGAGACAAAGTCGAGTCCTGACCAGACCAGTGAGCGAGCCCCACAGATTCGAGATTCCTGCGACTGCATCTATCTAAAACCCACAAAAAGGTGAAGATACAAACCCTCGGTCGCACTAGATCCAATCGACGACGTCCGCACCTCACGAAGCTCGAGCTCCGAATTCCATCGGGCGGGGGGAAGGAGGTCAATTCCAAATGCGCACTGCGCTTCCCGATCGATCCGTGCCCGTGTGAGAATCGCGCCAAAAATCCCACTCGCTCGTCCCCCGATGACGTCTCGCCCAATGCGCGCTTTGCTCTGCCTGCTGGTCGCCATCTCTTCCGTCTCCTCCGCTCTTGCCGACTCCATCCATGGTTGTGGCGGATTCGTCGAGGTAGGATCGGGAGCTTCCGTTCCCTGTGTTTTTCGTGTTAATCCGTTGGGCGAGAGAAATCATGGGTCGGAATAGGGCGATATCTCGTCCGGCGTTATGCTAGTTAAGCCGAACTTCTCAGTGAGACTGGCGGGTTTGATCTCTGCTTGTGGTTTGTAGGCGAGTCCGTCTTTGATCAAGTCGAGGAGACCGAGCGACGGGAAGTTGGACTACTCTGAAATCGCGGTAATGGAACTGCTTCGCGTGCTCTTTCTCAACTGGTTTCTTTCTGTTTTGCAATGATCCTAATTGTGAAGCAAGACGGGAGGTTTTTGTAGTTAGTGGTTTCGTGATGTCTGGATTGATTAATCCATGTACTTTATAATCTGGCAAGACCAGACGGTTGGTATTGAAGCTCACAATAACTTCCCCTGTTTTTATACGTATTGAGTCAAAATAAGCGTTCGAACATATTTCGGTGGTGATTTGATGTTTGCTGCGCTGCTATGGTTATTTTGAACTATGTGGTTACGCACGGTAAAATGCTCTTTTCCTCCTATGCTTCCTCTGCAGCATGAGCTGGGCACGTTCCTGACTAGATTGCAATTGAAGAGGAGTTGAGCTACTTCGAACTTGAGTTCAATTTGTTGTCTTAGCCTTACTGCAGCTTATATGAGAAATGACTTTGGTAAATTAAGCCGAGTTGAGTAGAGCTCGAGTATACTGAGTACTTGATTGACTCATGCTCTAGCTTGAAGCATATTGAGCCTCGACTTTTTTACTCGAATTTGAGTAGTGAACTGTGTGGGCTCGACATTGCTTCGTAGAAGTAGGATCTCTTCTGTCAGATCAAACTTCACTGTGTGAAATCTCATATATCCGTCATCCAGTTTGTTTGACATCCCATCTCCTTGGTCGCATGAAAATTTCACTCATCCTTGAAAAAGTACTGTATTAGCCTGGATTTTTCTTTGGTGCTAGACTAGAATTACAAAAACAAACTTTTTGCATGACAAACTTTTGTAGGGTCTTGACATGGACGGTCAATGTTGTGGTGAGTGACCTTGACAATGATGATTTTCACTTTAATACCAATGAAAATAGATCATAGATCGGCTTCTCCGTATCATCATCGAGAGATGTATGGTGTTATGTACACCTAAGTAATTACTCTGTCGTTTTGTGCTATGTTAAGTTTAAGGCATTATAAATGTCAATATAGCTAAAAAATCTTGTCATACTAAATTACAGGTTGAACTTCGGACGGTAGATGGATTAGTAAAAGACAAAACTCAATGTGCTCCCAATGGTTATTACTTCATTCCTGTTTATGACAAGGTATTCTTTCTTTTGCTTTTTCTTTTTCTGAAGTTATGACAAGCCATTCGATGATGATTGTATCATTTTATACTTGTGCTTCAGAAAATCTTTTATGCTTTCCTTTTGTTTTTGGCTCATTAACTTCGACACATTTGCTTAGAGTTTATGACATGCTAGGTTTCATTATTATTTTTGTACAAATTGTAGCACAAAGGGAGCCATACAAAACTGAAAGTTCCGGAAGGAAAGAGTTAATGTGGAAAAAATGAGAGAACACTTGGAAGTCAATGTCATGTTTTTTGAAAAATCCTTAAGTTTCTTAACAGACTGAGGTTTTGTTGTGATCTTCTCTCATTTTTTTCGAGCAAAATTTTGCATTTGCTATGTCTAATAACTCGCATTGCCCATGGCGAAGCAAGTCAAAATTGTTTTTAGCATCCCCTGATTCACACACCCAAAAGGTAGAGCTGAAAATGAGGAGTTGATCAAAACTCACCCTGAAGTAGCAGATTGGTTAATTTCATTTTCATAAAAAAGGCCACTGCTTTGTATTCTAATAATTCGCATTGCCTATGGTGAAGCAAGTCAAAACAATTTTTAGCAATGCAATATTTTGAAAGGCTTCATATGAGTGAATCAGATTCGCTAATGCTTCTTTTACTTGAATGACTTACTGTGGAGCAAAACGAAGCTTTATAATGCCTAAACGTTGGTATCCTTGACAAAGCATTGTAAGTTCTTTGAGCATGTTACTTTTTCCCTGCATTGTTGTCATCTAACTAAGGATACTTGCAGGGTTCTTTTGAACTCAGAGTTAGTGGACCTGAAGGATGGTCATGGCTTCCAGATAAGGTTAGTTACTTTTGCTGTTATGTAAGTAGAGTTTCTCTGTTGTTTTGCTAGTTTCTTTCCACTTCTTTTGCAATATATTCTGCTTTCTGACAGATATGCATGTTCTGAAATATGTTTTCCCTCTTTTTTCTTTATGTTGAAGGTCCCTATTGTGATAGACAGTGCCGGTTGCAACAACAACCATGATATTAATTTCCGGTTCACCGGGTTTGTCTCACTAATCTTTTAATTTCTTCATCGCGTGTAAAGTTTTCGTTATCAAGCTGTCTGCTCATGATTGTTGCGCTTTGGTGCAATTCTCCATATGATAGGTTCACAGTGTCAGGAAGGGTTGTTGGAGCTGTTGGTGGGAAGAACTGTTCTCGTAAGAATGAAGGTCCTTCTAATGTAAATGTTGACCTTCTGTCTTCTACTGGTGATATCGTTTCTTCTGTTTCTACGTCATCTGAGGGAAGCTACAAGTTCAAAAATGTTACTCCAGGTATAGACAATTTCATTTACTGGTTAAAGGATTCTTGTAGTGTTTAACTGGAATTTTGAGGTAATTTGTTTGTTTGCAACTTATGCGAACATCTTTCACTCCTGTTGCCAAGCAAAACTACTTCGTCAGATATTTGCTGCATTATGAACTGTCAATGCCATACTTATTGTAAATTTCTTGAATTGGGTTTCTTGGAAGACAGGGAAATACAGTTTACGTGCTTCTCATCCAGATTTGAATGTTGAAGTCAGAGGCTCAACTGAGGTTGGATACTTTTGGATTTGATGACTTCTTTATTTCTGTTCAATCTTTACTCTGCGTGTACTTTTCAAGGATCTGTACTCATCCAAACCAAAATATTGCAGTTGAAGGAAACTTCAAAGCAATAATCAGTTTTAGAAACCAATTATTATATTGTGCTACTGATGAGAGTGTATACATTGCTGCCTGTCCATATCTGCTTTAGTCTACTGATGATTGACTTGAATATTTTCCATCTGCAGGTAGAACTGGGATTTGGGAATGGTATTGCCAATGACATTTTTTTTGTCCCAGGTTATGACATCCGTGGATCTGTTGTTGCCCAGGTAAATTTAGGCGAGAATTAGGGTTGCGTGCAGAAGTGCATTCTCCACATTTTGTTTGAAATTTTCTCTAACAGCTGAATCATATATCAGAAATATCTGATGGAGAAAAAACACGAAAAGTCTTACCTTTCTCACTGTTTTAAAAGCACTTCTTGTCATTCTATTACTGAACTGTCGGTTCGTCCTTTTCATTTCCTTTTTGAAGTTGCTGAATGTATTTATGGGGCACAGACGATTCCAACTATTGTTTATTCACCAGATTTCTATAGAATAGCTCCAGTTAATATTTACGGCAAGACCTACGCCGACCCTATTTTTTCATGTATTTTATGACACAGCTCATTTCTATATTTTACGTACTCCTCATACCTTGTGCACGTGCTATTTTTGTGAATGTATTCATGTGGCACAGTGGATTCCAATATTGTTTATTCACAAGACATGTATAGAATAGCTCCAGTTAATATATACAGCAAGAACTTTGCCAACCCCATTTTTTCATGTATTTGATGACACAGTGCACATGCTATTTTCTCTTTCCATGGGCTGTCTAAGTTAATCTGTATTTACAGTTGGCCTCACCATGTTAAGGTGTTGTTATTTAATTAGTGGTTGGTTCCGATCTCTTATTGGTTCCGATCATACAATAAGAGATAATTATTTAATGTTTTGGCAGGGTAATCCAATATTGGGAGTACACATTTACCTATTCTCGGATGATGTTCTTGAGGTGGACTGTCCGCAAGTTGATGATGATGTCATTCTTCCTGTACAGAGAAAAGCTCTCTGTCATACCGTATCTGATGCTGATGGAAAATTCATTTTTAAATCCATCCCCTGTGGTACTGCTTTTGTTCTTAGATGTGACATATCTTTCCTATCTTGTCCAATACGTCACTCTTGGTCTCTCCTCTCTGTCCCATCGTTGTTTTCTATGCTAATTCAGCGGTCATGGGCATGTAAATGTCTAAATTTTCGAATAGGGTATGGGGTTAAATGCATCCTGAGAATAATGCAGACATATCGGAAAATGAGACCGACTGTACTTAAATATACTAAGTTCTGCTTCTTTACGATGGAACTTTTGAAAAGATGCAAGAGTAATGAGATCCCATTCCCTCCATGTTTTTCTTCTATATTCAGTTCTGTACTGATTTCCGAATTTAGCCCCATAAAGTATTAGAACATGCTCCCATGATCATGTCTATCTGATGTTTCCTTTTGTGGTTAGTGAGAACCTCATGGTCTGACGATTGCAATTTGTCTCTTTCTTCAGAGCAGTTGTCAATGTAAATTAAGCATTTAAACATTGTTAAGTCTGCTTGTTATGGATGTGGATGTGCTACTATATTTTCTTTCAAACTGGATTGATAGATTGAAAATAGTGCTTTATGTTTTTTGATTCCCTTAGTTTCAGAGCACCATTCAGAGTCTTGAGTTTTGACTGAAAAACTATTGAGGCCTATAGGAGCACACACCGTGCTTTACTTCCTCCATCAATGTTTTGGGGATCGGCATTAGGTTGAGATACTTGGAGATGCTTGGGCCTTTGAAGATCAGATTGATGCATGTCAGTGATGTTCATGTTTGGTCAGACTTGCTCAGCTTTATGAAAATGTTGCAGGAACTTATGAACTCAGACCTTACTACAGGGGTGAAAATACTATATTTGATGTTTCACCTCCAGTCTTATCCATTTCCGTTGAGCATCAGCATGTTACGATTCCCCAAAAGTTTCAGGTAATAGTTATGTAAAAGGTTTCAGGCAAGATAAGCCTTCTCATCTTGCCTATTACCATGTGGACTAGTATTTCGAGGTCTTATCAGTGCAAAATAAAGATATCAAACTCCTTATAAATTGATGTGATTTCATTTAAGGCACGAACATGTCATCTAAAAAATGTGTATGTGTGTGTTCGTTACAGTGCTCTCCTTACTACGACAAATGGTCATGAACGATGCTTGCTTAGCCAACTTTGATACTTTATTATCTGCCAATTGCTTATTTTTTTTAGTATATCAGTTGTAAGAATTCTAGATGTGTCACAGATAGATTCAGTCTTCCTCTTTTCCTTTTTGTCTTCAGAGGATCCTGATAATAATCTTGCATAGCTTACTCTCTGGTGTAATGTGTGCATTCTAAGTTTGCCTTTTTCCTGGAAATTGTTGCTAATGCTTTAGGGCGTTCTAAATGCCATCTTAGGCGTTCTAAATGCCATCTTTATTTTTTCTTAATCAATATCGTTCTCCTTTGATAGGCTGACAAAATGTAAATGGTCCGATGAGATTGAAGTATAGATTTTTCATAGTCTTACTGATTAATGTGTATATCAAATAATTCTCTATAATTAAAGATCTTGGCAATCATTAAGTTTTTGATTCAGTTACTAGTTCATTTTATTTTTGTGATGTAGGCTTTGTCTAGTCTTTTCCAATGCCTACTTGTTGCACTAGCAACTTATTGGTATGGATCTGTTGTTTTCTCTTTGAAAATGACTCTTCTGTCACATTCTCCAAGTTCCTCCAAGGCAGGAGCATGCTTTCATTCTTGTGAGATTTTGTGAGATCACTGCCAACTGTTCTAAAAGCTTAAGTTGTTAGATGAAGGCGTGGTTTTATATTTGATTACTCTAACACTCCCCCTCATGCCTAGTCTAGTCTTTTGGACTAGTAAGTACGGAAATATTTCATTGAGGAGACAAATATAGGCCTTGTTCTGATACCATGTGAGATTTTGTGAGACCACTATCAACTATTCTAAAAGCTTAAACTGTTAGATGAAGGCGTGGTTTAGTATTTAATTACTCTAAAAGTTCTTTTGTGCATGTATTGTATGCCAAAATGTACATTTGCGGCATAATTTGGTGCACACGTAGGAAATTCTGCTTGTGGAATGATTTGGGTTACGATGTCTCCTTCTGATATTAGATAATAATTACTATCACAATTCTCTGTTCTGAAAATTTAGGTCACTGGATTTTCTATTGGCGGTCGAGTTGTTGATGGGAATGACGTTGGAGTCGAGGATGTTAAGATTGTAGTTGATGGTTATGAAAGGTCTATCACCGACAAGCAAGGACGGTACAAGCTTGACCAGGTATTGTTTCCTTACTGGGCTTTTCCTGACATGTGTATGGGTCTACTTGGTTAAGATTTACCCTATGCAAGATCTCCATCTGCTCTTTAAACTGTATTTTCTCATATATTTGATTACACCAGCTTCCAAAATGTATTAGAAGGCATATCCAGTACTGAATTTGCAAGATGATTTTCTGCATATCCCAATGGGATATCATAAGTGAATGCTTGTTAGAATGTATCGTATTGCTCAGCAGTTAACTGATCTTCTAGTCTTTCGAAATCTATAGAGACTAAAGGTCAACTCTTCATAAGTCTACGCATATGGATCTGTTCAAACCTGCAGATTCTTTTAGCATTGCAATGTGATAAGTACGTGCTAGGTACAAGTTACTAGACTTTGTCTGTGAACGGCCGGCCTGAAACAGAGTGCATGCTATACTTGATCTCAAGGATATATTTATTTGTGCTTGAAGTCCTCCTGAAGCTTTTGTTGTGTTCTTAATTGTTGATTCTTAAAATGAAAACTTTCTTTCCTCAAGAAATAGAGCGTCTAAGATTTTCCCTATGGCAAATAGTTTCTGTGGATCTATTTACTGTAGCTTTAACACAAACTTGGTTAGCTCTTTCTTTCAGTGTGTCAGTTTGTTCTCCTGTTCTGCATTAGGATTCATTAATCATAAATAAGCTTGTGTAATTGACGTGACGGGTGCATGGTTTTTCTTTTATATATTAAGGATAGGGTAGTTCGAATTGATGAATGTCTTGAATATTAATTTTTTGTTTAAACGAATGCAGGTGACATCTAATCGTTACACAATTGAAGCTGTAAAGGAGCATTACAAGTTCAAAACATTGAAGGATTATTTGGTATGCAATATCATTGAATTTGTGAATGCATTTTGACTGATTATGTTGTATGTGGCCTCTACTAATTTTCTCTTTTCTTTCAATGTCCATTCAGGTGCTGCCTAACATGGCTTCAGTTGCAGATATCAAAGCAATTTCTTATGACGTGTGTGGTGTGGTTCGTATGGTCCATTCTAACCATAAAGCAAAGGTATTAGATATGATTTATTCTTTGTTTAGAATGATTCTATCTTGGATGATGGTATAATTATAGTTTCATTCACCAGGTAGCTTTGACTCATGGTCCAGAGAACGTGAAACCTCAAATGAAGCAGACAGATGGAAGCGGAAGTTTCTGCTTTGAGGTAGATTCATTTATCCTTTGCATGATACTGTATGATACATTTCTTGCATTTGAAATAACTCCTGAATCGGAAGAAAAGGATATCAAGTCATGGCCTGTTTAACTCAAAAGTTCTTTTTGAGTAATTCGGGATATTTTTTCCAAGAAATATGTGTAGTTTACAGAATTTATGGTATCTTGCTCTCTCTCTCTCTCTCTCTCTCTCTCTGCTTTTCTGTTAGTGGTTCTCAAAAACACATTTTAGAAACTAAAAATCTCATTTGGCCTAATGAAATTGATCAATTGTTTGAATTCATGGATCCGGAAATTTGCTGCAGGACCAACCAGTTGGGTTGCTGTTTTGTATATCTTTCCAATGTGACTTAGTATTCCCTTGGCTTGGTTTAAGATGACCGTAAGCCTAAAAGTTATTATTTTCCGAGCCTGATGCAGAGTTATGTAGATGAGCAGTAGAAATACTGAAAAAGCTTGTGCAAATCAGAAATGATACACTTGTGGAATGGAGAACTATTTAAATAGAGAGGATGTCCAAATTCAATCTACTCTCAATCAGCCTCATGTTTAAATGTACTGATTTTGCATTGGTATCTGCACCTCTGTTGATCTAATGGAGAAGTAGATGATAGCTAAGTTTATCGTATGCATTGATCCAAGATCACTTATCCTTGCCTCTGTTAGCTACATCTTTCTCTTCTCCAATGTCATTTAGGTTCCGCCCGGTGATTATCGCCTCTCTGCTCTGGCTGCTACTCCAGAGACTGCCCCTGGACTTCTTTTTGTGCCACCTTATACTGATGTTGCTGTTAAAAGTCCAATGTTAAATGTTGAATTTTCTCAGGTACTGTTTCTCATCACCAAACTTGCTTTTTCAATTAATGTTATTTGTTTTCTTGTGTCTTTGCTGAGACTCTTTGAATTCCATAATTTTATTTAAAGGATTTGGAAGCAGTAGTTGACTCCATTGAATAAGGAGTTTTTTGGAGTGTGAGTTGATAAGGTCTTTTGCCGCCTTTCCTCTTTTCATTTTTCTACCTAATGGAAAGCTTGCAGAATTTGCATCAAGTTTCTTACCTGGAGTCTCTTGATAATGCCTGAAAACGTGCCTTTTGTAAGGTTGTCTCTGTCAATATAGAAGTATATGGATCTCCATTTGTTATTTTGGATTTTGGAATCTAACCCTTTTATCCCCTTTTAACTCCTGACCTAAGGCACTAGTAAACGTATTTGGTCATGTTGAATGCAAAGAGAAATGTGGCCCCTCTGTTTCAATTTCTCTTACAAGAATGGCTGGTAAGCATGATGAAGAGAAGAAGACAGTTAGTTTGACTGACAATAACAGTGAATTCCACTTTGCAAACGTCTTTCCTGGGAAGTACAAGCTTGAGGTAAAGTGCCTAGTCCTTAATCTCCTTCCATAGGTAGTTATCAATCTCCTAGTTCGCTTTTTTATACTTAAAACTATAGTCATGTTTTGATGCAAGCACATTGGAAGACTAGTTTCTCAGGAGTTGCTATAGCGAGTACTGCAAGTTAAGAAATACCATCTGAATCTCGTTCCATTTGTTTTATTTCAATCAGGTGAGGCATGATTCGCTAAAATCGAAGGCTGAAGAAGATAATTGGTGCTGGGAGCAGAGCTTCATTGATCTTGACATTGGTTCTGAGGATGTAAAGGGAATTGTGTTTGTACAAAAAGGTTATTGGGTCAATATCGTATCCACCCATGATGTAAATGCTGTTATGACTCAACCCGATGGCTCATCACTAAAGTTGAAAATAAAGGTCAATTGTTGTAAATCAAAGTTTAGAATTGAATAATGTCTAAATAAAGCCACATAAATCTAAGTGAATGCATCTTTCGTGTTGGGAAACTGCAGGGAGGTTCCCAACGTATATGCGTGAGATTTCCTGGCTTCCATGAACTATACTTTGAGGACTCATGTATATTCTTTGGAAGTTCTTCGGTGAAGATTGATACTTCAGATCCTTCAGTATGATACTTAAACAACTTTCTCTCATCTTGGTGAAAAGAGCAATTGGTTACCAGTACCCACTTTCACTATTTGATTGCATGTCTATTTGCAGCCTATTAATCTAAAAGGAGAGAAATATCTTCTCAAAGGAGTTATTAATGTCGATTCAAGCTTGCTTCAATTACCAGAAGACATCACTGTGGATGTAATAAGTAGCGAGGGAAATGCTTTGGAGGTTACTAGGGGAAGTCTTCTATCTGATGGAGATAAACAGACGAAGACTGCTGCATACCAGTATTCTGTGTGGGGGAACATTGGAGATAAATTAACCTTCATTCCTCGAGACTCCAGGTTTATGTGCTTAGTGGCTTTTGTGTCGTCCCTATCATTTTTCTTGTTTCTTTAAAAGCAGTAATTTAAATAGCGGAAACGGTGAGAATCAAGTTCAGACTGAGCTCTATTGCGACAATAGCACTCATTGCAGGCGCTAGTGTGGCAATAGCGCGAATCTGCTCCATCGTTGTGTGTTTTGGTCTGTCTGTGTCTGCTGGTCTGGAAGAAGAAGAAGAAGATGACGATGACGCTTGGGTGTTTTGGTTTTGGGGGGAGGGGTGGGGAGCGGGGGAGTGTTGGTAGTACAACTATACTGAAAAAATGAAATTCTCGAGCCACATGCGTGATGTCTCCTGTCTTTATTTTTATTGGTTCCTCTATTTATCTGTCTCCTTTCTGTTATAGCAAAACTATCGATAAGTATATTATTAAGTGGACCGATGAATACGATAGAAGTTGCCAAAAAGCAGACAAAAGAGAGTCCAAATAGTAATCTGTATTTCTTCTTCACAACTGTTAAATCCAATGGTAGGAATATATAATTAAGGTATTTATGCCCTTAAATGCCTGAAAAAGCACTCTAATGCTACGATAATGACAAAAATGTACATTAATTCCAGACACAGAGGTCAATTTATTAATGTCATCTATGTTGAGAAAATATTTTCAAACCATACGACTGCTACGACCTCTATGCACTATTCGGTGGCCATTATGCCCACATCAGCGACTATTGCGGCAAGACCTCTTCTGCGGTCATGCCTGCAATTTAAAACCTTGTTCAAAAGTGGTCATCCTTTTCTCCTTTATCATGTTAATTGGCCCTTTATCTTTTTTCTTGAACAACATTCTTTTCACTTCTTTTGCAGTCTAATAATGTATTAAACAACATTAATTTTCTTCTCTCTGGAAATATTTATGCGACGTGCCATTCCTCTACTATCTGCGACTGTAGCTCATATTTAAGTTAGTGTTTGCATAAATGCCTTCTTCTTTGATTCCAATATGTTTCAGGATATGGGCTGTGCTTACTCTGTTTCCTGAATGAAATAGTTGAGTTTCCCGTGATTTGTGAAGTGTGAAATACGATACCGGGAATTTTCCAAATTTGATATAGAGATACTGAGGGGACCGGGATGGGATTTTAGTTGTCACTAAACATAAAATGAGAGGGCAATGCTGACTACAATCTATAAAGTCTATTTAAATCCAGATTCTGGCACATGTGCAGCTCTATACAAAATGATCATGTGAAGACTAAAATCAATCTGAGCTAGAGAGATTGAGAAAAGAAATAGATGTAAGCATTGCATTATTTCTGTTTCTATCATTAGTAGTGATTCTTTCTAAATTATCATTGGGAGTTCATTTTTGTCAAACTAGCTGATACATATCAGTGAACATTTGGTAGGAAGATTTCTATAACTTGTCATACTACTGGTTTTTGTCCTGTATTTCATCCTTCCAACCATAATTTCATCATATCCACCCGAGCAGCTACAGCTTACAGCTTTCCTCGCTCTTTTTTGGCATGTACTGTTTCATTAATGGAATGCCTATGTGGTGATGGCCAGAATGCTCGTTTCCCTTTCTATTGTTGCTAACCTTCCTTGAGGCATTATTGTTAATGCTTCAACTATAATGTATTGCAGGGATGACGGCGAAAAGAAGATCTTGTTCTATCCAAGACAGCATCAGGTAATCATCAATGGGATTTCTTCCATTTTTACTCCTCTATCCGAGCTCTCTAATTATGTCTAACGAACAGTATGTGTACTTCTTAAATGTTCCCTTGGAACCTAACCGACTGGTTTCCCTACTTGCTTGATAGATTTTGGTAACCGATGACGGCTGTCAATCCTCAGTTCCTCCATTCTCTGGTCGACTTGGGTTATACATTGAAGGATCGGTCTCGCCCCCTATTCCTGGGGTCGATGTTAAGGTTATAGCTGCAGGAGACAGTGAGAATGCTCCACTAAGGAAAGGTGAAGTAGCCCTTAGAACTACCACAGGCTTGGATGGTTCGTTTGTTGGAGGACCTCTGTATGATGATATTACTTACATTATTGAGGCTTCAAAGGTATGTCTCCCTCGTACTCTTCATTTTTCCTTGGCACGCGTGGAACTCATTTAGTTTACCTGAACATGTGTTGAAGTATGTCCCACATTGCTTGACAACGAGTTCTAAATACTCTTTATACTCATGTGGTCTCTCTCCACCTATTAGCTTAAGCTTTTGGGTTGGATTTTCTAACATGGTATCAGAGCCAGTTTTATCCCTTTCGCGAATGTGCGTGGTAAAAAAAAAAAATTCTCTAAAACTCCACGTGAATGTGCGTAGTCAAAATTTCACGTGCCGCTCGTAATCCGGCTAGCACGTGAGTAGGGGTGTTGAAGTATGTCCCACATTGCTTGACAACGAGTTCTAAATACTATTTATACTCATGTGGTCTCTCTCCACCTATTAGCTTAAGCTTTTGGGTTGGACTTTCTAACAACATGTTTCTGAATCTCATTTGCGTTTTGACCCAAAAAAACTTACTTGTTGATGTGTCATTTGTGCTTTTGTTCAACATTCTGTTCCCAAATAAAACTCTGATATGACATGAGTTTTAATACTCTCACATCTGACATAATAAATTAAGTACTTTTGAGTATGGTTGCAAAGAAATCACATGAGAGAGGCATTGTCTTATGCTTTGTTTGGGAGAGAAGGGAGGGGGAGCAAAAGAAGGGTGGTTAGAAAATTTGAATTTTGGTGAGAACGGATTGGAGGGAAAGGTGAAATTCATCACCCCCCTCCACCAACACCGAAACCAACCCCCCCCCCCCAAAAAAAAAAAAAAAAAAAAAAACAAAAAACAAAAAACAAAAAAACCACCTTCCCCACACACACATTTTCATCTCGTGTCTCCATCTCCGAAACAAAGCTTTAATAAATGATCTTTACAAGTGAAGCTTTAAAATAACTCTGGCACAATTGAGAGCACTTCCATGTGAGCATCCAGCCACTTCATGAGGGTTCATTTTGTCTTAATTTCTTTCTTCTTGTCTTTCTAAAGATGCAGTAGTCAATCAACACAAGCAATCAATTTAGGTTACCAATTCAACATCTGGCCATAATGTTTTTACTTTATTTATTCCTTGCTGCATTTCCTTCCTAGTACCAGAAAGGGTAGGAAGATACTATGTTGGTGCTTTTCTTGCTCTACACTATTGGTTCCTGTTTTGGCCAATGGTAGTTACATAGCTGAATTCATATGTTGGCTCTAAATTCATTATCTCATGCAGCCTGGTTATCATCTAAAGAGAGTCGGGCATTATTCATTCTCCTGTCAAAAGCTTGGTCAAATATTTGTTCGTGTATATTCCAAAGATGATGCTAAAGAACCCATCCCTTCTGTGCTACTGTCGTTGAGCGGTGATGATGGTTATAGAAACAACTCAGTATCTGGAGCTGGAGGAACATTCCTCTTTGATAACTTATTCCCTGGGAGTTTCTATTTGCGTCCTCTTCTTAAGGTATCCATATATGAAACTTTGATTTATGTTTGCTTTTTTTAGTCTTTTCTGACTTCGTTACCGTCTATATACTTTGTTAGAAGCATGGCGAAATTCATTTTCTCATTATCTTGAGATGCTTGATCACGAATTCATGTGGCTTTGCATTTTAGATGTATTCCATCTGTGGAGATAAGAAGTTAAAGTGTCATTGATTTTTCTAACTTATTTTTTCCCTACCACCATGCCCTGCCACTAGGCTGCGCACTCATTCACAGTGCAAAATTTTGTTTTAATGTTGGACATAGCTAAGTTTAATTTTCACCCCCTCGACTAAGAGATTAATTGTGTGATTTCTTGCAGGAATATGCCTTCTCACCTGCAGCACAGGCAATAGAACTCGGTTCTGGGGAATCTAAAGAAATTGTGTTTCAGGCAACCCGAGTTGCTTACAGGTTCGTATTTCCTCCATTAAAGCTCAGTTATATTTATGGCTCACATGTATTGGTAAAAGCTGATCCAATGTAATGATGCATGTTAGTCTTTTTTTTTGTTTGGGGGGGGGGGGGGGGGGGGGGGGTGTGTTAAACTCACTGCAGACTTAGCTCGGTGATGAAAATTTGAAGTCTCATGTAACTTAATGTTTTTCTGAGATTTGTTTAACTTAGATAACTTTGTGTCATCCTTAGATGACTTTTTCTTTGCCTTCCCTGTTGTCCCCCGACTATACATTTTTGGTCCTATAATATTCACACTCGCTCTAGCTTTTGTATTGGAAGTAATATGACAAAAATTGTTTATTTTCTGGATCTTTTCCCTAAAGCTTGAACAGTTGTCCAGTTGTCGTTCTAGAAACCTAATTGGATCTCGAATTTTGTACTACTATCCCCTTCATTATGTGATTGTTAACTGCTTAGCTTCTGATGAAAAAACGTAGTTCGTCACAGGCTTTACCAAAATTCTCTTGTAATACATCATTCAAGTTGTAATATTCTGTATTGCCAAATGTGGCACTCCGTGTTTGATGACATTCTGTTGTTTGCATAGTCATTCTGTTAATTAATTAAGCAGAGAAGGGAATTGAAAAAATAGAACCATCAAGTCATTGAGACTTGCTGCAGGAGCATTTTTGTTGCAAAGATTTTGGTTAGCGGTGACATGTCACTGAGTTCTCTTAAACTTCTGTACAGTGCTTACAGGTGTTGTCGCTCTTCTATCCGGCCTGCCAAAAGAAGGTGTTTCTGTTGAAGCACGTTCAGATTCAGGATTGTATGAGGAGTCATTGACAGATTCATCTGGAACTTACCGTTTGAGAGGACTTCTCCCCTGGCACAACATACACAATCAGAATAGCAAGGAAGGATGGCCTAGGAAGTTCTATGATTGAGCGAGCCATCTCCAGATTCTGTTATTGTTCAGGTATTTCCTATCATTTATGCATATTGTTGAGAATGTGTGTTTCGTACTGGACGTTTTTTTCTCCATGTTCTTGTTTATCTGAATTTTCACTTCATGACCAAGCCCTGAGATAGTGTTCTTCCTTGTTATGCCCACCTTTGTCCCCTGTAGGATCTTTTGCACTCTTGAATCTCTAGGCACATCTTTTTTGCGTTTCCCTCAAACATGTGCTGCACTTTTATTTGGCTTTAGTAAGGGGTTAGATGTACTAGGGATGTCATCGCAGGCTCTTGATTTGTCTATTTTGCTTGATATGTGCAGGTCCAAACTGAGGATATTAAAGGAATGGATTTTGTGGTCTTTGAACAGCCAGAAAAAAACCATTCTGAGTTGCCATGTTGAAGGACAAAAAATGTGGGAATTGCACTCAAATCTCCTGGTCGAAATAAGATCAGCCATTGACCAATCTAAGATTGAATCCGTCTTCCCACTTCCTCTATCAAACTTCTTTCAGGTGAAGGATTTGCCTAAGAGCAAAAACACCTCATTCAGATCCGGTCTGAAGTTGCTGCAAACTCGTACAAGTTTGAGTCCGACATTATTGAGGTTGACCTACAAAAGACATCTCAGATCCATGTTGGTCCTCTCAGATACCAGAGTTATTGAGAATTACCACAAACAGGTTGGTGCGACTTCACCGCCATTCTTCTTGATATCCGTGAGGAAAATAAGAAATAAAATGAAAGCAAAATGAAAGTTACTGTGGTCCAAAACTCATAGAAACAGTGATGACCTTTCTCTAAAGCGCTGTCTAAAGTATTTCACCGGATGGCTTTTTTCCCTTGATAATGTTTCTCCATGTGCATGTGGCTACTCTATACCTAAGTCGGGTTTGATGCTTTGCAGGATTTAACCTCCTGCACCTGTCCTTTCCTCTTATTGCTGGAGTCTCCGTGATAGCTTTGTTTGTCAGCATGCCAAGGTATTTTTTAACTCGAATAGCATAGTGGTTATTTGCTTTTACGTTTTCTCCATTTCTTTACTCATTAATTTTTTCTCGTCAATTAGACCTTATCTCCTTACATCGCATATGTTCAAATGTGAAGGTTGAAGGACTTGTATGAAACCACGGTTGGAGCATCAGCACCGGGATTTAACGGAGCTGCTAAAAAGGAAGTTAGAAAAGCAGTAGTTAGAAAGAAGACATACTGAGGACCTCTTTTTGTCCGTCCCCCTAGATTACGTCTTCTGATTACATCCTACTTCTGATGGTCCATGAGTTAACAGCATTACAAGCACGTATTCGACTCGGTTGGCTCAAAGCTTCTTTGCAAGAAAACACATGTTCCAGAGCAAAGTCAAACGGACAAATGGCGGGACGTGCCTCGAGTTTGTTCTTTGTGCACATGCTGCTCTGTCCACGGGAGTTGTGCAATCGGACCGGCTCACGTTGGAACTTGAAGATTGACAATGATCTAATCCTCTAGCCTTTTTTTGTGAACTGATGTATTAGTCATGTTCAGTCCTCGAGCGAGTTTTACATCGATCGAAGAATCTTCCTTCCCAGTTTTTCAAAGTCTCGGTATCCGAAATTTTGGTATACAGATTTTACGTTCTCCTCTGCAAATTTTCAGTTCTTTTTCAGTTTCCACCATGGAATTGCTCCTTTTAGTAGTACAATTGTCATTCTTGTTTTTCCTCTTCCTTTTCTTGGGCATGCAAGCAAGCAGCTATTCTTTGTCCTCGTGTCGAATGCGAACTGAGATGGTTTCGTTACGGTCCCTTGATGTTTGCATGACGTGGCAGGTCTCGATTGGCGGGAGGAAGAACAATGAATCCTTATGTATGCGGGAATAAATGACGAATATTCCTATACAATAGTTATAGGTACACTCAATCTGCGAAAAGCTAGTCAACGAATCTGGTCTGTCAATCCTATTTCGGCATGCCGTCTTGTCAATAGAATCCAATTCTGGCTAACGGAAAACAAAAAGGAAAATGGTTCCGATTAGCCGCAAAGTGGGTTGGTGGCCAAGGGGAAGTCACGAAGTTCAGTAATTTATCGCTATTTTTACTTTCTTAGAAAAATGACATAAATAATTTTCGAACTTTAACTCAATATGTAATATGATTTTTGAAATTTTAGTTTATTCAATATAGATGTTGAACTTTAGTTATATGTTCAAATTGGTCCTTGAAATTTAACCCAATGTGCGAGGCCCAATGATCCTCTCCCGCAACTAGGCGAACTAAGAAGGAAAAAAAAAAAGGAGAAGAAAAACATATAAATTATTCATAATTTGTTTAGATGTTTTATAAATATTGTTTACGTTAGTGCGGCATGCCTTGTGTCCACATCACAATTCCGATTATAATTAGTCGGAATGATTAAATTGGCAAATGATCAATTGGTCTAGGGCAAAATTAGCAAAGTTGAAAGGCTTATGATCGAATAGGCACAATTGCATAACTACAATAGGTTTAAAATTTTTCCAATAATTTTCCCGTATGTTTTGTCACAACACATGCATCCTTTTTCTAGTTCTTAATGTGCATTTTAATCTTAATTTTTTTTTATATTTTTTCTTTTATTTACTAACAAAACTTATTTGGCTAATTTATTTTTTTGTTATAGCATCTATCCAAGTAACATATTATTATGAATAGCTTAAAATGGTTAAATATTTTAATAATATGGGTCGGGTTTGAGTTGCTAAAATTATATTACATAAAAATGGGTCAATAAGGATTAAATGAGTCATTTTTGATTGGATCATTTTCGACTCTACCTAACCCACTCATTTGATAGTCCTAAATACCACCTTCATTTGTCGACGAATGCGTAAATTCATAATTTTATTTTTTCATGCATTTCAATATTATTAAAATTTGGATCGTTCTATTTGAGAAAAGGCTTATAACATTTTTATCTTTCCATTTTTTTTTCAATTTTGAACTTTTGTCAATAATTTTTTTATTACCAAGAACGATTCAGATGTTTCGCAACCAAAATTATTTGTTTTTTAATCTTTCAAATTCATTGGCTAGTCTCAAGAAAATGACTCCGATTTTTTTTTTTCATTTGTCGAAGTTGCCCTTTTCTTGCAGACAGAGGAAATCAACTCAATTGCTCAATCTCTTAAACTTGCTTCCTAAATTCTCATGTTTTTTTTTTTTTTTGGGGTCCAAAACACGTTTTCGTTTAGTTCATAGTCGTCTTCTTAGAACATTTATTTTGTCTTGATCAGTAAATCCAGTTGCCAAAACAACCGGAATGCCAAAATTGGAGAACAAAATCGATAGAAGAGCAATCATTCAGTATTCCTGTTTTGGCTTCGCCTCGTTGCCTAACTTGTCCCCTTGTTCATATGTGGTATGATTCAATGCCTCACTTAACCAAACGAAAAAAAAAAAAAATCTAATGCCCTCACCATCTTATTATTTATCTCGTGAAATGTAAAGTAAACCCCCACCACCACTTTCAATATGTTAGTTACTATTTATCTCGTGATTTATAACTTTACAGATTGAAACATATGGCAAATGAGAATTCCAAAAAAGCTGATACCGCAATCATATGAAATTATGTATTTTTCAATTATCATTTATGCTGTGAAATGATTTATAACCTCACAGTTTGAAGCATCCGACAAATTCTTGAATGCCATTCAACCGACATTCTTGTAGTACGATTCGAGCATTTTTTTTTTTGTGTGCACTCTATATTTCGTTTATCTGAAAATGGCAAAACCATGCATTCTTGAATTGGTATCATAAAATTTAATAAATTACTTGATGCAGTCGGATTGCTATCCTAATGCCATAAATAATTTCCTATCAAACCTCGATTTCTTTCTTTTTCTGACAAGAGAACCTTTTTTTTGTTTTTTTTTTATGTCCCTCTTTTGGGGAAACGCACTCTTGTTCACCAAGAAACCTCAAACCTAATCCTCCACTTCCCAAGTTAATCACTACCAAACAAGGCGTTCGTGTTATCCAATATCCAGCAACCGAGGAAACCACAGCTCACGACGGGCAATCGAACGCCGCACGATCCGCAAAATTCAATGTTCCACCTAATCTCAACGACCGCGACGCGGAGCCCACACCGCAAACGGTGGTCCCGCGAAGTACCCGATCGAAACGACGCCTCGCTTTTGTCACTGCCGTACTCGTTTGGGCCCAAAACGACTAGGGACACGACAAGCCTTTGCCGTACATAATCAGCGAATTAAATCTCCCTCCTTTAAAAAAAAAAAATATCTCCCTCCTTTTCCTTTTTTTTTTCGGTCTAAAAAATCTCCTCCGTCCTTAACAATCGCAAAAATGAGAAGTCGGGCGTAACTTCCAATGTCTGAATTTTACTCTTTAAAACTCGAAAAATAAAAAAATAATAAGTATAAATTCGTGTACTGAGTACTACTCAGCTGGAATTCTAGTCATTCACCCAATCCCCTCTACCTCTCTCTCTCTCTCATTTCTTATCTTTCTCTCTCTAAAATCTCCGCCATATCCAATGGCCTCTTCTGCTTCGTCTCCTCCATCTCCTCCTCCTCCTCTTCCTCGCCCTTCTTCGTCTTCAGCCAAACCCCACCAAAACCCTCTTTGACCTTTCTCTTCCTCTCCCTCTCTCTCCCTCTCTCCTTCAGTCGCTGTTGAATCTGTCCTTACAATCTCAAGCCCAGACAGAGAGAGTATATGTGATAAGATCAATCTGTTTGTGGGATAGCTCAATCCAATGGCTTCGTCAACGCCACCACACTGCTCCCTCACCGCGTCGAAGCCCTACCAGAACCACCCTTACCCTCAGAAGAACCACCGTCAGAACCCGAACCACCACCACCACCACCGCAACAACCCCAAATGGACCACCGCCCACAAGGTCTCCCTTGCCAATCCCCCGTTGCCTTCGCCGCACAACCCTGCTAACCCGGCGTCCGCCGCTGCTGCCGCCACCTCCACTCAAAACCCTACCTTTCCCTCCCTGTCCCCTTTGAATGCCCCAAAATCGGATCTTGGACGGGAGTTCTCTGGCCGCCGGTCCACCCGGTTTGTGTCGAAGATGCACCTCGGCCGCCCCAAGACTACCGTTGGCGCCCGTCACACCTCTGTCGCCGACGAGGCCCTCCAGCACGCCATTCAGTATGGCAAGGATGAGAAGGGTCTCGAGAATGTGTTGCTTACCTTTGAGTCTAAGCTGTGTGGGGCCGATGATTATACTTTCTTGCTGCGGGAATTCGGCAATAGAGGTGAGCATTTGAAGGTGGTTCAGTGTTTTGAGTTTGCAGTGCGGAGAGAGAGGCGTAAGAATGAGCAGGGGAAATTGGCTAGTGCTGCGATTAGTATTCTTGGTAGGCTTGGGAAGGTTGACCTTGCGAGGAGTGTTTTTGACACTGCTTTGAGGGAAGGGTATGGTAATACCGTTTATGCATATTCTGCTTTGATCAGTGCGAATGGCCGTAATGGTTATTGCAATGAGGCGATTAAGGTTTTCGAGACCATGAAAAACAATGGGTTGAAGCCGAATTTGGTCACGTTTAATGCAGTGATTGATGCATGTGGTAAAGGGGGTGTGGAGTTTAACAAGGTGTTGTGGATTTTTGATGAGATGTTGAAGAATGGGGTACAGCCGGACAGGATAACTTATAACTCTCTTCTTGCGGTTTGCAGTCGTGGGGGTTTTTGGGAGGCGGCAAAGAATTGGTTCAATGAGATGGTGGATAGAGGGATTGACCAGGATATTGTAACGTATAATACGTTTCTGGATGCTTTGTGCAAAGGCGGTCAAATGGATTCAGCTTTTGAGATCATGTCACAGATGCCCGCAAAGAATATCATGCCTAATGTAGTCACTTACAGTACGATGGTTGATGGGTACGCAAAGGCCGGGAGGTGCGATGAGGCATTGAGTATCTTTAATAATATGAGGTTTTTAGGTATTGATTTGGATAGGGTATCGTATAATACTTTGCTCACTATATATTCAAAGCTTGGTAATTTTCAGGAGGTTGTGGATATTTGCAAGGAAATGGATGATTGTGGCATTGAGAAGGACGTTGTAACTTATAATGCACTTTTGGGAGGGTATGGCAAGCAGGGGAAGTATCATGATATGACGAGAGTGTATAAGGAGATGAAAGCAGCTCGAGTGTGCCCAAATTTGTTGACCTACTCGACCCTGATTGATATGTACTCAAAAGCTGGCTTGTACAGGGAGGCCATGGATGCTTTTAAAGAGCTTAAGCAGTCAGGGTTGAAACCTGATGTTGTCCTTTATAGTGCCCTTATTGATGCCCTGTGCAAGAATGCATTGGTAGAATCTGCTGTTTCTTTGCTTCATGAGATGACAAGGGAGGGTATAAGCCCTAATGTTGTCACCTACAATTCCATAATTGATGCTTTTGGTAGATACATGTCTTCTGAAGCTGACTCTGATGGCGATGGACCTTCATGTCCAATGCTTATTGAGGGTCTTACTGAGAACAACACGGCGGATGGGAAAGGAGATAGCCGAATCATGAAGTATTTTGGGCAGCTGGCATCTGAGAGGGCGGGCCCATTGAAGAAAGACAGCAGAGGCAGGCAGGAAATTCTTTGCATTCTGGGAGTGTTTAAGAAGATGCATGAGCTAGAGATCAAACCCAATGTCGTCACTTTTTCTGCTATTTTAAATGCATGCAGGTATTCTTTGTCTCTTGTCTGTCAAATTCTTATAAGTTTCCGTATCTTGTCCATGCTGGGAGTATTGTGCTGGATAGATAATCATTTTAGAAAATTTAAGTCTAGCTGCTAAATATGGTGAGATTAATAGAAGGATGCCTTTGAAGAGGACGGTTTGCTTTTAGTGCCTTGAACGTCCTGTTGACTGCTCTTCATTTAAAGTCGAGTTGCTCTGACAATCAAATTCAAATTTCTAATCAAGATATGGTTCTTTTATGGTACTGCATAACGGGCCTCTTGAAGGCAAGTTGACCCTATTATCTGAGTGAAGGGGAGAGTAGATACTTAAGTAGGATGCTATTATGATTTCCAGGGTTGCTACTTGGCTACATGTTCATATTAGTCATCTATCTAGTTTATGTTGTCTATTAGTGTGGCAATTCTACATTGAATGAGAAATTATTATTATTATTATTATTATTTTTTTTTTTGTGCTTTCTTTAAGCCATATTACCCATTTCCTAGAGAAGTTTCTGCTCCATGCCAACTGATCAAAGTTGTCTGTATAATTTCCCTAGTTTCCTCCATGTATTTTTCCTATTTAATTCGGAAATAAGTAGTTTTTGCCTCCTTGATCTAGTAAACAAGTTGATCCTATCCTTCATAGTTCCTTCATATAGTCTTCACCCATTTCACTCACTTTCAATGTTTGGATGCAGCCGATGTAATTCCTTTGAAGATGCTTCCATGCTTTTGGAGGAACTTCGCATGTTTGACAATCAAGTCTATGGTGTGGCGCATGGGCTTCTGATGGGCTACCGGGAGACTGTCTGGGTTCAAGCCCAATCCCTTTTTGATGAAGTGAGACACATGGACACTGCAACTGCATCTGCCTTCTATAATGCTCTCACTGATATGCTTTGGCACTTTGGTCAGGTATGGAGAACGGCACTGTCCCTAAGATTAAAATTTTGTAAAGCAATTCATCACACGTCTTTTTTAAGACTCGATTAAAATTTTACTTCTTTCTTTTTTCAGAGGCATGGTGCCCAATTGGTTGTACTTGAAGGCAAACGTCGCCAAGTGTGGGACAATGTCTGGTCGGACTCTTGCCTAGATTTGCATCTGATGTCTTCGGGGGCTGCTCGGGCCATGGTTCATGCATGGTTGCTGAACATACGGTCTATTGTATATGAAGGTCATGAGCTGCCTAAACTGCTGAGGTAAGCAAGTTGAGCATGAGTCTAGGTTCCTTATCCAATTTAAGAACAGTTTTGATCTTTGAGAGCAGCGAAATTTTATATATTGCTAACTCTTTACAAGGACAAATTCTGTGTTGAAAGGCACGATGATAATGATGTCAGACATTTTCTCTGAGCAGATTCTGTAAAACTTGAGAAACCGCTTGCAGATAAACTCCACAAGTAAAATTGTGAAGAAATTGAATTTTTCCGAAAAGCTTTTAATGTTACATTCTGCTGTGCACATATTTTTTTAAAAACATATTAGTTGTTTTTTTTTCTTGTGTTTAGAACAATATCTGGGAACACTCTCCATTACCTGCCTAAAGTTGCCTTTCTTTTTTTTTGCAGCATTTTGACGGGATGGGGCAAACACAGTAAAGTAGTGGGCGACGGTGCGCTTAGACGAGCCATCGAGGCCCTCCTAACTGGTATGGGCGCACCCTTTCGGTTAGCCAAGTGCAACATAGGTAGGTTCATATCGACGGGTTCTGTAGTGGCTGCTTGGCTGAGAGAGTCTGGCACGCTTAAGGTTCTTGTACTTCAGGATGACAGAAGTCATCCCGCGAGTGGGGGGATTCATAATATCTCGGATTTGCAAATGCTTCCCTTGTAGCCTATTTGTATCATCTGACCTTTCGGTGTAAGTAGTTAATAATCCTTGTAAATTATGAATTTGAATGACTTTTCCCCAACTTCAATTCTCGTAAAACCTTTGCTGGCGTTCGGGACAGTCGGTTTCTGGAGTTTAAAACAGTTTCTGTAGTCCAATTGCTGTGTCAGTAAGTTGAAATATCCGAGTGTAGGTTATATTCTTGGGGAGGATGCTTTAATTAGAATAATTTGCATTGCGTAGAGGTCAAGTAAAAAGGTCTGCGTTTCATTTGGAAAAGTTCTTCTAAGTGAATTTGTGTCAATGGTTGATTCAAATCTTGCTGGTTGAGGGCGATCTGAGTCTTCATCATGATTGAAGTGTAAGTTTATTTTTCCGTCGGAATTTGACACGATTAGTTTGGTCACACGTGAAGCAAAACATCAAGGCTTCGTTTGCGAGCGACTTGGATGTACCTGTTAGTGGTCTGTCTTTGGAACCAATCAAGGTTGATATTCTAACATTAGTTATAGATTAGGTTGTGTCGAAAAATCGATCTTTACTACACTTAGGTAGTTATAATGTCTTGTTAGAGATCGCTCATGACTTGTGGGCTGAAAAAATTATTGAACACATTGCTAATGTTTAGTGAATCTTCAGGGTCGCAACTGAGTTTATATTTTCTCTGCGCCTTGATTTACTTAAGAAGTAGATTTAAGTTCATTCTCTTGATGTAAATATCTATGCGAATAAAAGAGTTGTACAGAATGATCGTGCGTATTTTGGGATAATGATTAAATGTACGATTGGAGGTGGACGGGCCCGCAAAACCCTCCCTCCCAAACTGCATATATATATATCCAACTATTAAGAATAGTGGGTTACGATTGAAAAAACCCTAGAAACGCCTCCAAAGGAGAAAACACATAGAATCGTTCGATGTTCGTCAATCTTTGAGAGAGTTTTCAAGATTAAAAAGGCATCTGGCTAGAGGAACTCCAAGATCTGTAAGTTAGCTCTTGGGATCTGTAAGTTAGCACTTGGGTCATTGGAGATTTCAATTCGTGTGTGTGGATACCGGTAGAGGCACAACGCTTGGGGCGTTAATCAAGATACATCCGATCATCGATTTATCTTCGATATGATAAAGGTACGCATTGAAGTCCTGTTATGATTTCGATATATGCAAGGATCCTGTCTAGGGTTTCGGTATTCCGCTGCGTTTTTAACAACTAGGAAAGCCAACAGTACTGGGCCGAACATTTCTCTGATTATGGTCGGTTGAGATCCTCCATCTTGGGGGTGAAATAAAGGATCCGGATCGTCTGCCCTTCTCTTATAAGGGCAGGTACCTGCCCTTACGATCTGGGCTCTCCATTTTTAAACGGACGGCCAAGATCTCCTATTTTTAAGGGAAATTTTTTGAGTTTTTTGAGTTTTTAGTAATAATTTGGGCCATTCATTCATAATACGGATGATCCGGATTCAAAGGGCAGGGCCTGCCCTTCTAAGGAAAGGGCAAACGATCCCTTCGTCGAAATAAACCGAATACTGATGAGGCCTCAGTCTCACAACTCCGGATTTGCAGGTGCGGGGGATTGTTTATAAATGAAGAGGGTGACTGGTCTGGTGGTTGTTTTGTCAAACTTTTGGTATTATGGTTGGGACTCAAGTTTGCAAAACAACTTGGTCTTCACAAGATCATTTTTGCGGTTAAAGTAAAACTTGTCGGCTGAGAAATTACGGTTTACTTTATAGTGAAGAACTTGTTTTGCTAAAAAATATCATGAGACACTGAAGCTCTTACCTTGAGTTCAAACTTCAAACCGCAATATAATTTCGGCGAACGAAATCCTCCTTGCATGATTTGCTTGCCAATCCGGGAATCGATGGGCGCTTAGACACTAATTTCTGTTCATAGCCTCCTAGAGAGCTATGCTTGATTAAGTGATTTGTGTGTATTCTCGACGTTCAATTTTTATATTCTATTTTATCAATTTTTCATAAGGGGGAAAAAAAAAAGAACACGTTCTTCACCAAATTTTCTGAGTGAATTGAACACTATTATGTTTATTGTCCAAGTATGCTGTTTAATTTCGTGACAATGTTCATTTGCAGCAATCTGATCTTTACTTGGATCCTTGGCAAATTCACCGAATCGCGCAGTGTTACTGAAAGTCTTCGGCCAATCAAGAGAAAATGAAATTTGAGATATGTTGAGCGTTGTGGCATAAACTTTGGAAAAGTACAAAAAAAAAAAAGAGTACAAAATCTATTGCGCCAATTCAGTTCTAAATCTTGTAATTATGCTAATTGAATTCTAAACCTTTTGAAAAATTGTCAATTTAGTCATTCTGATCAATTTTGGCTTAAAATTACCGGCATAAACACATATCATCATACTTGGCACGATTGACGCTAATGTGGATAAATTTTATGATTTTTTTAATTTTATTTTTTTTAGCAATACTCCATTTTTTTCATTCTTTTTCCTTTTTCCTCCATTGGTCATTAGGTCTCGATGAGGGCCGGTTTCGAGAGAGAGAGAGAAGGATAACTTAGCAGGCCTTGCCAGATCTCAGCAAGGTCTAGCTTGCTCGAGGCTAGCGAAGTCATGCCTCACCCGAATCCGGCAAGACCTTGTCAAGCTTGAGCCTCGCCAAATCCTAGCGAGATCAGCCCTTGCCTGTGGCCAGTCGTCGGCCATCACCGAGGCCTAGCAACCAGCGGAGGACGAAGGAAAAAAGAAAAAGGAAAGAAAAGAATAAAAAATAATGAGAAAAATATTTTTTTTTAAAGAATTGTAAAAATTATTCATGTCATCGTTACTCATGTCACGCAGGACAATCATAGTCCATGTCAGTAATTTTCAACCAAAACTGGCCGGAAGGATTAAATCGGTAAATTGTCAAAAGTTTAATGACTCAATTGACACAACTGGATGGTTTATTACTGAATAGGAATAATTATATATTTTTTTTTTGGTCTTACCCTCTCCTCAATGTACATGCGTGTGTAATGCTCTTGAGAATCGAATCCCGGACATGATATTTTTTGGCCCCAAATTTCTTTATCAAGAGAACCGCATGTCTGTTAACAACCATAATTACAATTAGTTTAGAGCTTTTTTTTTTTAAATATTTTTCTCCGTATCGCTAGATTAATTACGTTTGAGCGTGGACAGCTGGGCATCCAATTCAGGATAGTCAGTAGCATTAACCCATCAAAATCTTGTCGTCGCTGTTTAGTAATCAAGTGCAAGATATCAAGCATGACTTCTTTATTTTATGATATAGTGATATGTGTATATATATTGTGTTTGCCGTAGCCGGTCAAAAAACCGATAGATCTAGAGCCCATATATTAACCCATATATGCTATGCGGGTCACAAATGGATTGCTTTAAATGCTTAAGCAGGTCATAATTGGCTTGTTTAATAACTTAATGTGTCTTAAATGGGTTACCTAAATGGTTTAAGTGGTTAATAAACAGTTTATTTTTTAAAATTTTTTTGATTGTCCGATTTTTGCATTTTTTTATTTTGTGTTATATTTTATATTTTTCTCAGTCTTTTATTGTCCATTTTTTATAATATTTTTATTTTATTTTGGTTTTTCTTTTTCTTTTTCTTTTCTTCATGTTTTTTTTTTCTTCCCTTACTTTTTCCTCCGGCTGTCACTTGACCTTGCTGGCCTTTGGCAAAGCTTGCCCCTAGTAGCCACTAGCAGGGGCGAGCTTCATCCGTCCCTGGCAAGCTCGACCTTTTCGGCCCTCGCCTCCGGCCGGTCGACGGACCTCAGCGATCGGCCGGAGAAAAAAGGAAGGGAAGAAAAAAAAAAGAGAAAGAAAAGAAAAAAAGAATTATAATAACTAAGTAAATTAAAAAAATTAAAAAATTATTAAAAATTATTGACGTCAGTGCCGGCAGCGTCATGTCAGCGATTTTCGGCCAAAATTGATCGGATGAACTGAATTGATATACATACAAAAGGTTTAAAATTTAATTGGCAAAAAAAATTAATTATTTCAGTCCTTTGAAAAGAGAAGAAATATCCTCGTACGAGCGGTAATCTCTTGCAACGATTTTAATTATTCTCGCGACCCGTGGAGAATGGTTTCCTCGAGGTGGGACTAAAAATAGATTTGACAAATCACACTCGGTTCACTAAAACCGAAGCTCATCCCTTTGCTTTAGTGGGAGTGTGTCCGATTAGCTGTATCCTTCTCGTTCCCCCCCACTTTCTAGTGGGAACATAAAAAGCTACACACGTGGCATATTCATGTCACTATCAATCGTCCTTTAAAATAAAAAATAAATAAAAATAAAAATCAATCTCCCTTAGCTTCTAACTTTTCGAGCACGCAGGACTCCTCGACGTGACTCTTCTACCAACTCGAGAAAATTTTTAACTGGAAAAACCCTCTCGACCCCGGTAAATTCATCAGAAAAATATGAGAAAAATGTCAAAAAAGTCATCATTTTTTGGTATCAATTCAATCCTAAACGTTTTTCATTAGTTCCAATTAAGTTATAAATCTTTTGTTGATGTCAATTCAATCCTAAACGTTTTTCATTGATGCCAATTCAGTCCTAAATTTTTTATATTTATGCCAATTGAGTTGATCCGACTAATTTTGGCTAAAAATCGCTGACGTGGACATCGATTGTCCTACGTGGCACGACTAGCGTTGACTTGAATATTTTTTCATATTATTCTAATATTTTAAATAATTTTTCAAGCATTTTTGGGTTTTTTTTTTTAAAAAAATATTTAATATAAAAAATATTGAAAAAAATATTCACATTAGCACCGGTCATGCCACGTAAGACAAGTGACGTCCATGCCAGTGATTTTCGATCAAAATTTATCGAATTTATAAATACAAAAGATTGATGACTTAATCGGCGCTAATGCAAAACGTTTAGGACTGAATTGACATCAATAAAAGATGACTATTTTGACACTTTTTCCGGAAAACTTCTGATTCTCCAGAGAGGATGATCGATTTGAACAATTTCAATATAAGAAAATGCAGATCTGGTGATCACCTTTTTTATTTACTTGGATTGTTTATTTTTTATTTTTTATCTTCCGATATATTTTCGCCGGACAGTACTCATCCGAAAAAACAATATAGTTTCCCCCATAAATCGACAAATCAATAGCATGGCACGTCTGAGAATCCACTGAAGAGCATTGTGTGGATATTATCCACGAAGGGACTTCGCATGAACACTTTGATTATGTTGAGCTGACACGTTTACAAATCGTCTTAATTCTCCACGAAAATGACGTTAGAGCAAGAAGCGATGAGCTTTCGAGGCTAAACATGAAGCCACTGAGAGAATGGTGGCGTTCCGTCATGATTATACTCTACTTAATTTTCTTCGGCATCGTCCCCTATAAATACCGAGTTGCTTGCAAGTATCTACATGCAATCCAAGCAAAGCATAGCGTTTTAAATTGTCCGATTCTATTGTCTAGTCTTTGTGTGTCGGTTATGGGGAAGTTCGCAGGTGATGTTGGGAGAGTAGCCGCGGCCACATTGTTGTTCGCCGTGGTGGTTGCGTGCGTGACGGAAGCGAGACGCCTTGAAAAGGAAGCCATTGTCGTGGGGAAGAGTAGTAAGCAAGGGGATGTGGTAGTGTGTGAGGCCTTGGAAGGTGGGCAAGTTCGTAAGGGTAGCAGCACAGCTGGTTGCTTCGGGGGTGGCAGAGGATGGGGAGGTGGCAGTGGTTTTGGCGCTGGAGGCGGTGTAGGAGGTGGAGTTGGTGGAGGTATTGGTGGCGGTGTTGGCGGTGGCGCTGGTGGCGGCGGAGGAGGTGTTGGCGGGGGTGCCGGAGGTGGGGTAGGAGGAGGTGGTGGTGGAGGTAAAGGCGGAGGCGAAGGTGGAGGCGGGGGTGGTAAAGGAGGAGGGGCTGGTGGAGGTATTGGAGGTGGCATTGGCGGTGGTGTAGGTGGAGGTGCTGGAGGAGGTGGCGGTGGAGGTGGTAAAGGCGGAGGCGGAGGCGGCAGTGGCGGTGGTAAAGGTGGCGGTGGAGGAAGTGGAGGTGGGGGTGCAGGAGGTGGAATTGGTGGTGGTGCAGGAGGTGGAATTGGTGGTGGTGTTGGAGGAGGCGTTGGAGGTGGCATTGGTGGCGGTGTAGGTGGAGGCGCTGGAGGGGGAGGAGGTGGCGGCAGCGGTAAAGGTGGAGGTGCTGGAGGAGGTGGAGGTGGTAAAGGTGGCGGTGGAGGAAGTGGAGGTGGTGGTGCAGGAGGGGGAATTGGTGGTGGTGTTGGAGGAGGTGTTGGAGGAGGCATTGGTGGCGGCGCAGGTGGAGGTGCTGGAGGAGGAGGTGGTGGTGGAGGTGGAAAAGGTGGCGGCGGCGGTAAAGGTGGAGGTGCTGGAGGAGGCGGCGGCGGGGGTGGTAAAGGTGGTGGTGGAGGAGGAACTGGAGGCGGTGGTGCAGGAGGTGGCTTTGGAGGAGTTATTGGAGGCGGGATTGGTGGTGGTGTAGGAGGGGGAATTGGTGGTGGTGCTGGAGGAGACGTTGGAGGTGGCATTGGTGGCGGCGCAGGTGGAGGTGCTGGAGGAGGAGGAGGAGGAGGAGGAGGAGGTGGAGGTGGAAAAGGTGGCGGCATCGGCAAGGGTGGAGGTGCTGGAGGAGGCGGCGGTGGAGGTCGAGGAAGTGGAGGCGGTGGTGCAGGAGGTGGAGTTGGAGGTGGCGCTGGAGGAGGTATTGGAGGCGGCATTGGCGGTGGTGTAGGTGGAGGTGTTGGCGGTGGTGTAGGAGGAGGAGGAGGAGGTGGTGGTAGTAGAGGTGGGGGTTCTGGAGGAGGTGGTGGAAGAGGAGGTGGAGGCGGAGGAGCAGGAGGCGGGGTTGGCGGTGGTATCGGAGGTGGAGTAGGGGGAGGTATTGGAGGTGGTGTTGGTGGTGGCGTTGGTGGTGGGATAGGTGGGGGCGGTGGTGGAGGTAGAGGTGGAGGTGGAGGAGGAGGCGGGGGCGGAAGCGGAGGCGGTGGAAGAGGTGGGGGAGGTACAGGCGGTGGAAGAGGCGGAGGTAGAGGAGGGGGAGGTCCACCGTGATGTCATTGGCGTGTAGGCAGGGGCGTGGGTGGAAGAATTGGGAATAATGGAAATGATTTGCGTGAAAGTGGAAGAGAGAATAGTTTCTAAATGCACCCTTTAAATAAATTACTTTGGTGCTTGTATCTTATAGTCAAATAATAAGATCTAAATGCGGTTGCGTCTCTAGACTATCAGACCTTTAATCGTATGATTTGATCTTTACTCTCGTGTAATATGAAGCGTAACGAAATAAAGCGATTATATATCGACTTTGTTAGTAATTAAATGATTGTGGACCTCCCTCTTCATGCATTCTATCCATAAAATTTGAAATTCTATGCAACTCGCGCGCGTAACATAATCCTTAGGTTGGCGCAACCAGACGGGGGCATCAGGAGATTTTTAGCTTAAAAAATTAAAGGTCATTTATTCAAATCCCACTGAAAATGTATGAACCGCTCTGGATTAAGGTCATTTATATTAGTTAAATAACGTCTACAAGACATTCAATGAACCTCTAAATAATTTATCTGCACTCGTCATTCTGGGTTATCAAAAAAAAAATTGCAATTCATATCTATCATGAAATAAACTAGAAATGGATGTGAACTAAAATCCTAATTTCTCGCGGAACACCCAATTTTGACTTGAAGCATATCTTATTCTTAGAATTGTCGCTTTGATTCTGAAAAATGGAAATGCAAACATGAGGACTGTTCGTGCTTTCGTATCGACTGATCTACTGCTCGAGCATGAGTCTGAGTCAAAAATAATTTCATGGTTTCCATTCACTTTCTTACTCAGCTGGAAAAAGCTACTAGAACAAGCTTAATGATGCGGGATCATCACGCACGCATCACTTGAACCAAAATCATCTTTTAGAGGACGATTGCACACTCGATTTCAAGGCTTAGATACGGACTCAAAGGTGTCCTCTTAGCTTAACAGATCTGAGCGAGGATCTACGAGCTCTCACTGTGGCGGACGAGGCTTGAGCGAGGGCTCGCCGCTAGGTTTCTATATACGTTCTTTTTGTTGTTGTCATACCTAGGTTTTGCATAAGTTACCAGTAGTCAACTGGTGATTTATTAGCAATGCGACAGACAAAAGCGAGGCTTACCATCCGAAAGGAAAAACATATCATTGGCACAGAAGTTATTAATCTTCCCCGTATCATAAGACAATTCGACAGTACATTTAACCTTAAACTTTACCGAAAAATCGTGCATTACTTATGATCTAAATAACAAGTTTGTTTCTCTCCCATTGTCTATGGACTTAAACTTTAAAACCCTAACTAACTAGATAGCTCTGCTATCCGTGCCATGCGCGGTACATGTTAAAGAAGAAAATAAATTTGTAGCATGGATATTAAAACAATTTGCCTTGACAAATCTCTATAGATGCGCGCAATTCATCCCATTCGCGCGCATTAGGTAAGGCTCCATCCAAATAACATCTACTAGCTTGAGTTTTCATCTTGGATTTTCTTCACCCTATTGACGACATTAGTCCGTACGCCATACATAATGATTATTTCTTCATTTTCTTTTTCCTTTCTTCATACATATTTATGTATTTTCTCTCTCTATCTTCTTCATATCTAGAATTATTTCAAGGGAGCTGTTACCCTGACAATATCATAGTATTGTCACTTATCTCTGACCACACGATCTCTCAATCAATAAGTGCTTTATATAAAATACGCGGTGATAGTGTATGGGTCTATGGTTGAGATTGTGTCTTCCCTAATTGTACCGTTAGGGAAGCATTTCCCTTACTTCAAGGGCTTTTTTCGAAAATGGGTCAAAATTTGTGTACAAAATTAGGGCTACATTTTTCTATTTACGGAAATGGGCCGTGCAGTAGACCAACTGCTGCATGGAGCCCGAGTGGCAGCGAGCTCGTGCGGTAGTCGAGTCCTTTTTTTTCAATTTCGTATTTTTTTATGTTTTTAAAATTATTTTATATTTATATAACTTTGTAAATGTGCTTTTTTTTATTTTAAAGCTTTTTTATAACATAGTTATCAATAATTAATATTAAGATATATAATTAATAAATAATTTAGTATTTATGTAATTAAATTATTTAGTATGTAAATAATTAATAAAAAATATTCATAAAATAAAATTGGTAAGATATATGAAGATGACATATCCAAATTAAAAGAACTCGGATCAAAGTTGCCCTAATTTCGTAAAAAAAATTTGGATCCATTTTCGAAAAAAGCCCACAACTTTCACTTCTACCTAGGGGTGAGCATGGTTCCAGGGTAGAACCGAGAACCTGGAACCGGAACCTATAGGAACTAATCTGGTTCCAGGTTCCAAGTTATATAGGGTAGGTTCTAGGTTCCAAAAATCAAAGAACCTGTTTCAACGGGTAGGTTCCAAGTTCCACTACCTAGAACCTGGAACCTAGACCCTAGACCCTGGATCTTAATTGTGTTTTTTTTAGTATATATTTTCGTACGATCCTACAATGTTCTATGGCGTTCGATGATGAGTGTATAATTTGAAGCCAAACAAATTTTTATGTTCCAAGTTCTAAAAAATGAAGAACCTATTCCAACGAGTTAGTTTAAGATTCTAAATATAATATGTATGGAATCTGAAACCGCTCACCTCTATTTCTCCTTAGTTATTGTAGTATTTACTCTCATTTTGCTTAACTAAAAATGAAAAAAAAATAAAAGAAAATAAAAGAAATTGATAGGTTCTCAGATACCCTGGAATCGACCCTAGAACCTGTGATAGGGTAGGTTCCAGGTTCCAGGTTCTAGGTTCTAGGATATGGCGGGTAGGTTCTAGGTTCCAAAAAATGAGGAACCTGTCTGACGGGTAGGTTCCAGGTTCCAGGTTCCAGGTGGAACCTGTAAGGAACCTGGAACCGCTCACCTTCCCCATACGCTCTTTAATCACTAGAAGTCAATTCGTTCACACGGATAGAGCCAAGGTTTCACGAGTCGCGAGGATAAGAATTTAATTTTAGCACAACAAACGTGCTAGTCTACCAACGCAAGGACATGAATTCAATCAACGTTTCAGGTGGTCATATTTTATTTTATGAATATTTTATATTAATTATTTACATACTATATAAATTAATTATATAAATATTAATTAACTTATTAATTATATATCTTAATATTAATTATTGATAATTATGTTATAAAAATAAGCTTTAAAAGAAAAAAATTCATATTTACAAAGTTATAAAAATATAAATGTTATAAATAAAAATAATTAAAAAACTTAAAAAATACGAAATTGAAAAAAAAGGGACCCGACTATCGTATGGGCCTCATTTCCGTAAATAAAAAAAATTAGCCCTAATTTTGTAATTTTTTGACCATATATATTTATATCTGTTTATTTATTTTTACATATTTATTTATTTTCCCTCGATCGTTCCTGTTTTTTATTTTATGAATCTTTGGGGTTTATCAACCGCCGACCCCAATTAGTTTGAGATAAATGTGTCGTTGATGTTGATGTTGTTTGTAATTTTTTTGACCCATTTTCGAAAAAAGCCCTTATTTCAATGCGTTTACTTCTTGTCAGACATTTTATTTTCTAAGGATACTTTAGCACTATTTGGAAAGCCTTGTCATACATAGTTTAGTTCCTATCGATTCATTCATTCTTTAGTACTTCTGACGACAGGTTTATGAATTAGTAGAATATTTAAAAGAGCTTGTTATCCAACTTCTCAATAACAGCATGAGAAAGATATTTCTCTTTGGTTAAATAAAATTTGCGATATTAAACGTTCCAATTCCTTCAACTTTCTTTCTTCTGCGAAAGAACTTGGCCTGTCATCTCTCTTGATTCTTTAAGAGCGATGTCTGCACCGACCAGAAATTTCTCAAGGCCGCGTCACGTGCAGAAGTCAAAAGTGGGGTTAGCTGTAGTTTGTAGTGGGCTAAATATAGATTGACGAACACTTTCCCAGTACAGCAAAACCTCACCACCTTTTGCTTAGTGGGTGTAGGGTTAGCTGTAAGAATCCACATAATTCTTAATGTTCTTTAACCAAGTCTAGTGGGGATCCCAAAGCTCTATACGTGTGTAAACTTATGGCGATGATCTCGACCATAGTGGGGGAGACGGCATTCTCCACCAGGAACTTACGTACGTTACTCAAATTTGACTCATCATTACAGCTCACCATATCCAGCTAATTAGCAATTTTAAGCTGGACTTGCCATGCCATGCATGGCTCAACGTGTGTCTAATGCCACCAACTTAAAGAGAAGAACTTAAACTGGAAGTTTGCCTTTCCAGAAATGAAAACAAAAATGCACTAACCAGGAATATATAATTATGCAGAGATCGAAGATGGAACGTTTTCTTTTCCCCTCTTAATGGTGTCCATCGCTCCTTTGCCCTAAAAAAGAAAGCTGCAAGTGAATTGCGCTGTCCTTTTGAACCTTGCGAGCCGGTTGCATGTACTCGGTGAATCTGAATCCGATTTCACCTTCTCCATTTGCGGCAACTTTAACTTTATCCAACACTCAACTTCAAGCTCGCACGTATTATAACCCACTGAGCAATGTCGGTTTCAGAAATTTGCAGAGAGAGGTCGAGATTATCTGCGAAAGTTCATCAACCATCTTACCTCAACCACGATGAGCTAGACTTATTTCTTGAGCTGACATGTGTATTGTTTTTCACAAAAATGAACTAAATGGGGAAAGAGTGGTCATGAGGGTTTTTGATGCAAATGACGGGGTGCTATAATTGTGACGCATGTCAAGGAATGGTGATGAGTTTTCAGGCCACATAAAGCCACCAAGAACTTAGTGGTTTCACGTCATGATTACTAGACTTGAATTTCCTAGGAATCGTTCCCTATATATAGCCAGCCGATGTGCATTGCAGTTGTATGCAATCTAAACAAAGCGTTACGAGAGTCAAGAGTATACAGTCTTCCAAGCCTTGGTGTGAATAAAGAGAGATCATGGGGAAGTTCTTAGTTAAAGTTGCGAGAGCTATCGTAGCCACATTGTTGATCGGTGTGGTTTTTGTGTGTTTGACAGAAGCGAGGCGTCTTGAAAGCAAGGCCGTTGCCGTGGAGAAGGGTGGAGGACAAGGAGATGTTCGGGTTTGTGTGAGCCAAAAAGATGGGCAAGTTCACAAGGTCAGCAGCACAGCTAGCTGCTACGGTGGGGGTGGTGGTGTTGGAGTAGGAGTAGGAGCCGGCGGTGGCGGAGGTGGAGGTGGTGGTGCTGCTGCTGGCGGAGGAGCAGGTGGTGCGGTAGGAGGTGGAGCCGGAGGCGGAGTTGGTGGTGGTGTTGGAGGTGGTGTCGGAGGTAGCGTCGGTGGAGGAGTTGGAGTTGGAGTAGGTGGAGGTGCTGGAGGAGGTATTGGTGGAGGTGCGGGAGGCGGAGGCGGAGCAGGTGTTGGTGCTGGAGGTGGAGGTGGGGTTGGAGGAGGTGTTGGAGGGGGTGGCGGTGCAGGCGGCGGTAGAGGTGGAGGTGGTGGCGGAGCAGGTGGTGGTGTGGGAGGGGGTATTGGGGGCGGAGCAGGAGGAGGTGCCGGTGTAGGAGGTGGTGGTGGGGCTAGTGTAGGTGTAGGGGGTGGTGTTGGGGGTGGAGTTGGTGGAGGCGCTGGAGGTGGGGCAGGAGGTGGTGCTGGAGCAGGCGGAGGTAGAGGTGCAGGAGGTGGTGGTGTTGGGGCTGGTGGTGGAGCAGGTGGGGGTGTCGGGGTTGGCGGAGGTGTTGGAGGTGGAGTAGGAGGAGGGGCTGGAGGCGGAGCAGGTGGAGGTGTCGGAGGTGGTGGAGGTGCTGGTGTAGGAGGTGGTGGTGGGGCTAGTGTTGGTGTAGGTGTAGGGGGTGGAGTTGGTGGAGGCGCTGGAGGTGGGGCAGGGGGTGGTGCTGGAGCCGGCGGAGGTAGAGGTGCAGGAGGTGGTGGTGGAGCAGGTGGTGGTGTCGGGGCCGGCGGAGGTGTTGGAGGTGGTGTAGGAGGAGGGGCTGGAGGCGGTGGCGGTGCGGGTGCGGGAGGCGGTGGTGGGGCTAGTGTTGGCGCGGGTGTAGGTGGGGGTGTCGGGGGTGGGGCTGGTGGTGGAGGTGGTGGTGTTGGTGCTGGAGGTGTCGGAGGAGGGGCAGGTGGTGGTGCCGGAGGAGGGGTAGGTGCTGGTGCTGGAGGAGGAGCCGGTGGGGGAGTAGTTGCCGGAGGTGGTGTTGGTGCTGGAGCAGGTGCAGGTGTAGGAGCGGGAGGTGGTGTTGGTGGAGGTGTCGGAGGAGGGGCAGGCGGTGGTGCCGGAGGTGGAGCTGGTCGAGGTGGAGGAGGAGGGGGCGGCGGAGCTGGTGTTGGAGGTGGTGCAGGTGCTGGAGTAAGTGCTGGAGCGGGAGGTGGTGTGGGTGCTGGTGCCGGAGGTGGTGCAGGAGCAGGAGCAGGAGCGGGAGGCGGTGTAGGCGCAGGAGTTGGTGGTGGTGTCGGCGTCGGCGTCGGTGGGGGTGTCGGCGGAGGAATCGGAAGCAAAAAACATGTTGGGACTAGAAAAGGTGAAGAAGGCGGCTTTTGAATCACTCTCTCGATGTTGTGAACGGTGTAGGATTGCAACTGCATATCATCCATAGAGTTGCTCCCTGTGGTGTTGTAATAACTAATAACGTGTCGGAATAAAAAAAAAAGAGATTATAAAGTGTCTTTCCTAGCAACCGATTATCCACCATTCTCCTCCTCTTCTACTTCGATGGTTGGTGTCGCTAAAATTGTTGAATCCATCCTAAAAAATTCATTAAACGGTCTCGATTGCGTTGGAAATCTCGAGTTTATGGAATCACGTCGAAGCGTTTTCTCAGTTTATATCGGAAAACAGAAAGATGTGGGTGAGGAGCAGGAAGAGAGATGCTTCATTTTGATCTTTGATTTTTGCGTTCGCGAGATATATACTTAAGAGACTTTAATCTTCGACGATCTAGAACTCGGACACGAATAACAATTTCCTTGAAGCCAACTCGGAATTGCTATTTCTTTTGAGGTTATGCTAATTTTGTCTTTGGAGGGTTCCAACTACAGGCTGGTCTCTGTCTGTAATCTATATTACCTTCTTTTTTTTGCTTTTCGCTCGGCAAGCTCACAAGTTCCTTTGAAGTTTGAACTTGTTAAAGTTGCTATTTATACTGCTAATTGCGTTCTAATATAACTCACTCGGTATCTACAATGATATCACCGACGTATTTTCTAACTTCCGATGATATGCCAAGTATTGTGATCTTATAATATGGTCCGATCTTACAATGTTATGTTAAAAACAATAATTTAAACCCCTCTCTCTCTCTCTCTCTCTCTCTCTCTATTCCCGTTTAGAAGTAAGAAGTATAAATAAAGATAATGAGCCGTGCTCGTCGTGGGAGGTAGCCCATTGCGGAAGAGAAGCAAATCAAGCAGCGGATTGGATCGCCAAGGCTCACGGAAGGAGAAATCTCCTTTGTAATTGGGCTACTAATCCTCCTTCGGTTCTTTGGGGGCCTTATTTTTTCGGAGGCCTATCTTGTGTTGTGATGCATGTTTGGTGGAAATAATGAAAGGAGACCTTTTTCCGATTTATTAAAAAAAATAAAATAAAAATTTTCATCCAACGGCTGTTGTCGCCGACAGATGGGCTCCTAAAATGAAAAGGCCACAAATCCTTATAAAAGAAAAAAAGGAAAAAAAAAAGACCAGAAAGAAATCATCTCAGCGCGAAACACGTAATCTCGTTAAGACGGTTGAACTTTGCGGTGGGACGATTATGCGACAAAAAAATCTTTCTGGTCGGCCCAATAGAGATCGAAAGCTTAAGACGCGTTGCACCTGTACCTGTATACCTCTACAACCGCCACTAACTACCGACTTGTCACTTTTAACCGTTTTTTTGACTCGAAAAGATTAAACCTAAACCGCAGCCAAAAACAAAGAACGTGTCGACTTTTCGGCTTTTGACAAAGTGAGATCACTGTCGGTGAACTTCAGTCCATCTAGTCTCAAAGCAGCTTCGCTAATCTTTTTTTTTTTTTTTGGGGGCCTAATTTTACTGCACTGCCTTAATTGAAAAGGGGAAATAATGTTCAAGGATTTCGTTTGATTTTATGTTGTGAGAATATTTTTAACTTACCAAATGCAATATATATATATATATATATATATGAATCATAGATGGATTAGCTAATAAGTTAGGGCCGTGCTTTTTCCACTCTTTCTTTGGATAAGACACTCCTCAACATGATTTTCTAGCCGTTTTGCCCTTCATGGGTCTTACCATCCAGCACGTCAGTGCTAGATTTCTTTCTTCTTTTCTTGTGGGTCTCACTTTCCTTTCTCTTCTTCCTTCTTTTCCCTTGCATGCAATTATATTCCTTCCATGCTTTTTGTAAAATGTGGTGTCCTCGGGTAGAGAGAGCTGGGGAGGATGCAAGAGCGTGGTATCTTGAGGGTTCTCACCCCACAGAGAGCTTGAGTTGGTGAGGTGGACCACGCTTGAGATCTCCTCTCGGGACTCACCAACAAGGGCCTTCCTAGGCGGCGTCTGCTTCGACCTCTCTGGTGTGCTAGGCTGCGATCCATCGGACCGTCGTTGGCTCCGCTATGGTACCGCCTTGAGGGTGGTGATGTGGCGGAGAAGAGCTGCGTCTCTAGCGACTCGTTCTCTAAGGCTTGCAGCTCTACGTGGCTCACACACGCTCTAGGCTCAAGATCTCCGCATCAATTTGAACCTGCCATCACTGATGGCGCCAGTGGGGAGGGTCAAGTTGTAGTTGGGGTTTTTGTCCATGCAGACGTGGCGAGGGCCGAACAGTTTCTTTACATCTTGATTTAATTTTTGTTTCCCTTAAGTAATTGATATTGCCATGACAAGGAGTTAAAGCATTCTCAAGTACGAATGCAAGGGTTGATGAACTTCAATCGTTGAAGAATTATTTCATGTATCGTCAAAAAAATAAGTCTCAGGATCAATAGAGAAACCCTTAGCACTACATGAGACAATGAAAAACTTAGAGAAGGCAAAAGTGAAACTTTGGAGCTGCTCAAAAATGGTTTTTGAGGTAGTATTACACCTCGACTCTCATCCTCTTCAATTACACCAGTGGATACTAGGTTTTACAAAAAAAAAAAAAAAAAAGGGTATCAGAGGAAGATAGTTGCCTGCAAGAGACAGAAAAAGAGGGGGAAGAAGATGAAGGAAAATGGAACCCACAAAAAATGAAAAGAAAAAATCACGAGGGGCCAGAAATATCAAATGTGTGGGACCCATGAAGGGAAAAATGGTCAAAATATCTTGTTGAAGAGTGTTTTAGCTGAGTGGAAAAAGGGTGACCCGTAAGTTAATGGATCTTAAAGGAGTTGTAAATGGATCATAAATATGTTAATTATCTAAAAAATTTAAGTGAGTCATAAAGAAGTCTTCTTTTTTAATTCTTCTAATTTTCTTATTTTTCATCATCATTTTTTATTTCTTTTTCTTTTTTTTTTATATACGGAATTTGGCAAGAGTTGCCAGTTGTCGCCATCGTTGGCCTCCAGGCATAGGAGACAAAAAGAAAAGAAATAAATAAAAAAAAAACAAATGTTAATCATTTAAAAAAATGATTAAAATTGTCTAAAGTGTTTTAGCAATATATACTTTTCACAAATTTATAAGAAACATTTTTTTTTCTAAATTGGGTTTAATATTGAAGTACTTTAGCAATATGGGCCGGGTCGGTCGGGTATGGATTGCTATATTTATGGGTATGACCATTTTCAACCAGATCAACCCATTTGACGGCTCTACCATACCCCGTCCATTTCAACATGTTGCATGCTATAGAACTACGGAGGAAAGAAAGAGGAGCTAAGTGTAAATTCATGTGAAGGATAAGGATAATGCCTCTTCCTCTCTACTTTTTTTTTTATACCTTCTTATTTGCACTTTTTTTCTTTTCAATTGGGCCATAACAAAAGGCGACATACTTTATTCCATCGAACAAAAATGCTTGGCTGCCTTAAAATAAAAAAAAAAAAGCTTGCCGTCTTCTTTCGGCATGAAGAATATTCATGGATATTATTGTATCCTACTGAATTTGGGAGATGGGAATATTTTACGCATCACAAAAAAAAAAAAAAGATAAAGAAAAGATGCGTCCGGAGTCAGACTCGCCAATCAATGTTATGCGGAACAAACGGAACAAAGGCAGATCCAAGAATTACAACTTTTGAGAAGAAAATGCATCGTGCCTGGAGATTGTGCTCAAGCCATAAGGCTTACTTTTGTAGGGACTAAATGAATCATACCTCCGCCATCGCGGACACCGGCGGCCGGCGGAGGAAGGAGATTAAAAGTAGAATAGGGGGAAAAAGAAAAGAAGACAGAAAAAAAAGTAAAAAAAAAAACCATTTCCATATAGATAGCCAATTCATTCATCACATTAGCGTTTTCTAATCAAAATACATTAAAAAATCGTCAAAAATATATACAAGAAATGTTGATCCAGTCGAGCTCAGATACAAGGTTTTGCATTGGAACGATGCGGTACGATGAACAATCCAGCACAAAAGTTTAAACTGACAAGTGAAGAGAGACACACGTGCATATAAGGAGCATGTAGATCCCATTATCAAGCGAGTCGCTACGGCTTTAAGAGAGAAGCATCGATTATCGTGAAATTTGTCAGTCACGTCTATTCTTCGGGTCCACAAATTCATACCATACGTGTGGAACACAAATGTTCGTGGCGGGAAGGGGAAAAAAATATGAGGGGAATAAAAGGAAAAGGACGCAATAAAGTACGTTGGAACTTCTCTTTGTTTTCGACATATATTGGAAAATTGGTCGAACTTTTACTAAGTACAATTTACTTTGAAGTTACTTTGATGTTTTACAGGTAGTTTTTATCTTTTGTAATTTTGAATTACCACACCCGGATGTTTCCGTGATGCCCACGAAAACACAAGTGCTCTTGTGTTTTTATGTATCACATATAAAGAAAAAAAAATACACGTGTTTGTAAAGAAGAAAGTAAGGAAAATAAGGAAACATATTTTCAAAAAAATGGCTACAAATTTTACACATCAAAATCGAATTTTTCACAAAAAGCCATGTAAGAACATTTTGAAGATTGCCTTCTTTACTAAGATATTTAGTGACATCGGCCGCATGTCTGCCGACATGTAAACGTTTGGCAAATGAAAGATTTAAGGAGAAAAAAAGGGGTGCCCCCTAAAATAAGATAAGCAAAATAAGATTTTGAAAATTCTCTAAACACATACGTGCATGTGAAAGAAATAAATAGATATAAAAAAAAACAATCTTGGTTAAATATGAAACTATGTTAAATCGAAATTCCTAATATAAACACGTCAAAATATTTTCATAGATAATTAAAATCTATGTATCCGGGAATGCCTAATTTTACACAACGGTCTTTTTTTTTTTTTTTTGGTCGGAAAGCTGCTTTGTCTACGAATGGCATTTCAACACGTTGCAGACCCAAAGCGCCAAGTGGCACAATCTCGACGTAGAACCATCGATGACCCCAGTTAACAGAATTTGGTCAAAGTCTAGTCTCGATGAATTGCGTCGTCCTAATCTCGCTTTCGGAAGTTTCCAGTGCATTGCATTACCCTTCTCTGCGTGTCCCCGTTCCCATCAGCGTCTGCAGAACAGAGCACCATCCAGAAAATTCAACCCTGCAACTGAAACTTGTGAGATTTTTTTTTTTTTATTTGAGGGGAGGGAGGGAAAGGACAGTGACAAAAGACAGCGACGTGCGTGTTAGGAATCGATACGTGGGTGCGGTTCTTTCTGGTTCATCTCCTTCCAAATCTTACGGCATATAATTTCCGTAGCGGAAGACGTTACCTTGTCTGGTGTGTCAGTGTCCCCTGTTCATGGAAGGGATAGAGAGGGAGAAGATGGGGTTTTTGTTTTCATTCGAGTTGTTTCCTTCTCTCTCCGAGAGCTACGGAGAGGAGGAAGAAGAAGTGCAGAAAGCCACAAAAGACATAGCCAGTCGCCATCAAATCCAACCGCCCAAAATTCTAATCCTAATAAGCCTTTTCTTGATTCTGTATCCTCATTTTTTTTTAGAGGGAAAAAGGAAATTCCAGAGTCTTTTTTCACGTTATCCAATCCCACTTTTTCCCCTCTGATCCTCTATAAATATGCACGCTCGATCTCTGCATCGGTCCATGCAATCGTTGAAGACACACTATCTCTCTTTCTGTGTCTCGGACCAAATCTTTAATCTCCTCGCAGTTACCATTTTCTCATCTTCTTCTTGCCTCTGTTCAGAACATCTCTGCTATATTTGTCAAGCGTATCGTCACCTTACAGATTTCCATAATTCTTCCTCTGTATATTGCGGAAGATTAACCTAATCTTCACTCCAACTTACAAAACTTTCCTTCGGGAAAAGAGAAGAAAAACTTCCATAAGTGGGGTGACCCTCTGTGTACATATACGAACCTCCTTTTGCTTCTTTTGCAGATTCACGTGACCTCTGTTGTTTTTTTCTAGTCCTTCATCTATCTTCTGATAGCTTTGTTCTGTTCGTCCTTTCTGTCGAATTGTTCTCCGTCTTCGTTATCTGCTGATAATGGCGCCACCAAACGACCCAGCCAAGCCGCTCGCCAATGTCCTCCGGGCCAAAGCCCAGCAGAATCATTTCGACCTCTCCGAGGGCAAGCTCTCGGTCAACGGAGTCAACATCCTAAGTGAAGTCCCCAGCAACGTCTCGCTGACCCACTTCTCCTCCACTCGCCGCTCCTCCGACGCGCCCCTCCCTCTGCTCCTGCGCGTGGACTCCACCGCCAGCCGCGGCTGCTTCCTCGGGTTCGACCAGGACGAGCCCTCCGATCGGCTCGTGAACTCCCTCGGCAAGTTCTCCGACCGGGAGTTCCTCAGCATCTTCCGGTTCAAGACGTGGTGGTCGACCATGTGGGTCGGGTCGTCAGGGTCGGACCTCCAGATGGAGACCCAGTGGGTCCTCCTCAACGTCCCGGAGGCCTCGTCCTACGTGTTGATCGTCCCCATCGTCGAGGGGGCCTTCCGGTCGGCCTTCCACCCGGGGCGGGACGGGCACTTCACGATTTGCGCGGAGAGCGGGTCCACACGGGCTACCGCCTCGTCCTTCGAGGCGATTGCGTACGTCCACGTGTCCGACAACCCGTACAACGTGATGAAGGAGGCCTACGGCGCCATCAGGGTGCACCTCAACACCTTCAAGCTGTTGGAGGAGAAGACCGTCCCGCCGCTCGTGGACAAATTCGGGTGGTGCACGTGGGACGCCTTTTACCTCACCGTGAACCCGACCGGGGTCTGGCACGGGGTCCAGGAATTCGCCGAAGGAGGCGTGTCCCCGAGGTTCCTCATAATCGACGATGGCTGGCAAAGCATTAACATCGACGGGCAGGACCCGAACGAGGACGCCAAGAACTTGGTCCTGGGCGGGACCCAGATGACCGCGAGGCTCCACAGGCTGGACGAATGCGAGAAGTTCAGGAAGTACCGGGCCGGGACTATGCTCGGCCCCGGCGCGCCCTCCTTCGACCCGAAGAAGCCCAAGATGCTGATCGCCAAGGCCATTGAGGTCGAGCACGCGGAGAAGGACCGGGACAAGGCGGTCCAATCCGGGGTCAAGGATCTGACCGAGCTCGAGTCGAGGATCGAGAAGCTCAAGAGAGAGCTCGATGATTTGTTCGGAGGGGAGGAAAGCGGAGAGGATTACAGCACCGGAGGGTGCGGGAAATGTGCCTGCAAGAGTGAGAATTACGGGTTCAAGGCCTTCACTAGGGACTTGAGGGAAAAGTTCAACGGCCTGGACGACATATACGTGTGGCACGCGCTATGTGGTGCCTGGGGCGGGGTTCGACCCGGGTCAACCCATCTGAAGTCCAAGGTCGTCCCCACCAAGCTCTCCCCGGGGCTCGACGGGACCATGACAGACCTAGCTGTGGTGAAGATCATTGAGGGCGGGATCGGGCTCGTCGATCCGAGCCAAGCCAGAGATTTCTACGACTCCATGCACTCCTACCTTGCTAGTGTCGGCATCACCGGAGTCAAGGTGGACGTCATCCATGTAAGCTATATCTCCCCACGCGTCCTTTGTGCATGAATTTGCTTCGTTAGAAACATCCTACGAACATGTTTTGAGTGTTCGTTTTTTTTTTTTTACCTTTGATAATTCAAACTCTCCCGAAATTGCAGACTCTCGAGTACGTTAGCGAGGAATATGGAGGCAGGGTAGAGCTCGCAAAGGCCTATTACAAGGGCCTCAGCGATTCGCTCGCCAAGAACTTCAAGGGAAGTGGGCTCATCTCCAGCATGCAACAATGCAACGACTTCTTCTTCCTCGGGACTCGACAGATCTCCATCGGAAGAGTAGGTAAGCGAAGAAAGAACCGAATCGTTCACTGAAATGTCCAGATAAACTGTGCCTTTTGTTCGAATTTGCTAATGGGTCGCGCTCGGCAGGAGACGATTTCTGGTTCCAGGACCCGAACGGCGACCCGATGGGAGTGTACTGGCTGCAGGGCGTGCACATGATCCACTGCGCCTACAACAGCATGTGGATGGGCCAGATCATCCAGCCCGACTGGGACATGTTCCAGTCGGACCACCTGTGCGCCAAGTTCCACGCGGGGTCCCGGGCCATCTGCGGCGGGCCGGTCTACGTGAGCGACTCTGTGGGCGGCCACGACTTCGGGCTCATCAAGCAGCTCGTGTTCCCGGACGGGACCATCCCCAAGTGCCAGCACTTTGCCCTGCCCACCAGGGACTGCCTCTTCAGGAACCCCCTCTTCGACAGCAAGACCATCTTGAAGATTTGGAATTTCAATAAGGTTAACCACAACGCGTTCATTCCTACCACTTTCTACGGTGATTATGTGGTGCTATTGTTTTGATTTGAGACTTAAGTTGTTCATCTGCTTGCTTTGTTGCAGTACGGTGGTGTGATCGGGGCATTCAATTGCCAAGGCGCCGGTTGGGACCCCAAGGAGCAGAGGATCAGGGGTCACTCCGAGTGCTACAAGCCGATGTCCGGATCGGTCCAGGCCACGGACATCGAATGGGACCAGACCAAGGGCTCGACCCAAATGGGCACGGCCCCCGAATTCGCGGTCTATCTCGGCCAAGCCGATGAGCTCATCCTGACCACCCCGAGCTCTGGCCCAATCAGCATCACCATCCAGACATCTCGCTTCGAGATCTTCAGCTTCGTGCCCATCATGCACCTCGGACCTAACAGCACCAAATTCGCACCCATTGGGCTCACCAGCATGTTCAATTGTGGAGGCACGATTCAGGACTTGGAGTACCATGATTTCGGGGCTAATGTCAAGGTTAAAGGTGGGGGTGTGTTCTTGGCGTACTCGAGCGGGGCTCCCAAGAAGTGCTCGGTGAATGGCGCCGGGGTCGTGTTCGGGTGGTCGTCGGAGGACGGCAAGCTTACCGTGGATCTCCCTTGGGTCGAGGAACTGGGAGGCATCTCGACCGTGGATCTCGTCTTCTAAATCTATTTGAGCGAGCCCCGCTAACAATAATGTGCTATATCTATGTTTGAGGGAGTTTAATTCAAGGGGAACGTTTTTAAATTCTATCTTTTTTTTGCGAGTCTTTTGGTTGGATGATGTAATTAAGAGAATATATGGGTGCAAAATATCATCCATATCTCTTCAATGTCAATTAAAGTTTTATATTGTATCGTTCTTCCAAATTTTTGCATGAGTTTTCATTTCTTGCTCTTCTCGCATGTTCGTTTTTGTCGGATAAAGATGTGAAAAATGACATGGCAAACTTCCATTTGCCACGTCTCTCTAATGCACCAAGGCTATCCAAAAAAATAAGTAGATGAATCCTAAGCACATCCTAGAAACATCCCAACGAGAAGTCTCTAAAAGTTTGGTGTACGGCTTTGCAGACAAACCAAAGCAGCCCCGGCTAACACAGGCTTTTTTTCAAATTGAAATTTTAAATTAAAAAATTACCAAAATAACATAAATTTTTTTTACCCAATTGGATGCCGCTCGGCAATCATTGGGCCGAGTGGCACCCAATCGGCACTTGGGCTGCCCAGCGAGGCCCGCCAGGCAGCCCATATGCCGAGCGGCAGGCAGCCCATATGATAAGTGGGCCTCCCGCTCGATAGCCCGGATGGTGAGCGGCATCCGAGGCCCATGGGCTGCACGTTGTAGCACCATGTGGTGCGGCACCATCCTTCGGCTCTGCTTAAAGCAATCTCGCACTCCTCTCCTCCCTCACTCACCTCTCAAGCTCTCGTGCTCCTTTCGTCCCTCACTCTCGCGCTCGTCTCCTCCCTTACTCTTATCTCAATTTTTATCGTGCTCTTACTCCTAAGCTTTCCCTGGTACTCTCCGTCGCAGTAAGTGTACACCATAGTTGGTGTCTTTTATATTGTTAATATGTTTGTTGTGTTCGAGCAAAGTCGACGTCTTTATCCAGTATTTTCTCTTGGCAGTATGAGCTTTTAAATTCGGTGCATGCTCTCTCTCGATAATTTGAGGTAAATTTTGCTGTAATCCTTTTTTACATTTTCATAAGCATAGATTTATTTATTTGATTTTTATTTATATCTGAATCATCTATGTAACTTATAGGTTGTTATTAATAATATATTTTAAATTTTGGCTAATGTTATGATAATAGTTATAATGTTTACTTGATATTTATGTAGTCTTTAAAAGTATTTACTGTTTGAGGAGTTCAAAATGAATTTTTGAACTAAAAAAAAAAAAGATGCACAGTCTGGCCGTGGCATATTTCCACAATATATGCCTTCATCATCTACACATCCTCCTCCTCGTCGGTATGAGTTTCGACCTCCCAAGCACAGGAAACAGCCTGATTGTGGAAGAGGAGGTCATGTTAGAGGACGACATCGTCATTATATATAATTGTGGTTGTTAACGATTATTCTCAATTATGAAAATCCCATATTTCCATATGCCTCAACACATTTATTTTATGAATACTAATTATTTACATAATTTCAATATAATTTATTATTTAATTGATAATTTTATAAAAATATAAATAAAATAAATATTATAAAAAAGAAAATAAAGTCGGGCTCGACTCGGCACCAGGCTCGAAAGCCCGACTGCCGAGTCGGGCCCTGCTCGGCATTGGGCTGCCGAGCGGGAGGCGCGCTCGGGATATGGGCTACCAAGCGGGCCCGGTTGGGCAGCCCAAGTGCCGATTGGGTGCCGCTCGGCTAATGATTGCCGAACGGCACTCAATTGGGTAAAATTTTTTTTAATGCTATTTTGGTAATTTTTTTAATTCCAATTTGGGAAAAAGCCCGGTTAATACCACGTTCTGCCCTAAACTTACTCATATCAACAATATTTAATTAGACATTATCCAATTACCAAAACTCAACTAGAGAAAAATTAATGCTGCGTTAATCATAATCAGGCCTTAATACTCGACATAAGTTGTGAAAATCACTGTGGCCGCCTCATTTTTTTTTCCCAATCAAACTCTCATCGCACTAATATTCTTAGCATTTATTTCATTTGCAGTATTTCCATTCCAAATCTTATGAGACTGCAACAAAATATATGGGCCGTTGACATTTAATATGAGAAAAAACGTGACCAAAGATTTGCGGAGGGAAGCCTTTGTCAAAGATTAGAAGGTTCAGCGAATTCACAGCTAAAAAGGCCTAATATCCAAAAAAAAACCTCCAACTTTAACATTTGTGACAATTATATCCAAAACTTTTTTGTTGCGTAAAAAAAAGCTAACTTTTACTTTTGTCTCAATTCTACTAATCTAATACTCAAAAAAATCCTCAACTTTAGCATCTATCGTAATTATATCCATTTTTTTTTTGTAAGCGAGATGTCTGGGCCAGTTTGAGTGCATCTCGACTATTCCTCAAGGGATACTAGCAATCCTCAACTTTAGCATCTATCGTAATTATATCCATTTTTTTTTTGTAAGCGAGATGTCTGGGCCAGTTTGAGTGCATCTCTACTATTCCTCAAGGGATACTAGCACAACAATCCGCTGCCATGGCCCCCTACTTAAATCACAGGTGCTCAGCGGGGGAATTGAACTTGGGATCAGTGCGCCTATCTACACAATCTCAAATGCGTCCTAACCAACTGAGCTACCAATGGATAGGTTTTGAAATTTTTTTTGTCTCATAAAAAATCATCAACTTTAACTTTTATCCCAATTCTACCATTGCCAACCTTCTGTTCATAATCACCGTTATTTAATCCTATGTAGCTCGAATTTTCTCGCCGAACTTACCAAGAAATCTTCGAAATTTAGAAATACTATGTTTTAGGGACGACGAGACTTTAGATTGTTGATCCAAATATCTCCATGTCAAGCCATTCTTTAGAGTGTTGAGTGCCGGAGAGAATACGAGACACGCCTTCTTTAGTGAGTCAATAAAATAATAGAAATTCGAGTGTTTTTTTCATGTTAGCTTTGCTGAGGTGTAATTCATTAACGACGTGAAAATGCCACATAGGATTAACTAATGATGATTATGGACGAAAAGCTTACGATGGTAGAATTAGTATAAAAGTAAAAGTTGAAGGTCTTTATGAGATAAAAAAAAGTTGGATATAACTGGGACAACACTAAAGTTGAGGTTTTTTTTTTATCTGGCCGGTAGAGTTAGGATAAAAGTAAAAATTTGGAGTAAAATTGGAATAAAAATAAAAGTTGGAGATTTTTTATAAGACAATTTTTTTTTAATATAATTATCACAAATGTTAAAGTTAAAGTTTTTTTGGGCATTGGGCCCAACTAAAAACATATATATGTACACACCCTATGCATTATAATATTCATGAAAAAACTAAATAATGAGAAAAAAGGATTTCGAAAAATTGCGAGCTTGCGCCATCCGCCACGTGAAGACTTGCAAGAACGACATGTGGTGCCATGTAGTTAGGAAGGGCTTTGTTAGCATAATAGTTTTTTGACTACATATTGTGGATTATAAATTTATTGAAAAAAATGAACCACGCGGTAATTTTTAATATTTTAGCTTAAAATAGGTTGTTAATTTTACGGTAGATCAAGGACAGGCACCTACTCAAATCTCTCTATTTGATTCCAACAGTGAAAACCAACACTAGATGAACTGGTCTCGCCTAGGCCAGGCGCAGCAGCTGAAGTTCTTGTTCCTCCCACGTGCGTTGACGATCGAGTCCTCCACACAAAGAGAGAATATGACATGATGAATAGGCACAATATGTAAATTTTGATTTTGTTTTTGAGTTTATATACTATCACCAAATATAATTGTACACTAAGAGGCTCGACTAGAAGGAATCGGCAGAGAAGTTGTATGCGATATCGAAGTATATACCATCGTCAAATATCAGGAAAAATTACTAAAAAAAAGTCATAAACCTATTGCAGTTTTTCCAATTTGGTCTTAAACTTTTTTTATCGTGTTATTTTTTTTTTGGTCGGAATTTAATTGTGCTAGTTGAACCATAGATATTTTAACGTTTTGTCAATTGAGTCCATTCGATCAATTTTGATCGAAAATCGCTGTCGGTGAAAATCGAAGGGATATACCGGCGAGGTTAATTACTTTAAATCGACAGTATTGATGTTTCCAAAAGTATGTTTCGTAAAGACTAGCGAGATTGGGACACACTTTCAACTAACGTTCCATGCAAAGGGATGGCGATAGAAGTTAGGTGAGTTGATGAGCGACAGACCGAGTCAGTTGCTTGTGAAGACTCGTTTCCTTTCCGGAGCATATTAAGCAAATGGGATTATCCACTAATTTGTGGTCGGCCCAATTTAAATTAATCTGCGGACGATGGCGATTGAATAGCCACGACTCACGTCGAAGACAAAAGACAGATGCATGGGAAGTTGCGGAGTTAGACGACCAACTTTCAAGGAAAAGAGAGAGAGAGAGAGAGAGAATCAACCAAAACTAACTAAATTAACCGCCTTTGACGTGCGAAAAGGAGGAATGTCTGGTGACTGTCGGCGTCTTGGACTTTGACGTTGCTGTCTTTGTCCTCTTTGATTCATGCGGCTGTCGGCGGGGCTCTTGACGGATATTCGTACTCCATTTAATTATAAATCAATCTTCCTATCATAAAAATGGAGTCTATCAAAATCTCAGGAACGATATCGGACAAAATTAGAAATTATTTTTAGTTGATTTTCGAACATCCTTAAAGGCAAAATCAGCAGATCTCCTAATCTCGATTATTTTCTTCAAATTTGGTCTCTCCAAAAACGATGTTCCTCGCCTGCGCACCGATCATCCGAGTTGCTTGCCACTTGTTGCAATTTAATTGAATGCCGGCGAAAGCTAATGGAGGGCAAATTTTTGCTTGCCACTAGTTAAGAGTATCAGCGGTTTGGGTTCCCGTGATGCGCGAAACCAACCCGAATATAATTTGGTGCATATGGGGTCCACGTCCTGGACTGGAAACACGGTCGATTTGGTCTGGTGCGGATATCTTTGACGCTCCTGGACGGGTATACCAGTTTGCGATTTTTGCAGTATCAAGTATTAACCTAGTTATAAAGGGTGTTCCGGTGCACTGTTAGGGGCCAAGCTGTTTAGCTACCTTCCTCTTTTTCTTTTGCTAGGGAAGACAATGAGATCCGCAACTTCGTGGCCCAAACCTTCCATTTGATCCAGAACTGCCACATCACTGTCGTTTCTGGGCATTCACGTCCGACAATCTTATGGCCCAAACCCAACCTCCTCAGACCCAAAAAAAAGGCAAAATTATTGGCATTTTCTTTTGGGCTTCTTCAATAATATGTAAATCAAGCACGCTAACCTTCTAATACTTAGACCCAAAAAAAAAAGCATCTCTCCTAAAACGATAATAATAATTAATATAATTAATATCATAAAAAAAACCCAAATTATGCTCACAACAACACAAATGACACAAACTTTTTTTATGTCACTAAAAACCCTAAACTCGTCTATTGCAACATAGATACTCCAAAAGGATTTGGGGGTACTTGTGTCACAGTGTGCAAATTTAGGATTTTTAGTAACACAAAAAAATATCAGGATATTTGTGTAAGTATCGTTTGGGGTTTTTTTTTATGGTATTTGCAAGTCTTATTTTTTTAACATATTTATTCAACTTGCTCAACCCTAGTATGTAGGGGTGAGCAAATAGGACCACCCGGACCGGACCGGGACCGGCGGTCCGGTTCCTGGTTCTAGGGACGGCGATCCGATTCCCGGTTCTAGGGGTATAAAAACCGGACCGGATTGGGACCGGACCGATTGATTTTTTTTAAGGTATCCCTAAACAAATTAAGACCGGTTATGTTCATCATCGAAATATGTATAATCAATGGATGAAAATTCATATTCAATACACAACTCGAACCAACTGCATCTTTCCAGTCACAGATGAAAATCCATATTCACTCCCAAATATTAAGCTGCTAACACTAATTACATCTTTACTTCCACTGCCTCAATACACCACCTGTCACATTCACAAATTCTAAGCAATATTACATGCTCAAATAAACATTAGCACAACCTTGATGTCCCCGAAAAAGAGCGACATTAGTGACATTAAAAATATTATCTACAGAATGTATTGACAAAAAAATGAGAGTAGATAAGTTCTACACATTAGATGCAAGCATAAATCATGATTTGTATACCGGCCTCAATGATAGTTCCATTAAAATAATGGAAACTAGAAAGCTGCTCAAATTCAGCTCATTATTGAAAATCATCGTCCACGTCCTTACTTATAACAAGTGGTTGCTCAAATTCAGTTTATTATTGAAACGTGTATAATTTATCGGAATCGCCCGGGAACCGGACCGACTGGACCAACGGTCCGGTCTGCGATTTCGAAAAATTGAGAACCGAAATCACCGGTCTTGTTCCCGGTTCTTGAAAGAAACCGGACCAGACCGGGAACCTATCACCCCTACTAGTATGTATGTATATTTGTGTAAGTATAGTTTGGAGTTTTTTTATGGTATTTGCAAGTCCTATTTTCTTAACATATTTATTCAACTTGCTCAACCGTGGTATGTATGTATGTATGTTGGACATACGCATGGATTATGCCGTTAATTGAGAACAAATTGAGGAGGAAATCGAGACAATCAAATCCTTGAATGAAGGAACAAATCGTGCACATTCTAGAAAAATAAAATTAATATAATTCATTTCCTTTTCATTGGCTATGATGTTATATTATAAATAGCCTCTTTGTACAATATTTTTTTATGTAGAAAAAGATACACAAATTCCAGTTCCTTTTTCAATTCTTCACTTCGTTTTCCCGGCCTAGCTTCCACAATTTCTTGATTGCCCCCGGTCTATTTCTAACATCATTGTTGTGAGATAATAACGTACAAAACAGTGTTAGCACCCCGGTGTAGGGATCAGTTTCTCGTTATATCAACCAGAAATTTACACTTACCGTCTCAATCTTATCGATATCATGCTAAATATTCAAGAGTCTGCATCTGAGAAAGGTATATCTTCGAAAGGTCTGATTATGGAGGATTCAAATCAAGAAGTCCTGCCTTCTTTCGAGGAACAGAGTATCCACACACAGCTTGTTCAGCGGACGACCATCTTGGCCTATCCCAATGTAGACCATCAAATCCAGTGGCTACCATATCATTTGCCATACTCAATACAACTTAGGCCGCGTATGTTCAATCACGCTCAAACTCAGGGCAACCAAATACCAACAGATTAGGATCTTGTGGGAAACTCACAACCAGGAGAAGTCCCATTGACCCACATTGGTGATAGCTCGGGCTCAGTAACAGGTTACCCTCAACTCAATTTTTTCCATTTCCACAATCTGGGCACCTACCATACCTAGTTTCTGGTGTCAGTGGTCGCCCGGAGCTCGGCGATCTACTGTATACATCCACTGCTGACGGGCTGAAGTTTCATCTCATCTCTCATCTCTCATCGACTTATTGGGACTGAAAATTACTCCGTTTGATCCATTGAGTTTCGATGTGCCCTTGTCATGAAAAACAAAGATGTTTTCATTGACGAATCCATCCTTTGTTCAAGCAACGATCGACTCGTTCGGCAATGGAAAAAATGCAACCAATTGATACTTACCTGGATATGGAACTGTGTCTCTTTAGAGGTCATGGCTGGAATCCCACCGATCGACAACGCCAAAATCATGTGGGATAACTTTCGGGAGATGTTTGGCAAACTCGACTGCGCTAAGTTATTCATACTTATCCAAGCACTGTCGGAATTCAAGAAAGGAAACCTCTCAATCACTATGTGCTTCATTCGACTATCGGCGTTATGGAATGAAATTGAAGTGGTCGAGGAAAAATTAGAGGGGCCGAAGCTCACCCTGCTACAATACAAGGCTATCAAAAAGCATGAAAAGGTAACAAGATTCTTGCTTACCTTAAACGACTCATACCTCACCTTTAGGTAGCATATGTCGCCATGGATCCAGTGCCATCGCTAGGTCGTATCTACCAGTTAGCGTTCAAGAGGAAAGTCAGCGGATAGCTTCGTCAGAATATATCAAGGTGGGAGACGCGGTGGTGTTGGCGGCTCAGGCGAATCTCCACCAGAGAGAAATCGTAGCCACCAAGCAAGGAGAAGCATCGAAGGAGTGTCGCGACCCGTCCGGAAGCGGACGCGGCTAATGGATTACCGATCACGGGCCTCGTGGGCTTTGGATTGGCGCGGGCCCTCCCAGGCCCATACCAAATCGCGGCGGGAGTATTTTTCAAAGGGATTCGACAATAACAGTCGATCACTTTCGACCTTAGTGTGGTCGTGGTGACATGTGCAACTTGTGTATGCATTTGGAGTCGCCACCGGTCTTTCTTTGAGGGTAGACCGGAAACCTTACTGACCGATTGGGAGAGATCGATCAGTTCTGCGGGACCAGAGATTTTAGGTTCGGGGACTTGGTTACGCTGGTGTCATTACCAACGCCCTTTCGGTACCTAACGCGAATGATTTTCCTAGCTAAGAATTCATGCAGGCGCAATTTTAGGTGAGGTAGGCTTAATTCAGGATTTCATGCAGATTGGAAGACTATTCCTATCAATCACAATCAATTTAAGTGAAAGCGCAATCAAGTGCATAAATAAATTGTATCAATGCATGTCAATTCAAATCAATGGCTTCCTAGCATAGCCATAAGGGTTTAGAGAATGTGTGATTTTGAACCGTGGTAAAATAAGAAAATTTGGAGGCGATTTAGCCTGAAGGGTAAAATCATCAATTTTTGGAAGGCTTAGATACCGAATTACCCAAAATATTCCATGGCCAGTTGATTGTGGCCATTTCCCATTTTTGAGAATTTTTTTGGAATTTCTTGATTTTTCTTCAATTTTTGGAAGACAATTCGCCCAAAGGGCGAAATCGTCATTTTAAGAAGGGTCGGGGTTCAAAACACCCGAAATGAGTCTTGGCCAGTTGTTTGTGGCCATTTCCTATTTTTGGGGATTTTCTTGGATTTTTTTAGAATTTTTTTGGAAGACGGTTTGCCGGAAGGGCAAAACCGTCATTTCTGGAAAGATCGGGGGTCAAATGACCCGAAACAGGTCGTGGCCAGTTGAACGTGGCCATTTCCTATTTTCTGGAATTTTTTAGAATTTTTTAGAATTTTCCGAATTTTTTTGAATTTTTTATAATTTTTTTATTTTTTATTGATTTTTGAATTTATTATTATTATTTCAATTTTTTTTAATAATTAAAATTATTATCCGGGCCGGGTTGGACCCGGCCCACGACCCGGACCAGCGACCCAGGCCCGGCCCGCCTTCCCCAGGACCAAAACGGCGCCGTTTCACCAACTTGGAATGGACGCCCAAGATCGCGACACGTGGCACGCTCTCCACCGTCCGATTTGATTTTATTTTAAAAGGCCATGGACCCCCCTACGCTGACGTGGCCGCCACGTGGCTGCCACGTCAGCGCCACGCGGCGTTGACCAGGTCAACAAACGTTGACCGGTCAAAGTCTAATCGGGGAAGACGACCGGCGCCGGCGTTCCCTCGCCGGCGCCTCGTCGGAGGGCGATATCTCGGCCCTCCGACGTCCAAATTGCACGAAATCAAGGGCGTTAGACTCGTATAGACTTCCTCTACAACATACCGAGAGCTCTACACAGCAGATCGACATTTCCTATGCCTGCAACTCCGGCCGAGACCTAATTCCGGCGAAGATATACCATGACCGTTCTATACGTAACATGGATAATATAAATTAACGGGAAGCTTTCTACAAGTTCCAGGGAGCTTACCTGATCCTCGTGGGGGTTCGGTTTGGTCAGAAACAAGCTCTGGGGCTCACGACCAGTTGGGGGACGTCGGCGGCCAGCTCGAACATTTGCCCAACGAAATTTTGCACAGGCAAAAGGGAAAAGGAGCAGTGGGGCACGAGGAGTAATTCTAGATCAACCGTTCATGAAACGATCGAATAAAAGTTGAGATGCCATTGAAGGCCGAGAATGAGTTTGAACACGGGTCTCACCTTTTCCGGCGGTTTCCGGCGATTTTGACGGGCACACGGGCTTCCTCTTGGCGTCGCAAAGCTCTGGGAATGGCTCACCGGCTTCGTTTGCTTTGTAGACGGCGACGCTGGTTCGGAAGGCTCCCTCGAGCTCGGTGGCCGGTCCTCTTTTCCCTCCCCCTTTTCTTTGTTGGCCGACCGCCCTTTTTTTTTGCCCGCCGTCCTTCGCCGAAAGAGAGTCCTTTTAGCAAAATCCCATTCAGTCTGCCGACCCCCCCTCCTGCCTTTTAGCAAAACAAAATCGAGTCTGCCGACCCCCCCCTCTGCATTTTTTGTTTTTCCCTTTGTCCCGCGCGGGTCTGCAACTGAGTTGCAGACCCGGTTCAGACCGGGTCGGGTCGGGTCTGACCCGACCGGCCCGGTTCGACTCTCCTCGCCCGATTTAACCCCAAACAGAAATCTTTTCATGAAATTGACATCATAATCGGACTCCTTGACACGTTTTCTATCGAATAGGGGTATTTTTGTGAACCAATTGATTGAAATTTAGTGAAAACCCCAAATTACCCTTAGGATCCGAAAATGATTTTCGCTCAATTGACGGTTCAAACGACCAAATTAGTCTCAATTGAGACCTCCAATGGATTCCTCATGATGGAAACTATCGGTTAGAGGTGTTTAATTTCAATGGGTATGCCCGTATGAAATTTAATTTCAAAACTTGTGAAACCGGGGACTAAATTGAAAGAAAATTATGCAATTAAGTCCTTTTGGTTAAAATTGATCAAATTGGAGGGCAAATTGACCTAATTGCACTTCAAGACTTTAGAATCCAATGTCATAGCTTATAAAAAGTGAGAATTGAAAATTAAAAGACTCGAAAATGAATTTTTTTTGCTCGGTTCGGGTTTATGTTTGTGAAGAAACATAGTAACCCGAGCCGAATTTTCAAGATTTAAGGTGACAAAATTGAAGAGGAAATCAAAACAAAATTATTGAATATTTTTGTGTATTTTTCTGACCACGAATGGTATTTTTCTGATTTTTTTGGGTATTTTTATAATTAAATAAATTCGAAAAATATTATAAAATACCAAAAAATATTTTTTGTTCAAAATTGGTCCCCGAGGCTAGGCCAAGGCTTCCAAAGTTGATTTTGTGATTTTATGACCTTTTTTGATATTTTTAATAAAAATCATAATAATAAATGGTCAAAAATCAGGTGTCAACAGCTGCCCCTCTTTGAGAGTGAGCTCGCAGAGGTTGCTTTCAAAGACAAGATGGCACCTGATTCCTAGCCGACTCAACAGGGAAAATGAAAGAAGAAATGCTATGACATCGGGTCCTCAAGGCTCTTGATAAAAGCTCAAATTAATCCCCGGTTTACTCTAACAATTTGAACATGGGCCGGAGTGAGAGAGGCTTACGTGAAGCTCACCTGTCAGATGCTGTCGGTTACGATGACTTTCAAGAAGATACCTAGGACTCGTCATTCAGAATATCCTAGGGAGATTAAGCTCTGACCTGTATGGAAGGTCATACCATTATAGGATTCCTAACTGGTAGGAACCTGAGAAGGGCGCATCCCACACTTTGGGATTTGCCAAGGATTTTGATCCGTATGGTGGATCGGACCTTCATGTTGATCTTTGAGGCGGTATCTACCTCGTGTTGACCCTTATGGCGGTTTCTACCATGAGTTGACCCTTCAGGCGGTTTCTACCTTTGATTTGACCCTTCAGGCGGTTTCTACCTTGATTTGACCCTTCAGGCGGTTTCTACCTTTGATTTGACCCTTCAGGCGGTTTCTACCATTAATTTGCTTTGAAAAGGGGTCTCATGACGAGGGTTCTCCGCGTCCGATGAGACTGCTTGAGTCTGTTGAGGCGACATTCTGGGAGCTGGGTTCTCCAGGTATCCTGCAGAAGTTTGAGCCTGAAAGATTTTTCTTCACCAAGAAAACGTTAGTAATCTTTGGAAAGACCACGGCTGTCCATTTGACAAAACCGTATGACTTAAGTTTTAATCATGAAATGTGCATTTTGATGCCGAAGGCTATCCAAAACATTCTTGCAACATGCAAATGTGATCATAAATCCCTTGCACGGAAAATCTGGATCAAACAATTTGAAATTTCCGAAAAGAGTTTGTTCAAAACATCTATTGGAGAATTTCTCATCCAAGAGGGCTCCTCACCGCTCTGTGATAATGGTCTTTTGTAATGAATGTGCTCAACTTCCTACTAACCTGTGCCTAGGTTTTAGGATCATTCGTAGCGCATACATTTTGATCGGTCGGGAAGTCTTCCACGGGACCGTAATGTTGGGCTTGGATATTGGTCTTCAAGGGGGACTCACTTCTGAGTCAAGGTCGTTGAATGAAAATTTTCACCATCTGCTCCGGGTTTACAAGTCAAGAACCCTGCAAAATGAGAAAGAAATAGTCTTGCTCGTACTTCTTCGAGCTAAGCTATATGTTAACCCAAGTGTCTTAGTCAGAGAAGACTGTTTTAGGGTTATGATGTTGGTAGGATTGGGGACCGAAAAAGGCTTGTTTTTGGCCCAGAAATTACGAAGGGTTTGACGTTGGTGATCATTGCAAACTTGTCACCTGTCTTTTCTTTTCTGCATCTTTAGCCTTTGAGGCGCGCAACCGCTTTTGACAACTCCGTCTGCGTCTTTTTTTTCCACGCCTGACATCATTTGGAGGAGTAGTCTTTTTGATCTGACTCCATTAGGGATTCACTCTTTTCCCATCCGGCTTCATTGCGGATCAATCAAACAACTTACACGAGCATCGGCCTTGCTTTTACCAGGCACTTTGCTTTTTCTCGATGCCGTGGATTTTTCTCATTTATTTTTGAAATCTCACTTTTCTCATCTTCATGGGATCGTGTTAGACATATGTCTGAAAGTCTAAACATCTTTAAATATCATCCCAGGAATCTTCTTCGTAATCCCTGAGTCTTGAACTCTTCCATTTTTGAAGTGGTGCTGCATCCGTCTTGGAATGATCACCAATGGGTTCATGAAATGAATTTGCAGGCTCAAGTTGGCTGTGCAAAGGATTCAGTGTGTGGGATAGAGAAATGAATACTTCTCGTCATCCTATGGCACTTGGATTACCATATAAACAACACACAAAGATTAATGTTAGTCCGAGCAAGAAAATTTCTAACCATTTTCTCCTGATGCTGCTGGACTCACCTCCATTTTGCCCCGATCTGGGGTGGTTCTTGACAGGGTTAAGAATGAAAACCGCCGTTCAAAGGGGTTATCAACGGTCACCAGTAGTGTTTGGGGGATATGAAACGAATGCCTCCGTCGTCCCAACCCATGTAATCGCTGCGAATGGTCCCTACTTCTGTAGGTCTAGATTTTATTTTGTTGTCTTATCCGCTCCACTTCTCTCTTAAGTGTGTATAGGACGTGTTTGGACTAGGCTTTGCCTCTCGTCTTTTGAGAAAACGTCCTTTTGAGAGTTTTGAACAACTTTTGATTGGAAAAATCTCTTTCGTTTTCCCAAAAATTTTACCTGTCAAGGGATTTTATGATGCCCCATGCATGTTCTTATTCATGTTCAGACAACCTCCTGTTTTAAAACATGAATACCAATGAAGTTTGAATTCTATGTCTTTTCTAGACATTAGATTCTGAAAGCTTTTCTTTTTCTCTCTGTTTTTTATTTAACATCTTCCATGGATTGGGGAAAGGGATACTTACCTGTCTCCCGCGGCTGGAGATCCCTGAAAATGCGGAAGAAACATGTTATTGTATGTTCATGAATTTTTCAAAGAATTAGAACGATACATCTTACCCTTGGTCATATACTCTAACGAGTATACCAGGTTTGTAGGAAATCTGCCCGCTTTGATGACGAGTTCCTGTCAAGGATAAATAATAAGTGTCAATTCATGTTCCCAAATTCAAGATAAATTGGGACGATACAACTTTACTCTTGGTTCTCATCATGTTCTGATGTTGCGTTTTGATATGAATAACATCTATCGAATCCGCCTATCCATGCTTGGAGTGTTTGTAACATCAATGGTTCCTCTGCCCCCAGTTAGGCAACGTCTATTCTGTTATTTGAATAGATGGCTCCTTGAGTGATTTACCCACGTTTATCACCTGAGAAGGGAAAGAAAGGAGACATTACTTTGGTATTCGGTTGAAGATCGTTTAGGAACGATACATCGTTTTACCAAATAGGAGGCTTCGTGACCAAACGTATTTCGTGCTGAATGGGGTAGATCCCACTATGCTCCGCGGGTGATAGTCATCATTCATGGAACTTGCTCCACAGATTAAGTGATTAATCCACGGCCCTTGGCTCGAAGATGTTCAAAGGGTGACACTCAGAGCGGTTAGTTTTAAGCGTTAATTAAAATGTTCCCGCGGGAACTTTACAACGAGATTCGTAACACATTCCTTCGACGTATTCGCCTCTCACTCTCCTGAGCCTTCTAATGATCTTGCATACGAGCTTAGAACCAGACGTCTGGTCGCCGGTACCGGTCACGACTGCGAAGATGCACTTGTTCCAAAATGCTTGACCCATAGGCTGAGTTGCTCATTCAGGAGATCGTCTGACTGTTCGAGTCGTTCAAGTTGAGCATCCTTAATTGCGGGTGACGGACTTCTCTCATTTTCGGCATGAACAACCCGGTTCCTCGGTTTATGCGTGATCCACACGCCGAGTTGCTCACTGAGGGACTCATTTGAAAGTTCAAGCCATTGACGCCCAAGTCGGGCATCTTCAACCGTTGGCGATGGGTTCCTCACACTACTTTCGGCATGAACAACTTCACTTCTCGAGTTGGTATTTTCATCGTTGTCCAGTAGGTTTGTATCCAATGCTGGATTCGCCGTAGGAATAACACTAACGATCGGTTGGTGCTCAAATTGGGGAGTCCATACCTGCTGAAATTGTTGTACATACTCTTGAGGAGTACCGGGGTAACTCAGGGGGGAATTCAGCCGATCGAACCAAGAATAGATGTTTTCAAGGAGATCGTCTGAACCATCGAGCGACTGACACTCAGGTTGAGTATTGTCGACTACTGGAGAAGGAATCTTTTCGCCATTTTCGTCATGGACCACCTGATTCTTCGAGCTGGAATCTCCGTAATTGTCTCGCAAGATTGTATGTGCATCTCCTGCCAATGTTAGATCCGCTGTAGGACTAGCATTAACGGCCAGTTGGTGCTCAGACTGGGGAGTCCCGATTTGCTGAAATTGCGGTACATACTCCTGAGGAGTACTAGGATAACCCAGGGGAGTACTCTGATTGATGCCTAAACAATCGACCGTGTAATTGCCAGTCCTATCGGTGTTAAGAGGTGATCGGATGCTTCCTGCTTCATGAGGATTGCGATCACAACCATGCTCATCGTTTAAATTTGAACCGCTTCTATCTTGGTCTAGCGCCACTCGTCCATCTCTTAGTAGTCTTCTGTAGCACCAAAGGTGGTTCCTGACTTTATTTCTATCCAGCTCCGGCATGTTCATGATCTTGAGTATGCGCGATGGGCGAGCCAAACTGATCCCTAACTGTTGAACTGCATCAACAAATTTGCTATGAAGCTCCGAGGTCCAATAAAACCTTGTTTTCTTGCTAGCCGAAGTAGTGTTGGCAACTCGGCGGCTACTCTTCTCGGAATCTGGTCGTGTTGAACCGCCTCTATCTTGGTCTAGCGACGCTCGTCCATCTCTCAGTAGTTTCTTGTAGCGCCAAAGGTGATTCTTGACCATATTTTTTGCCAATCCCGGCACGTTCATGATTTCGAGTATGCGCGATGGGCGAGCAAAATTGATCCCTAACTGTTGAACGGCATCAACAAATTTGCTATGAAACTCCGGGGTCCAACGAAATCTTATTTTCTTGCTAGCCGAAGTAGTGCCAGCCATTTGGCGGTTACTCTTCTCGGAATCTGGTCGTGTTGGAGGTTGCTCTGGAGGGGATTTAGTGGTCTCAGATCGGCTGGTCACGATGGTGAGTTCATCATTGAGCGGACCTGACTTGTCATGACGCATGTTCCCTTCCACAATGGGCGTCGACTTTGATCTTATAGCACTAGTTTCCTCTTGTAGATCCTCGGCGGTACCCGCCTGTTTCGAAAGATGTTGCGAAGGGCATTGCAACAAATGAGCATTATGAACCCCCAGATCTGGCTCTTCAGTGAATACTCCGTCCGTGGGAACAGGGTTACCGCACTCAAGACAAATAGCGATGCTTAGAGCTTTTTTGTACTGAATGTTTTTTATTCGAAGCTTTTCATTTTCCTCCCTCGCAATCGCTAACTCGTGCCGATCGCGTTGCTGCTTCAGTCGGGTTCGTTTGTTTTCAAACCAGCACTTGACCTTCCGAGGCTCCCACCCTATCTCCTGGCCCATTTTGATTCTCTGTTCCATGTCCGGATAGGGGTATTCCCTGAAAAACAATTCGAGTTTATGGACTTGACCTGAAGTGTTGCGTTGGAGACATTCCCCTTTCTGACGCTGATCGCCGTCGCGGGTATTGTTCTCGTTAACCAAGCCGCGGGTTTCATCATTAGAAGGATCGGTCTCCATGGCCCCCGTGTCAGGTTCGGTCCTGAGATCTTCAAATTCTTCCAGCAGCTCAAGCTCGGAGACCTCCAAGTCTGGCGCTTCCAGTAAATGACAGAACCCCTTGAACATTTTGATCGAAATATCACTGCTTGATTTTCCGTTAACTCAGCTTTCTTTGTTCCTCCTTGGATCCTCACTTTCTCTGCAAATTCTGAAAGGTTAAAGGGGTCGGATCACTGTTCTTTGATCAAAGGTGATGGCTACCCGACGAGCGCTCTTCTCAATGCTTCGAGATTCCCACTTCGTCTTTTGTGATGGCTACCTGACGAGCGTTCTTCTCGAGGCTTCGTAATTCCCACTTTGTCCTTTTTTGCTCTTTTCTACTTGAACGGAGCCTGAAGATCTCTTGCGTTGATTTCGTTTTGTCGAGCACTACGCTTGTCCCCCTGGCCCAGTCTTTAGAGTAACAAGCCTCCCACCTTTCGGCGCCATTATGTTTCGTAAAACCCGAGATCACAGGACGGTGGTGGATTCGTGACTCATCGGGGATGCATTAACGAAACCCGTTTGGCTCTACTGCACATAAACTACTATTACCACTTCTCCCTGCTTACTCGAGCGTTTATAAGGTGATAGATTGACGTCAAGAAGATTAACACTTTAGCCTTATCAAACTCGGCCTCTCAAACACTCTTCACATTCCCACTCTCCTCTCCGTCATTCCATCGCATATGGATTCCTCCTCTGTGCCTGCTGCCTTAGCTGAAGCTTCGACCCAATGGGAGAGATTTTACCATCTCTTGGGTAGAGGTTATGGCTACATAAACAATCATCCTGAAGCTGAGGTTGAAGTTCGTACTCTGATTCCGGCCCTGGATACTGCGTGTATTGAAGGTACAAAACTGCAAAGGGAGTTTGTGATCTTCCCAACTCTCTTCAACAATTTCATGCAGGCTTACGAAGTCGCTAGCCGGGAGGTCACTTTGGCTGGTATCGTGCGAGCCCGCTATCAGGACCGAACTGAGTCCCTGATGTTGGCCACGCTGACGGCCGATAACCATAAAAGGGCTGTTGAATACGCCCACGCTCAGGTTTCGATGCTGGTCCGTGAGAGGGACAACTTGGTGGAGCGTCTGGCTCTTTTTGACACCGCCTTTGAGCAAGACCAGCACAACTTCGTGCTAAGGTTCCAGTGTGCCTGGTTGGAGGAAAGGCTTGAAGACCTGAGCATGGATATAGCTCGCGGGAGGGTGCTGGTTCATGACTTAGAGCTTGAGTTCGAGTACTATGAGACCAAGGTGAACGAACTTAAGGAGAAATGTCGTCTCCTTTTCTTCAAGCTTGTAGACCTCGATTCCCGGAGTGTGGGTTGTAAGCAAGGCATGGATAGCATGTAGAGTCAATTAAGCTTTTTTGTGATGCTTGTCAGAACTCATTTTGGGTTTACTGCTCCCCCTCAGTGATCCACTTGTAAACTTTCCTGCTGAATGAAATAAATGCGAGTTTGTTTATATATGCCCTTTCATTCTGCATTGTTGACTAGCCGAGAAAGGTTTTTGCTTTCGGATCTACGCGACTCCCTTTTCGCCTGTGTCAACAGCTTGACTACGCATCATTCTCACAGCCCGACGCTTTATATTTGATTGACTTGAATGCCTCGTGAGAAATAGATTTGTAGTTGCTCAAAACTCAAAGATTGCTCCTGATTTTGTGGTCACGGCGTTTGGGGCCGCTAGTAATCTTTCGCTTTCGAGCTCAATCACATTCTGCTAGTAACTCATGCTATCAATTCTTCCTTCACGCGTCGGGGCTGATTTTACCTTGAACTTAATAACAAGGAATTACCGTATACACACGAGATGACGTTCGTGAAAAACATTATGCAAAATCAACTCTAGCTATTGAAGAAACAATCGCGTGCACCGATGAGAACTTTACAATAGGCGATACATCCTTCTCGCGTACATCCCTTTCTTTCTTTGGGCATGTACAATGACCAACCAATCTGGCCTCGGCTTAGGTGTGCCATTACCGACTGCAGATCATGGTTGCCAATCTTTAATAGCTTCCAACTGATCGAACCAGGTATCAAGTCCTTCATCGAAGAAATCACCTGACCCCTCGAACGGTTGATGTATAGGTTGAGCTGCATCGCCCGACGGATTCTTCGAACTGGAACCCCCATCCTTATTTGGGATTATAAGAGGAGATTTGATCGGTTGACTACCACAAGCATCTCCCACTTGGGAATTAGGGAAATAAAAATGCTCCAAGCATTCTCCCATTAGGTCATCTGAAGCCACGTGCTCCGATTGGGCAAACCCTTGAGCACTGAGCGTGGTGGGTTGATCTGCGACAGGATGAACACTGACTAGCTGCTGCTCGGACGGGGGAGTGCTTACTCGCTGCACTTGTGATGCGTGTTCTTGAGGAATATTGAAATGACTCGCGAGGATATCCTGATCAAATCCCCAATAGTCGTCCAGATTCGACCGGGCCTCCTTTGACGTAGGGGTGCTGGGCTCGCAGCCGAGTCTATTGCTCGGATTCAGCTCTGTATAACGCTGTCCTAACGCCCTTCTGTAGCAACCAAGGTGATTCGCGACTAATTGCTTGGTAAGTCCCGGTACCTTCATGACCCTAAGTATGCTCGTCGGACCTATGAAGTCGAGTCCTATCTGTCGAACTGCGTCTAAGAACTTGAGATGAAGCTCCGGGGGCCAAATGAATTTCTTCTTCTCGTCGTCCAGAGTGGCGCTGATAGCCTGCCGACTAATCTCTAACTCCTCTTGAACTGTATCTGATCTTACCGGAAGCTGTTGTGGAGGAGATTCATGGGCTTCGATGAGGTGACTCCGATCATAATGACACGTATCTTCTTCCTCCGAAGACACTGGTATAATTTCTGTGGGATCGATCTCCTCATGCGCGCCATTAGCAGGATCTGATTGTGCCGGAGATGGCTCAAGGGAGCAGGGGGATGAATGAGCACCTTCCATCCTCGTAGAAGGCTTACCGGGGAACAATTTACTGAGGGTGGTAGGGCCACCGCAGTCAGGGCAGGTAATAGTACTGAGGATTTTCTCATACCGCATGTTTTCCATTCGAAGGTTTTGGTTCTGCTCTTTTAGGGCCGTGATCTCCTTACGCCTGTGTTGGACACCTAGTCTGAAACGTTTATTCTGAAACCAAAAATGGATTCTCATAGGATTCATTCCCAGCTTCTGGCCCAATTCAATCTTTTGTTCCTCGTTTGGGCAAGGGCATTCATCGAAGAAAGCTTCAAGCTCCTGGATTTCTTTTCGAGCGTAGCGCTGGCGACTTTTCCTTTTCCGGGGTTGAGCGTCGTGGCCACTGCCGTTGTCACCACTGCGATCTTGATGTTCGTCACCGGCGATGTTGAGTTCCATGGCTTCGATGTCGAATTTGATTCTAGAGAATTTGAGGTCTTTCAACGAACTCGTCACTCGGGGTTCTCTGTTCTCTTTTGTATACTCGCTCTTTCGATTTGTTGCCTCCTTTTCCTCGAAAGCTAGGTCTTTTCAGCGTTCTGTTTTTGAAACGACGGAACTGTTTACCTCCTGCTCAGCTTTCCGACATGAAGGGGTAACCAAATCCTTCCGCGGCTTCTTCGATAGTAGCGCTCGCCTTTCACTTTTCCTCAATAGTCATGCCTGTTCAGCACTGTCTTCTCTTTTTAAGTGGCAGAGCTGTTCATTCGCCGCCCAGCTTCATGCGTGATGGAACAACACAATCCTTTCGCGGCTTCTTCGATAGTTGCGCTCGCCTCCCACTTTTCCTCAATAGTCATGCCTGTTCAGCACTGTCTTCTCTTTTTAAGTGGCAGAGCTGTTCATTCGCCGCCCAGCTTCATGCGTGATGGAACAACACAATCCTTTCGCGGCTTCTTCGATAGTTGCGCTCGCCTCCCACTTTTCCTCAATAGTCATGCCTGTTCAGCACTGTCTTCTCTTTTTAAGTGGCAGAGCTGTTCATTCGCCGCCCAGCTTCATGCGTGATGGAACAACACAATCCTTTCGCGGCTTCTTCGATAGTTGCGCTCGCCTCCCTCCCAGCTTTAATAATGGCGAGACCGAATTTGTCAGGCCTGAAATTGCGGATCAGGACATGTCTGATGATTCACGGGAGCAGCCGCCCTCGCTTTACATTAATTAACCCGGCTCCACAAGCATTATTCCTGCAACTTTTCTCCACTCTCGAGACGCTATAAAATGCGGAGTTGGTGTTTGGGAGATTAACGCTCTCATATAATTTGCTTCCATCCTCTAATCGCTCCACTACACACATCTCCGTCGAAAATGGCTTCTTCCCAAGTTCACACTTTCTCAGCCGAAGCTTTGACTCGATGGAAAGAGTTCTATAACCTCTTGGGTCGAGGCTACGCTCACATAGCCGATCATCCCGAAACCGAGGATGAGATCAGAGTCATGTTCGGGGACCTGGACATCACCTCCCTCGAGGGTACCGCGTTGGGGAGGGAATACAGTATTTTTCCAACGCTCTTTACGAACTCCTTGGAGGTCTACCGCGCTGCTCATCGGGGAGTTACCGTGGCTCGTGTCTTGCGAGCCCGTTATGAGGATCAGTCCGACCGCCTAGCGTTGGCTGACTACCTGGCCGATAGTCACAAAAAGGCTGTTGAGTTCGCCAAAGAGCGGGTTTCGACATTGCTACGCGAGAGGAGGAATCTGGTGGAGGACTTAGCTCTATCTCTGGCTACCTATGAGCGCGATCGACGTAATGCCCTGCTAAGGAATCGGAGCGAGTGGCTGGAAGAAAGGCTCAACGGCATAAACGAGGATATAACTCGTGAGAATGGACTTGTTCGGGACTTGGAAGCAGTCGCCGAAGATCACGAGACTCAGGTTGTTGCAGTCAATGATGAACGCAAACGCCTCCACCTCAGGCTTGCGGACCATGATACGCGGAGTGGTGCGTATAAACAAAGCATCCATAACCTGGAGGGCCAGCTGGGCTCCTTTGTGTCGTTGATTAGGGCTCACTTCTGCTTTACTTTTCCACCCCAATGAATTGTATGATCTGGTTTGGGCAAGAATGAATGAAAGCCCCTGTGTTTGTTTTAGCTTTTATATGATCCATTTCTTCGAGCATCCGGACATCTTAGACTTGGATGAGCCGATCCATAATGAGTAGATGTGTTCTGATTTTCTAACTCACTCATGGTCAGATGAAAGAATAGCCTCAGACTTATCCAAGAAAAGATTTCTCTATGCTACTCGTTTTTCACCTGCAAATGAAAAGACCGAGTCAAAAGGAATAATCTGAAAAAGAAAGCATAGACCCCTTTCAATCTTATGCTTGCTCGTAATTAATAATGACAAGAACTTTTACAAGGGTTTTAATCTTGTGCGAAAAGTTTTTATCAATATTCCTCGAAAGAAAGCATACTATTGAAAGGAATGTAATTCACGATAATTGCTTTTGACCAATATTCAGAAGAGCGAATTAGTAAAAATGCAAGGCATAACGACGTGTTTTTAAATTTAATTGAAGATACGGCATCCAAATCAAGGCCGTTTTGTTAAGAACGAGAGCAATTTGGACATCTATCTCGTCATTAAATTCGAAATAACGTTAATACTCTTGATCAATTATCGTGGATTACTAGTGACGTATGACATGCATGGACCAATTCAAGTGTATAATTCCTTCTAGCGAAATTGGGGTTGGATTACCCTGTACGACCAAAAAGGTCGTGTAAGATTTTCAACTTTAGTTTCCTCTAAAGGAATTATAAACTTGACTTGGGAGTATTCGGATGATTAGAGAAAATGCCACTATCACATTCCCATGACCCGTCAAAAGAAATACAACCGAGTTCCATCTGAATGTATACACCAATAGATCCCTAATACAATCACTCTAAGGGGTGAGATAGAGAAAGCCTCGATAAAAATAAACCCTATACAAGAGGACTAGTAATGGAAAATGAAACCAAGGAATGTGATCCTAACGTTTAAGGATGCCCCAAGTTCGATCTGTGACTTCCGGATCACTTGCCCCAACTCGTCATCTTCATTGGACGATATCTCAATAATGTCCATAGTAGGCTCCTTTGTTGCTCACTCGGTGTTCGCCATGGGATATTATCCTCCTCGTCTTCTATCAAGGACGTTTGGGAAAAACACATGCATCTATCCTTGAAATGGCATTTAATCTAATCACCAGAATGCAATGAATGAAATGCCTATATTTATATGAACTGTAATAGTTTTGAGGGATAGAGAGTCTTACCAACCCAACTCGTCGACTTATGTGCGATTTTAGGTGTATCAACCGCCCAAAGACATGCGCATGAGACAAGTGATGGTGAACTTCTAAAAATCAGAGGGTTTGGCACCTAAGGTTAAGGTTCCCACCTCGAGTTCTAGAAAGAGCTGATTCCATTGCACAACTATCGTTGCATTGGGACTCAATCCATAGTTCGAAGCGAGCGGAATTGAGAAGTGGATTACCCCGTGTTTTTCCTCACGGAGATTCCATTTTCAATTCCTTCTATTGTGTTCCTAAAGGCGGCGCCTGGGGTTTTAGGCGCGGTTGTGTGTGTCTATGTGTCGTGATCATCACAATGCAAGTCATGCACAACAATTCATCAATCAGCACTTCAAATCATCCACACAACATACATTCCTACGCCACACCTGCGTAAAATAAAGTTAATCACAGACTACACCCCTTATTACTCCAATCTGCAAAAACATATAACACCTATCGTGAGCGGACTTACCTCACCTTCAAGAGCGCCTGTAGGGTTAGAAAAATCACTCAATTTTTATTACGGCCTAAGTCCACTTGAGGTCTAGAACCATAGTTTCTAGAACAAGTCCCCAGCGGAGTCGCCAGCTGTCGCGACCCGTCCGGAAGCGGACGCGGCTAATGGATTACCGATCACGGGCCTCGTGGGCTTTGGATTGGCGCGGGCCCTCCCAGGCCCATACCAAATCGCGGCGGGAGTATTTTTCAAAGGGATTCGACAATAACAGTCGATCACTTTCGACCTTAGTGTGGTCGTGGTGACATGTGCAACTTGTGTATGCATTTGGAGTCGCCACCGGTCTTTCTTTGAGGGTAGACCGGAAACCTTACTGACCGATTGGGAGAGATCGATCAGTTCTGCGGGACCAGAGATTTTAGGTTCGGGGACTTGGTTACGCTGGTGTCATTACCAACGCCCTTTCGGTACCTAACGCGAATGATTTTCCTAGCTAAGAATTCATGCAGGCGCAATTTTAGGTGAGGTAGGCTTAATTCAGGATTTCATGCAGATTGGAAGACTATTCCTATCAATCACAATCAATTTAAGTGAAAGCGCAATCAAGTGCATAAATAAATTGTATCAATGCATGTCAATTCAAATCAATGGCTTCCTAGCATAGCCATAAGGGTTTAGAGAATGTGTGATTTTGAACCGTGGTAAAATAAGAAAATTTGGAGGCGATTTAGCCTGAAGGGTAAAATCATCAATTTTTGGAAGGCTTAGATACCGAATTACCCAAAATATTCCATGGCCAGTTGATTGTGGCCATTTCCCATTTTTGAGAATTTTTTTGGAATTTCTTGATTTTTCTTCAATTTTTGGAAGACAATTCGCCCAAAGGGCGAAATCGTCATTTTAAGAAGGGTCGGGGTTCAAAACACCCGAAATGAGTCTTGGCCAGTTGTTTGTGGCCATTTCCTATTTTTGGGGATTTTCTTGGATTTTTTTAGAATTTTTTTGGAAGACGGTTTGCCGGAAGGGCAAAACCGTCATTTCTGGAAAGATCGGGGGTCAAATGACCCGAAACAGGTCGTGGCCAGTTGAACGTGGCCATTTCCTATTTTCTGGAATTTTTTAGAATTTTTCTGAATTTTCCGAATTTTTTTGAATTTTTTATAATTTTTTTATTTTTTATTGATTTTTGAATTTATTATTATTATTTCAATTTTTTTTAATAATTAAAATTATTATCCGGGCCGGGTTGGACCCGGCCCACGACCCGGACCAGCGACCCAGGCCCGGCCCGCCTTCCCCAGGACCAAAACGGCGCCGTTTCACCAACTTGGAATGGACGCCCAAGATCGCGACACGTGGCACGCTCTCCACCGTCCGATTTGATTTTATTTTAAAAGGCCGTGGACCCCCCTACGCTGACGTGGCCGCCACGTGGCTGCCACGTCAGCGCCACGCGGCGTTGACCAGGTCAACAAACGTTGACCGGTCAAAGTCTAATCGGGGAAGACGACCCGCCGGCGTTCCCTCGCCGGCGCCTCGTCGGAGGGCGATATCTCGGCCCTCCGACGTCCAAATTGCACGAAATCAAGGGCGTTAGACTCGTATAGACTTCCTCTACAACATACCGAGAGCTCTACACAGCAGATCGACATTTCCTATGCCTGCAACTCCGGCCGAGACCTAATTCCGGCGAAGATATACCATGACCGTTCTATACGTAACATGGATAATATAAATTAACGGGAAGCTTTCTACAAGTTCCAGGGAGCTTACCTGATCCTCGTGGGGGTTCGGTTTGGTCAGAAACAAGCTCTGGGGCTCACGACCAGTCGGGGGACGTCGGCGGCCAGCTCGAACATTTGCCCAACGAAATTTTGCACAGGCAAAAGGGAAAAGGAGCAGTGGGGCACGAGGAGTAATTCTAGATCAACCGTTCATGAAACGATCGAATAAAAGTTGAGATGCCATTGAAGGCCGAGAATGAATTTGAACACGGGTCTCACCTTTTCCGGCGATTTTGACGGGCACACGGGCTTCCTCTTGGCGTCGCAAAGCTCTGGGAATGGCTCACCGGCTTCGTTTGCTTTGTAGACGGCGACGCTGGCTCGGAAGGCTCCCTCGAGCTCGGTGGCCGGTCCTCTTTTCCCTCCCCCTTTTCTTTGTTGGCCGACCGCCCTTTTTTTTTGCCCGCCGTCCTTCGCCGAAAGAGAGTCCTTTTAGCAAAATCCCATTCAGTCTGCCGACCCCCCCTCCTGCCTTTTAGCAAAACAAAATCGAGTCTGCCGACCCCCCCTCTGCATTTTTTGTTTTTCCCTTTGTCCCGCGCGGGTCTGCAACTGAGTTGCAGACCCGGTTCGGACCGGGTCGGGTCGGGTCTGACCCGACCGGCCCGGTTCGACTCTCCTCGCCCGATTTAACCCCAAACAGAAATCTTTTCATGAAATTGACATCATAATCGGACTCCTTGACACGTTTTCTATCGAATAGGGGTATTTTTGTGAACCAATTGATTGAAATTTAGTGAAAACCCCAAATTACCCTTAGGATCCGAAAATGATTTTCGCTCAATTGACGGTTCAAACGACCAAATTAGTCTCAATTGAGACCTCCAATGGATTCCTCATGATGGAAACTATCGGTTAGAGGTGTTTAATTTCAATGGGTATGCCCGTATGAAATTTAATTTCAAAACTTGTGAAACCGGGGACTAAATTGAAAGAAAATTATGCAATTAAGTCCTTTTGGTTAAAATTGATCAAATTGGAGGGCAAATTGACCTAATTGCACTTCAAGACTTTAGAATCCAATGTCATAGCTTATAAAAAGTGAGAATTGAAAATTAAAAGACTCGAAAATGAATTTTTTTTGCTCGGTTCGGGTTTATGTTTGTGAAGAAACATAGTAACCCGAGCCGAATTTTCAAGATTTAAGGTGACAAACTTGTAGAGGAAATCAAAACAAAATTATTGAATATTTTTGTGTATTTTTCTGACCACGAATGGTATTTTTCTGATTTTTTGGGTATTTTTATAATTAAATAAATTCGAAAAATATTATAAAATACCAAAAAATATTTTTTGTTCAAAATTGGTCCCCGAGGCTAGGCCAAGGCTTCCAAAGTTGATTTTGTGATTTTATGACCTTTTTTGATATTTTTAATAAAAATCATAATAATAAATGGTCAAAAATCAGGTGTCAACAGCTGAGCTCTCGGGCAGGAAAAGTACACTTTTTGTGTCAAAAGTTATGTATGAAGATCACTTTAGTGCTAAAAGTTTCAATCGGATCACTTTAGTGCCAAGTTTTTTGAAAAATGATCATTTTGGTGCCAAGTCCGATTTGCTCCACCGGAATTCTGGCATGGCACTTTTTTATTAATATTTTCGAATGACTGTCGCGACCCTCTCGAGCGCCATTTGGGCTAGCGAGGGTTAATGGGCCGTCCGATGTTGCATGATTGGACACGGGCCTCTCCCAAGGTCCATTACCCAAATCGCAACTGCTGGATATACGTGGTCGACCTTCAGTGTGGTCTAGTGACATGTGATGAGTGTACATGCCAAGGAGTCGCCACCAATCGTTTCGTGGATGGTACGATCGGAAACCCTATCGAATAGTTGGGAGTGGTCTATTCGATTCTACGGCAACCAGAGAAGTGGGTTCGGGGACTTAGTTACGCCAACTGTCAGAGTTGACGCCCTTTCGGTACCTAAGCTGAATGGTTTATCTGATCCTAGGATTTCATACAGACGAGTGGGGTACAGATCCTAAATCTAGGAGTTCATGCAGAAGGGAATAGCTACCCTATCACTCACAATCATTAAAGGTAAATGCGCAAATCAAGGATCCAGTGCATGCAGATAAAACACATGAAAGCAGCATGGTATCCCTAATGAGGCCCTATTAGCCTAGAGAAATATCAATCAAGGCTTAGGAACGATTTTGGCATGATTTGCCCATGAGGGGCAGGATTGTAATTTTTGAACAATTCAGGGACAATTTGCCTTGAAAGGACAAATTTGTCATTTTAGATGAATCGGGAAGTCAAAAGATGGGGGAAATAGGATTGACTATCAATCCAACCCATTTCCTATTTTTTGGGAATTTCCAGGATTTTTCTGGAATTTAAAAGTGATTTTACCCTCGAAGGGGTAAAATCGTCATTTTGAACGAAGATGAGAACTGAAAATCTCAAATATTGGGGTTGGTCGTCCACCTGACCCAAACCCTAACTTTAAGTAATTTTCAGAACTCAATTGAGACAAGAAAGACGATTTTCCCATTGAAGGGCTAAATTGTCATTTTAAGAAAAGAGGCGGGACTCGAAAACCCAAGCTTAAGAATTGGTCGCCTACTTGACCCTAATTCTTACCTTGGCATTATCGGCCTTATCTTGCATACACAGCAGATGCGACTTACCCCTAAAGGGTAATGTCGTCAAGTCTCGGAAGAGCAGATAAGAAACCCCAAAAATAGGGTTGACCAGTTGTCTATGGTCAATCCTCGATTTTTGGGGATTTCTGGAGTGTCTAGGATTTTCCCACATTTTTTTCACATTTTTTTTTGGAATTTTCTGGAATTTTCTAGCATTTTTTGGAATTTTTAGAATTTTTCTGATTTTTTTTAAAATCATTTTTCAATTTTTTTTATTTAAAAAATGTTATCCGGGCCGGGTCGGGTGACCCGGCCCACGACCCGCTGGCGACCGGCCCGGATCCGACCCGCACCAAAACGGCGTCGCTTTGGCCCTTTCCCGTTCGAATTTTCGATTCCCGCCCGATCCATACCTACGGCCTAGATTGTGCACATGTCACGCTACGAAAGGCTTGATCTAGCGAAGGAGACCGATGGCTATGATTTTGCCACGTGTTGACGCACGGACGACCGGATCTAAGGCAAGGAACCTACGGTTCAGATTAGGCGAGGACTCGATCAGGACCGTCTGATCAGACTGTTTAAACCTACGGCCACGATTAGATCCCAAGACTCGATCTAGACCGTCTATTTATATTAGCCTAAACGACACCGTCCAGTAAATAACCTATACGGCGCCGTTTCAACCAATTTTTATTTTCAGATTAAAATCATTTTCGAATTATCCTAAATTCTAATCTGACGGCCACCACTTATTAGACTCAATTAATCTCAGCCGTTGGATCTATCTATTCGAATAACAAACTCCAACGGCCAAGCTGACTGGACTGACACGTGGACCAATGGCCGATTGCCATCTAAGCCTTTGACTCGTTGACCGCGCCACGTCAGCTTCATCTTCAACCTCGCGACCATTGCTGAACGAACGGCCACGACTCTCCGGCGATGATCCGACGGTGAGACCTTAACAGATTTGAGCGAGGTTGGCAGCAATCGACTCGTCTAGTCTTCATTCGTAACATATCGCAAGATTACACGAATCCATTCACAGAATCAAACGCGATCGAACATGAACCAGTACGCACCCATGTATTCTAATCAGGCGATTCATAACATATTAGGCTAATTCACTAACACAGAAGCATCATTCAGTGTTCAAAAGGCTTACCTCGAGCTCCGATTGAGCTCAATCGGCCTAGATTTGGCTAGGCGAAGATGAACAGTAGACGGCCATGGAGGTTGAGTTGGGAGACTCGATTCGGTGTTTTCAGACAAAATCAATGCAAAGTAGATATGCGACGATGGTCAGTAATGTTCAAGGAGTAAAACGCACATATTAATTGAAAGAATGTGCAAGAAATGCTAGAGCCGCCATTGAAGCTCAGTTCAAGAATCGAAGCTCGGCCTTACCTGTTTTCGCGAATTCCTCGCGCTTGGGCGACGGCGATCGCTTTCGGGGACTCTGGGCGACCTTCTAGCAGCACCGTGAAGCTTTGGTTTGGCCTGGGAAGGCCCAACCGGCGCTCTGCAATTTGAGCTCAATTTCTCGACGACAGGGGTCGGAGAACGAGCTTCGTTTTGCGCTCTCTCTCTCGCTCTCGATTCTCCTCGTCCTCCACTAACTGAATTGACCAATCCCCTCAACAGAAAACGATCGCAAGCTTATATAGCTCTTTGGATTTCAAGAAGCCTTTGCCGCCAATCGGGATGGTCCACGAACTCAAAATGGCACGTGATTACACGTGCCATTAGGTCCAAACGGCGACGGAGGGAATGGGTGTCCCGTCTACGTCCGTTTATTTCTTCAGCAGCTCTTAATTCGTGCGAATTTAGCATGAATTTGCATTGAGTTTAGGAGATGTTGACTTTTGCAGGCTTGCGAGATTGACCGTCCGATTACTCTCCCCTCCGGCGACCATTGATCCTCATTTTGGTCCCAATCGACGGGAAATGTCCTAAGGAATCAAACGCCCATAAGTGTGTCTTCGATTATCGCCGATTGGTCTGTCAATTTGGCCATCAAAGCTCGACATTTTACTGTTCATTTGTGCAGACTCTCGGGGAAGAAGAAGACACTGTAGCAGACCGGTTCGACCGGTCGGACCGGCGGTCTGACCGGTCCGAACCGGTTCCAGTTTGGGATTTTCAAAATTAAACCAAATCTGTTGGGAATTTTTGCAATTAAATTTCAGAATTGAGTTTAGGGCATGTATTTTATCTAAAAATATGGTTTTGCCCAAAATTTCACCTCAATTTCTATAAAAACCCCAAATTTCTATTTAATTGCAAAATTAGGGATTGTGCAATTGAAGGTTCAAATGACCAAATTGGGTCAAATTACCCATCCCACTCGATTCAGAATGGTAAAATCCATTGGTAAGCATGTTCAATTTGCAATGATAGCCTTTGAATTGAAAGTAATTTCAATTATGCTCCAATTTCAAGGGCTAAAATGCAATTAATTTTGCAATTGAGCAACTTGTCTGAACAATTAAGTCAAATTGAAATATGAGACAATTATATTGAATGTCAAGATCCTAGAAAATGCTAAAATTGCAAATTAAAAGACTCAATTGATATTTTTTTCTTAAATTCAATAGTACGGGTTACAAAGGAACACCTATAATTGAATCTGATTTTGGATTTTTTGTGAGGTCAAAAATGCAAGAGATTAAAAATAAAACTATTGGCTATTTTTCTATATTTTTGTGACCTCAAATGCTATTTTTTTTTTATTTTTCAAGTATTTTCCTATTTTCTTAAAAATATTAAAAAATGTAAAAAATATGAAAAATTATTTTTTGGTCAAGAATGATTCCTTGGGCTTGGCCAAGGCCATCAAAGTTGATTTTGTAATTTTTTGACTTTTTATTGACTTTTTGTGATTTTTCGAAATATAACTGCAAAAAGACTTGGTCAAAAATCAGGTGTCAACAGCTGCCCCTCTTTGAGAGGAATCTCGTGAGAGATTTCGCTCAAAGAAAGGTGATACCTGAGTCTAGACCGACTCGACTGGGGAAAAGAAAAAAAAATGAATCTTGACACTCAATATTTCTTGTCCCGCTGGTGAATGCTCTGCTCCTCATTCTTTTGCTGACGTGAGAGAGAAAGTAGAGGGACCCACCTGTTTTTTACCTGTTTAATCACCTGCCTGATGCTTGTACGGCATGCGCGGTGTATAGCGGGTTCAAGTGAATACCTAGGGACTCGCCTTTTGAATACCCTATGGCGGTTAAACTCTAGCTTGTATGGTAGGCCGTACCAGAATGTGATTCCTATACTTGACAGGAACCTGTGAATGACGCACCCAGTCTCTTAGGGATTGTCAGAAGTTTTGATCCGTATGGTGGATCAGACCATGAATAGGACTCATTTCTGCTAGGAACCTATGGATGACGCACCCAGTCTCTTAGGGATTGTAAGGGGTTTTGATCCGTATGGTGGATCAGACCATGAATAGGACTCCTTTCTGCTAGGAACCTATGGATGACGCACCCAATCTCTTAGGGATTGTCGAACATTTTGATCCTTCAGGGGGATCAGGCCGAGAAATAGGACTCCTTTCTGCTAGGAACCTATGGATGACGCACCCAGTCTCTTAGGGATTGTCGAACATTTTGATCCTTCAGGGGGATCAGGCCGAGAAATAGGACTCCTTTCTGCTAGGAACCTATGGATGACGCACCCAGTCTCTTAGGGATTGTCGAACATTTTGATCCTTCAGGGGGATCAGGCCGAGAAATAGGACTCATTTCTACTATGAACCTATGGATGACGCACCCAGTCTCTTAGGGATTGTCGAACATTTTGATCCTATATTCTAAGGAATTAACTAGGATCCATATAAGTGAGATGTGCCTAACCTTTAGGCTTCACCGCATGGGCTATTATGGGCTTAGGGGTTACCTAGAACCTTTACAGAAAGCTGATTTTGTCAGAAGTTTTTGATCCTATATTCTAAAGAATTAACTAGGATTCATATAAATGAGGTGTGCCTAACCTTTAGGCTTCACCACATGAGCTATTCTGGGTTTAGGGGTTACCTAGAACATCACAGAAAGCTGATCTTGAAAATTGTCCTTTCGACATGCAAGGCGTTCTTCTGGGATTTGGGGATTCCAAGTATCCTGCAGAAAACTTAAACCTGCAAAAACTTTGATAAGATTCTTCTGAGATCTAGGGGCCACCTGAGATCTCGCAGAAAGACTATCTTGAATGTTGTCCTTTCGACACTGAAGGTGACATTCTGGGATCTGGGTACTCCAGGTATCCTGCAGAAAGATCAAACCCGTAATACTGAAATCTCACAGAGGGAGATAAATTCAAACATTGTCCTTTTGACATTGGAGGTAACATTCTGGGATCTGGAAACTCCAGGTATCCTATAGAAAGATCAAACCCGTAATACTGAAATCTCACAGAGGGAGATAAATTCAAACATTGTCCTTTTGACATTGGAGGTGACATTCTGGGATCTGGGGACTCCAGGTATCCTGCAGAAAGATCAAACCCGTAATATTGAAATCTCACAGAGGGAGATGAATTCAAACATTGTCCTTTTGACATTGGAAGTGACATTCTGGGATCTGGGGACTCCAGGTATCCTGCAGAAAGATCAAACCCGTAATACTGAAATCTCACACAGAGAGATGAATTCAAACATTGTCCTTTTGATATTGGAGGTGACATTCTGGGATTTGGGGACTTCAGGTATCCTGCAGAAAGATCAAACTTACAAAATTGTTCAAAAGAATGTGTTTTCCTGAGATATGGAATTACCAGGGATCTTGCAGAAAAAATAAACTTGAAAGCTCTTCTTCACAGAGTAAGGCATCCTTCTAGAATCTGGGGCTACCATGATTCCTATAGAAGTTTAACCAAGAAAAATAGCATTCTGAGATCCGAGGTTACCGGGAATCCGTCAAAAGCTTAATCATATAAACTTTTCTTCTCAGAGAAAGGCGTCATTCTGGGACTTGGGGCTGTCACGAGTCCAAGAGTGATATGAGCCATTTTAGGAGCCGAAGTCATCAAGAATCTTGCAGAAGTTCCAATCTGAAAATTTTCTTACCAAAGGCACATCAATGGTTTTTAAGTGATATATGATGTCAAACTGACAGCACTTTATGACTTATATCATGGTCATGAAAAATTTCAATGAATGCATTACGATGCTGGAGGTTATCCAAAACACCTTGCGACATACGGAAGTGATCAAAAATCCCTTGTGAGGAAAGTTTGGGATCAAACAATCTGAAATTACCAAAAGAGTTTGGTTAAAATGTCCAATGGAGTATTCTCATCAAAGAGGACTTCTCACCGTTTTGAGATAATGGTCTTTTACCAAGAATGCACTCGAATTTCCTATCAAACCTGCGCCTAGGGTTCAGGATCATTCGCAGTGCATACACCTCGATCGATCAGGAGGACTTTCAAGGGACCGTAATGTTGGGCTTGGTCAATGGTTTTCAAGGGGGACTTGCAAGCAAGTCAAGGCTATTGAAGAGAAGTCTTCAATGTCTGCTCCAGGTTTACAAGCCAAGAAACTTGCAAAATGAGAAAGGAATAATCTTGCTCTAACTTCTTCGAGCTAAGCTTAGACATGAAACCCTATGTCAATCCATGTGCCTTAATCAGAAAAGGCTTTTCAGGGTTGTAACGTAGGTAGGATTGGGGACCAAAAAAGGCTTGTTTTTGGCTCAGAATACGCGAAGGGTTTTAACATTGGTGATCATTGCAAGTTTGCCGCTGATCTTGTTCCTTCTGGTTCGAAGAGCGTCTTCAGCCTTCGAAGTGCATTGTCAGTCTTTGAAGCGCACATTTGTCTGTAGAGAATATCTCTTTCGTGTTGAGACGGCGTCAGCATATTGTTTACGCTTTCATCATCTGAGTGTGACATGATTGGGAGCATCTTTTGCAGTCTAGCTCCCTTGGAATTTTCTTTTACGACCAGATCTCACTAGTGGCCTATACAAAGGTATCATGCCATCTTTTGGCGGTTACAAGATGTACAAATATTTGAATGGGCATTGGCCTTGCTTTTACCAGGCACTTTACTTTTTCTCGATGCCTAAGATCGGATTTTTTTCTTTTTCTTGAAATCCCATCTTTTCCCTTCTTTTGGGAATCAGCATTTTCAAATGAGTGTACTAGATGTACAGCTTGAATCTCAGCACTCCAACATTAACTCAGGAATTTTCCACAAATCCAATATTTTGAACTCTTCTGCTCGGGAAGTGATGTCGCTTTTACTTTGGAATATGCAATGATCACCAACGGGTTTGTGAAACGAACGTACAGGCTCAACTGGGCTGTGCAAAAGGTAAAAGTGTATGGGATAGAGAAACAAATGCTTTTCGTCGTCCTAAAGCACCTGAATTACCATAGAAGTTAAAATGACAAGCAACACTCGAAGATTGATGCAAGTCTGAGCAAGAGAACTTCTAACCATTTACCTCATGATACCGCTGGACGTACCTCCAGTTTGCCCCACTGTGGGGTGGTTCTTGACAGGGGTATAGAATGAAACCGTCGTTCAAAGGGTTATCAATGGTCACCTGTAGTGTTTATGATAGAGAAACGAATGCCTCCGTCGTCTCAATCCATGTAATCACTGCGAATAACCCTTACGCCCGTAGGTCAATGTCTTGCTATCCTTTCCACTCCACTTATCTCTCAAGTGTGTATAGGATGTGTTTGGACCAGGCTTGTCTCTTGTCTGAGGAAACATTCTTTTGAACAATTTAAACAACTCTTGTTGGAAAAGTTCATTTTGTTTTCTCCAAAACTTACCCTCCAAGGGGATTTATGATGCACAATGTATATTTCAACCATGTTCAGATAACCTCCAAGTTTAAACATGAGTGCCAATGCCATGACTGTGAGAATTTTGCATTTTTATAGACATGATAATTGAATGCATGCTAGATTCCAAGAAGCCTTTCAAATTCTAGCAATAAGGATCCTGACAGTCTTAAAACCTAAGAGGTTGGGAAAGGAATACTTACCTGCCCAGCGCGGCTAGGGATTCCTGAAAAACATAAAAGGAATATGTCAGTGTATGCTCTCGAATTTCGGGAAATTAGAACGATACACCTTACCCTTGATCATGCGCTCCAACGGAAATGGATAGATTCATGAAAATCTGCATCGTCTCTTAATAACACAAGATGATTAAGTTGTTCTAAAATTTCTTGAAATTCTCAGTCTTTGGAGAAATAGGACATGTACCTGGTCACCATGACAGTAAGTCCTCTTGATCATGCATTCTAATTGGCTTCATTCATTTCGGAACGTGCTTATGTGCCCTTCTTTTGAAGTTTCCTGCTCTTCGTTTTGCTGTCTGCTGTCTGCTGTCTTCATCGGACATTCTTGGTATTTGCCCTCGAGGACCTCGCTTCCTTGAGTCCAGCAATATTGAACACATGCTAATGTATGCATGGATGCATGACATGCTTATGTAATGACTATCATGAAGAGTAGTCTCAATTCGGGGTAAGTCATATGACCGGAATCTGATTTTATTTCAAGGGTAATATTTCTTCACAGCATCTGAATTTACAGGGTGCCCCAGTTCTTCTCCCTTGGAGTTTACAAGAATTAATACTCCTCCCTTGAGGATCTTCTTGATAATGTAGAGGCCTTCGTAATTCGGAGTGAATTTTCCCCCTGGATGGGTAGTACTCGGTAAAACTTTCCTAATTACCAAGTCATTTACTTCGAAGTTTCTGGTCTTGACCTTTCGATTGAACGCCCTGGCTACCCTTTTTTGGTAAGTTTGTCCATGGCAAATGGCTTTAAGACGTTTCTCGTCTATTAAATTCAGCTGTTCATATCTGTGTTTGAAATACTCTGACTCAGAGAGTTTATCTTCTGATAAGATTCTCAAAGAGGGAATCTTTACTTCTACGGGTAGAACTGCTTCTGTCCCATACACCAGACTGTAGGGAGTTGCCCCTGTAGAAGTCCTGATCGACGTTCGGTAGGCCATCAAGGCGAAGGACAGCCTTTCGTGCCAATCCCTGTAGTTTTCTGGTGTTTTAGCCAAGATTCTCTTGATGTTTTTGTTGGCTGATTCCACTGTCCCATTCATCTGTGGGCGGTAAGGAGATGAGTTCAGATGTCGAATGCTAAAGTGATCCAGTAGATCATCGACAATCTTGTTGTTTAGGTTAGACCCGTTATCTGTGATGATCGCTTGAGGGATACTGTTGACACCTGATTTTTTTTACCATTTATTATTGTGATTTTTATTCTTTAAAATTAATTAAAAATATCAAAAAAGGTCATAAAATCACAAAATCAACTTTGGAAGCCTTGGTTTAACCTTAGGAACCAATTTTGAACAAAAAATATTTTTCGGTATTTTTAATATTTTTCGAGTTTATTTAATTATAAAAATACCCAAAAAATCAGAAAAATACCATTCGTGGTCAGAAAAATACCCAAAAATATTCGATAATTTTGTTTTAATTTCCTCTTCAAGTGTGTCACTTTAAATCTCAAAAATTCGGCTCGGGTCAATATGTTCCCTCACAAACATAAACCCGAACCGAGCCTAAAAAAAATCATTTTCGAGTCTTTTAGTTTTCAATTCTCACTTTTTATAAGCTATGACATTGGATTCTAAAGTCTTAAAGTGCAATTAGGTCAATTTGCCCTCCAATTTAATCAATTTTTACCAAAAGGGCTTAATTGCACATTTTTCTTTCAATTAGTCCCCGGTTTCACGGATGTATACGTATGCTCTACGTATTTATACGTCATACGTATTTATACGTTATGCATATTTGTACTGTTTTGTAACCTCTTTAACTCTTGTAATAATAATAATGGTTATTATTTTTAATACCTTTGTTAGTGCCTTTTTTTTTTAGCATTTTTGTATTGTGAGTGCTATTGCTAGTGCTATTTTTAAATAGCATTTTTTGTATTATAAATTGTGAATGCTATTGTTAGTGCTATTTTTAAATGACATTTATTTATCATAAATTGTGAGTGCTATTGTTAGTGCTATTTTTAAATGACATTTATTTATCATAAATTGTGAGTGCTATTATTAGATAGAATTTATAATTGTTAGTGCTATTTTTAAATAACATTTTTGTATTATAAATTGTGAGTGCTATTGTTAGTGCTATTTTTAAATAGCATTTTTGTATTATAAATTGTGAGTGCTATTGTTAGTGCTATTTTTAAATGTCATTTATTTGTGAGTGCTATTTTTAGATAGAATTTATAATTGTTAGTGCTATTTTTAAATACACTTTATTGGAATGTATTTTTGGCTATAAAAGGATGGCAAGAGTTTTGAGGTTGGAGGGGAGAGACATTTTGTAGAGTGTGCAAATTTTTGAGAGCTTAGAGAGAAGAACACAAACACTCTCTATATTCTCATAATCTTGAGTGAGCAAAATATACTAAGTTCGGAATATTGATTCCGCATATTGCTAGCACAATTGTTGTGGAGTTATTAGTCGTCTCCCCGTTCGTCAATTGGTGGTGCGTCCGAACTAGATGCCTAACACTTGTGGAGGCTGAGATCGAAGAACATCGAACCGACACCTCCGTTCAAGCACGCTACGAGAGGTAATCTATTTACTCCCTTTGAGGCTTTGTGATTTTTTTCGATTGAAATGCACGAAGTACGCCTCTGGAGATACATGTAGGGGTTGTTATTTATTTCCGCTACGTGTTACGTGGATCCCAATAGTGGTATCAGAGCCAATCCTTAGGTGTTTTCGTGCATTTAATTGATTTTTGCAATTTTTGCAATACTATGGCCAATATGTATTAACGAATTGTTCGTCTTACATGGCTAATGGAGGTTGATTATTTTATATGATAAATTAATCAACGTAGCAAAAATTGAGACTAAATCAATTTTGAATCGAAAATTTATGGCTATCTTATTTTACGTAAAAATTCTGATTATGATTCAACGTAGAATTTTTATTGTGCCTTCCTAAGTTTTAAATTGTGAATTTATTACTTACGTGGAAGGGTGGTGATCATGGAAAAATCCCTAATCAATGTGATTGATGTATATATGAATGTATGGTGATTATTTATATATTTGGGGTTGTAATTATTAAATGGAGGCTGCGTACTCCTTTTATTTTTCATGTAATCTTTATTTTTAGCATAGTCAATTGTTAATGTAAATGCTACGAGGATTACGTGGATGAGCCTTTTAAGTCGGCGAGCTCTTAGGGGCCCAATTCTTGAAGAGTTCAAGAAACCAAGAAGAAGCGAAGAGCGGCTCTCCGTTATTAAAATATTAAAATGATTAAATGTGGTCTCATTGGCTCGAGACCCATTAAATCATAATTCCATGATCACCACGTAGGATAGATGTTTATGTGATTGACATCTATTTATTTGTTATGATTACGTGAGCATGTTAAACGGGTTAATATGCAAAGTCAGACTTACCTCACCCAAAATTGCGCCTGCATGAAATCCTAGTTAGGAAAATCACTCGCGTTAGGTACCGAAAGGGCGTTGGTAATGACATCAACGTAACCAAGTCCCCGAACCCAAAATCTCTGGTTCCGCAGAATTGATCGATCTCTCCCAATCGGTCAATAAGGTTTCCGGTCTACCCTCCAAGAAAGACCGGTGGCGACTCCAAATGCATGCACAAGTTGCACATGCCACCACGACCACACTAAGGTCGAAAGCGATCGACTGTTATCGTCGAATCCCTTTGAAAAATACTCCCGCCGCGATTTGGTATGGGCCTGGGAGGGCCCGCGCCGATCCAAAGCCCGCGATCCGCACCCTTGTGCGGGGGAAGGCCCGCGATCGGTAATCCATTAGCCGCGTCCTCTTTCGGACGGGTCGCGACAGCTGGCGGCTCCGCTGGGGACTTTGTTCTAGAACCTATGGTTCTAGACCCCAAGTGGACTTAGGCCGTAATTAAAACGCTGAGTGATGTTTCTAACCCTGCAGGCGCTCTTGAAGTTGAGGTAAGTCCGCTCATGATAGGTGTTATATGTTTTTGCAGATTGGAGAAATAAGGGGTGTAGTCCGTGATTAACATTGTCTTATGCAGGTTGGCGTAGGAATGTATGTTTTGTGGATGATTTGAAGCGCTGATTGATAAACTGTTGTGCATGACTTGCATTGTGGTGTTCACGACACATAGACACACACAACCGCGCCTAAAACCCCGGGCGCCCCTATAGGAAAACAATAGAAGGAACTGAAAATGGAATCTCCATGAGGAAAAACATGGGGTAATCCACTTTTCAATTCCGCTCACTTCGAACTATGGATCGAGTCCCAATGCAACGATAGCTGTGCAATGGAATCGGCTCTTTCTAGAACTCGAGGTGGGAACCTTAACCTTAGGTGTCAAACCCTCTGATTTTTAGAAGTTTACTATCACTTGTTTCATGCGCATGTCTTTGGGCGGTTGGTACACCTAAAACCGCACATAAGTCGACGAGTTGGGTTGGTAAGACTCTCTATCCCCCCAAATCTATCACTGTTCATATAAATATAGGCATTTCATTTATTGCATTCTGGTGATTAGATTAAATGCCATTTCGAGGATAGATATGTGCGTTTGTCCCTAACGTCCTTGATAGAAGACGAGGAGGGTGATATCCCACGACGAACACCGAGTGTGCGATAAGGAGCATACTATGGACATTATTGAGGTATCATCCAATGAAGATGACGAGTTGGGGCAAGTGATCCTGAAGGCACAGATCAAAACTGGGGCATCCTTAAACGTTAGGATCACATTCCTTTATGTCATTTTCCATTACTAGTCCTCTTGTATAGGGTTTATTTTTACTGAGGTTTTCTCTATCTCACCCCTTAGAGCGATTGTATTAGGGGTCTATTGGTGTATACATTCAGATGGAACTTGGTTGTATTTCTTTTAACGGGTCATTGGAATGTGATAGTGGCATTTTTTCTAATCATCCGAATACTCCCAAGTCAAGTTTATAATTCCTTTAGAGGAAATTAAAATTGGAAGTCTTGCACGACCTTTTGGTCGTGTGAGGTAATCCAACCCCAATTTCGCTAGAAGGAACTACACACTTGAATTGGTTCATGCATGTTGTACACCACTGGTAATTCACGATAATTGATCAAGAATATCAGCGTAGTTTCAAATTTAATGACGAGATAGATGTCCAAACTACTTTCGTTCTTAGCGAGCGACCTTAATTTGGATGCCATATCTTCAATTGAATTTAAAACACATTATTATGTCTTGCGCTTTTGACTAATTCGTTCTCCTCGAAATTGATCAAAATCGATTATCGTGAATTACATTCCTTTCAATAATATGCTTTCCTTCGAAGAATACTGATAAAAAACTTTTTGCGCAAGATTAAAACCCTTGTAAAAGTTTTTGTCCTTATTAATCACGAGCAAGCATAAGATTGAAAGGGGTTTATGCTTTCTTTTTCAAATAATTCCTTCTGATTCAGTCGTTTCATTTGCAGGTGAAAAAATAGGTAATAGAGAGAAATCTTCTCCTGGATAAGTCTGAGGCTATTCTCTCATCTGATCATGAGCGAGTTATAAAATCAGGACATATTTGCTCGGCTTATTGATATTATGGTTCGGCTCACCCAAGTTGAAAATGTTCGGATGCTCGAAGAAATGAACCATACAGAAGTTAAAACACACACATTTATTTTGCTCAGTAGAGGGTTTTCAAAAGCAGGTCATACAATTCGGGGTGGAAAAGTAAAGCCAAAGTGAGCCCTAATTAACGACACAAAGGAGCCCAACTGACCCTCCATGTTGTTAATGCTCTGCCCGTACTCACGACTTCGCATGTCCTGGTCCGCAAGCTTGAGGAGAAGGTTTCTGCATTCGCCCTTAACCTCAGTGACCTTGACCTCGTGTTCCTCGGTGATTATTTCCAAGTCCCGAACTAATCCATTCCCGTGAGCTATGTCTGCGGTTATTTTGTCGAGCCGTTCTTCCTGCCAGTCGCTTTGCAGCCTCAATAAGACATTGTGGCGGTCGTGCTCGCCAGCGGTCAGGGATATGGCCAATTGATCCACCAGGTTTCTCCTCTCGCGAAGCAACGTCGCGACCCTCTCATTGGCAAACTCGACGGCCTTTTTGTGACTATCGGCCAGATAGTTGGTCAGCACCAAATGATCAGACCGATCCTTGTAACGAGCCCGCAAGACGCGAGCCACGAGAACCTCCCGATCAGCAACACGGTAGGCCTCTAAGGAGTGTGCAAAGAGGGTCGGGAAAGTTCTATATTCCCTCCCCAGCGTAGTACCTTCGAGGGAAGTGGTATCTAAGTCCTCGAGCAGGACACGGATTTCATCCGCGGTTGCAGAATGATCGGTTATGTGCGCGTAACCGCGACCCAATAGGTTATAAAGCTTTTCCCACCGGGCCAAGACATCAGTCGAAAAAGTGCGCACGGGAGAGGAGGCCATTTGCGTTGGGTTGGCTTGAGAATAAGACGAGGCTAATAGAGAGATTAGAAGGAAGAAGCTGATTATGCGAGAACGTTAACCTTCCATACATTAATTCCTCATTTTATAGCAACTCGAGGATGATGAAGGGTCTCAGTAATAATGCTGGTGGAGCCCAGTTAGGGGGTAAAGCAGGAGGTCCCCTCACGAGAACCATTGGATTCGTTTCGGTCCGCGATTTCCGGCTCATCAATTAAAAGATGTAAAAGATTTGTCGGGATCACCATTATTAGAGTTAGGTGGGAGGTAAGCGCAACTATCGAAGAGAGCCCTAACAGGATTTGGCAGTCCCATCACGTTGAAAAGCTAAGCGAGAAATTCAAGGTCTTGAGGGGGAACGTTTGCCTAATGATGCTTGAAGAGCGTCTCCTGAACATGCAAAGTCACTCGAAGAAAACTTTATAGGGAGTGAGCATACAGGAGAGAGTGGAGAACTCTGAATGGGCAAGAACCAGTCAAACATTTCTCAGTCCAACATATTTAAGAGGTTACTGTCAGCTGCTAGAGGCGACTGACTCAAAAATCTCAGAAATTGAACCACAGAGGGATCTCGAAGATTCCAAGATCAAGTCTAACGCCAAAACCATGGAGCCCAACACTTCTGGCAACGGAAATCAAGATCACGGCGACGACGACAACGACATCCACGATGCTCAACTCGGGAAAAGAAGACGTCCTCACCAATACTCTCAGGAGGAAACCCAAATGCTGGAAACCCTTTTCAGTAAAAGCCATTACATGAAAAAGAAGTGGAGAATTGAATTGAGCCGGGAGTTGGGGATTAATCAGTCGAGGATCCAGTTTTGGTTTCAAAATAGGAGATCCAAATCGAGGGCTCAACGCAAACGTCAAGTGGTCGAGATTTTAAAGGAAGAAAACCAAAAGCTGCGAACAGAAAACATGAGGTATGAAAAAGCTCTCAATATTACCGTTTGCCCTCATTGCGATAACCTCATCGCCCGCGGTAAGATATTCCCCGATAAGCCTCACGCAATGATTGAAGACGTTCACTTACCACCCTACTCCCTCGGGGCATCTCCTGCTCACCCAGATTTTGCCGGAGTCACGCATGGGCAGGATGATCCTACGAAGACGATACAAATGCCTCCTGGGGGATGGGATTTGCATCGCTTTGATTGGAGTTACAGTTTCAAGGAGCTGGATGTTACCGCCGACCAGCTCAAAGCATATCAGCCTCATGCACAACAATTTTCGATAGGGTCGGGTCCCGCTGGAGATGAGTTAATCAGTCGTCAAGCCATCGATGCAATTTTGGGCCACGATAAGAGGAGGTTCGCTTGGCCCCCTGAACTGCATTCCAGATTCCTAGACGTAGTTCACCAAATGGGGATCGATTCAGCAACTCCGACGCGCATATTTAAGGCCATGAATGTATCGGGGCTTAGTAAGGAACTGGTCAGGAATCACCTTGCTGCCTACAGAAAGCTATTGAAACAACGTCGAGCAGAGCTAAACCGGGAGGAATCCGTCTCGAGCTCAAAAGCTAGGGGCGACCGCCATTGTAATGCTCAGGCATCAAGAGATACCCGGCCAAATCTAAACATCAATCAAGCTAGCAGCCCGACCACCGGCAAACTGAAAGCTGATCAGAATGTCCTCCCGGGCCATTTCAACACTTCTCAAGAGCGCGTGTCACAAGTACAGCGAGTGCGCACTCCTCCATTCGAGCAGCAGTCGGCTGGTGCTCTGCCTGCCGCTGGTCAACCCACGACAGACGATTTCTTTGATGAGGGGCTCGATGCCTTGTTCAATCAGTGGGAAGCTGGCATGCTTGGACAGCCATGATCTAGCACTTGACTCGGGGCACGATGGGTCGGTCACCACGAACACCCATAGAAAGAAGAACATGTTCACGAGTAGATCACTCATTTTATCCGTTGTAAAGTTCCTACGGGAACATTTTTCTTTAATGACTATAGTTAATTCTATATTAAAACCAACGCTATCGACGAACATCGTCATGCTCAGTTGTGATGATCCCTTGTTAGATTAAGTCTGAAACCAGAGACGGTCTTTAAAATTTTGAGTGGCCACGAACTCATTCTTCACCAAGCGCCCGGGATGCTGAAATGAAGAGTAACAGCATGCACAGGGAAAATGCCACTTTCGTTTGAACGATGAAAAGGGGTTGAGAGAAGATCATAGCGTTAATTCCCATGGAGCTAAATGAATTAAACGGAGTCATTAATTGCGAGCCCACCGCTGCTCCCCACGTTCTCGGGCCTAGCAAATCATAAAAGGCGCCGAAAGATTGTAGACCCACCACTTTGAAGACTGAACTAGGGGACGAGCGCAATACTCGATGAAACCGAATCAATGCAAGAGAGTTTGTGATCCTATCACGAGGAAAAAGAAAGGGGAATACAGACGATGAGTAATTACAGGGTCTCGGGAGGAGCGCTTGCTTGCTGGTCTTCATATGCAGCCTGAAGGATGGTTCAAGGACACGCACAATCACTTGAGAAAATTTCTAGAGTGAGCAAACACGTAAGAGCGAATAGAGAAAGCTGAGTGAACTAGATCAGCCCGAGATACTCCGATCCATCATGTTTAAAAGCTATTCCCATCTGCTAGAAACGCCCGACCTGGACATTTCTGAGCACGAACTGCTGGGAGACTTTGAAGATCCTGGAGCTGAATCCTGCCCGAAGGCCGTGGAGACTGACTCCTCCAGCGATGAAATTCTAGGTTTCAGCTACGAAGAAGGAATATACAATGATGACCGGAGTCGGAAAAGGAAGCAACTACAACGCCACACTCCAGGCCAAATCCGAGAGCTCGAAGCTTTCTTCAATGAATGCCCCACTCCAAGCAGACAACAGAAAATGGAGTTGAGCCGAAAAATAGGATTGGAGCTTTCGAAGGTCAAGTTTTGGTTCGCCAACAAACGAACCCGGGTGAAACAGTAATACGCAGACCATGAGTTACTGGTCCTGAAGGAGGAGAATGAGAAGCTTCAAGCTGAAAGCGCGAGATATAAGGAAGCTCTGACCAAGGCCACCTGCCTTAATTGTGGTAATCCTGTTGTCCTCGGCGAGGTGTTCCTCGATGAACCGTCCCTGTTGACGAATAACGCTCAGCTGTTACCGTATTCTCCACAGCATTTTCCGACACAGCCAGATATCGCCGGAGATCTGCATGAGCAAGTCAACACCATAGGATCAACACCAACATCCTCTGAGAAATGGGATATGAATCATCACAGGGGGAGTTCTCTCAATGACGAACTCGCTGTCGCAGCCAGCCAATCCAAAGTCGGTGAGTCCCTCCCTGGACAACTTTTGAAACGACTAGATCCCGTAGAGAATAGCTACCGAAGTATTGACGATATTTTGGGTGATAAGAGAACAAGGTTTTACTGGACCTATGAACTTCACACCAAATTTGTTGATGCAATTCGAGAGCTGGGAGTTGATTCGGCTAGCCCACTACGCATACTCGAGATTATGAATGTGCCGGGGCTCTCTAGAATTAACGTCGAGTCTCACCTCAAGTACTATAGGAGATTGCTAAGGGATGGAAGGATAGCGTTAAACCATCATAAAGCCAGTTGGAGCTCAAGTGCCGGGCAGAGTTACAACCACGATGATTGGAGAGCCGAGAGCACCCAACCGTGTTTCAGCAATGACGGGACCAGCAGTCGTGTCAGCGACTCCTCTAACCCAAATCAGAATGCTCCGCCGAGCTATCTCAATACTCCTCAAGAGTATATACCGCAGTTCCAGCACATAGGGATTCCTCAGTTTGAGCGCGATTCGGTCATTAATGCTGTCCCTGAAGCGGATCTGGCATTGGTAGAGAGTGCACATATAAACCTGCCGGTCATTGGAGGAAGTTCCAATTCGAGGGGTCAAGTTGCTCACGGCGAGAGCAAAGAGAGGAATCCCTCGCCTGCAGTCGACGACAGCCAATCTGGGCACCAAGGGCTAGAAAGAACAGGCGATTTCCTTGAGGAGGAGCTGGACACTTGGATCAATACTCTTCAGGAATGTATGTCTCGACCCCAACAGGGCAATGATGAAGGTTCCAGCTCAAAGACTCCAGTTCCTCACAATGAAGGCGATGAAGGAAATCTGCCCCCAACAATTGTTGATACCCAACTTGAACATCAATGGCTCGAAGACCCGAGCAATTTCCTTGGCGATGAGTTCAATCTTTGGCTCGATCAATTTGGAGCCGGAGGGCCATCGCAGTGGTGACGCAAGGCAGGTGACCAAACGTCTGATGCAAGGCATGGTTACTCGATGAAAAATGCTTAGACGAAAGGGGTGGAACATTCCTATTGAATATGTTGTTGATCGCACTGTAAGGTTCCCACGGGAACATCTTTCATTAATGTCTAGAACTAATTGCGCGTGAGTGTCAACATCACCCTTTGAGCATCTTCAAGCCGAGGGCCATGGATTAATCGCTTAATCCGTGGAGCAAGTTCCCCGAACAATGACTATCACCCGCGGAGTATAATGGGATCTACCCCTTCCATACGAAATACGTTTGCCCGCGAAGCCACCTATTTGGTAAAACGATGTATCGTTCCTAAATGATCTTCAATCGAATACCGAAGTAATGTCTCATTTCTTTCCCTTCTCAGGTGATAAACGTGGATAAATCACTCAAGGAGCCATTTGTTCGAATAACAGAACAGACGTTGCCTAACTGGGGGCAGATGAACCATTGATGTTGCAAACACTCCAAGAATGGATAGGCGGATTTGATAGATGTTGTTCATATCAATACGCAATATCAGAACGGGATGAGAACCAAGAGTAAAGTTGTATCGTTCCAATTTGTCTTGAATTTGAGAATATGAATTGATACTCGTTATTTATCCTTGACAGGGGAATCGCCTTACAGACGAACATGTTTTCACATCCCATGTATTACCCGTTAGAATACATGACCAAGGGTAAATTGTATCGTTCTAATTTTTTGAAAAATTCGTGAACGTACAATAACATGTTTCTTCCGCATTTTCAGGATCTCCAGCCGCGGGGGACAGGTAAGTATCCCTTTCCCCAATCCATTGAAGATGTTAAATAAAAAACAGAGAGAAAAAGAAAAGCTTTCAGAATCTAATGTCTAGAAAAGACATAGAATTCAAACTTCATTGGCATTCATGTCTTAAAACAGGAGGTTATCTGAACATGAATAAGAACATGCATGGTGCATCATAAAATCCCCTTGACGGGTAAAATTTTTGGAGAAAATGAAAGAGATTTTTTCCAATCAAAAGTTCAAAACTTTTAAAAGGACGTTTTCTCAAAAGAAAAGAGGCAAAGCCTAGTCCAAACACGTCCTACACACACTGGAGAGAAGTGGAGCGGATCAGATAGCAAAATCTGGACCTACGGAAGTAGGGATTATTCGCAACGATTACATGGGTTGGGATGACGGAGGCATTCGTTTCATATCCCTCAAACACTACAGGTGACCGTTGATAAACCCTTTGAACGACGGTTTTCATTCTTAACCCTGTCAAGAACCACCCCACATCGGGGCAAAATGGAGGTGAGTCCAGCGGTATCAGGAGAAAATGGTTAGAAATTTTCTTGCTCGGACTAACATCAATCTTTGTGTGTTGTTTATATGGTAATCCAAGTGCCATAGGATGACGAGAAGCATTCATTTCTCTATCCCACACACCATATCCTTTGCACAGCCAAGTTGAGCCTGCAAATTCATTTCATAAACCCCTGTTGGTGATCATGGGATGTTTCAAGATGGAAACTGCATCACTCCAAGAACGGAAGAAATCAAGAGATGGGATTTATAGAAAAATCTCATATCGGCGTTTAAATGTGCTATGATTCAAGTTGTATATCTAGCACAATTTTCTGAACATCGTAGTTCCAAAGGAAAAGAAAAGACGGGATTTCAACAAAGAAAAAAATCTCCAGCATCAAGAAAAAGCAAAGTGCCTGGTAAAAGCAAGGCCGATGCTCGTGAAAACTGTTTGATTGATCCCCAATAAAGCCTAGTTGGGAAGAGAGAAAAACCCATAAAGGAGTCAGATCAAGAAGACTGCTCCCCAAATGATGTCAGCCGTGGTGCAAAAACACGGACAGAATTGTCAATCTCTTAATACCACAAGAGACGTTCTCTAAAGGACTTGTGCACACCTCAAAAGCGGTTGCACACCTCAAAAATGGAAGATGCAGAATGGAAAAGACATGTGACAAATTGGCAATGATCACCAATGTCAAATCCTTCGTGATTTCTGGGCCAAAAACAAGCCTTTTTCGGTCCCCAATCCTACCAATGTTACAACCCTGAAACAGTCTTCTCTGACTAAGACACTTGGGTTAACATATAGCTTAGCTCGAAGAAGTACGAGCAAGACTCTTTCTTTCTCATTTTGCAGGGTTCTTGACTTGTAAACCCGGAGCAGATGGTGAAGATTTTCATTCGATGGCCTCGACTCCAAAGCGGGTCCCCCTTGAAAACCAATATCCAAGCCCAACATTACGGTCCCGTGGAAGACCTCCCGACCGATCAAAATGTATGCGCTGCGAATGAGCCTAAAACCTAGGCACAGGTCAGTAGGGAATTGAGTGCATCCCCTAAAAATCATCACCTCAAAACAGGTGAGATGGCCTCCTTGTCGAGAAATATTCCAATTGATGTTTTGAGCAAACTCTTTTTGGAAATTTTCAAACTGTTGATCCAGATTTTCCATGCAAGGGATTTGTGATCACATTTGCATGTTGCAAGAATGTTTTGGATAACCTCCAGCATCAAAATGCACATCTCATGACTAAAGCTTAAGTCATAAAATTTTGTCAATTGGACAATTGCTGTCTTCTCAAAGATTACCAATATTTTCTTGGGGAAGAGAAACCCTTAAAAAAAAATCCTTTTCAAAATTAGACAGTCTCATTGGACGTGGAGAACCCTCGTCATGAGACCCCTTTTCAAAATTTAGGTAGTCTCATCGGACGTGGAGAACCCTCGTCATGAGACCCCTTTTCAAAAATCAAGCAGTCTCATCGGACGTGGAGAACCCTCGTCATGAGACCCCTTTTCAAGATTCAGGTAGTCTCATCGGACGTGGAGAACCCACGTCATGAGACCCCTTTTCAAAAATCAAGCAGTCTCATCGGACGTGGAGAACCCTCGTCATGAGACCTCTTTTCAAAATTCAGGTAGTCTCATCGGACGTGGAGAACCTTCGTCATGAGACCCCCTTTTCAAAATTCAGGAAATCTCATCGGACGTGGAGAACCCTCGTCATGAGACCCCTTTTCATTTAGGCAGTCTCATCGGACGTGGAGAACCCTCGTCATGAGACCCCTTTTCAAAGTCAAAACTGATGGTAGACACCGCCTGAAGGGTCAAACAAAGGTAGATACTGCCTAAAGGGTCAAATGAAGGTAGATACCGCCTGAAGGGTCAAATGAAGGTAGATACCGCCTGAAGGGTCAAAATAAGGTAGATACCGCCTGAAGGGTCAACTCAAAGGTAGATATCGCCTGAAGGGTCAAATGAAGGTAGATACCGCCTGAAGGGTCAAAATATGGTAGATACCGCCTGTAGGGTCAAATCAAAGGTAGATACCGCCTGAAGGGTCAAAATCAAAGGTAGATACCGCTTGAAGGGTCAACACAAGGTAGATACCGCCTGAAGGGTCAACAAATGGTAGATACCGCCTGAAGGGTCAACACAAGGTAGAAACCGCCTGAAGGGTCAAATCAAAGGTAGAAACCGCCTGAAGGGTCAACTCAAGGTAGAAACCGCCTGAAGGGTCAAACCAAGGTAGAAACCGCCTGAGGGATCACATTAATGGTAGAAACCGCCTGAAGGGTCACATATGGTAGAAACCGCCATAAGGGTCAATTCATTGGTAGAAACCGCCATAAAGGTCAACTCATTGATAAATATCGCAGTAAGGATCAACACAAAGGTCTGATCCACCATACGGATCAAAATCCTTGGTAAATCCCAAAGCGTGGGATGCGCCTTCCTTAGGTTCCTACAAGTTAGGAATCCCATCATGGTATGACCTACCATACAGGTCAGAGCTTAATCTCCCTAGGATATTCTGAATGACGAGTCATAGGCATCTTCTTGAAAGTCGTCGCAACCGGCAGCATCCGACAGGTGAGCTTCAGGTAAGCCTCTCTCACTCCGGCCCATGTTCAAATTGTTAGAGCAAACCGGGGATTGATTTGAGCTTTTATCAATAGGCTTAAGGATCCGATGTCATAACATTTCTTCTCTTATTTTCCCAGTTGAGTCGGTTAGGAATCAGGTGCCACCTTATCGTTGAGAGAAACCTCTAACGAGATTCCTCTCAAAGAGGGGCAGCTGTTGACACCTGATTTTTTTTACCATTTATTATTGTGATTTTTATTCTTTAAAATTAATTAAAAATATCAAAAAAGGTCATAAAATCACAAAATCAACTTTGGAAGCCTTGGTTTAACCTTAGGAACCAATTTTGAACAAAAAATATTTTTCGGTATTTTTAATATTTTTCGAGTTTATTTAATTATAAAAATACCCAAAAAATCAGAAAAATACCATTCGTGGTCAGAAAAATACCCAAAAATATTCGATAATTTTGTTTTAATTTCCTCTTCAAGTGTGTCACTTTAAATCTCAAAAATTCGGCTCGGGTCAATATGTTCCTTCACAAACATAAACCCGAACCGAGCCTAAAAAAAATCATTTTCGAGTCTTTTAGTTTTCAATTCTCACTTTTTATAAGCTATGACATTGGATTCTAAAGTCTTAAAGTGCAATTAGGTCAATTTGCCCTCCAATTTAATCAATTTTTACCAAAAGGGCTTAATTGCACATTTTTCTTTCAATTAGTCCCCGGTTTCACGGACGTATACGTATGCTCTACGTATTTATACGTCATACGTATTTATACGTTATGCATATTTGTACTGTTTTGTAACCTCTTTAACTCTTGTAATAATAATAATGGTTATTATTTTTAATACCTTTGTTAGTGCCTTTTTTTTTAGCATTTTTGTATTGTGAGTGCTATTGCTAGTGCTATTTTTAAATAGCATTTTTTGTATTATAAATTGTGAGTGCTATTGTTAGTGCTATTTTTAAATGACATTTATTTATCATAAATTGTGAGTGCTATTGTTAGTGCTATTTTTAAATGGCATTTATTTATCATAAATTGTGAGTGCTATTATTAGATAGAATTTATAATTGTTAGTGCTATTTTTAAATAGCATTTTTATATTATAAATTGTGAGTGCTATTGTTAGTGCTATTTTTAAATAGCATTTTTGTATTATAAATTGTGAGTGCTATTGTTAGTGCTATTTTTAAATATCATTTATTTGTGAGTGCTATTTTTAGATAGAATTTATAATTGTTAGTGCTATTTTTAAATACACTTTATTGGAATGTATTTTTGGCTATAAAAGGATGGCAAGAGTTTTGAGGTTGGAGGGGAGAGACATTTTGTAGAGTGTGCAAATTTTTGAGAGCTTAGAGAGAAGAACACAAACACTCTCTATATTCTCATAATCTTGAGTGAGCAAAATATACTAAGTTCGGAATATTGATTCCGCATATTGCTAGCACAATTGTTGTGGAGTTATTAGTCGTCTCCCCGTTCGTCAATTGGTGGTGCGTCCGAACTAGATGCCTAACACTTGTGGAGGCTGAGATCGAAGAACATCGAACCGACACCTCCGTTCAAGCACGCTACGAGAGGTAATCTATTTACTCCCTTTGAGGCTTTGTGATTTTTTTCGATTGAAATGCACGAAGTACGCCTCTGGAGATACATGTAGGGGTTGTTATTTATTTCCGCTACGTGTTACGTGGATCCCAATAGTGGTATCAGAGCCAATCCTTAGGTGTTTTCGTGCATTTAATTGATTTTTGCAATTTTTGCAATACTATGGCCAATATGTATTAACGAATTGTTCGTCTTACATGGCTAATGGAGGTTGATTATTTTATATGATAAATTAATCAACGTAGCAAAAATTGAGACTAAATCAATTTTGAATCGAAAATTTATGGCTATCTTATTTTACGTAAAAATTCTGATTATGATTCAACGTAGAATTTTTATTGTGCCTTCCTAAGTTTTAAATTGTGAATTTATTACTTACGTGGAAGGGTGGTGATCATGGAAAAATCCCTAATCAATGTGATTGATGTATATATGAATGTATGGTGATTATTTATATATTTGGGGTTGTAATTATTAAATGGAGGCTGCGTACTCCTTTTATTTTTCATGTAATCTTTATTTTTAGCATAGTCAATTGTTAATGTAAATGCTACGAGGATTACGTGGATGAGCCTTTTAAGTCGGCGAGCTCTTAGGGGCCCAATTCTTGAAGAGTTCAAGAAACCAAGAAGAAGCGAAGAGCGGCTCTCCGTTATTAAAATATTAAAATGATTAAATGTGGTCTCATTGGCTCGAGACCCATTAAATCATAATTCCATGATCACCACGTAGGATAGATGTTTATGTGATTGACATCTATTTATTTGTTATGATTACGTGAGCATGTTAAACGGGTTAATATGCAAAGTCAGACTTACCTCACCCAAAATTGCGCCTGCATGAAATCCTAGTTAGGAAAATCACTCGCGTTAGGTACCGAAAGGGCGTTGGTAATGACATCAACGTAACCAAGTCCCCGAACCCAAAATCTCTGGTTCCGCAGAATTGATCGATCTCTCCCAATCGGTCAATAAGGTTTCCGGTCTACCCTCCAAGAAAGACCGGTGGCGACTCCAAATGCATGCACAAGTTGCACATGCCACCACGACCACACTAAGGTCGAAAGCGATGACTGTTATCGTCGAATCCCTTTGAAAAATACTCCCGCCGCGATTTGGTATGGGCCTGGGAGGGCCCGCGCCGATCCAAAGCCCGCGATCCGCACCCTTGTGCGGGGGAAGGCCCGCGATCGGTAATCCATTAGCCGCGTCCTCTTTCGGACGGGTCGCGACAGATACCATACCGGGATATGATGTCTCTTTTGATGAATCTTGCCACATTTCTTGCAGTTACATTCTTGTAAGAGCTGGCTTCTCCCCATTTTGTGAAGTAATCAATTGCTACCAAGATGAAGCGATGACCATTTGAAGCCACAGGATTAATAGGCCCTATCATGTCTATGCCCACATAGAGAAAGGCCAAACTTCAGACATTTGGTGTAGTTCGTTTGGGGGTGCATTGATCTTATCACCGTATATTTGGCACTGGTGGCAAGACCGGACGTGCTAATAGCAATCTGATTCGATGGTCATCCAATAATAGCCAAGCCGTATGATCTTCCTGGAGAGGAGGTGGCCGTTCATGTGAGGCCCACATATTCCTTCATGGATCTCTTTCAAGAGGATATTTGCTTCTTTGGCATCTACACATCTCAATAGAGTAGAATCAAAGGATCTTTTGTACAGAATTTGTCCATTGAGAAAGAATTTGCTGGCCATCTTGGTTATGTATCTTCGGTCTCCCATCCTTTAGGGAATTCCCCTTTTGAGAGGTAATTCTTGATGTCATAATACCATGGTTCCCCATCAAACTCTTCTTCGATTAGCATACAAAATGCTGGCCGTTCAACTATATCGATCCTTATGGGTTCTATATCCAACCCTCCAATTGTTTGCAACATTGAGGCAAGGGTGGCTAACGCATCTGTAAATTGATTGTGGGATCTCGATAGGTATTCGAATGACACTTCTTCGAATTCGAGTATTAACTCTTCAAGGTATTCATGATAAGGGATGAGCTTTGCATCTTTCGTCTTCCACTCTCCCCGTGTCTGTAAAATGATGAGCATGAAATCTCCAAAAACCTGTAACCTAGGTATCTTAATGGAAATGGCCAATCGTAGGCCTAAAATGCACGCCTCATATTCTGAGATGTTGGTGCAAGGGAAAGTTATTTTTGCCGCCACATGGTAATGTTTATCATCAGGGGATATCAGTACTGCCCCAGTGCCTGCCCCTGATAGATTAACAGCACCATCGAAGTACATGACCCACTTGTCTTCTGCTAAGTTGAGAATTTAACCTTCTGTGCTTGTTACTTCAGGAGACTCACCGTTTGACGGGTTTTCTGCTAGCATGTCAGCTATAGCTCTTCCCTTAACTGACTTTTGTAGAGAACACTTGATATCAAATTCAGATAGCATTACTTGCCATTTTGCTAATTTCCCAATTAAAGCGGGTTTCTCCAGGAGGTATTTGACAGGATCGTTCTCTGTTATGAGCTGAATGTGGTGGTGTAGGGTATACTGTCTCAGTCTGCGAAGTACCCATATCGCTGCTACACAGGCCCTTTCAACTGGTACATATTTTGCTTCAGATGGTGTGAATTTCTTACTTAGGTAATAGATGGCTCTTTCTTTACCATCTGTCGGGCTTGTTTGGGCAAGTAAGGCTCCCAAGGATTCCTGCTGTATAGTCAGATATAAGGTCAATGGGTGACCAGGAATTGGTGGCACGAGTACCGGCGGTGTGATCAGATAGTTCTTGATCATTTGGAATACCTGCTGCATTCAGCATCACATGTTATTTTCGCGCCTTTCTTAAGCAATTTGAAGATCGGCTTAGGTACATTAGACAGCTGATTGATAAATCTGGCAATATAGTTCAGTCTCCCCAGAAGGCTTCTCACTTCTTTTACTGTGGAAGGAGTTGACAGATCGTGGATAGCTTGAATCTTTGAAGGATCAATCTCAATGCCCCTGTTACTGACTATGAACCCAAGAAGTTTCCCAGATCTCGCCCCAAACACACATTTGTTAGGGTTCAGCCTCAACTTATATTTGCGCAGGCGCTCAAATAATTTTCTTAACACCTGTATGTGATCCTGTCCTTTCTTGGATTTGGCGATCATGTCGTCGACGTATACTTCAATTTCTTTGTGGATCATATCATGGAATAATGTGACCATGGCCTTCTGATAGGTAGCCCCGGCGTTTTTTAATCCAAAGGGCATTACTTTGTAGCAAAAGTTCCCCCATGGTGTGGTAAAAGCAGTCTTCGGTTTGTCTTCTTGTTTCATGAAGATTTGGTTATATCCCGAAAATCCATCCATAAACGAGAACAATTCATAACCTGCTGTGCTATCCACCAATACATCAATGTGAGGAAGTGGAAAATCATCTTTTGGGCTTGCTCTATTCAGATCTCGGTAATCCACGCAGATCCGAACTTTACCATCCTTTTTCATGACGGGGACTATATTTGCAATCCCGTCTGAGTATGGGATAGCTTCAATAAAGCCTACCCTAAGAAGTTTCATGACTTCTTCCTTAATTTTGTTTTCCAACTCGGCTTTCATCCGTCTGCTGCCTTGCTTGACAGGTTTGATACTGGGATCTGTGGGTAAGGCATGCTCCACGATCTTGGGATCTAGGCCTGGCATATCAGCGTAAGACCATGCAAAAATGTCTTGATACTCTTTTAACAACTCTGTGAACTCGAGCCTTTCATTTCGGGATAAATGCCCGCCGATCTTGACCTCTTTGATGTTTACGGCGTCTCCCAAATTGATAATGACTGGTTCTTTTGAGGTAGAAGGCTTTGATTCTTCAAAGGCATTCCAATCTCTGCGGATAGACGCATAACCTTCGTCTTCACCTTCCTCAATGCTATAAGAATGGTTAATGGAGAGATCCGAATCTCGTAATAACCTGGTATGCATGTTTGAGATGATATGCCTGAAATGTCATGAGTATGGTTAGTTTGTGCTCCGTAGAAATGACATGCATGATCATGAAAAGTCTTTTCGAAAGAGTTTTCGAAACAGGTATAGGTACAAACGGGACTAATCCTCATGTCATTGGACATCCCGGCCCCATAGAAATCTTTTTGGAAATCAGGAATCATATGGAAAATCAGGCCTGAAGCTTCTGTGTGGAAGACTAGTATCATCATTGGGCTGATTCGTGGCTCCATATGTCCTTAACAAAATATGCGTGGTTTTATTGAATGCAAGATGGGCCGCGTTACAAGATGTGCTATTTGGACCAACGGCCAGAGATCCAAAGGCGTTTCCCTATACGTACAATAAGGAAAGAAAATACAACAAAATGCAGAAAGTTTTAAATGCAGTATTTAAAGACAAAGGAAGAGGCTCTTTACTCAGAGGAAGTGGCTCCATTGTCCAACCACTCCATGATGACATTCACAGAGTCATCTTTGAGAAAATGATTTGTCAGATCTGGTTCTATTGGTGAAGTGACATCTTCTTCAGACAACCATTTAGAGTTCTGGTTGAAGTGGGCATTCAATGGGTTATTGAACATTTGAGACCTGCCTTTCCAAGTTGGAGAACCGATGAATGAGTTATTCGGGCTGTTTCGGCCTCCCAGACGTCCCAGGCTCCTGCCTCGACCTCGGCCTGTTGTCTTTGGGCCAGATCCATCCATGTGATATTTCTGATACCCCAAGCCCATTCTATGTGGGTTAGCTTTTAACTGTAATGGGGTATTTATTCCTTGATTGTGTCTGCCTAGGCTTTTTTCGGGGTTGAATCCGTATGCCGGTAGCATCTTAGCTGGTAGAAGACTGGCTTCTGAGATGTAGGGGGTTCTTAGCCTTGTCCCTGCCGGGGTATGAACTGTTGCTACCAGTTCTAGGGAATGATAGCTCGCCTCTGTTTTTACTTCGGGTTCAATATAAGGTATGGCACTGTTCTGGTATGTCTGGAGGTCGACTTCTCCATGTACAGTAATCACCTTCCCATCTACTGCGAAGCGTACCTTTTGATGCAAGCTTGAAGGGACAGCTCTTGCTGTATGGATCCAAGGCCTTCCCAACAAGAACCCAAATGCACTGGGCAGATCCATTACTTGGAAGTTTATAGAGAATTTCGTCGGGCCGATAAATACGTCAAGCTCAATCTCGCCCACCACGGTCTTCCTCATTCCGTCGAAAGCTCTCACAGCCGTTTTGGATGCCTTAACCGTTTCCTCATTGATTCCCAAACTTCTTAGGGTAGCCAAAGGGCAAATATTGAAGGCTGAACCATTGTCGATCAATACATGTGCCACTCTCTTCCCGTTACATTGCGCGGAGACATATAAGGCCTTGTTGTGCCCTCTTCCTTCCATGGGGAAGTCCTCGTCAGAGAAGCTCAACTGATCTTTTAAAAGGATTGCCCCCACAAAGTCCCCCAATTGTACCTCGTTAATTGATTCAGGGACATGTACTTCGTTGAGTATTTTTAACAATGCGTTCTTGTGTTTCTCTGAGTTGATGAATAAATCTAGCAAGGATATTTGAGCCGGCATCTTCCTCAGCTGCTCTATTACTTCGAACTCGCTGGTTTTGATGATTGATATGAGCTTTTCGGCGTCTTCCTTTGAGACTTCCTTTTTTTCGGATTCGCCCTTGTTGACACCTGATTTTTTTTACCATTTATTATTGTGATTTTTATTCTTTAAAATTAATTAAAAATATCAAAAAAGGTCATAAAATCACAAATTCAACTTTGGAAGCCTTGGTTTAACCTTAGGAACCAATTTTGAACAAAAAATATTTTTCGGTATTTTTAATATTTTTCGAGTTTATTTAATTATAAAAATACCCAAAAAATCAGAAAAATACCATTCGTGGTCAGAAAAATACCCAAAAATATTTGATAATTTTGTTCTAATTTCCTCTTCAAGTGTGTCACTTTAAATCTCAAAAATTCGGCTCGGGTCACTATGTTCCTTCACAAACATAAACCCGAACCGAGCCTAAAAAAAATCATTTTCGAGTCTTTTAGTTTTCAATTCTCACTTTTTATAAGCTATGACATTGGATTCTAAAGTCTTAAAGTGCAATTAGGTCAATTTGCCCTCCAATTTAATCAATTTTTACCAAAAGGGCTTAATTGCACATTTTTCTTTCAATTAGTCCCCGGTTTCACGGATGTATACGTATGCTCTACGTATTTATACGTCATTTATATTTATACGTTATGCATATTTGTATTGTTTGGTAACCTCTTTAACTCTTGTAATAATAATAATGGTTATTATTTTTAACACCTTTGTTAGTGCCTTTTTTAGCATTTTTGTATTGTGAGTGCTATTGCTAGTGCTATTTTTAAATAGCATTTTTTGTATTATAAATTGTGAGTGCTATTGTTAGTGCTATTTTTAAATGACATTTATTTATCATAAATTGTGAGTGCTATTGTTAGTGCTATTTTTAAATGGCATTTATTTATCATAAATTGTGAGTGCTATTATTAGATAGAATTTATAATTGTTAGTTTTATTTTTAAATAGAATTTTTGTATTATAAATTGTGAGTGCTATTGTTAGTGCTATTTTTAAATAGCATTTTTGTATTATAAATTGTGAGTGCTATTGTTAGTGCTATTTTTAAATGTCATTTATTTGTGAGTGCTATTATTAGATAGAATTTATAATTGTTAGTGCTATTTTTAAATAGAATTTTTGTATTATAAATTGTGAGTGCTATTGTTAGTGCTATTTTTAAATAGCATTTTTGTATTATAAATTGTGAGTGCTATTGTTAGTGCTATTTTTAAATGTCATTTATTTGTGAGTGCTATTTTTAGATAGAATTTATAATTGTTAGTGCTATTTTTAAATACAATTTATTGGAAGGTATTTTTGGCTATAAAAGGATGGCAAGAGTTTTGAGGTTAAAGGGGGAGACATTTTGTAGAGTGTGCAAATTTTTGAGAGCTTAGAGAGAAGAACACAAACACTCTCTATATTCTCATAATCTTGAGAGAGCAAAATATACTAAGTTCGGAATATTGATTCCGCATATTGCTAGCACAATTGTTGTGGAGTTATTAGTCGTCTCCCCGTTCGTCAATTGGTGGTGCGTCCGAATTAGATGCCTAACACTTGTGGAGGCTGAGATCGAAGAACATCGAACCGACACCTCCGTTCAAGCACGCTACGAGAGGTAATCTATTTACTCCCTTTGAGACTTTGTGATTTTTTTCGATTGAAATGCACGAAGTACGCCTCTGGAGATACATGTATGGGTTGTTATTTATTTCCGCTACGTGTTACGTGGATCCCAACAGTGGTATCAGAGCCAATCCTCAGGTGTTTTCGTGCATTTAATTGATTTTTTGCAATTTTTGCAATACTATGGCCAATATGTATTAACGAATTGTTCGTCTTACATGGCTAATGGAGATTGATTATTTTATATGATAAATTAATCAACGTAGCAAAAATTGAGACTAAATCAATTTTGAATCGAAAATTTATGGCTATCTTATTTTACGTAAAAATTCTGAATATGATTCAACGTAGAATTTTTATTGTGCCTTCCTAAGTTTTAAATTGTGAATTTATTACTTACGTGAAAGGGTGGTGATCATGGAAAAATCCCTAATCAATGTGATTGATGTATATATGAATGTATGATGATTATTTATATATTTGGGGTTGTAATTATTAAATGGAGACTGCGTACTCCTTTTATTTTTCATGTAATCTTTATTTTTAGCATAGTCAATTGTTGATGTAAATGTTACGAGGATTACGTGGAGGAGCCTTTTAAGTCGGCGAGCTCTTTGGGGCCCAATTCTTGAAGAGTTCAAGAAACCAAGAAGAAGCGAAGAGCGGCTCTCCGTTATTAAAATATTAAAATGATTAAATGTGGTCTCATTGGCTCGAGACCCATTAAATCATAATTCCATGATCACCACGTAGGATAGATGTTTATGTGATTGGCATCTATTTATTTATTATGATTACGTGAGCATGTTAAACTGGTTAATGTGCAAAGTCAGACTTACCTCACCCAAAATTGCGCCTGCATGAAATCCTAGTTAGGGAAAATCACTCGCGTTAGGTACCGAAAGGGCGTTGGTAATGACATCAACGTAACCAAGTCCCCGAACCCAAAATCTCTGGTTCCGCAGAATTGATCGATCTCTCCCAATCGGTCAATAAGGTTTCCGGTCTACCCTCCAAGAAAGACCGGTGGCGACTCCAAATGCATGCACAAGTTGCACATGCCACCACGACCACACTAAGGTCGAAAGCGATCGACTGTTATCGTCGAATCCCTTTGAAAAATACTCCCGCCGCGATTTGGTATGGGCCTGGGAGGGCCCGCGCCGATCCAAAGCCCGCGATCCGCACCCTTGTGCGGGGGAAGGCCCGCGATCGGTAATCCATTAGCCGCGTCCGCTTCCGGATGGGTCGCGACAGCTGGCGACTCCACTGGGGACTTGTTCTAGAAACTATGGTTCTAGACCTCAAGTGGACTTAGGCCGTAATAAAAATTGAGTGATTTTTCTAACCCTACAGGCGCTCTTGAAGGTGAGGTAAGTCCGCTCACGATAGGTGTTATATGTTTTTGCAGATTGGAGTAATAAGGGGTGTAGTCTGTGATTAACTTTATTTTACGCAGGTGTGGCGTAGGAATGTATGTTGTGTGGATGATTTGAAGTGCTGATTGATAAATTGTTGTGCATGACTTGCATTGTGATGATCACGACACATGGACACACACAACCGCGCCTAAAACCCCAGGCGCCGCCTTTAGGAACACAATAGAAGGAATTGAAAATGGAATCTCCGTGAGGAAAAACACGGGGTAATCCACTTCTCAATTCCGCTCGCTTCGAACTATGGATTGAGTCCCAATGCAACGATAGTTGTGCAATGGAATCGGCTCTTTCTAGAACTCGAGGTGGGAACCTTAACCTTAGGTGCCAAACCCTCTGATTTTTAGAAGTTCACCATCACTTGTCTCATGCGCATGTCTTTGGGCGGTTGGTACACCTAAAATCGCACATAAGTCGACGAGTTGGGTTGGTAAGACTCTCTATCCCTCAAAACTATTACAGTTCATATAAATATAGGCATTTCATTCATTGCATTCTGGTGATTAGATTAAATGCCATTTCAAGGATAGATGCATGTGTTTTTCCCAAACGTCCTTGATAGAAGACGAGGAGGATGATATCCCATGGCGAACACCGAGTGAGCAACAAAGGAGCCTACTATGGACATTATTGAGATATCGTCCAATGAAGATGACGAGTTGGGGCAAGTGATCCGGAAGTCACAGATCGAACTTGGGGCATCCTTAAACGTTAGGATCACATTCCTTGGTTTCATTTTCCATTACTAGTCCTCTTGTATAGGGTTTATTTTTATCGAGGCTTTCTCTATCTCACCCCTTAGAGTGATTGTATTAGGGATCTATTGGTGTATACATTCAGATGGAACTCGGTTGTATTTCTTTTGACGGGTCATGGGAATGTGATAGTGGCATTTTCTCTAATCATCCGAATACTCCCAAGTCAAGTTTATAATTCCTTTAGAGGAAACTAAAGTTGAAAATCTTACACGACCTTTTTGGTCGTACAGGGTAATCCAACCCCAATTTCGCTAGAAGGAATTATACACTTGAATTGGTCCATGCATGTCATACGTCACTAAGTAATCCACGATAATTGATCAAGAGTATTGACGTTATTTCGAATTTAATGACGAGATAGATGTCCAAATTGCTCTCGTTCTTAACAAAACGGCCTTGATTTGGATGCCGTATCTTCAATTAAATTTAAAAACACGTCGTTATGCCTTGCATTTTTGACTAATTCGCTCTTCTGAATATTGGTCAAAAGCAATTATCGTGAATTACATTCCTTTCAATAGTATGCTTTCTTTCGAGGAATATTGATAAAAACTTTTCGCACAAGATTAAAACCCTTGTAAAAGTTCTTGTCATTATTAATTACGAGCAAGCATAAGATTGAAAGGGGTCTATGCTTTCTTTTTCAGATTATTCCTTTTGACTCGGTCTTTTCATTTGCAGGTGAAAAACAAGTAGCATAAAGAAATCTTTTCTTGGATAAGTCTGAGGCTATTCTTTCATCTGACCATGAGTGAGTTAGAAAATCAGAACACATCTACTCGACTTATTATGGATCGGCTCATCCAAGTCTAAGATGTCCGGATGCTCGAAGAAATGGATCATATAAAAGCTAAAACAAACACAGGGGCTTTCATTCATTCTTGCCCAAACCAGATCATACAATTCATTGGGGTGGAAAAGTAAAGCAGAAGTGAGCCCTAATCAACGACACAAAGGAGCCCAGCTGGCCCTCCAGGTTATGGATGCTTTGTTTATACGCACCACTCCGCGTATCATGGTCCGCAAGCCTGAGGTGGAGGCGTTTGCGTTCATCATTGACTGCAACAACCTGAGTCTCGTGATCTTCGGCGACTGCTTCCAAGTCCCGAACAAGTCCATTCTCACGAGTTATATCCTCGTTTATGCCGTTGAGCCTTTCTTCCAGCCACTCGCTCCGATTCCTTAGCAGGGCATTACGTCGATCGCGCTCATAGGTAGCCAGAGATAGAGCTAAGTCCTCCACCAGATTCCTCCTCTCGCGTAGCAATGTCGAAACCCGCTCTTTGGCGAACTCAACAGCCTTTTTGTGACTATCGGCCAGGTAGTCAGCCAACGCTAGGCGGTCGGACTGATCCTCATAACGGGCTCGCAAGACACGAGCCACGGTAACTCCCCGATGAGCAGCGCGGTAGACCTCCAAGGAGTTCGTAAAGAGCGTTGGAAAAATATTGTATTCCCTCCCCAACGCGGTACCCTCGAGGGAGGTGATGTCCAGGTCCCCGAACATGACTCTGATCTCATCCTCGGTTTCGGGATGATCGGCTATGTGAGCGTAGCCTCGACCCAAGAGGTTATAGAACTCTTTCCATCGAGTCAAAGCTTCGGCTGAGAAATTGTGAACTTGGGAAGAAGCCATTTTCGACGGAGATGTGTGTAGTGGAGCGATTAGAGGATGGAAGCAAATTATATGAGAGCGTTAATCTCCCAAACACCAACTCCGCATTTTATAGCGTCTCGAGAGTGGAGAAAAGTTGCAGCAATAATGCTTGTGGAGCCGGGTTAATTAATGTAAAGCGAGGGCTGCTCCTCCCGTGAATCATCAGACATGTCCTGATCCGCAATTTCAGGCCTGACAAATTCGGTCTCGCCATTATTAAAGCTGGGAGGGAGGTGAGCGCAACTATCGAAGAAGCCGCGAAAAGATTGTGTTGTTCCATCACGCATGAAGCTGGGCGGCGAGTGAACAGCTCTGCCACTTAAAAAGAGAAGACAGTGCTGAACAGGCATGACTATTGAGGAAAAGTGAAAGGCGAGCGCAACTATCGAAGAAGCCGCGAAAGGATTGTGTTGTTCCATCACGCATGAAGCTGGGCGGCGAGTGAACAGCTCTGCCACTTAAAAAGAGAAGACAGTGCTGAACAGGCATGACTATTGAGGAAAAGTGAAAGGCGAGCGCAACTATCGAAGAAACCGCGAAAGGATTGTGTTGTTCCATCACGCATAAAGCTGGGCGGCGAGTGAACAGCTCTGCCACTTAAAAAGAGAAGACAGTGCTGAACATGCATGACTATCGAGGAAAAGTGAAAGGCGAGCGCTACTATCGAAGAAGCCGCGGAAGGATTTGGTTACCCCTTCGTGTCGGAAAGCTGAGCAGGAGGTAAACAGTTCCGTCGTTTCAAAAACAGAACGCTGAACAGACCTAGCTTTCGAGGAAAAGGAGGCAACAAATCGAAAGAGCGAGTATACAAAAGAGAACAGAGAACCCCGAGTGACGAGTTCGTTGAAAGACCTCAAATTCTCTAGAATCAGATTCGACATCGAAGCCATGGAACTCAACATCGCCGGTGACGAACATCAAGATCGCAGTGGTGACGACGGCAGTGGCCACGACGCTCAACCCCGGAAAAGAAAAAGTCGCCAGCGCTACGCTCGGAAAGAAATCCAGGAGCTTGAAGCTTTCTTCGATGAATGCCCTTGCCCAAACGAGGAACAAAAGATTGAATTGGGCCAGAAGCTGGGAATGAATCCTATGAGAATCCATTTTTGGTTTCAGAATAGACGTTTCAGACTAGGTGTCCAACACAGGCGTAAGGAGATCACGGCCCTAAAAGAGCAGAACCAAAACCTTCAAATGGAAAACATGTGGTATGAGAAAATTCTCAGTACTATTACCTGCCCTGACTGCGGTGGCCCTACCACCCTCAGTAAATTGTTCCCCAGTAAGCCTTCTACGAAGATGGAAGGTGCTCATTTATCCCCCTGCTCCCTTGAGCCATCTCCGGTACAATCAGATCCTGCTAATGGCGCGCATGAGCAGATCGATCCTACAGAAATTATACCAGTGTCTTCGGAGGAAAAAGATACGTGTCGTTATGATCGGAGTCACCTCATCGAAGCCCATGAATCTCCTCCACAACAGCTTCCGGTAAGATCAGATACGGTTCAAGAGGAGTTAGAGGTTAGTCGGCAGGCTATCTACGCCACTCTGGACGACGAGAAGAAGAAATTCACTTGGCCCCCGGAGCTTCATCTCAAGTTCTTGGACGCAGTTCGACAGATAGGACTCGACTTCATAGGTCCGACAAGCATACTTAGGGTCATGAACGTACCGGGACTTACCAAGCAATTAGTCGCGAATCACCTTGGTTGCTACAGAAGGGCGTTAGGACAGCGTTATGCAGAACTGAATCCGAGCAATAGACTCGGCTGCGAACCCAGCACCCTTATGACAAATGAGGCCCGGTCGAATCTGGACGACTATTGGGGATTTGATCAGGATATCCTCGCGAGTCATTTCAATATTCCTCAAGAACACGCATCACAAGTGCAACGAGTAAGCACTCCTCCGTCCGAGCAGCAGCTAGTCAGTGTTCATCCTGTCGCAGATCAGCCCACCACGCCCAGTGCTCAAGGGTTTGCCCAATCAGAGCATATGGCTTCAGATGATCTAATGGGAGAAAGCTTGGAGCACTCTTATTTCCCTAATCCCCAAGTGGGAGATGCTTGTGGTAGTCAATCGATCAAATCTCCTCTTATAATCCCAGACAAAGATGGAGGTTCCAGTTCGAAGAACCCGTCGGGCGATGCAGCTCAACCTACACATCAATCGTTCGAGGGGTCGGGTGATTTCTTCGATGAAGGACTTGATACCTGGTTCGATCAGTTGGAAGCTATTAAAGGTTGGCAACCATGATCTGCACTTGGTAATGGCACACCTAAGCTGAGGCCAGACTGGTTAGTCATTGGACATGCCCCAAGAAAGAAGGGGATGTACGCGAGAAGGATGTATCTCCTATTGTAAAGTTCTCATCGGTGCATGCGTTTGTTTCTTCAATAGCTAGAGTTGATTCTGCATAATGTTTTTCGCAAACGTCATCTCGTGTGTATACGGTAATTCCTTGTTATTAAGTTCAAGGTAAAATCAGCCCCGACGCGTGAAGGCAGAATTGATAGCATGAGTTACTAGCAGAATGTGATCGATCTCGAAAGTGAAAGATTACTAGCGGCCCCAAACGCAATGACCGCAAAATCAGGGGCAATCTTTAAGTTTCGAGCAACTACAAATCTATTTCTCACGAGGCATTCAGGTCAATCAAATATAAAGCGTCGGGCTGTGAGAATGATGCGTAGTCAATCTGTTGACACAGGCGAAAAAGGAGTCGCGTAGATCCGAAAGCAAAAACCTTTCTTGGCTAGTCAACAATGCAGAATGAAAGAGCATATATAAACAAACTCGCATTTATTTCATTCAGCAGGAAAGTTTACAAGTGGATCACTGAGGGGGAGCAGTAAACCCAAAATGAGTTCTGACAAGCATCACAAAAAAGCTTAACTGACTCTCCATGCTATCCATGCCTTGCTTACAACCCACACTCCGGGAATCGAGGTCTACAAGCTTGAAGAAAAGGAGACGACATTTCTCCTTAAGTTCGTTCACCTTGGTGTCATAGTACTCGAACTCAAGCTCTAAGTCATGAGCCAGCACCCTCCCGCGAGCTATATCCATGCTCAGGTCTTCAAGCCTTTCCTCCAACCAGGCACACTGGAACCTCAGCACGAAGTTGTGCTGGTCTTGCTCAAAGGCGGTGTCAAAAAGAGCCAGACGCTCCACCAAGTTGTCCCTCTCACGGACCAGCATCGAAACCTGGGCGTGGGCGTATTCAACAGCCCTTTTATGGTTATCGGCCGTCAGCATGGCCAACATCAGGGACTCAGTTCGGTCCTGATAACGGGCTCGCACGATACCAGCCAAAGTGACCTCCCGGCTAGCAACTTCGTAAGCCTGCATGAAATTGTTAAAGAGAGTTGGGAAGATCACAAACTCCCTTTGCAGTTTCGTACCTTCAATACACGCAGTATCCAGGGCCGGAATCAGAGTACGAACTTCAACCTCAGCTTCAGGATGATTGTTTATGTAGCCATAACCCCTACCCAAGAGGTGGTAAAATCTCTCCCATTGGGTCGAAGCTTCAGGTAAGGCAACAGGCATAGAGGAGGAATCCATATGCGATGGAATGACGGAGAAGAGAGTGAGAATGTGAAGAGTGTTTGAGAGGCTGAGTCTGATAAGGCTAAAGTGTTAATCTTCTTGACATCAATCTATCACCTTATAAATGCTCGAGTACAGGGAGAAGTGGTAATAATATTTTATGTGCAGTAGAGCCAAGCGGGTTTCGTTAATGCATCCCCGATGAGTCACGAATCCACCACCGTCCTGTGATCTCGGGTTTTACGAAACATAATGGCGCCGAAAGGTGGGCAGGCTTGTTACTCTAGAGACTGGGCCAGGGGGACAAGCGTAGTGCTCGACAAAGCGAAATCAACGCAAGAGATCTTCAGGCTCCGTTCACGTAGAAAAGAGCAAAAAAGGACAAAGTGGGAATTACGAAGCCTTGAGAAAAACGCTCGTCAAGTAGCCATCACAAAAGGACGAAGTGGGAATCTCGAAACATTGAGAAGAGCGCTCGTCGGGTAGCCATCACCTTTGATCGAAGAACGGTGATCCGGCTCCTTTAACCTCTCAGAATTTGCAGAGAAAGTGAAGATCCAAGGAGGAACAAAGAAAGCTGAGTTAACGGAAAATCAAACAGTGATATCCCGGTCAAAATGTTCAAGGGATTCTGTCATTTACTGGAAGCGCCAGACTTGGAGGTCTCCGAGCTTGAGCTGCTGGAAGAGTTTGAAGATCTCAGGACCGAACCTGACACGAGGGCCATGGAGACCGATCCTTCTAATGATGAAACCCGCGGCTTGGTTAACGAGAACAGTACCCGCGACGGTTATCAGCGTCAGAAAGGGGAATATCTCAAACGCAACACTTCAGGTCAAGTCCATAAACTCGAATTGTTTTTCAGGGAATACCCCTATCCGGACATGGAACAGAAAATCAAAATGGGCCAGGAGATAGGGTGGGAGCCTCGGAAGGTCAAGTGCTGGTTTGAAAACAAACGAACCCGGCTGAAGCAGCAACGCGATCGGCACGAGTTAGCGGTTGTAAGGGAGGAAAATGAAAAGCTTCGAATAAAAAACACTCAGTACAAAAAAGCTCTAAGCATCGCTATTTGCCTGGAGTGCGGTAACCCTGTTCCCACGGACGGAGTATTCACTGAAGAGCCAGATCTGGGGGTTTATAATGCTCATTTGTTGCAATGCCCTTCGCAACATCTTTCGGAACAGGCGGGTACCGCCGAGGATCTACAAGAGGAAACTAGTGCTATAAGGTCAAAGTCGACGCCCATTGTGGAAGGGAACATGCGTCATGACAAGTCGGGTCCGCTCGATGATGAACTCACTACCATGACCAGCCGATCTGAGACCACTAAATCCCCTCCAGAGCAACCTCCAACACGACCAGATTCCGAGAAGAGTAACCGCCAAGTTGCTGACACCACTTCGGCTAGCAAGAAAATAAGATTTCGTTGGACCCCGGAGTTTCATAGCAAATTTGTTGATGCAGTTCAACAGTTGGGGATCAGTTTTGCTTGCCCATTGCGCATACTCGAAATCATGAACGTGCCGGGACTGACTAAAAATATGGTCAAGAATCACCTTTGGCGCTACAAGAAACTACTGAGAGATGGACGAGCGTCGCTAGACCAAGATAGAGGCGGTTCAACACGACCAGATTCCACGAAGAGTAGCCGCCGAGTTGCCAACCCTACTTCGGCTAGCAAGAAAACAAGGTTTTATTGGACCTCGGAGCTTCATAGCAAATTTGTTGATGCAGTTCAACAGTTAGGGATCAGTTTGGCTCGCCCATCGCGCATACTCAAGATCATGAACATGCCGGAATTGGATAGAAATAAAGTCAGGAACCACCTTTGGTGCTACAAAAGACTACTGAGAGATGGACGAGTGGCGCTAGACCAAGAGAGAGGCAGTTCAAGTTTAAACGATGAGCATGGCTGTGATCGCAATCCTCATGAAGCAGGAAGCATCCAATCACCTCTTAACACCGATGGGACTGACAATTACACGGTCGATTGTTCAGGCATCAATCAGAGTACTCCCATGGGTTATCCCAGTACTCCTCAGGAGTATGTACCGCAATTTCAGCAAATCGGGACTCCCCAGTCTGAGCACCGACTGGCCGTTAATACTAGTCCTACAGCGGATCTAACACTGGCAGGAGATGCACATACAATCTTGCGAGACGATTACGGAGATTCCGGCTCGAAGAATCAGGTGGTCCATGACGAAAATGGCAAAAAGATTCCTTCTCCAGTAGTCGACAATACTCAACCTGAGTGTCAGTCGCTCGATGGTTCAGACGATCTCCTTGAAAACATCTATTCTTGGTTCGATCGGCTGAATTCCCCCCTGAGTTACCCTGGTACTCCCCAAGAGTATGTACAACAATTTCAGCAGGTATGGACTCCCCAATTTGAGCACCAACCGATCGTTAGTGTTATTCCTACGGCGAATCCAGCATCGGGTACAAACCTACTGGACAACGATGAAAATACCAACTCGAGAAGTGAGGTTGTTCATGTCGAAAGTAGTGTGAGGAACCCATCGCCAACGGTTGAGGATGCCCGACTTGGGCGTCAATGGCTTGAAATTTCAAGCGAGTCCCTCAGTGAGCAACTCGGCGTGTGGATCACGCATAAACCGAGAAACCAGGTTGTTCATGCCGAAAATGGGAGAAGTCCGTCACCAGCAATTAAGGATGCTCAACTTGGACGACTCGAGCGGTCGGACGATCTCCTGAATGAGCAACTCAGCCTATGGGTCAAGCATTTTGGAACAAGTGCATCTTTGCAGTCGTGACCGGTACCGGCGATCGGACATCTGGTTCGAAGCTCGTGTGCTAAATCATTAGAAGGCTCAGGAGAGTGAGAGGTGAATACATCGAATGAATGTGTTACGGATTTCGTTGTAAAGTTCCCGCGGGAACATTGTAATTAACGCTGAAAACTAACCGCTCTGAGTGTCAACATTACCCTTTGAACGTCTTCGAGCCAAGGGCCATGGATTAATCACTTAATCCGTGGAGCAAATTCCATGAACGATGACTATCACCCGCGGAGCATAATGGGATCTACCCCCATTCAGCACGAAATACGTTTGGTCACGAAGCCTCCCATTTGGTAAAACGATGTATCGTTCCTAAACGATCTTCAACCGAATACCAAAGTAATGTCTCATTTCTTTCCCTTCTCAGGTGTTAAACGTGGATAAATCACCCAAGGAGCCATCTGTTCAAATAACAAAACAGACGTTGCCCAACCGGGGGCAGCTGAACCATTGATATTGCAAATATTCCAAGCATGGATAAGCGGATTTGATAGACGTGGTTCATATCAATACGCGACGTCAGAACGGGATGAGAACCAAGAGTAAAGTTGTATTGTCCCAATTTGTCTTCAATTTGGGAATATGAGTTAACACTTGCTATTTATCCTTGATAGGGACTCACCATCAAGGAGGACAAATTTTGACAACCTGTGTGCACTCGCAGGGGCACACGACCGAGGGTAAGATGTATCGTTCTAATTTTTTGAAAAATTCATGAACGAACAATAACATGTTTCTTCCGCATTTTCAGGGATCTCCAGCCGCGGGGGACAGGTAAGTATCCCTTTCCCCAATCCATTGAAAATGTTGAATAAAAAATAGAGAAGAAAAGAAAAGCTTTTAGAATCTGATGTCTAGAAAAGACATAGGATTCTAACTTCATTGGCATTCATGTTTTGAAACATGAGGTTATCTGAACATGCATTGGGCATCATAAAATCCCATTGACGGGTAAAATTTTTGGAGAAAACGAAAGAGATTTTTCCAATCAAAAGTTGTTCAAAACTTTCAAAAGGACGTTTTCTCAAAAGACGAGAGGCAAAGCCTAGTCCAAACACGTCCTATACACACTTAAGAGAGAAATGGAGCGGATAAGACAGCAGAATCTGGACCTACGGAAGTAGGGACCATTCGCAGCGATTACATGGGTTGGGACGACGGAGGCATTCGTTTCATATCCCCCAAACACTACAGGTGACCGTTGATAACCCCTTTGAACGGCGGTTTTCATTCTTAACCCTGTCAAGAACCACCCCACATCGGGGTAAAATGGAGGTGAGTCCAGCAGCAGCAGGAGAAAATGGTTAGAAATTTTCTTGCTCGGACTAACATTAATCTTTGTGTGTTGTTTATATGGTAATCCAAGTGCCATAGGATGATGAGAAGCATTCATTTCTCTATCCCACACACCGAATCCTTTGCATAGCCAAGTTGAGCCTGCAGAATCATTTCATAAACCCGTTGGTGATCATTGCACATTCCAAGACGGATGCAGCATCACTTCAGAAACGAAGAAGTTCAAGACTTAGGGTTTGCAAAAGAATTCCTAAGTTAATGTTTAACCTTGTTAGACCTTTGATCATAGGTCTAACGCGATCCTATGAAGATGAGAAAAAGTGGGATTTCAAAAATGAATGAGAAAAATCCACGGCATCGAGAAAAAGCAAAGTGCCTGGTAAAAGCAAGGCCGATGCTCATGAAAGCTGTTTGCTTGATCCCCAGTGAAACTTGGATGGAAAAAAAAAATTCTTAAAGGAGTCAAATAAAAAAAGCTGCTCCCCAAATGCTGCCAAGCACAGAACAAAGACATGGAGAGAGTCGGTCTCTGAATGCAACAAGGGACGCTCTCTAAAGAGCTAGTGCACACCTCAAAATCGGTTGTACACCTCAAAAACTAAAGATGCAGAAAGGAAAAGACAGGAGGTAAATCAGCAATGATCACCAATGTCAAACTCGTCATGAATTCTGGGCCAAAAACAAGCCTTTTTCGGTCCCCAATCCTACCAACATCATAACCCTGAAACAGTCTTCTCTGACTAAGACACTTGGGTTAACATACAGCTCAGCTCGAAGAAGTACGAGCAAGACTATTTCTTTCTCATTTTGCAGGGTTCTTGACTTGTAAACCCGGAGCAGATGGTGAAAACTTTCATTCAATGACCTTGACTCAAAAGTGAGTCCCCCTTGAAGACCAATATCCAAGCCCAACATTACGGTCCCGTGGAAGACCTCCCGACCGATCAAAATGTATGCGCTGCGAATGAGCCTAAAACCTAGGCACGGGTTAGTAGGGAATCGAGTGTATCCCCTATAAAAAAACACGATCGCAAAACAGGTGAGAAGACCTCATTGTCGAGAAATATTCCAATTGATGTTTTGAACAAACTCTTTTTGGAATTTTCAAACTGTTGATCCAGATTTTCCGTGCAAGGGATTTGTGATCACATTTGCATGTTGCAAGAATGCTTTGGATAACCCCCAGCATCAAAATGCACATTTCATGATTAAAACTTAAATCATACGGTTTTGTCAAAATGGACACCCGTGGTCTTCCCAAAGATTACTAACGTTTTCTTGGTGAAGAAAAATCTTTCAGGCTCAAACTTATGCAGGATACTTGGAGAACCCAACTCCCAGAATGTCGCCTCAACAGACTCAAGTGAAGTTTTGTCAAAATAAAATCTTTCACTGCTTCAAAAAACTGAATTCCCGACAAACTTCGGGGTCTCAAAAAAAGGGGAAGAAAAATCCTTTTAAAAGAAAAAGTCCTATCAGACGTGGAGAACCCTCGTCCCAGGACCCATTTTCAAAATATCAAACAGTCTCATCGGACGTGGAGAACCCTCGTCATGAGACCCCTTTTCAAACATGGTAGATACCGCCTGAAGGGTCAACACATGGTAGATACCGCCTGAAGGGTCAACACAAGGTAGATACCGCCTGAAGGGTCAACACAAGGTAGATACCGCCTGAAGGGTCAGCTCAAAGGTAGATACCGCCTGAAGGGTCAAATGAAGGTAGATACCGCCTGAAGGGTCAAATCAAGGTAGATACCGCCTGAAGGGTCAAAATATGGTAGATACCGCCTGAAGGGTCAAATCAAAGGTAGATACCGCCTGAAGGGTCAAAATCAAAGGTAGATACCGCTTGAAGGGTCAACACAAGGTAGATACCGCCTGAAGGGTCAACACATGGTAGATACCGCCTGAAGGGTCAACACAAGGTAGAAACCGCCTGAAGGGTCAACTCATGGTAGATACCGCCTGAAGGGTCAAATCAAAGGTAGATACCGCCTGAATGGTCAAAATCAAAGGTAGATACCGCTTGAAGGGTCAACACAAGGTAGATACCGCCTGAAGGGTCAACACATGGTAGATACCGCCTGAAGGGTCAACACAAGGTAGAAACCGCCTGAAGGGTCAAATCAAAGGTAGAAACCGCCTGAAGGGTCAACTCAAGGTAGAAACCGCCTGAATGGTCAAACCAAGGTAGAAACCGCCTGAGGGATCACATTAATGGTAGAAACCGCCTGAAGGGTCACATATGGTAGAAACCGCATAAGGGTCAACTCATTGATAAATATCGCAGTAAGGATCAACACAAAGGTCTGATCCACCATACGGATCAAAATTCTTGGCAAATCCCAAAGCGTGGGATGCGCCTTCCTTAGGTTCCTACAAGTTAGGAATCCCATCATGGTATGACCTACCATACAGGTCAGAGCTTAATCTCCCTGGGATATTCTGAATGACGAGTCCTAGGCATCTTCTTGAAAGTCGTCGCAACCGGCAGCATCTGACAGGTGAGCTTCAGGTAAGCCTCTCTCACTCCGGCCCATGTTCAAATTGTTAGAGCAAACCGGGGATTGATTTGAGCTTTTATCAATAGGCTTAAGGATCCGATGTCATAACATTTCTTCTCTTATTTTCCCAGTTGAGTCGGTTAGGAATCAGGTGCCACCTTATCTTTGAGAGAAACCTCTAACGAGATTCCTCTCAAAGAGGGGCAGCTGTTGACACCTGATTTTTTTTACCATTTATTATTGTGATTTTTATTCTTTAAAATTAATTAAAAATATCAAAAAAGGTCATAAAATCACAAAATCAACTTTGGAAGCCTTGGTTTAACCTTAGGAACCAATTTTGAACAAAAAATATTTTTCGGTATTTTTAATATTTTTCGAGTTTATTTAATTATAAAAATACCCAAAAAATCAGAAAAATACCATTCGTGGTCAGAAAAATACCCAAAAATATTTGATAATTTTGTTTTAATTTCCTCTTCAAGTGTGTCACTTTAAATCTCAAAAATTCGGCTCGGGTCACTATGTTCCTTCACAAACATAAACCCGAACCGAGCCTAAAAAAAATCATTTTCGAGTCTTTTAGTTTTCAATTCTCACTTTTTATAAGCTATGACATTGGATTCTAAAGTCTTAAAGTGCAATTAGGTCAATTTGCCCTCCAATTTAATCAATTTTTACCAAAAGGGCTTAATTGCACATTTTTCTTTCAATTAGTCCCCGGTTTCACGGATGTATACGTATGCTCTACGTATTTATACGTCATTCATATTTATACGTTATGCATATTTTTATTGTTTGGTAACCTCTTTAACTCTTGTAATAATAATAATGGTTATTATTTTTAACACCTTTGTTAGTGCCTTTTTTAGCATTTTTGTATTGTGAGTGCTATTGCTAGTGCTATTTTTAAATAGCATTTTTTGTATTATAAATTGTGAGTGCTATTGTTAGTGCTATTTTTAAATGACATTTATTTATCATAAATTGTGAGTGCTATTGTTAGTGCTATTTTTAAATGGCATTTATTTATCATAAATTGTGAGTGCTATTATTAGATAGAATTTATAATTGTTAGTGCTATTTTTAAATAGAATTTTTGTATTATAAATTGTGAGTGCTATTGTTAGTGCTATTTTTAAATAGCATTTTTGTATTATAAATTGTGAGTGCTATTGTTAGTGCTATTTTTAAATGTCATTTATTTGTGAGTGCTATTATTAGATAGAATTTATAATTGTTAGTGCTATTTTTAAATAGAATTTTTGTATTATAAATTGTGAGTGCTATTGTTAGTGCTATTTTTAAATAGCATTTTTGTATTATAAATTGTGAGTGCTATTGTTAGTGCTATTTTTAAATGTCATTTATTTGTGAGTGCTATTTTTAGATAGAATTTATAATTGTTAGTGCTATTTTTAAATACAATTTATTGGAAGGTATTTTTGGCTATAAAAGGATGGCAAGAGTTTTGAGGTTAAAGGGGGAGACATTTTGTAGAGTGTGCAAATTTTTGAGAGCTTAGAGAGAAGAACACAAACACTCTCTATATTCTCATAATCTTGAGAGAGCAAAATATACTAAGTTCGGAATATTGATTCCGCATATTGCTAGCACAATTGTTGTGGAGTTATTAGTCGTCTCCCCGTTCGTCAATTGGTGGTGCGTCCGAATTAGATGCCTAACACTTGTGGAGGCTGAGATCGAAGAACATCGAACCGACACCTCCGTTCAAGCACGCTACGAGAGGTAATCTATTTACTCCCTTTGAGACTTTGTGATTTTTTTCGATTGAAATGCACGAAGTACGCCTCTGGAGATACATGTATGGGTTGTTATTTATTTCCGCTACGTGTTACGTGGATCCCAACAGTGGTATCAGAGCCAATCCTCAGGTGTTTTCGTGCATTTAATTGATTTTTTGCAATTTTTGCAATACTATGGCCAATATGTATTAACGAATTGTTCGTCTTACATGGCTAATGGAGATTGATTATTTTATATGATAAATTAATCAACGTAGCAAAAATTGAGACTAAATCAATTTTGAATCGAAAATTTATGGCTATCTTATTTTACGTAAAAATTCTGAATATGATTCAACGTAGAATTTTTATTGTGCCTTCCTAAGTTTTAAATTGTGAATTTATTACTTACGTGAAAGGGTGGTGATCATGGAAAAATCCCTAATCAATGTGATTGATGTATATATGAATGTATGATGATTATTTATATATTTGGGGTTGTAATTATTAAATGGAGACTGCGTACTCCTTTTATTTTTCATGTAATCTTTATTTTTAGCATAGTCAATTGTTGATGTAAATGTTACGAGGATTACGTGGAGGAGCCTTTTAAGTCGGCGAGCTCTTTGGGGCCCAATTCTTGAAGAGTTCAAGAAACCAAGAAGAAGCGAAGAGCGGCTCTCCGTTATTAAAATATTAAAATGATTAAATGTGGTCTCATTGGCTCGAGACCCATTAAATCATAATTCCATGATCACCACGTAGGATAGATGTTTATGTGATTGGCATCTATTTATTTATTATGATTACGTGAGCATGTTAAACTGGTTAATGTGCAAAGTCAGACTTACCTCACCCAAAATTGCGCCTGCATGAAATCCTAGTTAGGGAAAATCACTCGCGTTAGGTACCGAAAGGGCGTTGGTAATGACATCAACGTAACCAAGTCCCCGAACCCAAAATCTCTGGTTCCGCAGAATTGATCGATCTCTCCCAATCGGTCAATAAGGTTTCCGGTCTACCCTCCAAGAAAGACCGGTGGCGACTCCAAATGCATGCACAAGTTGCACATGCCACCACGACCACACTAAGGTCGAAAGCGATCGACTGTTATCGTCGAATCCCTTTGAAAAATACTCCCGCCGCGATTTGGTATGGGCCTGGGAGGGCCCGCGTCGATCCAAAGCCCGCGATCCGCACCCTTGTGCGGGGGAAGGCCCGCGATCGGTAATCCATTAGCCGCGTCCGCTTCCGGATGGGTCGCGACAGCCCTCCCTAGGGGCATAAAACCGTCCAGACCTCATTACTGCGTCTACTTATTTAGTCCCATAGTCCCAATGGACTGCTTTAGGATCGTATTCTTCTACTGGGGGGACTTCTATAGTTACAGTTGCCTGATAAGACGTCTCCGGTTCAGTCGTGTTGTATGCTTCTTCTTGTGATAGTTGAATCACAACGGGCTTGACTAGGTAGTCTTTCACCTCGCTCATGCTATCAAGTTCTTCCAATCGATTACCACTGTCGTAGCAACTTCGACCATTGATACGGTGTTGTCAAGTTCTTCTATGCCATTCGAGGTCTCTGGTTGAGAGAGATCATCCATACCTCCCCATCCGTCCGGTATGATGTCTTCAATTTTCTGATAAAAGCTGGGAGGGGCCGAAAATTTCACTTTGAAGTTGTACCCTCCAGAATCTTGACCCAGGTTATCTACAATTTCGCCCTTTTCAATCGCGTTGGCCATAAATTTGCGGTCCGCTAAACTTCGTCTTTTGGCTTTCAGTTCGTCCTTTTCGAATTCTTCTTCTGACTGAGTGACCGGCTCAAGACTATCTACCAGATTCTCGTGTGGGATGTCCCAGGTGTTGCCCCACTCTGTTGTGATCACGAAGTAGCTTCCTCCCAAAGATAGAGAAGCTTCAACTCCTTCGAATTCTTCATTAGTAATATCGGACATAATCCCCAAGCTCATCATTTTGGCGATACATAGCTTCTTTTCGTCAACAGAGATCTCTCCTGCTTTTGGGTATGATGAAGCGGCTGCTAGCAAGTTGGTCAGCTTAGGTACGTCTACCTTCAGCTTAAGGTAGTCTTCCTCCACTTCAGCAAATATTGCTCCTACTGCTTGATGATCTGGAAGTGGGTTGTCTTGTACATTTGGGGCCATATTGTCAAACTTCAGAATTTGATTGTCAATCAGAGCTTGCACCTTCAGCTTGAGGATATAGCAGTTGTCCACATTATGCCCTCTCTCGCCCATGTGGTAGATACAGGTTTGGTTCTCATCAAAGCCAGGATATTTGACAGGGTTTGCCCTAGGCGGTTCTTTTGCCACCAAGCGTTGCTCTAGCAGCACTGGGAGTAACTTGGATAAAGGTCTTGGGAGTTGAGAAAATTGCTTCTGGGGTTGCCTTCTTCTGGGCTCTTGTACTTTCGGTGTTGACCAGGACGATCCTCCTTTGGTCTGATTGGAATTGCCAAACGGCTTGAGCTTGTGGGGATCCGGTATAAACGCTATGTCCAGTCCGGCTTCTCTCTCCTTTTTCAAGGGATACTGCTTCCTAGTAGGAGCTTCATGAAGCCTTCTTTCCCTCAAGGCCCATTCTAGTCTTTCGGCAACCTTAATCAGGTGTGCGAATGTTTGACACCCGAAAGTGTTTAGCCTGTCAAAGTACTCGTAGGGGAGTACTTTCAGGAATAAGTCAATCAGCTCCTCTTCTAGGATTGATGGCTTTACTTGGGTGGCCAAGGCTCGCCACCTCTGGGCATATGTCCTGATTAGTTCACCTCTTGCCTTTGAAGTTCGCAGAAGGTCTTCTCTTGTAGGGGCCGTAGCCGTGTTGAATTTGTATTGTCTGAGGAAGTCCTCTGCAAGATCCTCCCACCCATCGTAATCTTTTAGGTCTAGCTCAATGAACCAGGCCAGAGCGGCGCCAGCCAAACTCTCTTGGAACGTGTTCATTAGTAGCGGAATATAATCTGAATAGTGCGCCATCTTGTGCAGGTAATACTTGAGGTGTGCTCGGGGACAACCTGTCCCATTGTATTTTCTTACAAACTCTGGCTCCTTATAGTCAGGAGAAGTCTCTACTTTAGTGAAAGGGGATATCTTGTCGAAGCGGGCTAACTCGTAACCTTGACTGCTTAAGCACTCCTCGATTTTGGCCAACCTTTTAGCCTCCGCTTCGATTTTCACAGTCTGCTTCCCCTTCTCCTCTTTCTCGAGGTTGATAACAACAAGCGATGCCTTTTATTGTGGCCAGCTATTTGGTTCATGGATGTCCTCTTCTGCATGTTGAGTATCTCTCGTCACCTCCTTATCTGCTGTATCAGGTACAAAAGAAGGGCCTGAGTTGTTCTGGTTATGGGCTGTGGTTTGTTTAGCTTGGGTGGCCTCCAGCATGGCCTTGATGTCGGCCATCATAGTTGCTAAGGCGGTCATCTGAGATTCCAACATGCCCACACGCGGGGTCAATTCTTGTTGCTCCATTCTTGTCTTAAAGCGGGTACGAAAACGATGTGTTGGTAGTTCCGTGATGAGAGGGTACTTGTTTCAGAAGGATTCCCAGTGAGTATTTCTTTTGTTTTTGACAAAAGGAAGCAGCTAATCCTTTTAGTTGCATGCTTCTTACCAGTAGATGAGAAAAAGGACTACCTCGTGAGCCTTAGCCTCATGTAAGCAGTTCTTTTAATCATTTTCTGATAAGAATTCATGAAATTAAAAGAAGCGTAATTTCTGATGATAGTTTTTATGCATTCGCAAAACATGTTCATATTCATGCTCATGTGTCCAAGATAGTATCTAACAGAAATGAGAATGTATGAGAAGATATCACAATGTTTTCTTATTTTACACTTGACAGAATAGCCTATTCAAGTCTAGGACGTTTGGGGCCTAAGGTATCCTCATCATCCCAGTATGGATTCCCTTCTTCAGTCTGAGACTCTTCGTCTTCTGAATATGACAGCGGTCCCATGTCTTCGGGTATGTACGGCTCTATTCCAGGTACGTACGGCACGATGTATTCGGGTATGTAGGGCTCGACAAGGCTTCGTCGGGTCGCTTTGAAGTGTTGAATGTATTCTGCGGTGGCTCTATGAATGTTTTCTTCACGAGTCATGTTTTCTTGCCAACTTATTTCTTCAGCCTGAGAATTCTTCAAAGAGCGTATGATGGATGCCACCTTGGCTTCAAACTGTCTCTTATCCTCCTCTGTGAGGGCCTGGCTTGGTAAGTTAAAGGAAAAGATACCAGGTTGCGTTGGAGAAGGGATCTCCTGTAGAGCTCTAAACTGTCGAATCACCCTCCTTGGATAGTATGCGGTAGCGCCCGTGAATCCTAGCAAAGGGACTGGACCCCCGTCATCGCAGGTCAATCTGACTTTGCTCAGCGTTGGCAACCTTAGCCGCCATCGGAGTTGTTCGGGTTTTAGGATTTTAAGGAAGTTTTTTCACTCTATGAAGTTGAACTTAGGAACACGTGTATGGGTTCTGACAAAGGTTTTAAAAGGGTGCGCATCGGGGCTGATTTCAGTGAAACCTATGCGAATGTGAAATTGTCTGATATGGGAAGTGAACCACAGATACAGAAGATCACTAGAGGCTCTAAAGATTCCCTTTTTACTTTTCCTGAAGCGATTTAAGGAAAGGAAGGTCTCGGCAAGGAGGATGTTTGAGTAATCCCACCCACAACAGACTTGTCTAGCTACTACAGCCATGATAGGGTCAAAGGTGATAGATGAGATCGGGAATAGTACAAAGCTAAAGAATGCCAAGACAAAGGCTCTACCAGATTTGGTTCCTTTAGCAGCAGGGAGGCGGGAAAATCGGTCTATAAGGAAAGATAAGGAGACTCGTCCAGAATTGCTTTTTGCATCTGCTTTGACTTCATTCAGGCCTGTGTCAAGGAATTCAGCCACCTGACTCAGGGGTTCAAATCCTATAGGGGGTCGGACGAGCGTAGGAGTGAACTCAACTCCGATGACGGCGCTGTATTCCTTGATAGTGGGAGTAATCTCTAGTCCTTCCATGCAAAATGTAGCGGTGGTAGGATCCCAGTAGAGCGCCATGGCTTGAATAAAGGCAGGTGGACACTCAATCTTCAGCAGGTCCAGTAGGTATCCTAGTCGTGATTCAGCATACTTTTGGCTGGCTTCGCCCATGTTGTCCCACCATGATTGGAGTTCGGCCCGGGGGATTTTGAATACTTGAATATCATTCTTTCCCATCAAGTCTAAAATATGCAAATGATTTTGAAAAGTCAATCGTCAGAAATTACTTTAAACGTATGAACATGCAGATGTCATGAGGTATGCATGAGCTAACTCGATTGCATAGTTCAATTGAAGAAATGGAAATTAGGACCTTTTTCAGGTCTTGAAAGTCTGACTCAAAGCCTAATTTGAATTTCAAGGAAGTGAATTATGCAATTTAGTCAGGTTTACTCAATGACTAAGGGAAATAGCAACGTCACATTCCATTGGTTAATACATCAAAAGAACAAAGTGGAGTGAACTTTTATTACAATCAAGATGCCTAATGGAAGAAAGGTAAAGAGAGATCTTTCAAACAAGAAAGCTGTAAAAGATCGTTGGAATGTGAGGATCCAAATCACTCTTTTCCCAGAGGTCTATCCAAATGACAGTTGGTCGAGAGTTTTCCTCTAATCAAGTGTAAGGGAGTCGTCTTCAGTGTTTTGGTCGAGAGGCTGTAGTTCCTCTGGCCATTCTCTGGTCCATGGTACGACGACTTCAGGAGCCTTCTCAGGTTTCGCCTTCTTGAGCGTGATACGCTTCGGTTTTGTCTTGGTCGCGGGGTGCCTCTTTCTTCCTCAGAAAGTGACCATGGGCACACTTTCTCTAGCCAGTAGTTCAGCCTTCCGACGGGCATATGCCTCTCTGGCCAACTGGTTGCGACGCTGCCTCTTCATCTCCAGATAATTCTTGAACATCTCATCTGACTCCCGCTTAAATCTGAGGTTATCGACGTAGTAGCGGGTTTGGCAATCTTCGGCGTATCCTAACTTACGTCCAGTCAGTTCCCGACCATGCACGAATCTAGTGAAGTGTAGCCTTGTGTTTAGTCCGGGGCGAGTGACTTTCCTCAGGTATTCGAAGGTCACCAATTCTGCCGAGCTCTTAGGGAACAGCGACATTCTACCCTATTACCATTGCTGTTTCAATTAGTCACTTGAGCGATTTGCATGATGTGAATGCATATGAATGTATGTAATGTATGAGTCATATTATGGAGCAGGGAGTAATAAAGTACATCGGAAATAAATGCCTTACCAACCATACTTGGGGGAATGTGGAATGTCCCCCTCTTATCAATGGGCGATTTTAGGTATACCAACCATCCAGAGACATGCGCATGAGATAAGTGGGTATACTCTAAGAAATCAAAAATCAGGTGAGGAACCTACGACTCAGGCTCCCACGATCCACACGAGGCAGATTCCTCCCTAAGGGTACCTACCCAAGAGGGCTAGATATCGCCAATGCAGATGGTAGGCGGGAATGAATACGAAAGTCTCAAGTGCCATCAAACACAAGATTCTTTTCGCATTCCTTCCCTATCTAAGGTTACCTAGAGGTGGTTGCAGTCGGGGTTTGACCGCCAGTGTGTGCAATGTGTCGTTATCATCACAATGCAAAATCATGCACAGCAGTTTGTATCAAAACACCGCTTCAGTATGTGCCTAAAATAAACATACATTCCCAACTCCAACCTGCAGGAAAAAATGTCAACAATCACTCCACCCCTTATTTCTCCAGTCTGCAAAAACATCTAACACGATGGTTAGCATACGTACCTCACCTTCGAGAGCATCTGCATAAAATAATGTCAGATAAACCAAGCAACTTTTTAATTGGCTCAAGTCCTCTGGAATTCGTAACCAGAGATTCTGGTTTAGAATAAGTCCCCAGTGGAGTCGCCAGTCTGTCGCGATCCTCTCGAGCGCCATCTGGGCTAGCGAGGGTTAATGGACCGTCCGATGTTGCATGATTGGACACGGGCCTCTCCCAAGGTCCATTACCCAAATCGCAACTGCTGGATATACGTGGTCGACCTTCAGTGTGGTCTAGTGACATGTGATGAGTATACATGCCAAGGAGTCGCCACCAATCGTTTCGTGGAGGGTACGATCGGAAACCCTATCGAATAGTTGTGAGTGGTCTATTCGATTCTGCGGAAACCAGATAAGTGGGTTCGGGGACTTAGTTACGCCAACTGTCAGAGTTGACGCCTTTTCGGTACCTAAGCTGAATGGTTTATCTGATCCTAGGATTTCATACAGACGAGTGGGGTACAGATCCTAAATCTAGGAGTTCATGCAGATGGGAATAGCTACCCTATCACTCACAATCATTAAAGGTAAATGCGCAAATCAAGGATCCAGTGCATGCGGATAAAACACATGAAAGCAGCATGACATCCCTAATGAGGCCCTATTAGCCTAGAGAAATATCAATCAAGGCTTAGGAACGATTTTGGCATGATTTGCCCATGAGGGGCAGGACTGTAATTTTTGAACAATTCAGGGACAATTTGCCTTGAAAGGACAAATTTGTCATTTTAGATGAATCGGGAAGTCAAAAGATGGGGGAAATAGGATTGGCTATCAATCCAACCCATTTTCTATTTTTTGGGAATTTCCAGGATTTTTCTAGAATTTAAAAGTGATTTTACCCTCGGAGGGGTAAAATCGTCATTTTGAAAGAAGATGAGAACTGAAAATCTCAAATATTGGGGTTGGTCGTCCACCTGACCCAAACCCTAACTTTAAGCAATTTTCAGAACTCGATTGAGACAAGAAAGACGATTTTCCCATTGAAGGGCTAAATTGTCATTTTGAGAAAAGAGGCGGGACTCGAAAACCCAAGCCTAAGAATTGGTCGCCTACTTGACCCTAATTCTTACCTTGGCATTATCGGCCTTATCTTGCATACACAGCAGAGGCGACTTACCCTTAAAGGGTAATGTCGTCAAGTCTTGGAAGAGCAGATAAGAAACCCCAAAAATAGGGTTGACCAGTTGTCTATGGTCAATCCTCGATTTTTTGGGATTTCTGGAGTGTCTAGGATTTTCCCACAATTTTTCCACAATTTTTTGGAATTTTCTGGAATTTTCTAGCATTTTTTGGATTTTTTAGAATTTTTCTGATTTTTTTAAATCATTTTCCGATTTTTTTATTTAAAAAATGTTATCCGGGCCACGACCCGCTGGCGACCGGCCCGGATCCGGCCCGCACCAAAACGGCGTCGCTTTGGCCCTTTCCCGTTCGAATTTTCGATTCCCGCCCGATCCAAACCTACGGCCTAGATTGTGCCACATGTCACGCTACGAAAGGCTTGATCTAGCGAAGGAGACCGATGGCTATGATTTTGCCACGTGTTGACGCACGGACGACCGGATCTAAGGCAAGGAACCTACGGTTCAGATTAGGCGAGGACTCGATCAGGACCGTCTGATCAGACTGTTTAAACCTACGGCCACGATTAGATCCCAAGACTCGATCTAGACCGTCTATTTATATTAGCCTAAACGACACCGTCCACTAAATAACCTATACGGCGCCGTTTCAACCAATTTTTATTTTCAGATTAAAATCATTTTCGAATTATCCTAAATTCTAATCCGACGGCCCCCACTTATTAGACTCAATTAATCTCAGCCGTTGGATCTACCTATTCGAATAACAACCTCCAACGGCCAAGCTGACTGGACTGACACGTGGACCAATGGCCGATTGCCATCTAAGCCTTTGACTCGTTGACCGCGCCACGTCAGCTTCATCTTCAACCTCGCGACCATTGCTGAACGAACGGCCACGACTCTCCGGCGATGATCCGACGGTGAGACCTTAACAGATTTGAGCGAGGTTGGCAGCAATCGACTCGTCTAGTCTTCATTCGTAACATATCGCAAGATTACACGAATCCATTCACAGAATCAAACGCGATCGAACATGAACCAGTACGCACCCATGTATTCTAATCAGGCGATTCATAGCATATTAGGCTAATTCACTAACACAGAAGCATCATTCAGTGTTCAAAAGGCTTACCTCGAGCTCCGATTGAGCTCGCTCGGCCTAGATTTGGCTAGGCGAAGATGAATAGTAGACGGCCATGGAGGTTGAGTTGGGAGACTCGATTCGGTGTTTTCAGACAAAATCAATGCAAAGTAGATATGCGACGATGGTCAGTAATGTTCAAGGAGTAAAACACACATATTAATTGAAAGAATGGGCAAGAAATGCTAGAGCCGCCATTGAAGCTCAGTTCAAGAATCGAAGCTCGGCCTTACCTGTTTTCGCGAATTCCTCGCGCTTGGGCGACGGCGATCGCTTCCGGGGACTCTGGGCGACCTTCTAGCAGCACCGTGAAGCTTTGGTTTGGCCTGGGAAGGCCCAACCGGCGCTCTGCAATTTGAGCTCAAGTTCTCAACGACGGGGGTCGGAGAACGAGCTCTGTTTTGCCCTCTCTCTCTCGCTCTCGATTCTCCTTGTCCTCCACTAACTGAATTGACCAATCCCCTCAACAGAAAACGATCGCAAGCTTATATAGCTCTTTGGATTTCAAGAAGCCTTTGCCGCCAATCGGGATGGTCAACGAACTCAAAATGGCACGTGATTACACGTGCCATTAGGTGCAAACGGCAACGGAGGGAATGGGTGTCCCGTCTACGTCCGTTTATTTCTTCAGCTGCTCTTAATTCGTGCGAATTTAGCATGAATTTGCATTGAGTTTGGGAGATGTTGACTTTTGCAGGCTTGCGAGATTGACCGTCCGATTACTCTCCCCTCCGGCGACCATTGATCCTCATTTTGGTCCCAATCGACGGGAAATGTCCTAAGGAATCAAACGCCCATAAGTGTGTCTTCGATTATCGCCGATTGGTCTGTCAATTTGGCCATCAAAGCTCGGCATTTTACTGTTCATTTGTGCAGACTCTCGGGGAAGAAGAAGACACTGTAGCAGACCGGTTCGACCGGTCGGACCGGCGGTCTGACTGGTCTGAACCGGTTCCAGTTTGGGATTTTCAAAATTAAACCAAATTTGTTGGGAATTTTTGCAATTAAATTTCATAATTGAGTTTAGGGCATGGATTTTATTTAAAAATGTGGTTTTGCCCAAAATTTCACCTCAATTTCTATAAAAAAAAAAAAAAAAAAAACCCAAATTTCTATTTAATTGCAAAATTAGGGATTGTGCAATTGAAGGTTCAAATGACCAAATTGGGTCAAATTACCCATCCCACTCGATTCCGAATGGTAAAATCCATTGGGAAGCATGTTCAATTTGCAATGATAGCCTTTGAATTGAAAGTAATTTCAATTATGCTCCAATTTCAAGGGCTAAAATGCAATTAATTTTGCAATTGAGCAACTTGTCTGAACAATTAAGTCAAATTGAAATATGGGACAGTTAGATTGAATGTCAAGATCCTAGAAAATACTAAAATTGAAAATTAAAAGACTCAATTGATATTTTTTTTCTCAAATTCAATAGTATGGGTTACAAAGGAACACCTATAATTGAATCTGATTTTAGATTTTTTGTGAGGTCAAAAATGCAAGAGATTAAAAATAAAAATATTGGCTATTTTTCTATATTTTTGTGACCTCAAATGCTATTTTTTTTTATTTTTCAAGTATTTTCCTATTTTCTTAAAAATATTAAAAAATGTAAAAATTATGAAAAATTATTTTTTGGTCAAGAATGATTCCTTGGGCTTGGCCAAGGCCATCAAAGTTGATTTTGTAATTTTTTGACTTTTTATGAATTTTTTGTGATTTTTCAAAATATAACTGCAAAAAGACTTGGTCAAAAATCAGGTGTCAACAATGACATGGCTCACCAGTGGTCCACCGTGGCATTATTTTTAAAATTTAAACTTTTTTTATTTAAATAATTTGATAAATAAGCTGAATTTTAAAAAAAAATGTTAGAAAATTTAAAAAAATTCAGCCGGCGAAGGTTACTGGAATCCTCGCCGCCGCCGCCACTCCACCATTGCCGGCGAGGGTGGCCAAGCCCCGACTAGGGACCGGCGACCCCCGCCGGCCTCAGGCGAGGGTTGCCTGCCCTTGGCCGAGGCTCAAAGATGGTGGGGCTGCGGCGTCAAGGGTTGCAGAAACCCTTGCCGCTTGCCTTTATTTATTTATTATTTTTTAGTTCATTTTAATTTATATTAAATAAAAATTTTATTTAAAAAAAAATTATTAGTTTTTATTTTTATTTTTGAATTTTGAAGTCCACGTGGAACCAATGTGGACTTCATTTTCTTAAAATAATGCCAATTAAAATTAAAAAATCATGTTGCAATTTTGGCATGAGGCACCAAAGTGATCCTTTTTTCTTCGACTTAGCACTAACGTGGTCAAATTGAAATTTTTAGCACCAAGTGATATCCGTACACAACTTTCGGTATTAAAAGTATACTTTTGTCGCTCTCAGGCATAAGAGATGCAGCGGCAACCCTATCTCCTGATATGAACCATTTACTGTCAATCCAACGATTCAAATCAAATATCTTGATTAGATGGACCATATGAAGCCACAACAACTCCTACCGTTGAAACATCTGATGGTCCATATAGTGACACGTCATCTCAGAAGAAAAATGGGCCGAATTTAAGCAAAGGGAAGGGGAAATTATCTTGCGACTATTGTAAACGTCCACACCACACTATGGAGACATGTTGAAAATTACATAGAAAGCCCAATGACAAGGGAAATAAAGAAAAAAGAATCATATGCTTACCAAGTCAATGCACGAGAAAATCAGTCGATCACTCATGATCAATATCAGTGTATAATGAAGGTGCTAAATCAACTAGGGATTTCCGCCAAATCAACAAGTTTTTCAGGTACTTTTTTTTGCTTGAAATCGATATCGGCTGATATATAGATTATTGATTCAGGTGCTAGTGATCACATAGTCTGTGATGACCTTTTTTTTTTCCCGCGGGTTAACGAACGACCACAATCACATGTGTCTGTTCAACTACCAAATGGGAATGTCACCTCAATTAATAAAATCGGGAGAATCATTCTTAGTGCTTCCATTACCCTTCGAAATGTTCTTTATGTCCCGAAATTCCAATTCAACCTTATATCTGTATCCAAAATCTGTGAAGAAAATTCATGTCGCATTCTTTTCACTCCGGATGCTTGGTTTTTTTTTTTTTAGGCCCTTTCGACTGGCAAGCTGATGGGTCTTGGTAGTGTTTCTGAAGGATTATTTTTTAGACCTGTTTTCCAAGAAATTTCATTCCGTCTAACATATCATGTAATGCCAATACCAATAATAAAGCTTACATTTCTCATCAAAGATTGGGTCATAGTGCAACGTTTCCATACTCGAGATGTTCAATATGCCCTTTGGCAAAGCAAACACGTTTGCTTTTTCCAATTAGTAAATCTCGTGCTGCTGGTGCTTTCTCACTCATTCACATTAATATTTCGGGACAATATCACACACCTTATTGTGATGGTTCTCGATTATTTCTAACAATTGTGGATGATTGTACAGAAGCAATTTGGGTCTTTCTTATGAAAACAAAGAGTCATGCTCTTTCACATTTGATCAATTTTTTTTAATCTCTAGTCAAGAACCAATTTAGTAAAACTATTCAGCACGTCCACAATGATAATGGGCGAGAATTCTTCAATCATGATTCCGCTTCCTTTATTTTTATTTTTTCATCTAATGGAATTCTTCATGAGAGTTCTTGTACTTATACCCCCCCCCCCAAAAAAATGGAACGTCGAGTGCAAACACCGTCATCTTTTAGAAGTTGCCCGCACTCTTAAGCATCAAGCATCTATTCCCGATTATTATTATTATTATTATTATTTTTTTTTTTTTTTTTTTTGTGGAGATTGTGTGATCACGGCAACTTACCTAATCAATAGGATGTCGAGTCGGGTTCTTGATGGAAGAACTCCTTTTGAGTTGCTATTTGGCAAACGTCCTAATATTGATCACATGCGGGTTTTTAGATGTTTATGTTATGCGACCACTGTCGGAAATCGTGACAAGTTGTGTCCCCGAGCACTTCGTTGTACATTCATGGGGTACCCTTCTCTCCAAAAGGGGTGCCGTCTTTATGAGCCATTCACAGGAAAGTTCTTTATAAGCAGGGATGTCGTTTTTCATTACGATAGAACAGAACATAAAACTAACTATTGCTAAGTACAATGTCGAAACATCATCTCCAAATAAGGATCCATTATTCAAGGATCTATCCAGTTATCATAGACTTATTGGGAAACTTATTTATTTTATTATGACTAGACCTGATATTTGCTATGCATTGCAAATTCTCAGTCAGTTCATGCATAATCCGAAGCAATCTCATGTGAAGGCGACGTTGAAGGTTGTAAAGCACTTAAAAGGGAACCTAGGAGTGGGTATTCTTCTGTCTCGAACTTGTAACATGGAAATGACATCTTATTACGACACCAATTATGCCACATGTCCTATGAAAAGAAGATCTACTACTTGTTTCTGCATCAAATTGGGCGAATATTTGCTATCATGGAAGACAAAGGAGCAATCAACTGTCTCCTTGTCATCCGCGGAATCATAGAATCGAGCTATGGCCAAGAATGTTTGTGAGATAGTTTGGCTATGAGGTCTACTTCGAAACTTTGATGTTCAGATCAAGGGACCAAGTAAATTTGTTCTGTGACAACGATGCAGCACTTAAGCTGGCATCAAATCCGGCATTTCACGAGAGGACGGGGAACACATGGAAGTCGATCGCCAGTTTACTCGAGATAAGATCCAAGAAGGGATTATCACGACAAGAAGAATCAAAATCACAAAACAGCCCGCGGACATTTTCACCAAACCTCAGTGTCGACAACAACATGCATATCCGCTGAACAAGCTTGGCATTCTCAGCGTCTACGAGTCGCCAGCTCGAGAGGGAGTGTTGGGGAAATGCATGGATTATGCTCTTCATTGAGAATCAATCGATGAGGAAATCGGGACAATCAAATCCTCGAATGAAGGAAGCAATCATGCACATTCTGGGAAAATAGAATTAGTATAATTTCTTTCCTTTTTCATTAGCTATGACGTTGTATTATAAATAGCCTCTTTGTACAATACTTTTTTTTTATATAGAAAAGGATACACGGATTACGGTTCCTTTTTTTCAATTCTTCACTTCGTTACAATTTATACGTATAAAGTGGGGGGCAAGAAATCATTTATGTGCATGTGTCCAGGTCATCGATCACATGAAGGATTTGGACACGGAGGAGGGAAAATGCCTTCCCCCCATCCGCCCCGACCCGGCCCGCTCGCAGATCGCATCGACCACATGAACGTGTGGTGTGGACATCCAAAACTCTGCTTTCGTGCGCCACGTGTGCACCCACCGCTGTCCACCTTACCGCAACCCAACCATCTGCTCTCTTCTCTAAAGTACCTGTCAAGGCCACGACAGTTCCCCACCCCACCCCAACCCAAAAATAAAAAATAACAAATGTATGGAAAAATAGATAAAAAATTACATAGAGAAGAGAAATTAAAGGCTAGCTCTATTTTATTTTTATTTTTTGGTCGAAAGGCTAGCTCTAATTTGAGGGGGGATATTTTGCGCTAAAATTAGGCGGTTTTATCACCCTCCCCCATCCTAATTGATGAGCTTAGGTTCTAAGTACACGTGCTATTGGACCCCTCCAGTCCCCCTTCCATTGGGAGTAGCTCAACCCCACTATCTAATTTCTTGCGGCAGGGCCACACCCGTCATGATTAGCGAACCCTAAACCTAATCTTGGATTACGATGGTTGTTGCAGTTCGACGGAATTAACATTCCGAGAATTTGGCTACATTTCGTGATCGCCGACACGCTACATGGACGTATTTCGGCTGTTCTTCAGAAAATAGAAGCCAAAAAAGAAAAATGTACTCAGCTTTTGATCGAATGACTGCTTACGTATTGTCATGAACATCATTCATATTCTTGCGGACAAAATCCCACACGCAAACAAACAACCAAATTCACTCACAAACCACAACTTGCAGCGCCCACAACCCCCCATCCGTCACCCACCTTCGTCTGCGACCGCCCGCCCCGCCACCTCTATCGACACTATCCACCACTGTCCCTACCGCCGCAGTCAGCCCTTTTCCCTCACCCCTCTCTCTCTCTCTCTCTCTCTCTCTCTCTCTCTCTCTCTCTGGCACTGAATAGACCTGCAAGGATTATATTCATGGCAACGGCCATGGTTAGCGACTCTGTTTGAGGTCAAAGCTATCAGGTCACCGGTGTTCGAGGTCAGAGTCACCCTGAGTGACCTCGACCAAGGTCGCCCATGGCCTTGCTGCGGCTCGCAACCTCTATCGGGATTACCCACAGCCTTGATAGTGCCCTCGACCTCCGGCCGCCGTGGACAACCCCTAGGAGGCCGGCAGCCCGACCTTGACACGAGGGTCGATGGCCAGCAACAGCCGACCAGGAAGTGATGGGCAATTTAACCATTTGGAACGACCATTTTTTGGGAAAGAAAATGTCAGCGTTGGCGATTAGTTAACGTCGTCAAATACTTAAATGATCTCTTTTCAAGAGGTGGACACATGTCAGCAAAGAAGTCCGAATATTGAATCGCGTCTCCCGAAGGGAAAGAATAATTTGGAGCCGATAGATCGAGCGTCATCTGCTCATTGGGACAACAATTTGGCTAGACAAGAAATCCCAACCTAAATCGCACGAAATGACACCCTCGCAAAGAACCATTACTACTCCAAGGACCGAGACTAAAGATGAACCGTAAAAGGGTGGGAAATGTAATACAAACTAAAAACGAAGCAACTTGTCATATTTATAATGTCATATCAAAAGTGGTGGAATATCATCAGGGGGAAAAAAATGTGTCCATCATAGTTATCCACAAGGGGACAAAATAGATGCCCTAACAAGAGCACCATGTCCTAGCTAGAACAACCCAATAATTGCACCGCATGCCTATGGAAACATCAAACGAGAAACTTCCACAAAGATAGAAATCCGAATGCATACACAATAATGCAAAGAAAAAGAGCTACACGAGCTATGTGGGTCTGATTGAGCCGTGCATGTGCAACAGCCGTCTTTTGGAAGGGAAGGAAAAAAAAAGAACAGGAAAACACAACTCACCAAAGGGACACGAAGATAAGGAATAAAAGGCCACCATTGTTGGCTTCCAAGGCGGGTTACAAAGCACGATTTTAAAGATCGCATCGCGCAGGAATTGCCACGGTCACATGGATACAGCCATACATTCTAGTTTTCTTGTACCCTTTCGATCGTATTCAATCGATTGATTTCCTGTGGCCGAAAAGGATTTTAATTCATTCCTTAATCAGCATTAAAGCAGGACCCGCGTTTCTAGTTCGTGTGGTGGGGGGAGGGGGGGTGTCTTCTCATGCCTATCTAAACTGGGGAAAGCACGAAAAACAATTCTATCCGTTTGTTTCGTAAACAGTGAATGATTTTCCTAAAAGTTATCACCTATATATGTCAGTTAAAATAATTAGTCAATTGTAAAAAAAAATTACTTTCGACCATAATTTATGTCTCATCATCTTCATGGACAACGAAAATACTTTTCATTTATCCATTTTTATAAATGACACAAGCCATCGTTTTGAAGAAAATATTTTTCAAAAATCATTTATTTCTCGTGAAACAAACAGATGCTAAGTTAGCTTTGCATATGATTTAGATGGGGTAAGTTATGTACCTTCTTTATGTATCCTTTTCTACCATATCTTCTGTTAAATGATACTGAAAACCAAACCTATTATCACCTTAACTATTATTAAAAATAAATAAAAAGAAGAACGCGAATGTGCACATCTTGTCACTCTAGGGACTTCCCGTGAATCTTTCCTGTCGGATCAATTAACGTGTTCAAAAAAACATAAAAACTAAGCTATAATTCAAGGAGGAGGAGATTCTAAGTATCGAGCCTGTGAACAACTGAACATTGGTCGTGTGTACCAAATTGGCGAGAGGATGCATTGTATCTTTGTCTACCTGCAAAAAGATTGCGTCCCCCCAAAGCCGGATCGAACCACTTCATGAGTTTGTACTTTACATGGAAATATGTTAGAACATGATCTTATGATTTTTAGATAACAATCTCTCGAAAGAAAGAAAGAAAGAAAGCAAGCCCACCCATCATCGTCACATGATCGAAAATGGGGTGCATGAACGAATGTCAGAAGCTTAAAAAAAATTAAAGGAAAAGCAATGCTCTTATCCAACATCGTTGATCTCCCATTGTCCACCGTTGTTAAAACAAAATTTTGACAGGTAACCCACCATGGTTTTGCATATTTTCCTTTATTGTTTAATGAACGGGGTTTCCCATCAGGAAACATGGGCTAACCACTACTTAAGAATCCCCGCAAAAGGGTCACGAAAAACATGCATCCATGCTTCGATTGAGCTGGAAGTTTTTATGGCCACAAGGGTCGCATCATAGTGCATTGAATTTGGAAAAAGGGTTAGGGATGAAGAATAATCCAGCTTGGTTTGATGAGGTGGTGGCGGAGGTGGAGGAGGAGGTGGTGGCGGCAGTGGAGGCGGTGGTGGATCAAGATATACGGTGGTGGGTTGGGTCGCGGTGGCGAGGAAGAGAGGATAATCATGTGGGTACATGTGCGTCTTTTGCGTTGGGTGGGAGAACATGATCGAAGCAATAATAATTAGCGTAAGAGGAGTAAACAATAATAGCAAAATAATAATGATAATACAACCCTCTCTACGCTTAGCTTAGGTGTATGTACACTTGGCGTTTTCCCATTGATTTATCCCATTCTCTTGGAAGCCCTAGGGTTTGAGCTGGGGCGTGGTCCCCACTACAACTTTTCTTGCATTATCCTCCGAATAACCACCAAACCCTAGTAGTTCCACAAGCATCGTCACGCCCATATAAAAAGCCCTCCTGTCGTGCCATTTCCATGTCGCAACACAAACGCAAAGGCCCTCTCTCCTCTTCTCTTCTCTTCTCTCCTCTCCTCTCCCTCGAGGAATCAAATTTTGAGTACAATTCACATAATGGGGGCTGATTCTCCAAGTCCTTTCGTTGTCTCCCTCGGCCTGAAGGGTCTCCATAACGATGACTCGGTCGGGCTGGCGAGGGGCAAACCGGCCACGAGCAGGAGGGGGTTTCAGGCCAAGAAGAGGCTGAGGATCATCCAAGGAAGGGGAGCGAACGGCATCGAGAAGAGAAACGTGGTCGGGGCCTCGAGGAGCACCATCGTCGCGAGATGCTCGCGGAAGATCGAGCGGCGGGTCCGGACGCTCAAGACGCTGATCCCGGACGGCGAGTCGATGGGGTTGGAAGGGCTGTTCCGGGAGACGGCCGAGTACATACTGTCTCTCGAGATGAGAGTGAAGATGATGCAAATGGTGGTTGACATGTTCTCAGGTTCTAGTGATCAGTAATTTACATTTTAAGACTACGACTCTGTAGAGAAGCCAAACCCTCTTTCCTACCCAAATTTTTTCTTCTTTTACATCCTTTCTCTTTCTTCTCATTTTCCAGTTGTTACATGTGTTTAATTAATGCGATTCTTGGCCGGAGTTTGTCTGATGTCGGACAAATTCGCAGCTATTGTTAGCACCTTTTGACGGTTGTCATCCCTCGTTAATTTAAGATTAGATTGGTTGATTCATGAATTTGTCTGAAGAGAGAGAGATAGAGAGCATGATGGATCTCTTCTTTTACGAATTCTTTCTTAAACTGGTTGTTGTTGGTTTGGCCTAAAGAAGATCGGAGCAAAAATAATTTGTGCTTGGGAATTACAATATGAAAATCTGCTGACCTAGGTTTCGAGGGATGCATCACGTCGGTCGGTTCTCTCGAGCTTGTCAGATGGAGTTTTTACTATGATGGACGAAATCAATCACGTCATGTCGTGAAAAGAGATATGGGAATGAGTTATTATATTCACAATTCCAACGCGGATTTCAAGGTATGTGAAGTGTAACTGAGTTGATTTAACAGAATGAATCAACACGATAACTGCGCTATATATATATGTTTACATCATTTTGGCTAATGAGCAACACAAGTTGTTGATTGTATATACCGCGGGACAAAAAGAAGAGCCCCATTGACATGAGGTGATGCTAATTAACTACGCTACTCGTCTTTTCAATAACTACAATATTCATAGATGGAGCCACATTGTACCAACGTGAGATCAATTATATGAATTCCGTTACATCATTGGGGCTCAATTATGTAACATACTTTCTTCAAGATCTAAGTTCATAATATCAACTCCAGTTTTCCGGTTTAGGAAGAGTAAGTTATCAAAGCAATTTGAAAAATGATCTCGTAAACATTTCAATCAATCCATATCTTCTTCTCTATATACAACTAGCAGGAACGCAGTGGTGGAATTTTTAAGCTTGGTGAAATGCAAATTTGGACCGCCCTCGTATTGCGCCATTTCATTCCGACCATTGTATTGGGCCACACTCTTTAAAATGTGTATACAGGCTGGGCCTAGGCTAAAAGAATCGGCCCATCTGGTAGACTATGAAAAATTCAAAACCCACCGATTTGGACATTTCATTCTGCCCCATTCCTCTTCTTTTTCTTTCTTAATGATGCTTTTCTTTTCTTTTCCTTTTTCAGAAAAAAAAAGTTCATGTCTCGGTATTTTTCCAAAGGACTGACCTCGGATCTCGCCCATCCCCGCTGCCCATTATCGTCGGAGCAGTTTATCTCGGTTTAGACAGGGCGGGGGATTTACTTCCAACAGAATATATGTGAACCGACAGAACTCGAGGACGCGAGGTTGTGAGTTTCGTGAACCGAGATTCAACTCGATATTTATCGTACAAGAGGAGGACCAAACACATTAGAATCGAGAGCCCCTACTTTATTGAGCACGTCAATGCTCTAGAACAATGCCACTACCATACACAAAATTTCGAGCTCTCCCTTTGAAATTTTCCTCCTCCTCCTTTTTTTTTTTTTTGGGGTGTGAAGTGCGACTTGAATGGCTTTGCCGTCATGTTGAATTAACAATGTGAAATTGATGGGATTTGAAGTTAGACAAGTCAAACCAAAAGAGCACAAGGAATCGAAATGCCTCGACAAAAGGCACACAATGCCGTCGCTAGCCAACGAAACATGTCCGGATCCGACTGAAATGGGTGTCGGCAAATCACCGTGTTAGAAATCATCATCCGGCAAAGTAAAAAGGGTGTGTCCTTCACGACCGGCTTTAGGTCTGCCAATTCAGACAACATGATTTGTTTTCCTCTCGTGCGATTTCGCACAACAAAAAGAGGTCGCTTTGGTGGGTGATAGACTCTGTTTCTTAGCTCATATACGACGAGCTGAGTTGTTATATGTGTTGATTATGTTAAATAAATATGTTTAAACGTAATAAATGAGTGTACAACTTACTTTAGATTCAACCCATTTCTTTGACTCTCTTGTCTTCACTCGATTTTGCTTGCGCTCGCTCACTCCTTACTTTTACCTTAGTTCGGATATGAAATTTTTGTAGATTGAATTAAATATGGAAGTGATTTACGAATGTGAGTTGGGTCAGGAATCAGTCACTAGATTTACATATTAATGAATGAATCGCAAAAAGATATATCTGGGTTGGACCATTTATGACCCAACCCACAACCCGTTCCACCCATTTGGCGTGCCTACCTTTTGCGCAGGACACATGAAATGACAAGGAAATGACAACGCCCGTAACAATGATACAATTACTAGAGTGGCTTAATTAGGGCAAAAGTAGTTTTGTTATGTCCGTGGCATATGATCAAGACAACCCCAAAACAAACCCACCCCACCTCTGTGTGATAGGCACATGGGCAGTTGAATATAATTAGGGCAAGGTGTCAACCCTTCTTAATCCCTGCGAATCGCTTCAAGATCATGATTATCATCAAAAACCCTTGATTAAGCATGTACTTATGATAATTATATCTTCAAGCTTTGTCGTTTTCCAGTTGACTACCACCCCACAAGCTCGTTTTAAAATTTGGGTACAGAGGCCAAGAATGTATGGCCGAGTGGAGCCAAGAGTGTTTTGACTTCGAAATCAGCGGTCACTGCTTGCGATATTCCCCTTGGAAAACCAGCGCCTTGGGTTCACTGCCCATTTGAAAATTCATCATGTACGTTGTGTTTTCAAAATTTAGGGTTTCATTTGATTTTGACCTAAGTTTTGTCGCGAGAACAGATTCCCAGTCGGTCCACTTGGTCGATGGCGCCAGATTAATATGGAAAAAAAACGGGGTTTTTAGATTTGAAATCCTACCTAATTATATTCGCAAACAAGACTTGGCGTTCGGGTCAAAGTGAAACTAGGGAAATGCATTATCTCCATCGCAAAATGGAATGAAAACGATTATAAGCTTCCGTCTTAACCTCCCCCTTTTTTTTTGGGGGGGTAAGAATAACCGAGAGCCCCGTAATATTTAAGTGTATATAGAATACGAATCGAACACGAGACCTCGTCCCCCGATGGCGACACGAGCGTAGCACGCATCTATTTTTATCCATGACCATCTCATACACTCACGTCTCCATCCTTGTGCGTGAGAGGCGTATACGTGTTCACGAAATCTAGAAGGATTTCAAAAAAAAAAAAAAAAAAAAAAACGAGAATGGATTCGAATAAGATAAGGTCCAGTTGGTGGGGCACATGCATTAAATTAAGGTGAGGGTTAGGTAAAATGGTGGGGGAAATCTGTCTCCAATTAAAATAGCCGCTACGGACATTGGTTTAGGAATCCCCAATCC